>OY971421.1:21232500-22432500 GCA_963853865.1 Helleia helle | reverse complement strand
GTAGATTTTGATACTATGAAAGAGCCTCATACGGTTACATTAAGGGAAAGGGATGGAATGAACCAAGTGCGTTTGCCTCTTTTGGATGTGCCTGTGGTTGTAAGAGATTTATCTAACAGCAAAATATTATGGACAGATGTAGAAAGCAAATATCCAAAGTTTGAACAACAAGAAAACACCAAAGGTGCAGCAGCGTAATGACGCATTTAATTATTTTAACAACTGTTACTAGCAACTGCTTCATTTTTGATTTGATTGATCAGTAATCTCTATTTATTATTATTTTTAAGCATATTGCAATGAAATAAAATAATATATCAAAAAAAATATTATCTTTATTTCCATATTTTTTTATAGAAGAGAGGGCAAATAGACAGTTGTTTCACCTGGTGGTAAGTGATAAGTGACACCCGCTACATCATTTGCATACTCTTTCTCTACCTTTTTTACAGCGCAAACAAGCAGTACAAGCCGTTTGGCGACAATCGCCGCCCCTACACATGTGACATGCACAACCAAAGATTATGCAGTTACGTTGCCCTCCTTTTCCCTATCCTCCCCAATAGGCCACCAGAAACTCACAAACCGCACGAAACGCGATAGCATAGCTGTCACTTGACGTCGGTGTTATGTGAGCGAGAGGTACCACCCCTGTCGCGTCGTCCCAATTCGGCTGCAAAGCAGCGTGGCACTACCTCTTATTATTGCCCAGCAATATGGACATTTTTGAGAACTCAAAACCTTTATTCGTCTTTGGCAAGAATCACAAATAAAGCTTTGCAAGTAATGTTTCTTTAGTGAGCGACGATGCTCTAGACTCTAGTCGGTACGGGCTCAGCCTCTTGAGTGAGAGCCGAGAGGTCCGGGTTCGATCCTACCCCCCCCCCCCTGTGATGCCTAGAAATGGGTTTTTCTGAATTTCTACGTGCAACTGAATACGAGGCCATCGCTTGCTCACCGGTGAAGGAAACATCCTGAGGAAACCTGCATGCCTGATGAGATTAAGTCTTTGAAGGTGTGTGAAGTTTACCAACCCGCATTGGGCTTGCGCATCGGTGAACTATGGGCCCAAAACCCTCCTTGCCTGATTTCGAGGAGGAGACCCGTGCCCAACAGTGGGACATAAAAGGGTTGATATTATTATATTTATATATTATAATCTTTCTATATTTTTTTATATATTATATAGAAGAGAGGACAAACCGACATCTCTACGCAGCACCAAAGAATCAAGGCGATTGGAGAGAACCTTTAGCATACCCCTTCTGGTGGTTATGTGGGACTCGCACCCACTAAAAACTAACGATGTTCCTCCTTTCTGCTACTGGATAAATGGTCTGGTCATGACTCATGGGAACGCCAGGCCTACAACCTACGACCTTGTCCGCGTATGCCTTTGCAGGTCTTTCTCCTGTGATGACGTTTGATAAAATCCTCTGCCGAGGCGGGTTGATAAAGGGAACCGAATCGCTGTGATTTCATTACACATGGAGTCAAATACGATTTTTAAAAATCCATACGCTTAGTAGTAGTCAATTATTTGTATACGGGGCTATTGATAGGAACAATGAATCAAAATGATCTTATTTAATTATGATCAAAGCTCTATGGAAGCTTCCCATATAATCAACAGAGTACAACGTGAGCATTATCCGACTTTAGTGATGGCTATATTTTTGTGAAGAAGGTATCCACAGAGCACTATTATATTATACTGGTAGGTATCAAAACATCAGCACAAGTTTATCAAGATACCATTCTTGAGAAGGTAGTTAAGCCAAGTCAAGTCACTCATCTTTCCATACAAACGCAGAACAGTAATTACTACAATGTTTGACGTTGACCATCAAAAACTAAGGATAATATAAATTGATATCGTCATTATCTAAGTCATTACCCTAAATCGTAAAAAATATATTTAAGAAATACAAGCTTCTAAACTTTCGTATTTCAACACTGATTTCAGCCCAACTTTGGGATACGAAGCATAAAACCTCAAAAATACAGCCCGTACAGACATAGTTTAGTTATTCCAAAGTTGAAATAAATTTATTTTAAAAATATAAATTTAATATAGTTTTTCTATAGTACCTACCTAACTGTTCATCTAAAAGGACATTTTAGGAATTAATCATTGTGCATTTCATTCCAGCACACATGTTCGCGCACTATGTCAGGTGAAATACATAAAGCATTCATTTAGTTAGGACTTGTTCAATAACCAAGAATGGTCCTTTCAGCAAGACCCGGCGCCGGGTCATAAAGCTCGATCCGCCCAATCTTTGTTAGAAACCAACATTCTGATCCTCATCAGAGCTGAAGACTGGCCGTCATCTAGTCCCGATCTTAATCCGCTGGATTGTGATTTATGGTCAGATTTAGATAGATAGATAAAAACTTTTTTCGCAATTCCACATTTCACATACACAATAAAAAGAGTAAAAATAAAAATAAAAACAGATAAAATATGATAACAGCATTAGTAATATTATCACACTTAAATAAAGTGTACGTGTGCTGCAGAATCGCAAAAAGGTAATATACTCAGTACTAATAGATCAATCCGAAGAAAGATCGACTGATTTTCACCTGCTACGATGAGAGGGGCACAGTGCTAGCTTTGTGATCAGAAGTAATGTACATAATTTAAAGTGTGTATCAAAAATAATCATAAATAGAGAGTATGGCATGTAATGTATGACAGGTAATTTAGAGTCCCTAAAACAATCCATACGATTGGCAGTGAAGAAATTTCCCATGGAAAGTGTGCGTGCTTCTATTGATAACTGGCCGTAACGTTAAAACTTTAAAGCACTATATTGCAGCCAATGGAGACCACTTGGCACTTAGAATAAGCTTTACAAATTTTAATCGTTTTATATCAATGTATTACTAACACAGTATGATAGTAATAGGTAAATGTTGCGTGCAATAGATTTTTTTTTCTTTGTAACAATATTTAGCACAAGATTACCTACTGTCTGGCTGGTAAATACTTAATTAAATCAAAATCCAAGCTTAAGTCACCATAAAGTTAATATTTCCGCTAGGTATATTAACTTTATGTACACGTTATGTACCTATGTCACAGATTAAAGAATCAGCACAAAGAGTAAAAATATTAAATAGGTAAATCAGCACTTTCTGGGTAGAGGGCTATTAAAATATAGATCTATCATAGGGTAGTTTCGAATAACTTTGTAACGTTATAAAAATCTAAATATGACGCGATAATTTCCGTAAAAGTTATTTCAGCATTGGGATAGTTTAAGATACTACAGGAGGCGTGTCTATCTGAAACAGGGACTAAATCTGCACAACCATTAATTAGTTATATAAGTTAAATTAATGAAATTTTTTTTTTTTATGTTATGTTAGTTGGATAGGCAAACTGACAAACGAGCCACCTGATGATAAGTGGCCGACGTCGCCCATGAACATAAACCAGCCCACCCAGAACGAGCCCAGGTCACTAATCTATGTGTAATGTGTTGCCTATCCTGAGACATAAGATGGTAAGTCTCGGTGCCAGTAATTACACTATCTGTCATGCCCTTCTCTCCGAAACACAGCAAAGCTATTTCACGGGAGAAACAAGCAAGATGGTGGTACCCATGCAGCCGGGAGCGCGGCACAGCGCTTCCCTCCAACCGGTAAGATAGATAATAATAGATCTTATGATCTATTGAGTCCAGACAAACGTGCCTATAATTTATTTATATAATATAAATTACATTTAAGAGATTTCAAGAATAAAACAATGTGCCAAACATTAATATTAATTTTAATTATTTGTCAAATACACAAATCGTAAACAACGAGATATTCAACAGTCTTGTATTATCTGTGGCGACGATCTCGGGAGCGCGACCTGTGGCGCGGCCGGTCACGTGACCGCTCGCCGTACCGCTCCCGCGGGCGCGAACTCTCCACATGGCGGTCCCGCTCGCGCCGGTCACGGTCACGGTCGCGATCGCGTTCTCTCTCTCGCTCTCTATCCCTGTCTCTGTCGTCGCGTCGCACCGGTCTGTCTTTGGAATACCTGAAAATAAAAATTGAAATGTAACACGAAAACCTTGTAATAGTGATTTTTTTATGTCATAAGGAGGCAACCGAGCAGTCGGAGCCTTATGGTGACTACCGACGCCCATAGATAAGGCAGCACAACCAAAAATTATGGAGATGCGTTGTCCTCCTTTTCCCTGTCCCCCCTGCCACCGGAAACTCACGCGACAGCATAGCAGCTCTCTCACTTGACGCCAGTATTATGTGAGCGAGACCACCCCAGTCGTGCCGGCCCAATTCAGTTGCAAAGCAGCATGGCACTAGCTCCTACTACTTACCTTTATCTATATAACGTTATAATATCCCTTTGTCCTAAACTTCTGAGGCCGGTTTCAGGGCTTTACCGACTGTTGGTGCGTACATCGGTCGCGCTTGTCACTTGTAAGAAAATTCAACAAGTCCTTAGTCCATACAGTGCTCGACCGACTCTATGCACCGACGGTCATTTTAGTTCTGAAACCAGCCTAAGCAATTAAAATGATTTTAATGGAATTTTGAACAATATGCAAATTGGTCTAACTAGGATAGTTATAGATAGACGAGCACCCTATGTGCTATAGCAGGACGACAACAGGTGTAGTTTTAGTACCAATTTACGAAGGTCAAATGCTGCTATAAATTGTAAGAACTTCTAGTTCGATATTGTTATATCTTTATCTATTAGTTAAATATATACCGGTCAGCATCCCCGTAGTCGCGCCGATCGCGGTCGTCGTGCTCTCGGCGGTCCTCCGCGCGGCCGGGGTTGTAGCTGTTGACGCTACCACCGCCTCCGCCGCCGCCGCCCGCTCGGTAGTTGTTCGTCGGCTTCGACGCGTTGGACTGTCTGTTGTGCTCTGCTAATCTATATACAGTGTAAACTCTTTATAACGAAGTCCAAGGGACCGACCATTTTCTTTCATTATAAAGAGTTTTCGGGTATCTTTCTTACGAATTTCGGAACCTCAAAAGATTAGTTTTGTAAGCTGATTATAAAAACAATTACACTATTAAATATGTTGTTGATGTCTAAATATGAAAATATTTCTCCGTAATAGAGAATGGCTGTTGCGTTATAAAGAGTGAATTGATGTATGGGTTTTGTGGTAAACCAACCAAATTCAACTAATTTCTATGTTATAGAAAGTTTTTGGTTATAACGAATGACATTATAAAGAGTTTACACTCTACATACATTTAAGCATTTCCCAAATTATTTAAAAATAAATTCACTTTTAACATAGACAAAAGCAATTAAGTACCTAAATCAGTATGTATCTACTATTTTATGATAAAATAAAGTGTTAAATGTTAATCAAGAAGTGTTGAAAAGTCTATGAAGAAGATGAAAAGTCCAGGCAAACATAATGTAAACCAGGCTATAATGTGAAACAAGATGATTGATTTTATTATTGGAAAACACATGCTAATCCCTTTCACAAAAGGTAATAAACACTTTTTTTTAGAAATACATAGTGACACTTGTTCCACTAACATAAATAAATCATTGCTGAATATCTAAAAAAATACACAATATGTTAAATATTATGTAGGTAATTGATTAGAACTTTCTTTTTTGCCTTACATTGCATAAAGCTGAAAATAAAGTCATATTGTCATATTCTCTCTCTAACTTGTCATATTTATAATTTAACCACTAATTGTATAAAAACTGCAATAAGCATACAGTGAAGAAAAAAAAAATTACAATAATTATTAACTTATGGGTAGTAAAATTCTGCTTGTGTTTTCAACATGACAGCTTTTTTTTTTTAATTATAGGCATGGATACTTACTATATTATGCATAGATGAGTTATCTGCATTATAGTATTGTGTGAACTTAAACATTAGTCTAAGAGACATTGACCACTCACAACCGTCTGTCTGCATATTATCCAGTTTGGATAACTAACCTAAAAAAAAATAGTATATAAAAAAATAATGAAATATAGACCTCTGCTCGATTTGTTTCTGAATAGGCACAGGTATTCTTGGGAACAGTGTACTGAACCAGTCGAGCTTGATGAGCATCTGGCGAACCAGTGCTCCAATGGTTGTGGAGCCGCCGCCTCCCGCACGTGGATCCACCTCCTCTTCATCGTCTAAATATTCTGCATACCAGTCAAACAAGTCTGCCGGTGGCTGTGTGTAGCGTATATACATGAAACCTGAAATTAATACATTATGTTAACTCTTAGGTTCTATTTTTTTTAAACCTAACTATAAAGAAAAACCCTCCCCCCTTAATTTTGAAGAGGAGACATGTGCCCAGCAGTGGGACACATAAGTATTGATATTATTATTTTTTATTATTGGCTAAGAATATTTTTTCTTACACATATTGTAACATCTGTACACTTGAACAGCTAGTGTTGAAACTGAACTATTACGATGAATAATAACACTAATAATATATGTATGGTGAGAGCAAAATAATGCTTTAATTGAAATACATACACCATTAATTATTATTATTACCAAAATTTAATAAAAATGACATGAATGCTTTATATTCATACCTACCGAGTGCCCTGATGTATGGTGAGTCTGAATGCTGCAGCAGCCCATTGACTTGTTTCCTTGTTAGCCGTAGGGTGTAAAGCTTGTACAAGAGGCAAAAGGCAGTGGAGACAATACCACCCGCTCCGACTCCCCTAACCTGAAACAAGATTAATAGTCTTAAATTTATTTTATAATCTAGCAGGCAGAAAAAAAATTAATCAATTCCAGTTTCCTACAATTTAGTATTAGAATGTAAGTAGTTCTGTACTTTACTTTTTAACTCTTAATCTAACAATTAAATCTTTTATATACGTAACCTATACTTGTTTATTTTTATAAATACCATATTTAAACAATCTTTTCACATTTACCTACAGTATTATTTATACGTAATTAATATATTTATTTTAAGTATTTTATAAAATTATAAAATTAAGTTTGGTGTTTATTAAAATGAATGGATGTACCTTTAAGCAAAGTATGTATTAAAATCTCAATTGGTCATTACAAAAGTGAACTAATGAATGGATGTAGAGTTCGAAATACTTTTTTTTTAAATAGCAAACGGACAATCGGTTTACCTGATGGTAAGTGAAAAGCGATATTCACAGACACCCGCTACACCAGAGCATTAGCAGGTGCGTTGCCTGCCTTAACAAACTCATGCTAAATGTTTAATGAAAAACAATAATTTTGAATAACATACTCACGCCGCCACACATCCCAGTTTGCCCGGCAGTTTTGCGACTTCCTCGCTCCCAGGGTTCCAAATGTTTCACCTGGTAGTAGATTTCGTCAACAACCTCATGGTAGGTCTTCAGCTTGAACAGATGTACTGAAGACAATACATAAATATTAATATGATTCCAACAATTTACAATTATGTATATATGAAATGTTGTATGTAATAAATGACGATGCATTAAACTAAAAATATCATCTTAACTCCTGTGCGTTGTTATGTTTGCTTACCTACCTTTGAAGTAGCTAGAACCTTGGATATTGGCTAATATTAAAGGATTCAAATTCATCGTTTGTTCATTACCCCATAATGGTAATATATTATGCTGTTTGCTCGTTTTGGCTGGCTTTTGTTGGTTATATTCTGTAAGCAACAGTATTTGTTAATTCTTATTCAAAATCATCTTTGGAAAAATTGATATAAAACGTACCTTCAACCTCAGACATTGTCTAACTAACAAATTATACTTATCGCATAAAATTGTGTAATTAAATGGAACTATAGTTTATGTATTCAGAGAAAACAATGCGTACACAAATAATTTAAGTTATTAAATTATGGTTGTTAGTTGACATGACATGGAAGCAAGCGATTACTGACCACAGATTACAGTCAACAGTGACGACATTATAAAAATGTTGCCAAAATATTTAATAATAAATATTTATTCGGATTTGAAGCTGTCTTGCTGTCTGTCTTGCTATAGAGTACCAATATGCTATAATTAATAATGATTTTACAATAATTATTTATACTATTACTAGCGACCCGCCCCGGCTTCGCAAGGGTGCAATGCTGATACTAAAATATATACTTTAAAATGTCTTTAATCTTTATATACGACGTTCATTGCTTTTATAAATTAGACAGTAAAACATGTTTTCTTTAGAGGTTACTTGTGCAGGACGACTCAATCGATCACGTAACTAACTAATAATAATATGTACATAGTCATTGTTCTAATTGTAATATGTAAATACTAACTACTAATTGTTACTAAGATAAGGATAGGCCAGTATATAGTTTGATAGGTTTAATATGTAAACTTTGTGTCATGTAATTGACTCGCCCCAACTCGGTTGTACGCCAAACGAGTTTACCTCATAGCTTGCTGTCACTTTCGTTTTACGTAAGAGTGAGAAAGATGCAATATGTTGTGTTTTTTAAATATCTAATTAGAATGTTTTAATTATGTTTTTTAGTTAGAATTAATGTCTATTTAGATTCCTATAAGCATTAGAAGTGTTAATTTAATTAGAAAATAAGAGAAAATGACTTGTAAAGTTTAAACAATGTTAGAAAGGATAGGATATAGGTTAGAGTGAGAGGGAAATAAAGTGATCTCTGATTGGTCAATCTAATAGTATGCTTTACGGCAAGATTTGTATAAATATCGCGCTGAATTTGCACTAGTTAGTTCAGTATTCGGCTACCAGTAATAGTGAAAACTTGTAAAGAAATACTAAGAAGAGGAATAAAGGAAAAGTTCTGAAGAAATTATTGTTTCAATTCTCCAATCCCAGCAACAAGTGTACATAGCGTACATTACTCTTGAAACAGTGACATATTTTTGACCATGTGAGAACATACATTGGTAATATTGCGGTTAGGTGCGTCGGTGCTCACTACGGAGCAATTACAAAGTGGAGATCACAAACTATATAGAGAATACTACGTATTTTGGAGATGTTGTAATCAATGTAGTCTAGCATCCACCAAAGTTACACCGTAGTTGATCTACTCACCACCAGTTATCGCTTTCGTCAGTACAGCTGTGGTTGTCGGGCAATTTCTTGCTCTCGTGACTAGCTCCTTTTTATTTATATAGAATATAATCTCGACCCGCGCACGTTGTTAACATGAAGTGCTATGTTGTATCGTGCAGTACTTACACAGACAAATCAAAATCAAATGGAATAAACATATCTTTCCACTCGTAAATAATATTTAAATTAAATACATTATTTATTTTGTCTAGAAAGTTCGATGATTACCATGCCTCTATCGGCAAGTAGCAATTCCACTGGTCTAAGCCAGGGCCGTACTTAGAATTTTTTATTAAGCCAGACACTGACGACGAGTTTATTGGAAGTCAATTATGTTGAGCGCGTTCGAGAGTCTTAAAAAAAACCGATTTTATTTTAATAAAAGTTTATTACACTTACTAATTAATTACATATAATTCAATTTTAATATATTATGAACATAATTAAAACTGTTAACTAAAACTAATAAGACGTGACAACCGTTCGATATTAGAATTGGAAGTGTCTTACATTATTATATAAAACTGAGAGATGGATACAATATGTCCCGTGAGAATATATGTGGAGGATCATGTTAACTTCACTATAAGCCAGGTTGAGCTGCGTCGGCGTTTCCCTGGGAACCGTCGTACTTGATATCTTGTAACTTGTATGGGAACTTATTATATAAAATGATCGTCAGCGGTTAATGGGTAGTGCGCATATGTAACACCTCCCCCCGTACTTCAGCGATTATTTCGAGATGTTAGATAATGTCGCCGAAATGTCGCTGTGGTTGATTTTCATTTTTTCGGGATGCGTTTTTCTTTTTTCAGGTTTTTCAGAGCTGGTTTCTAATGGTATATTGATCTTAATGTCTTCGACGTCTTGATTTTCATGAGGGCGGTTTTGACGGAGACATTTGTATAGGATGTATACTGCACATAATATAACTGCACCCGATAATATTACATAAAATGGGATGGTTGTATGGTACAAACTTAGTTGTAAATTTTTATCCAATTTTATAGGATTTTGGAATGATATTTTCTCATTAAGAGAGTGAAGATTTTCGAGGTCAATTGTGTTTAAAATTGCAGGTGCGTTATATGTACTTCCATTCGATTCTTGAAACGTCGGCAGTTCTACTATTTTCAGAGGGTGTCCTTTGATGTGGTCATCTAAATTAGATATGGTAAAGGTAGGCGTCTTGAGGTAGCAGTTCACGGGGATTGTGATGAGATAACTTCCTTGAAGCATTCTATATTGTTCTTGCTTACAAAAGGTTCTAACTTTAGTTTGATTAGGAAAGGTCACAATGTCTGTCGTCGATTTGTTCTACTGCTTCTTTTGCTAGGTTCACTGAAGCTAGCTTACATGATGAATGAACTTCTTGCTTGATGATGAGTTGATGGATACAATCGGGGATTTCACGAATTTTGTAGATAGATGTCCTTTGGCAGAGATACCATTCTTTTACCTTCGGGCATTCAGCCTCCATGTACTTAGAATCATCTCCAGAAATTGCTATGTATGGTAGAGTGGGTAAAAGGATCTGATGATTTCTATTAGGTATAAGGGAAAGTTTAAAAAGGTCATATGTCGAAGGTAAGGCAATTGGAATCTTATAAACTATAACTATACGACTGTCTACATAAAAATAACCTATCTTAATTATATCGTAAAAATATCTAATCTCTATATCAAGGATTTCATCCTTAGAATAAAGATTTCGTAACTTATGTAACATAATTTTTAAATCTACAATACTTAACATAGAGTGCGGAGCACTTGATACTCTAATAAAAGCTAACGTATCCTCTAGTCTATACATTTCATCAGATAATCTATCAATATTATCCCCTAAAATAATGAGATGTTGCGCCAGATGGGCGTATTTAATTAAATCGTCATCTCTTGTAGCATCACTTTTCATTATAATATCTAGTGTTTTAACTATTCGATCTTGATTTAATGTAATATTTTGTAATATTTTCGAATTTTGCAAAGCCCATTCTTTATTTAAACTGATATGACTATTTATCTCAGATTCAATTTTATGTTGGTTTATACTTAAAACTTCGATGGCATTGTTATATTTAATTGCGTCTGTGTAGTCAAGATTGCCGGATATACTCTTAATTATTGAACCAAGTCCGTCTATGAGACCTCTTTTCTTGCGGTTTGGTTCAAAGGTCTGCAGCTGTTCATAAATTCGTTCTAGCTTCGAGATGAGATATTCTATGTGAGGATCATACAAGGTAAAGGTTCTATTACTAAGGTTTGGTACTAATTGGGAAAGCTGAGATTTTACAGAATTAATTTGTTCGTGAATAGTGGATAGGTCGATGTTAACGAGAAATGAATGATAGTGGGACACCATTTTCGCAGGTCCTAGTTTAAATGGAAGAACCCTTGGACCATATTGTAGAGCAGGGTTCCCAACTATTGGTCCCAGGACTATCAGTGGTCCACAAGAGCTAAAGTAAGGTCCACGAAATGTTTTAAATTATAACCGAATGCAAGGCTGTGACGGGTTTTTACTTGTAAAATAGGATTTAATTGGAAATACACATTTCCAATTGAAACACTGTTAATTAATGTAACTGTAAATGCAATATTCAAGATTATTTTGATTACGTTATACCTATGTTTTGAATAAGGTTTTTTTTTTTTTTTTTTTTTGGGCCCCTGTTAATAAAACTGAAATCAAGCACTCTTGTAGACGGTCAATCAGTATGTCTTGTCCTCGTGTCAGTCGTATCAGTAACAGGAGAGGTATCCTGTAACAATACTGGGTTTTTAGAACTTCGCTTAAGGCGTGATTTGGCAAAAGGGCCACGTTTCTTTTTCGTGTATATAAGGATGGGAAGATCCACTAGAACCGTGTCCTGTATATAGCTTGGAGCGAGCTTTGGTCTAATTGCTGCAAATCGAGACCAAAGAGCTTCCAAATTAGCCCGTTCCTCGGGATTGAAATGATCTGTTCGTAATCGGAATAAAACCTTGTTAACACGGTTTGATAACTGTTTAGTGCGCATGCACTTAATATTAAATAGTTCTGCATTAACTGGACGGTTCATTGAAAAAACGATGTCATGATGAGATGGATTTATTTTTTTTATAATACCGCGGTCATTATTTACCGTGGTGATACAGTCTGTTATAATACAATTTGATGCTTCGCCATCATGAAAATTAATAGGTACTCTAATTAATTTTGACGTGTTTGCTGGTATGATCTCTTCATATAGGTTACAGTTACGCGAGTCGTATATACGTAAGGGGTTAACTGCTTTTCTTGTCACGAGTAATTTATTCTTTAGATCAATATTTGATTCCCATTTTTCCAAAAGATCAAGTCCAATTAAACCATCGAAAAAGTTATGAAACTTATAGATAAATAGGGTAATATTTCCGTTTTCATTTATTTCATTAAAACACGGTATGGTTATCGAATAGTCATTTTGTGAGGAGGCATGGATATTTGTAACTTTGAAGGGATCATAATTACATTTGACATGTGGATAGAACCGCTCTACAGCTATGGGGCTAATAAATGACTGATTCGCACCAGTGTCTATCAATAGTTTTAATGGGGGGTCTAGAATTTCTATGTACGGTAATTGTTTTTGTGTCTGTAGGTTTATTTCTGTTTTAATTTGTCTGACTTCAGAGGTTTTTGGAAAATCCTGACGTTCAGGAGTAGGCATCTCTTCCTGTATCTCCTCCATACTACACTCAGAACGCTGGGGGTATGATGACTGCGGGTGGCTATAGGTATAGTCGGGATAGCAGTGGTCATAGTCTTGATAGTCATTATTGTCAAAGTCAAATGAGTAACCTAGATCATTTAATTCGTTAAAATTCATCTCCCTTGTTTTAAAGTAATTATTAGGTGGAGGGTTGCCAGATCTGGTCCAGTCGTGTGGTTGACGGACCGGGTTTGTATGATGTGGCTTGGTCACGAAGTGACTGACGCCACTCATGGGCTGAGGACCTACTGGGATAGAACGTTGCGGAAGCTTAAACACATTACTTTGAGGCCTATAATTTGGTGGTGGCGCGGCAAACATTTGTTGCGTCCTTGTTGGTCCACGGAATTGATTTAATGGCCTCCAACCAGTATCAGGACGTTGGTGGTTTATGCCTAACTGTGGTCGGGATGGTCCCGCCATATTAAACGGCCATGGTGGTGGCATTGGCTGCGGCGCGGGTAACATAGACATAGGGGGCTGCATAAATCCGTATCTAAATTTATTTTCACTAACCTGCATTTTCTTCTCGGAGGGATGATCGTTGCGCTGTTGCATGTAGAGAGTGTTCATCTCCTCATGGACATACTCTAGCGCTTTCTCTATTGTGTCAGGGCGCATGCAACGGATACGAGATCCTAGTGGATCTCGAAGTCCACGTAGGTATGAATGAAGCGTTAATTTTTTATATAACGCGCGCTTAGATTCTATAGTGCTCGACACCGTTTCATGCAAACTGACATATGTAATTATAGTACTAAATAAATTCTGGCATTTTTCATAAAATTCTTGAGGGCTTAATGACCCTTGGTTCAATAATGCGAGGTCGTTGTAAAGCGATGTTTCATCTCGCTGATCAGCAAAATTATTAATTAAGGCAGATCGAATGCCATCCCAGTTTTCTGGTATTCCGTTAGAGTTAATAAGACGAGATGCGGAACCTACCACCTTATTTAAAATCCCATTTATTAATGCACAGTTAGTAAGTTCGTATCCTGGCTCATTATGAACAAATTGTTGGACCAGTTGGTCACACAATCGAATAAATCTAGTTAATACATTTGGATTTCCGTCGAACTCCGGCAATAACCGCAAAGCCTTAAAAATATTGTCTAGCATATTATCTGCCATCTTTAATAAACTATTAAAAAAAATATTCTCACTTAAATTTAAATTTTCCTCTCCTTCTAAAATATTTCTATTTGCGTCTAACAAATTATTACGACTATTATAACTAAACCTAGGATTCCGTGATTGCCTTGGATGGAAAATCTTGGGAAATATAATAAAAACTTATAGGATAAAAAGGAAGCAACTCTAGATAGAAACTAAAGCACTTACATTCGCATTCTGGTTTCTGCTGGATCGATTTCTGGATCACACCCGAATATATCACTCCCGAACAGTCACTCGCGAAGGTTCTTTTAATTTTCGTAACACTTTCGAAAATCCTACCGACTGCGCCAATTATGTTGAGCGCGTTCGAGAGTCTTAAAAAAAACCGATTTTATTTTAATAAAAGTTTATTACACTTACTAATTAATTACATATAATTCAATTTTAATATATTATGAACATAATTAAAACTGTTAACTAAAACTAATAAGACGTGACAACCGTTCGATATTAGAATTGGAAGTGTCTTACATTATTATATAAAACTGAGAGGTGGATACAATATGTCCCGTGAGAATATATGTGGAGGATCATGTTAACTTCACTATAAGCCAGGTTGAGCTGCGTCGGCGTTTCCCTGGGAACCGTCGTACTTGATATCTTGTAACTTGTATGGGAACTTATTATATAAAATGATCGTCAGCGGTTAATGGGTAGTGCGCATATGTAACAAGTCGGTAAACATGTTTTGATTCTTATATTTATTATTATGATATTATTGTGTCTTGTGTAATATTTTTTAAGATTTCCGTAGAATGACTGTTTGAAAAAGAAGTGGATTGAAAATATAAATAGAAAGGATTTGGTCATATCGTAACGTACATTTTTTATAAAAAACAAAAAATTAACTGATTTTTCCTTCAGATGACGTAATCAAAATTTGTTTAAACACAAAGTGTAGCTTATGAATATTTAAATCACATAAAGATGATTCATCAATTTTTGACAAAAATAGAATAACATCACATACATTAAAGACCCTAATTGGACAAAATTGTTTTAAAATGTAGAACGATCATATAAAAGAGCAGTCACCGTTAAATAATCACATTACACATTTAAGCAAATGCATAATTGCGAAAAGTATAGACATACGTTTTAAATATTTTGCGACCTGCAAAAACGTTAGAGATACTAAAAGACAGCAACTAAATAAAACTGTACTTTTTACGGGAGATTAATTTCTAACGCCTAAAAATTACGGCACGATTCATCATCATCATCAGCCCGTGTCGATCGAACGTTGGACATACGGCACTATTTCTTAGTTTATTTTAGTTACTTTCAGTGTTATGTCATACGGCATACTTCTGTGGGGGAATGCTGCCGATGTAAATACTATTTTTGTGCTGCAAAAGCGAGCTATTCGATCAATTTACAAGCTAGCACCCAACACACAACTAAGGGACAAATTTAAGAAAAATGATAAGTATTCTAAATAGGGATGTTGACAGTATTCATGTAAAAATATAATTTTGATGTTAATTGGTAGTAGTTTATACGATAGAATTCTGAAAAAATACAATATTTTCCCTTATTTTTATATGATTAAATTAATATTTCATAAATAAAATGTAACAAAATTTAAAATAGGTCACGTGATAATAAACGGAAATGACGTCACCAGTTCCTATTTAGCGCAAGCGGAAGAATGTTGACGTACTTTTATACACCATTTTCGGTACGCAGTACATATTGTAAGAACTATTTTTCAGGCGTTTTGACAGTGTACACATAGGCACCGTACAACACTTATAAAACTTAGAAGCCATTTTTTATTAACGACAACTAGAATCATTTCATCACTTTTACGATGTTTAACAACATATGACGTCACGTGACAAGTGTTAGCGTTTTGGAACTAAATTTAAAATGCATTATAAAATGCAAGATTTTATAGGCATTAGACGTATTTAAGCAAAAGTTGATAATATTTAGGCCTCCGTTAGATATTTATAAATGATTTAAAAACATTTCTGAACATTTTTCAGAAATGTTTTTAAATCATTTATCAACATCCCTATTGTTAAATTCAGTCAAATTTAACTGTTACCTCTCAGTATATTTTAGAAAATGTACATTTGTAAAAATATTAATGAATTTGTAAAAAAAAAGACGAGCATAGCCTAAATACTCGGAATAAGCATAAGTTGGATGTACCTGTGGTCAGACTTTATAAACTAGGTAATAGTTTTGTTGGCGCCTGCGATGAATTATAAGAACGGGAACAAAAATGTTTGCTCGCGTCTTTTTACAGGCGCTGAGATTAAAATCTAAAATGTCACTTTACCAACCAATCACTTGCATCGCCGGCATCTTACCGTACTCGTGTTTTAACTCTGCTTGACTAAGTTGTAAAATATTATATTAAAGAGAAGTTCTGTACTGAAGACTTCGGGGTTTTTTATTTAAACAATATCAAGAAACTCCCACTATGTACATAAATACATAAGTTTTTTGGCGACCGTGACAGGACTTCTTATAAATAACCTCAACACGAGCACAAGGCGGAGCGGAATCCTATTGTTTGGTGGCACTATCATAGAAGAATACCAGCTGAAGTGATTTTAAGGTGTTCTACAAGTCTGTTTGTGTACCAAAAGAGGAGTTCCAGTACCTATTTTAAGGAATTGCCGGGTGTAAGGTCACCATCGGCACGTGGCCTGGAATCAAACCGACAGCGGCGCGGCCGATCCACTCAGATAAGTGCCCTCCTTTATCCTAATTATTTTTCCAAAATCCATGACAACCCAGTTTCTATTTTAGCCCCATGTTTATGCAAGAGGCTTCGATCCTCGCGAGGAGATCGACTAGTAGTTACTAGTTAGGTAACCAGCTAGTAAATTACAATTTCAATAGTTTTATCATCTTTTAATAGGTGCTATTATTGTTATCACGTAGGTTGAAGGCCTACCTAGTTATTATTGTGGTAACAAATCGTAAAACTATTCTAGAATTTCGGAAATCTGTAATTTAAATTGAAAGCTTTTATACATTTTAGCTATTTTAGCGATTCTATTTAGTACGCAGTGCATTACAAGGTTATTGCCGATATTTTCAGGTGTGTACTATCCCTAAAACTGAATTGTTCGAATTTTGGGGCCCGGGAGTGTTGTGGCGCTGAAAAACAGCTCAAAATTTGGTGCAGACTGCGTGCTTGGTATACCTACAGTCCTGTACAAAAGGAGGAGCGTATGATTTTTTTTCTATTTGTTTTCAAATTATTTCTACATTCCCATTTGACGTAAGTTATCTAATCTGTTTATCTAAAAATAAATCATGGATTTAAAAGTATTACGTACAAAACGTAGTTCAGTTAAGGGCCGTGTTACTAAGTTCAGTAACTACTTAGATTTTGTGAAAGATATTTCTAGTTTAACTCCAATCCAAGAAGCCGATTTACGTATTAAGCTAACTAAAATTGAAGCATTATCAAATGAGTTCGACGATATTCAACAGCAGATAGAAGTGTTGAGTTCTGACAATTTAGAATTAGAATTAGAGGAGCGTTATACTATCGAACAATTGCTAGACACGCTCATTGCTACTGCTACTCATATTTTAAGTCAGTACAACTCCAATAATTGCCATCAATCAGTATCTAGTGGGCACTCGCAGTGTCAAAATAATCCCGTTAGTTTCAAGTTGCCGCAAATACAAATAGCAAAGTTCAGCGGTAATTACAGTCGTTGGATGGAATTTAAAGATATGTTTAGTTCATTAATTCACTCAAATAATCAGATACTACCAATTCATAAATTTCAATATTTAAATTCGTATTTGGAAGGTGATGCACTTGGCGTAATTTCTAATCTTGAAATATCAGCTGTTAACTATAGCAAGGCGTGGAGCCTGTTATGTGAACGCTTCGATAACAAACGACAGCTAGTAAACAACCACCTCAACGCTCTATTCAATATGGAACCGGTTTGTTATGAATCCGCCACCGCCCTTCGGTCGCTCATTGATAACTATAATAAAAACCTTCGTGCGCTAGCTAGTTTGGGTGAGCCTACTACTTATTGGGACACTTTGATCATATATATGATGTCTAACAAGCTAGATAGTAATACTACGTTAAAATGGGAAGAATTTCGTAAGACTTTGAGTGAAATGCCTAAACTTGAGCAGTTTACATCATTTTTAAGGGACCGTGCAGACATACTAGAAACTTGTACTCAGAATAAATCGAATAATCAACGTCGGCACTCGGCTATCCCACAATCTAGTACTAATAGGCATCAATATCAACAAAAACAATTTACTAAGTCATTTTCAGTTACTTCTACTAGTGAGCAAGGTTATAACAAAAGGAATTTGTGTATAGTGTGCAAGGGCCGTCATTTTATTTACGATTGTCCTAGTTTCTTATCAAAAACGCCCGAGCAAAGAAAGGCTGAGGCCACAAGACTTAAACTTTGCCACAATTGTCTGCGTATCGGTCATACTGCTTATCAGTGCCAATTAGGCTCGTGCCGCGAGTGTAAACGGCGTCATAACTCGCTACTTCATTTTAAAACAGCTGAGATTCCCGTCAACACCGACGCCACGGCGCCTCCCGACGACCGCGCCGGTGAGGCAAGCACATCGAGCGCCGAAGTATCTGTAGGCTATACTAGCCAGCCCGCTTGTCATGTTCTGTTGTCTACAGCCCTAGTTCAGGTCATCAACCCTGAAACTCAGCAGACAGGCACCGTCCGTGCCCTACTCGACAGTGGGAGTCAGGCTAGTTTTATAACGAACGATTTAAAGCTACAGTTAGGTCTCAAGTCTTTTTCTATCAACACTACCAAAATTATAGGTATAGGTAACTCATCATCTCACTATATAAAAGAAAAGTGCGTCTTACAATTAAAATCTAATTTTAATAAATTTAGTGCAACGTTGGCATGCTGTGTTCTACCAGAATTAACCGGTAACTTGCCCAGGTCCAATATCGACTTTAAACATTTTAATATTCCAGGGAATATTCAGCTAGCGGACCCTGGTTTTAATAATTCTAAGCCAGTTCAAATGCTAATAGGATCTGATTTATTTTGGGAGATTATCGGTAGTGAACAAAAATCGCTAGGTACTAATAAACCATTTTTGAGAAGTTCACAGCTTGGCTGGATAATTTCCGGTCCTATCTTTATTAAATGTGAACCTAGGCAATTCATTTGCAATTTCTCAGCTTCTCACTCTAGTTATAAAAACTTGGAGGATCAAATTGCCAAGTTTTGGGAGATTGAAGATCTCCCCAAGTGTCCGTCACTTCTTAGTGACAGTGAGAAGGCTTGTGAGCAACATTTTAGTGCTCACACTAGGCGCCTACAGTCTGGCCGCTTTGTCGTTAAGTTGCCTCTTGTATCTACCCCCGACTGTTTAGGCGATTCGTACAAGCTAGCCAAACGACGATTTTTAAATCTAGAAAAAAGGTTCAAAAACAACCTCAGCTAAAAACGTCATATTGCGATTTTATATCCGAGTACCGCGAGCTAGGTCATTGCACCGAGTCTCCTATTGACATACCAGAAACTTATTATTATTTCTTATGTCACCATGCCGTACTCAGGGAACAGAGTGAGTCCACCAAGTGCAGGGTTGTGTTTGATGGCTCTGCACCTACTACGTCAGGTTATTCAATTAATGACCTTCAGATGGTTGGCGCAAGCATTCAAGACTCGTTGTTTTCTATTTTAATTAGGTTTCGTCAGTATAAGTACGTCCTTACTGGTGATATCGAAAAGATGTTTCGACAGGTACTAGTGCATGAGGACAATCGAAACCTACAACTTATTTTATGGCGGGAAAACGAGAATGAACCCATAAAAACATTAGTGATGAACACAGTCACATACGGGTTTGCTAGCGCCACTTTCCTAACCACACGTTGCCTTTGGCAACTGGGGGAAGACTGTTGTGATGAAATAGCCAAAGTCATAATTCAAAAGGATTTTTATTGTGACGATCTCATCACAGGAGCAGACTCAGAGGAAGATTTACTCCTAATTTTAAATTCTGTTTCCTCTATTCTTAAAAGTGGTTGTTTCAACTTACGCAAATTTAGATCAAACATACCTAATATATTTTCACAGTCCTCACAAATAAATTTGCAGGACAATCTAAGTCTAAGTGAGTCATCAAGTGCGTTAGGTCTAGGATGGAGTCCTACATCTGATTGTTTGCACTTTACTATCAATATACCCACTTCTAGTGATCGAAATATAACTAAACGATTTGTTATGTCTACTTCTTTCAAGATTTTTGATCCGCTGGGACTATTGTCACCATGTACTGTCCAGCCTAAGTTGCTTATTCAACAACTCTGGATCAAGAAGTCAGACTGGGATGAAACAATTCCCTATTCTCTTCAAAAGGATTGGGATAAAATTGTCAATAATTTTCCGTTCCTTTCTTCTATACGAATTCCACGACATGTTCTAATTGGAAATGCGATTTCAGTCGAACTTCATACCTTTTGTGACGCCTCTCTTCATGCTTATGGTGCCTGCATCTACGCTAAGTCCACCAATGAAAGAGGCCAAGTCAAGGTCATGCTTCTGTGCGCTAAGTCCAAGGTAGCTCCAGTCAAGCCAACTACAATACCGCGGCTTGAGTTGTGTGGGGCGCTGCTCGCAGCTCGTCTTTATAAGACGGTTGTTGAGTCGTTGCGTCTTCACATAACTCAAAGCTTTCATTGGTGTGACTCTAGCGTAGTCCTAGGCTGGCTGAATGCTAACCCTAGTAGCCTAAAAATGTTTGTGGCCAATAGGGTCGTGGAAATTGCTGACACAACCAGTGTGTCAAGTTGGCGTTATGTGCCTACTGACGTCAACCCAGCTGATTTGATATCGAGGGGAACTACGCCACAATTATTGAAGGAGTCGGATCTATGGTGGTCTGGACCTGCTTTCTTGCAGCTAGATAAGTCTTCGTGGCCTGTTTTGCCATGTAGACCCGATATTGTTAATCTACTGGAAAGCAAGTCATTTTCAGTGGACACGGAGCCGTCAATAATTAATATAGGAAATTATTCCACATTTTGCAAGTTAAAGCGTGTACTTGCCTATATACTACGAGCTATGTACAATTTTATAAATCATAAATCTAGAAATACCGGTCCGTTGACAATCGAAGAGTTGAAAAAATCATTTTTGTTTTTATGCAAACTAAGTCAACGTCAAAGTTTCCCTAAAGAATACAATTTACTATTAAAAAATAAGCCAGTCAATTGTAAAAGTAATATTTTGTCAATAAATCCATTCTTGGACAATAATCAAGTTATGCGCGTAGGGGGTAGGCTGAGTCATTCTAGTTACGATTACGATAAAAAACATCAAATTATTTTAGACTCTTCAAGTCATTTCACTAGATTAATTTTCAATTACGAACATATTCGTCATATGCATGCTGGTCCACAGCTTTTATTGTGTTCGGTTCGTGAGTATATTTGGCCAGTTAATGGCAGAAAGCTAGCTAGACGTATAGTGAAGTGCTGCGTTACCTGCAGACGTTTTAGTAATAAGGCTTTGCTACCTATGATGGGGCAATTGCCGTCCCAGCGCGTTACACCTTCGTATCCCTTCTATACAGTAGGCATGGATTTTGCAGGACCGTTTACCATATTGAATAGGAAGGGACGAGGTGCAAAAACGTCTAAATGCTATTTGTGTCTTTTATATGTTTTGCTTACAAGTGTGTGCATCTAGAAGCCGTTACAGAGCTTTCAAAGGAGGCTTTTATTTTGGCTCTACGGCGATTTATTAGTCGCCGTGGGAAACCTACCGAGATATTTTCAGACAACGGCCGTAATTTCACTGCTGCCGCCAAGGAGATCGGTGACTTCTTGAGTCAGAATTCATCACTCCTATCAGAGTACGCGGCCAATGAAAACTTTAAATTTACGTTTATTCCCGCGTACGCTCCTCATTTTGGTGGGCTTTGGGAGGCCGGCATTAAGTCTGCCAAGCACCATATAAAAAGAATCCTAGGAAATACTAATTTAACCTATGAGGAATTGTCCACTCTCTTCGCGCAGGTCGAGGCCATATTGAATAGCCGACCCCTGTGTCCAATGTCTTCCTCACCTCACGACTTCCTTTCTCTCACCCCAGGGCACTTTTTGATTGGGCGTCCGATGACGTCGCTGCCATCACCTGCACTACATGACTACAGCCCTGCCAGTTTGAACCGGTATCGAAGACTGGAACAAGTTCGCCAGCAATTTTGGAACCGTTGGCAAAGGGAGTACGTGAGCGAGCTTCAGCAACGCTGCAAGTGGCGTTGTAATAGAACCAGTCTCAACGTCGGAGATCTGGTTCTCATCAAAGAGGACAACGTTGCTCCACTTCACTGGCGCCTTGGGCGCGTCGCTAAGCTATATCCCGGCGACGACGGCATTTCACGCGTCGCAGACGTGGACACCGTGCGTGGGCGCGCACGCAGACCACTCGTGCGCCTGTGCCCGCTTCCTTCTGCAGAAGACTTCAAGTGTTGAAGATATAATCTTCAAGAAGATTGAAGACGTCTACAGTCTTCAATGGGGCGGACTATGTTGGCGCCTGCGATGAATTATAAGAACGGGAACAAAAATGTTTGCTCGCGTCTTTTTACAGGCGCTGAGATTAAAATCTAAAATGTCACTTTACCAACCAATCACTTGCATCGCCGGCATCTTACCGTACTCGTGTTTTAACTCGGCTTGACTAAGTTGTAAAATATTATATTAAAGAGAAGTTCTGTACTGAAGACTTCGGGGTTTTTTATTTAAACAATATCAAGAAACTCCCACTATGTACATAAATACAAGTTTAAAGGTGAAATGTGAAATCACTCTACAATAGGGATGTTGACAGTATTCATATAAAAATATAATTTTGATGTTAATTGGTAGTTTATATGATAGAATTCTGAAAAAATACAATATTTTCCCTTATTTTTATATGATTAAATTAATATTTTATAAATAAAATGTAACAAAATTTAAAATAGGTCACGTGATAATAAACGGAATTGAAGTCACCAGTTCCTATTTAGCGGAAGCTGAAGAATGTTTACGTACTTTTATACACCATTTTCGGTACGCAGTACATATTGTAAGAACTATTTTTCAGGCGTTTTGACAGTGTACACACACATAGGCACCGTACAACACTTATAAAACTTAGAAGCCATTTTTTATTAACGACAACTAGAATCATTTTATCACTTTTACGATGTTTAACAACATATGACGTCACGTGACAAGTGTTAGCGTTTATGAACGAAATTTAAAATGCATTATAAAATGCAAGATTTTATAGGCATTAGATGTATTTAAGCAAAAGTTGATAATATTTAGGCCTCCATTAGATATTTATAAATGATTTAAAAACATTTATGAAAAATGTCAACTTCCCTATACGATCACAGATAATGTTCAAAAGCTGTCAATTAACACAAGGAATGGCGGGAAGCATCGGGACGCGCGGTTGTGTTTTTTTGGTTTCCCGTTAATTAATTGTTATTTTGTGTTTTGTCCATTCAGAGTGGTTTTCTATAGTGTTTGTTTTAAAACTTGATCTTTATATATTGTGATTGGTTGGCGAATCTTATGGAGTACCGTTCTGGAGTGGTTTTCTTAGTAGGGCTGTTCTGGTGGTTTTCTATAGTGTTTGTTTTAAAAACTTAATCTGTGTAATATATAATGTGATTGTTTGGCAAATATTGTGGTGGACTACCTTGTGTGTCCGGCTTGAGCGCTAACGCGCTAACCACTGAGCCACAGAGGTCGTCATAATTAATTTATTATTTATATTATTATATAATTATTGTAGTTAAAAATCAAGTGATGTAATTTTATATTCTGGGCTAAAATTCGAACCGGTAGTAGTTGGTTTTGACGTTCAATATTTGAATTTAATAAGCAATAATTTGAATAAGCAGGGCCTGTAGAAAAAGTGACATCGCTTTGTAGCCGAAATTCGTTATCGTCTTTGAGATAACGATAATAATTTTCTAGCCAATGATCTATCAAAGATCGTGACAGTGCAACGACAACAACTGTCAAGTGTCAACAAAGTTCGACAAGAAGTGTGAAATCGGACCAAAAAATTAAAATTAATATCAATGTGAATAGACCTCATACACACTATAACTCATAAAAATTTTGAAAATGTTGCCCTCCATGGCCCACGCCCACGGATAACGAATCAATATCAATAATAAAATAACATAAGCTTGACATAAGTGTTCGATAACCAATTGACAGCTTATGATTTTGTTACGAATTTTAACATTGTCTACCAACTTGCGATAACGATAACGAGTGACATAATTGACGACGGCTTATGTCAATCCCATACATTTTATTCTTTTCGAACTTCGTTATCGTTTTTTTAATGTTACTTTGTCTAAGGCCTCTGATGTAATAAAAAATATTTTCTTTCTTGCTATAATAAGAAAACTATTAGCATCTACAATTTATAACTGTTTATGAAAATAAAAGCATGTTACGTATAATATTACGCAGCATTATTCCATTTTATTTACGCCACGTCTGGCTTGGGAAAAGGTTTACAAGTTTTGGTGTCTTTTCCGTTTTTTTTTAAATCACTCCGATTATGAAATCTATAAGGCATATGCAAAACTAACTGACTTTTAGTACGCAGTTATCGACCATTTTCTCAAGTCGATAGTACACAATATGGCTACATGCCTACATAATATCAAGTTTTTTTTTATGTTAGTTGGATAGGCAAACTGGGAAACGTACCACCTGATGTTAAGTGGTCGACGTCGCCCATGAACATAAACTAGTATACCTGGAACGAGCCCAGGCAACTCCTCTATGTGTTGCCTATCCTGAGACATAAGATGTTAAGTCTCGGTGCCAGTAATTGCATTGCCTGTTTTGCCCTTCTCTCCGAAACACAGCAAAGTTTCACGGGAGAAATAAGCAAGATGGTGGTACCCATGCAGCCGGGAGCGCGGCACAGCGCTTCCCTCCCACCGGTAAAGCTTTAATTGTCCAGCATAAGATGACGACCTCTCATTGTACGAAAATCGTAAAATGCAAGATCAGCTTCTATTGAAATATTAAATTATGATAATATTATGTAAGTCGTGTGTACCATCCAACTTCAAATTACATCTACGCTTAAGAAAAAAATCTGAGTAGGGCCCTGGCATCTGCGCTAGCAGCACCGAGTGAAATATATAGTAGAACTATTAAAACGTCTGCCAATATAATCAATTACTTGTTTTGGCTACTGGTCGCTAGATGGCTTGCTGCTATTTGAAGCCCCCCGTACCCCCGCACAGTTGCGACACATTATATGAAGAAAGTGTCTTATGACATCTCTTCTTAGAATTGGTCTATGGTGCTCACGCTTCATTTTTCAAATTGATGGGGACTAGAGGGGCGAAGCCGCGCTACTTAAACTAGTCATTGGCAATGCACTTAGTGCAGTCCATTAAAAAAAATGTAGTGTTTACTATTAACTTTATAAAAACCGATTTTTTATTAAATAGAGTAAAAAAAACAGGGTTCCGTAGCAAAAATGTTGCCAACTAATCCCTGGTACTGTGACTATCTGTTTTTTACAGGACTCTCTTTACGATTTACAAATCAACACAAATTCAACATAATGTTTGTCGGCAGAGAATAAAGACAGCAATGGAGATATTTTCATGGGCTGACTTACCTGTCGGTGTCCCGCAAGGTGGCGTATTATCTCCTCTCCTTTTTGCTATTTTTATAAACACAATCACAAAGAATATATCCTCTCCCTACCATTTGTATGCAGACGATTTGCAGATCTACACCCAGGCTGAACTCAAAAGCTTGCCTGAGGCTATTACTACAGTGAAACCTGGTTAAGTGAGACATCAAGGGACCTGCAATGTCGTTTCACTTATAGAGGTATTCCACTTACCCAGTGTCTCAGATATACAGGTATAAATAAATATCTGTCTCATTTACAGAGGTGCGATCATTAAATAAAATAACGTGTTATGTATGTAAATGAGTTTTAATAAAAAAAATATAGTACATATGTACTTAAAGGTAATCATACAAATGTAATCAACAAAAATATTCAAGCACGTTTTTACACGTAATAATATGTACGAATATGGAAACAGAATGTATCAATTATAAAAATCTGTCATTTTAGTTTGTCGTAGCTTTCGTTTTGACATTTTTCAAATAAACATCTGTATGATAGTAAAGCGAAACTAAAACTGAAGGTAATTGAAGCTCAAAATTTGTACTTACGTACTTGGAATTACGTGTGGAATTTGTGGGTAGAATAAGAATGAGTAAACAAACAATGTTATCTCAGTTACAGAGGTTTATGCATATAAAATTTACTCGCTGTCTCAGTTATAGAGGTAACTATGATGATAAATCGAAAGAACAAATCCCAGATATAGAGGTTTACCTCGTCCCACTAACAGAGGTAATTCAGTGCCAAAGTGTTGGGACCTCAGCATGAGTTCCAGTTATGGAGGCCTGCTATTTGGAAGTCGGCATATATAACTCCAGTCTACAAAAATGGGTCTAAGTCTTGCGTTACTAATTATCGACCTATTTCTAAATTGTGTATATTTGCCAAGATATTAGAAAAAAATGTCCATGAACAGGTATATAATAGCCTTAAATCAAATTTTAGTGTACACCAACACGGTTTTTTAAGAGGCAGGTCTACAACATCTAACCTTCTTATTTGTTGCGACTTTTTGTCAGAGTGTATGTCACAACGGGCGCAGGTTGATGTTATTTACACCGACTATAGCAAATGCTTCGACCGGATAGACCATGAGACGCTCATGCGCAAATTAATGTATGCAGGAATTAGGGGAAATCTCTTTAGATGGTTCAGGTCATACATTGAAGATAGATGTCAAACAGTAGTGCTTAATAACTATAGATCCAGACCTATCCGGATATCATCAGGTGTCCCCCAAGGATCGTTATTAGGTCCTTTGCTTTTCAACATTTTTGTAAATGACATTTCCTCCTGCATCTGGCATTCCAAAATCTTATTATATGCAGATGATGTCAAAATTATGAAAAAAATTGTTAGCTCTGACGATGTTCGCTTATTGCAGGAAGACTTGCATCGTTTTCAAGACTACTGCATCATTAACAAGCTGGATCTCAACGTCTCCAAATGCTATATATGTAGTTTCACAAGGAAAGCTAACCCTATTATTGCTACATATACTTTACTAAACTCACCAATATCTAGAGTAAATTATATTAAAGACCTAGGGGTCACTTTTGATTCTAAACTAATTTTTGAAACACATATTAATGATATTGTCAGAAAAGCCTCTTAAGGCTCTAGGTTTTGTATTTAGGATTTCCTCGGAGTTTGAAAATATAAAGACTATTAAAGTATTATATTGCGCCTTTGTTCGTAGTCACCTGGAATATGCGTGTCAAGTTTGGAACCCCAATAATCAAGTATATATAGATCGCTTAGAAAGTATTCAAAGAAAGTTTTTAAAACATATACAATATCGATCTAAATGTTATCCAGCAACGTACATTAGCAGCTGTTACAAGTTTCATTTGCTACCACTATACATACGCAGAAAGATAGCTGATATATCATATCTCTTTAGAATATTCAATGGGTCATCAGACACGCCTGACCTAGTAAGCAAATTTGGGCTTCGTACTCCATCTGTTTATTTTAGAAGATTTGGCCTTTTAGACATTCCTAAAGCAAAGACCACTTATAGACAGAACTCGTACGTACTAAGAGCGGCCAGAACTTTTAATAAAACATGCCGTGAGGTTGACATCGATCTCTTTAATACTACCATCCCTAAATTGAAAAAAAATTTAAGTAAGATGCCTTAGCGAGCAAGTTAATACTTAGGAATATATATTATTTTTCACCTTTTTCAATTATTTTTAATCTTGTTTACTTGTCTAGTCTGTTTAACAAAGCAATATTATCAGAACTTAAATGATATCTGTGAAATCTTGTAATTGGCCTTATTTTAATTATATTGTAACATATAAAACTGTCTAGCTGTAAGTTTTCTGTAAAATAAGTAAAATAAAATAAAAAATAAAATAAGTATCGACATAAGTATGTTTATTTAGAATATTATGTAATATTGTACATATTTATTTGTGTTTAAATTATATGGTATATATTATATTATCTATTTAAATGTATACATATTTCTTTTATTTATTTTTTTCTTTTCTTTTCATAATGACCCTATATGTATTCAAATTCTCCTCTCCCTATGGTTGACTGGTAGAAATCGCTACCTTAGCGATAAGGCCGCCTTTTGTGTACTTTTTTTTTCTGTAATTTACATGATGTATGTATTCTCATGTACACAATAAAGTGTATTTTCTTTCTTTCTAATTAATATATTTTTATTGTCTATATTTCACATCTGCCAGGTGTCCCGAACGGACAATTTGTTTTTTGCAAATAAAAAATAAAGAAAGATTTTGAAATATTGTATTTACAAATTATTTTTAAACATACATAATCCCTTAAAATTAAAGTCTTATTGATAGTAGAGCTCCAAATTCATGCCGTCGTGAATTTCATCTGTAATTTCTGCTTAGGAAATGTATATATGTATATGTACTTCTTATGGCTAAATTGACTTCATAGTTATTAGCAGCCTATATCACTTTGCATAAAGAAGCCTCTTACGAAGAATAAAATTATGGCTGATGAATATATCATCATCCCTTCTAGTGTCTAGGTCTACTACACGCTTTGATTGGCCTGCAGAACTGCATCTGTATGCATAGGTACCACCATTCATCCTGCTATCTACTGTAAAACGTTAACGTTAGCATTTTCAAAATACAAGCAAGAAGCAAGGTTTAGTAAGAGGTAGTGCCATGCTGCTTTTCAGCCGAATTGAGCCGGCACGACCAGGGTGGTACCTTTTACTCACATAACACTGGCGTCAAGTGACAGCTATGATGTCGCGTTTCGTGCGGTTTGTACTTTGTAAGTTTCCGGTGACCTAACGGGGGTGATAGGGAATTATAAAAAATTAAAACCAACTTCAAAAATACTATTTAAACTAAAAAGTAATAAAATAACCGTGTTTCTTTAATTTGTGTGCTTAGAACTTATAATCAACATAATCTTCTACTAATGTACAAACTTTTCGTTTACCACGTCATTATAGTATCTTTTGGAGTCGGTGTCAGCCAAGGTAGGTAAGTAGGGTACAGCAACAAATACAACACGTAACTATAATGATGTGGTAAACTCAAAGTTTGTATATTAGTAGAAGATAAAGTTGATTATAAGTTCTAATAAGCATAATGTCTTGAATAATTAATAGTTTCAACTCCATTTAAGCAAAGTATAGCCAGGGTTGCCAGCTCATGATTTTTTTAAAATCCCACCTTTTTTCTTGAACAGCTTTCGTAGGTCAGACTCTAGTCTGAATCAAACTTGTTAATGTTCTTAGGTAAAAATGATGAATATATTTTTATTACTTTTGCTTATGATCAGAGACTGATGATCCTCACCATTATTTATTATTATTTAAGGGGTGGGGACACCAGCAAGGCCAGACGGGTGATCAGTCCTCATTAACGGGACCATTTCATCCTCACCATGGTTTAAGCCTTGTCGTGGTGGTGGGGCTCAGTAGCCTAAGGTAAACATCCATCACCTTGGATGAAGCAAATTGAAAAAAAATTAAATACTATAATATCATAATTGAAGAAAAGTAACCTTATTTCAATAGCATTACCTTTATTTCTCAACTTATTATTTGAAACTCAAAATTAAATGTGAAAAAGGAACCTTATTGCTATACCCTAAGACAACAAGCACATTTTTTATTTGATTTACTTTGTGTGCTACAACATTGAGAATTGAGTTAAATGTTTTGTTTGTTGTTGATGAATGTAAATAATAGTTGTAACTTGTACATAGTAAAAGAACTGATATACTTATTAGGTTATAGTGATAAAAATGAGTGTTGTCAACTTTTATGGCAATAAATTATTGTTGTAAATGTTAGTGTTGTGGTGATATCAACAAGCAGCATTGTTGTCTGGGACTTTTTGATATAAATCAGGTCCATAATTTTGCCGAGTATACTTTGACTTTGAACTGTAAATATAAACATTGTTAATATTTTGTAAATAACTATTTGTACATCTACTATTTGAACTTCCATTTTCTCATGAATCCCTTTACAAATTTTCAAAGTAATTTTGTTCAAACGAAATGTTCAAATTAGGTAAATCGATAAAAAGTGTATATTGTGTTACTATTCATTTCAGACAGTCCTAACCCTGAAAAGTATGAAGGGCAGTTGATTGATTGATAAATTATATTTAATGGGAATTGATATTGTATTTGATAATACATTTCAATTTTATAATTAAACAACAATTAACAATTTTTGAGGCATTTATACAACGTTTTTAAGCACATTCAAAAATAAATCACACTTAAAATAACAGCTACTTTGTTCTTTCAATGTTGATACAGACATTAAACTACCTATTCTGCCCTTTCATCTAAAACACAGCGATGTTGTTTGACGCTAAGAACAATGTGTTGCTAACTACGCAGATAAATAATAAAAAGAAATGCACCCTAAATTTCTCCTAGGCAAAATCTAAATAAATTTGCAATAAATAACCTCAAAATTTACTCATGTATTCCTTAGCAGTTAGCACTAGCAATAACAAACATGTAATAATACCATTATAGATAGAAAAGGATACAATCCGACAGCTTAATGTGATCTTTGAATACAGTGTACCACTTCTTCAAAACAATTTTATCGTATCTTGTGCCAGTTTGTGCGGCGATAAGCTTTTTCAAGTCACCCACTGTATCATCAGGATTACATTTCACTCTTACTTTCTTCCCAAGTCGGTCATTGCACGTTACTTCCAACATTTCTAGAAAATAACAAAACCTAAGTAACTAACCTACGGAAACAGTTATTGTGCAGTAATAAAGTTATGATATTGTTTAGTGCCTGCAGTTGTATGTTCGTCACTATACTATACCTTATACACTAAGCTGAGGATATTTTAAATAGTGTATACACAAAAATCTTTTTGTTACAGTAAAAATTCAATAATTACCTAGACTATTTACTTGAAAGGCAAAATGTCATTATGGCAAAACTGCCAAAACAAGTGAATACAGATTATTACAGATTACAGAAACAGTTGTGAAACAACCTTTAGGTTGTTTCACAGATTACCCCCAATGTAGGAACAAGTAATGGAATTGACAATCGCGTATACCTCCTAGCGTATACCCGAAAGCGTAGACAGAGAATCTAGTTTTACTCCGTCTACGTCCATAACCTATTGTCGTATGATTTGCCTTGAGTAAAATAATGAGAATTTTTAAAATTCCACTATCTGTCACCGGATTTTACCGACCTCTGTGGCTCAGTGGTACGCGCGTTGGCGAATCCCGCCAGGGAACAAAGATATTTTCTGTGTTCCTGGGTCATTGATGTGTATTAAATATGTGTATTATATAATAAAAATATTAACACAAATTCTTCTAGAACTTACCACGGGACCAGATTGATGTGGTGTAAAAGCGTCCATAGATATATAGATATTATTATATTTTATGCAAAAATCACAGACATAGTAGACCGAACATGACAGCTACAAAACCGAGGCAAATATCAACACAGACACACTTACACACACATAAACAAAGGCACGGGCCGTATTCAGTACTTAAAAATTATAAAATTACACGACGGATTATCTTATTTAGAAAAATGGATTGCAATTCCATTGTTAAAACTCGAGAACGGCTGGACGGTTTTCGATAATTTTGGTCTTAGAATAATCGTATCAGTACTAGGAAGTTATATACGATGAGAAATTTCGGAAAATGTTAGCACTTAAAAGGTGAGAAATATTGGAAAAGATGTATGTAGATGTAGGTTGTAAATGTAGGACTAGGTTAGATTTAGTTGTAGTTATTCGTTTATTCCAAGTCATAGTTGAGACAGCACAACGTATCGGGACAGTAATAATACTAATATAAAGACGAAAATATTATGTAAGTTTGGCATGTTTGTTGCTCTTTTATGGCAAAACGGCTGAACCGATTTGCCTGGAAATTAAAATGGCGGTGGCTTATATCCCGAATTAGGACATAGGCTATAAAAATAATCATAATCGTTCCGGATACGGTTGTGAAATTAAGTTAACGCAGACGAAGCTGCGGGCACCAGCTAGTTTATAAATACGGAGATTGGAGTTGGAAAATAAAATAAAACCAAAAATAATTTACGAATCATTTATTTTTTAAAAGATATATATGTCGTCGTTTTCGAAAATAATTAAGACAATTATTAATTTTAATAGTGTTAAACAGAGTAACTTAAGGGTCACGTGGACGGAATCGTTTGGAGGGGAGACTGTTATATTTAGGATCGCAAATCAAGCAGCAGGAGCCCACAACCGACGCCAGGAGGCCGTGTGGTCGCTGACCGCACGGTAGGCGGGGGGCAACCCCCCAAATTATAATTCAAAAGTGAGCCGAATGGGCTCACACTAATCCGACGAAGCATTAGGGCCTTCGGGCCATTAGCATAGATCCCTCCGAAAAAAAAAAAAAGAAAGCAGCAGGAGTGTTGTTGAGACAATGATCGAGATCGGACCCTCCAAACGGGACCGTCGGTTTACGCTTATTTAGTACGAACTATATTCTCTGTAATTGTAATCGAATAAAGTGATTAAGTGATTGTTACAAGTACCTACATCTATTGTTATTGCTTGAGACCCACGCCATGGATCCTGAACTCCCTACAGATGATGGGTGTACTGCCAATTTAACGCAGCCTTCGTTATCAGAAGTGAAATAGAACCTATTGTCCCACAATTTGAATTGTTTTAAAGGCGCGTCATCGCGCCATGTCTTGTTTATTTTTACAGACTACGAATAAATCGTCACTGCACCGCGTGGCCAGAATAACAGCGTGGATGCTGTAAGATGCTGGGAGGAGCCGTTTACGGTGACGCTGTGGTCATAATAATCGTGACCACTGACTCAATCCAGTGCACAGCTACTACAAAATCGTCATGTGGTTTTCAAACGAGCTGGTATATTTGTCTTGTGATTTTTATATGCTGCCACGGAGCACATTGTAAGCATATTCTCTTCTCTTTTCTTGTAATTATTGTTTTGTGACTTGGTAGACAACTATGTTTTTAGTTGGTTAGATAATATTGCGTGCGTGTAAAACAACCATTAATTTTACATTTATTTCATTCATTAATTTTACATTTTCTTTATGGTTTCATCATCATTGTCAATCTTTTTCCTTGCACCTAAGGAATAAGACCGGCGGTAAAATAAAAAATAAAAAAGAATTTTATTACTACCTACCTGGGAAAATGCAATCGGGACAAATGACTTTAATAACAGGGTAATTTTATTTCTAACCAAGCTGAGCACGGGAAAACTAACAAATGAAGGAACTGAAATACTGGACTTCTGACCCGATTTACAATGGTTGTGCTATAATAACAAAAGGAATCTATCAACAGGCGGAAAGAGTGGCGATCTATTTCAACGAAGGTGCGACCGTCCGCGGAATACATGATTCCGTGGCAGAGCGAGTGGACTCCTGAGGTGGGTGCTGATTTTTTTTAACGGTGAGTGGTTTAAACCATTTTTCTTTGTAAAGTACCTGTGTATCCGCCTTAGTGTGGACTCTGTTGTTATGTGATTGAAAGTATTTACTTTGCTACGTACCTATTTTGGAGTGTGATGTGAATCTATGTGGGGTGAACACGTGGGAAGTCTTATCTAGTTGGGATAGCCTCTGTCTCGGATGTCCTCGTACTCAGATATACTATCCAGCTGACAGATACACTTCAAGAGAGGTAGGGTTGCATATTATTGGATGCTGTCTTGGAGTGCGCTCAGACATGCGATCCTAGTATATGGAACATGCCTTGTGTGGTTTGGTGTGCTCGGACATGTGGTCCTGGAGCTGTGATACACGCAGGGTAATGCCAAGAGTTTGGCCTCTGACGAGTCGTGGTGATGAGAAATGTTTGTGTGAAACATGTGTGTTTGGGTTGGAACATTCTTATATGTGAACCTTTTACACACGCAAAGTTATGTCTCACGTAAGTCCGCGTAGACCTCTAGCAAGTGTCAGTCATGTAATCCGATATGAAAACATGAAGTGTTTCCAGTTTGTTATCTTTAGAACATAGTTTGGTGCTGTTATTTATGTTGTTACAGAATCAGACAGTAATAACGAGGAGTCTCCTACTCCAAGTGGAGCCTTCCCCTTCGGCCGCTGGCTGGCGTGGTGGGCGTTATGCTGGTGCTGAGGTCTCCTGTGGGAGACATCGCACTAAGTGGCCTGGTGCGACGCGGCCCTGTGGAGTGTGCATGCCGCTGTTGGCACTGCTGGTGCTGCTGGCGCATGGCGCTGTTGGCACTGCTGGCGCATGACGCTGCTGGTGCTGTTGGCACTGCTGGCGCATGACACTGCTGGTGCTGTTGGCACTGCTGGTACTGCTGGCGCATGGCGCTGCTGGCACATGGCGCTGCTGGCGCATGGCACTGCTGGTGCATGGCGCTGCTGTTGGCGCTGCAGGCACTGCTGGTGCATGGCGCTGCTGTTGGCGCTGCAGGCACTGCTAGCGCATGGCGCTGCTGATGGTGCCGCTGGAGCTGTTGCTGCCGTTGGTGCAGTAAGCGCTGCTGGCTCTGTTGGCGCTGCTGCTGACTCTGCTTCTACTGGACAGTCGCAGTGTAATGGCGACAACAGCAACCGCGAGTGGTTGTTTTTTTAGACTGTTTAAGAAAGATCAGGACCAGGGGATGGGGCCTAGTATCACCTCATCACCAAATTTTTGTTTATTTATTTGAATACCAACAAGAGTGGTTATCGCCTTGAGGCTTATCTAAAAACGTTTTAAATAATTTCTTAAATGATCTTGGTAACCTAAGATTTTGTGTAAAAGAGTACCAATTCAGTATCTTTTGCCTTGTTTGTTTCTATTTTACACATCTGGCCCATAATAATTGGATTGCCCCAAATTAAGACCTCATAAGCAGATGCTTACATTAGTTTTATGTTTACAGATAGCTGTGTCTATGGTTTTCTAAGCGACGAAGGCGTTAGCGGAGCAACTGAATCCATTTAGAGTTTTTCTTGGGATCAACCGACGCAGACAAGTTCCTTTCAACACTGGATCCAGAATCTGACTAGACTTAATAAACCTGACGAGGACGTCAGGATGTCAGGAGAGGCCGTGTTATGGATATTTTGTAAAAATGAGGGTAGGACGGGCTAAAGGATGTACAATTAGCTTTGAATAGTACCATTAATCGTGTCACTAAATCTAGTCCCTTAGAACTTTTAATAGGCAAAATAGCTAGACCTCTTAATCTTTTGTGCGTAGATAATATTGAAGATAAAATTGATTTAGAAAATGTGAGAGAACAGGCGGTACGGAATATAGAGAAAACATGCAAACTATGAAAGTCCCGTTTTGATCAAAATAAAGCTAAAGTCGTAAAATTTGTTGTTGGAGATTTAGTTTTAATCAAAAAACGAGGAACGCAATCAAGTTAAGCTCGATCCAAAGTTTAAAGGCCCCTTTAAAGTGATTGAGTTACTTGACGGCGACCGTTATGTTTTAAAGTCCTTAACGGGTAATAGGACATACAAGTATGCCCATGATCGCATAAGAAGGATGCCACAATACTATATCCCTAGTGAACTAGATGTAATTAATAAAGAGATTGACGTAGAGGATGCGGGTGAAGGTCCCTCTACGCATATTGTTTAATTAATGCACGATGTACGACTATAGTATACCAGTGAGAGGAACTGGTATTCATTGATTTTGGGTCTAATCAGTAAGGACTGATGCTGACCTCCATACAAGGGCATAGGTACTAGTAAGAAGGACTGGTACTGTCCCATGCGCAACAGGCTTAACAGTGAGACGGACTGTTAGTATGTCATCTGTTTTCTTGGGCTAACCAGTGAGAAGTACTGGTGACGTCCCATTTGTTGTCATTACTTTGTGCATTAATGTTGTGATTTTGTATGTTAATCTAACATTAAAATTTAAAACTGACGTCTGCGACGTCCTTTTAAATGCGTTAATTGTATGTTAGACGATAATTTAAAAACGGTCAGGTAGGCCGAGCTATGAGATGTCTACAGATGTATTTTGTTTTGTATCAGGTACACACGAGGACGCGTGAGAAGTCAGAATGGCCGTGTCGTCGTTTTCGAAAATAATTAAGACAATTATTAATTTTAATAGTGTTAAACACAGTGACTTCCGGGTCACGTGGACGGAATCGTTTGGAGGGAAGACTGTTTTATTTAGGATCGCAAATCAAGCAGCAGGAGTGTTGTTGAGACAATAATCGAGATCGAGAGATTTAGTACGAACTATATTCTCTGTAACTGTAATCGAATAAAGTGATTAAGTGATTGTTACAAGTACCTACATCTATTGTTATTGCTTGAGACCCACGCCATGGATCATGAACTCCCTACAGATGATGGGTGTACTGCCAATTTAACGCAGCCTTCGTTATATTTTTTTTTAATAAAATCGTTCAATAAGGTTAGTTTAATTTGCATCGTTTTTACACCTTAGTTGTACGTAAAACTTAATAACTGATTAATAAATGCAAGTGATTATAATCATGATCTTTATGTTGCGAAACAAATGTCATAATTTAATTAACTTTCATTTTTTTTTCAAAATGCCTTTATTTCCTCGGTTTTAAGCTTAATTGTGCTTCTCAACTTCATTATTTCCTTTTGAAGATTATTTATTCTAATAGGCTGCTCCTTAGCACTTGTCGCTAAGGCAGGTTAGCTTTCGTCTATCTGCAAATATGCATGTTGATAAGTAGTATGGCCAGTAATGTGCCGCGCTCCCGGCTGCATGGGTACCACCATCTTATTTGTTTCTCCCGTGAAACAGCTTTGCTGTGTTTCGGAGAGAAGGGCAAGACAGGCAGTGTAATAACTGGCACCGATACTTAACATCTTATGTCTCAGGATAGGCAACACATAAATGAGTTATAGTAAAAATAATAAAATAAGTGATAAATTCATCACCGGGATCATCTACAGTTACCATTTAACAACTACTATACTTAACATATTAACTGCCGTAGCCATATAGTAGGTACACGTACCCCAAGACGTCCAATGAAGTTTTACTATCTTTGGAATAGTATATTTTTCGACAAATACAAAAATAAATGCCTGTAGGCATAGGTAGAAGATTTTGCAATATTCAGTACTCGTCTTGTGACCACTTTATACTTTTTATAAAGTTTTTAAAGTGGTAATTACACATGGCAACCATATTATGAAATTAAAATCATACCTCTCGCAATAGTAAATCAAAAATTGTTGGAATTGCTCCATTAAATCCACTTTTATCTATATTACGACTGTCAAAATGTTTTGAACATAAGACAAGATTTGTGGGCTGCCAATTTGTCACGTTCATTTTTGCCAACCAGGAATTTCACAAGTGCACATCATTTGGAAACCTGAAAAGAAGTAAATGTATCATTCAAGAATGTTTGTATACCTATTATGAGTTTAACCAAGTATCTATATTAAAAATAAATTAGGCACTCTTAATACATCGAAAGTACCTTTTCTCGCTTAACCTAAGCCATTAAAATAAAATAAATCTAATAAAATATATAAAGTAAACTGTAAATCGAAATCCGACCCCTGCAAATAACTAAAGTACCAAAACTGTCAAACAGGATTTCAGGGAAGTAAAATGTCGTATTATTTAAATAAACTTAGATGAATTTGCTGGGTATCATACGTATTCCTAAAATATACACGTAAAACCAACGCTTAATGTTTATATTTAGCTAAATTAAGTATGAATAGTAACATAATAAACAAAACATTTTTACGACGTTATTTTGCTTCAAAATACTTACTTAGGAAATATTATGTCAGCTGTTTTATTATATGTAGCACTCCTACACCGTGGGGCACTGCACTTAACCATATTTATCCTGTCTTATTTTTACAATTTACATATTAATATTTAATATTTTTATGAAACAAAAACACTTGAGCGATTTTGTTATGACGCCATTTGTCATTTATCATCATCTATCAATATGGCGGATGGCCACGTTTTCTGTTTTGTCTATGAATGTGTCTGTGTTACTACATTGAAAGACAAAGAAAGGTGTATTTGGAGTTCAGACAAATGAGAACGAGATGGAGTTATTTCGTATTACTGTCAATGTGTTTGTGATAATTGTGCTTGGTCTGCTTCTCTTATATATATGTTTGTGGCAAAAATAAACTTTAACCAATGTCTATCAGGTTGCAATATTTGATGCTTCTATTTTTAAGTATACTAATTTGATTTGTGAAGTTTTGAAATGCAAATTAATTGACAATAAACCGCGCAATGGATTTGTTTGTTTTTACGATTTGAACATTTTGGCTTACATATTTAAACATATTTTCGTGTGTTCTTTTATGTTAGTTGTATAGGCAAAATGATCTAAGTGTTGTGTGTGATCAACATCGCAATAACATCAAGGAGTCAATCTGGAACCCGGGCACGAATGGAAAAGAGACACTTGAGCCTCGTGCCCTGATGCATAGGTACCACCATCTTGTTTGTTTCTCCAGTGAAGTATTCCAGTAGGGCAGGACTAACAGTGTAATTACTGGCACCGAGACTAAACATCTTATGTCTCAAGATTTTTTTATAGTGTAGGAGGGCAAACGATTAGGCGAAGCCTTTTGGTCTTACAAATAAATAAATAAATATTAGCCAACAATTACACCACGTTAACCTAGCCCCGTGGTAAGCTTGTTAGAACTTGTGTTACTAGGAACCGAAATAAATTAAAAAAATGTATATGAACACATAATATTATACACATTTAGTTGGTGCAGAGATCTATATTCATCATACAAATAGGGATGTTGACATTTTTCAGAAATGTTTTTAAAACATTTATAAATATCTAATGGAAATGGCCTAAATATTATCAACTTTTGCTTAAATACGTCTAAGGCCTATAAAATCTTGCATTTTATAATGCATTTTAAATTTCGTTCCAAAACGCTAACACTTGTCACGTTACGTCATATGTTGTTAAACATCGTAAAAGTGATGAAATGATTCTAGTTGTCGTTAATAAAAAATGGCTTCTAAGTTTTATAAGTGTTGTACGGTGCCTATGTGTGTGTACACTGTCAAAACGCCTGAAAAATAGTTTTTACAATATGTACTGCGTACGGAAAATGGTGTATAAAAGTACGTCAACATTCTTCCGCTTCCGCTTAATAGGAACTGGTGACGTCATTTCCGTTTATTATCACGTGACCTATTTTAAATTTTGTTACATTTTATTTATAAAATATTAATTTAATCATATAAAAATATGGGAAAATATTGTATTTTTTCAGAATTCTATTATATAAACTACCAATTAACATCAAAATTATATTTTTATATGAATACTGTCAACATCCCTATTATCTGCACTTGGCGGGATTCGAACACGCGGCCGCTGCGTAAAGTGTCCAGTAGGCTGACCATTCGATAAGCCGGCAGTCAATTACCAGCATTTAGCATATAACTGGATAGGTAGTAATATGAGCCATAAAATTCCGAAACTGGTCAGTGATTTGTCACTAACGTAATAGCAATTCAACCATCCAGTGATCTGTATGTACATCCTATCGACCAATCATCCTTCAATGGCAATCAGTCGGCCAATCAGAGGGCAAAACCGGCGCAGCGTCGCAGCACATACTTTTCGGAATTTGTTTTCATACAAAACACATAAAATTACCGCTCTATCCCGGTTATATGCTCGATGATTTCCAGTAAAAAAATCCAGTAAATCCAATAATAATATCTATTATAGTTTTACTCCGTCTACGCCCGAAAGGAACTGGCATATTTTTGCAGGGATACCACATTCAAAAGTCCACTTATTTTCTTGAAACAAGCGTATTCAAAATAAAAATACCGGAGAGGATTATTATTATTTTCATTTAAAGGCATTAGCTACTAGGCTATTAGCCATACAAAATACAATTATTCGGTCTGTAATACGGAGAAATGGCGGGAAACACCAAGGACCGCGTCTTAGCCCCTCTAGCCCCCATCAATCAACTATCATTCCCCATTCCATCCACACAAGGCAGTCCACCACAATATTCGCCAAACAATCACATTATATATTACACAGATTAAGTTTTTAAAACAAACACTATAGAAAACCGCCAGAACAGCCCTACTAAGAAAACCACTCCTGAACTATACTCTATAAGATTCGCCAACCAATCACAATATATAAAGATCAAGTTTTTAAAACAAACACTATAGAAAACCACTCTGAATGGACAGAACACAAAATAACAATTAATTAACGGGAAACCAAAAAAACACAACCGCGCGTCCCGATGCTTCCCGCTATTCCCCTACCGGAGAGGATTGGTAGATAACTTTTTTTTTAAATTTAAGACAGGTGCATTGTTCATGATTATTGAAAATACGTATTATCAAATAAACCACTAAAAACATAAATGACAAAAAAAAAAGCCAACGTCCTCTTAATAGATGTATGCCTTTTATGATAGAAATAAACATATTTGTAATGGTTTATTTCGCAGATTCTAGTCACCCTTTTATATGATACCATATTCTTGGGTAAATCTGCCTATAACAAAACTGGCATGAGGCATCACCATATTTTATAAACCAACCAAATTAAAAAGCAGTACAAAATGGCGGACATATTTGACAAAATGTTTTGCAAGTGAGAATGTTTGTATAGCAATCAAATTTAGTCCATTATTTTTTGTTGGGCACATCATTGTTGTGCCCAACAAACAAGAAGTGATATTCTGACAAAGACAAAAGAAAGTGTTTGTGTCTCTATCACTCTTGGAGTATTTCGTATGTTGGTATCTCGTTACGGTATTATTATTAGCTTGTCAAATCTATTGATGCATGATCTTAGCCCCCAATAGATACCGAATGATAAATAGTTTGTTACTATGCGTTTCAAATGACAATAGGACGGACTTAGCGCAATATTGTCAAAATCAAAAATCATTTTTCATGTATTCAAAATAGTAGTACAGTATCTTTTTGAACGTCAATTGAATCTACCACCGGTTCCAAGGTAAGCCCACGGAGAAGAACCGGCGAAACAAACTCAGTGGAACTAATCTTTTCAAATAATATGACGTATTCTACAATTTTAACATCTTATGCTGAAATGCCTGGAACTTGGAAGGAACGAGGATATCCCTGGGATAACCCAGGGTGTGGTATCTTCCATGATCTCTTTTACTTTATAATATCCACACAAACGCTCTTTAACATCTTTTTTGAATGATCTGTGCATTAGCTCCATCCCTAGACCCCAAAGAGGTAGGAATATATTAAACCCAGTGACGGTGGTGATGGATGCTGGATTAACATAGATTGAAAAAGTGGGAAATGTTACCTTTCTAGTAATTTATTAGTTAATTAATTTATTGTGGCTGTAATCCTGTAATTGTAATAGTTAGACATGTGGTATCGTGGACTTTTTTGTAGATGTTAATGTCCTCTATAAATATGTAGTAAGTACATCACGTTGCTATATTGTCAATATTCTTTTGCAGCGTAGGCCATAGAAGGACTTTTTCACACATTAAGTTACATATTCAACATTTTCATACGTAATACTAACTTTTTTGAAAATATTACATAGCCTATGTACATCAGGGCTATTGTAGGGTTCGAATGATGAAATAATCTTTCAAATCGGTCCAGTAGTTTCAGAGCCTATTCAATGCAAACAAACAAACAAATCTTTCCACTTAATAATATATTAGTATAGATAAAAAAAATATAATCCTGTGTGTATTGTTTCTTCCTTTGTGAAATAGCCAACGGTCGCTAGCAAGATGATTTATGGTCTTTAGAATATAGATGAATATGTGGGTGAAGTGTGAATGGCGGGAAATTTCGGGGTGCAAGGTCGTGTTTTGTGGTTCCCCCGTTTCCGTCGTATTTAAAAATCGGAAATTGTTATTTTGATCATTTGAAGCGATTTTCTGTAGTGTTTCTTTTAAAAAAATGATCTGTATATATTCTGATTGGTTCCCGAATATTGTGGAGGACTGTTCTGGGAGGGCGGGGTGGGGAGTTGATTGATAAGGGACTGGAGGAGGCCGCATGCCTTCTGGTTTCCCGTCACTTTTCCATACTTCTGACTCGGCTTTGGCCATACTAAACAAATACAGACTAGTCTTATATAATATTACGACAGAATAGGCAGCATGGCTTTTAGTCTTAGCCTGTTCCAATAAGATCGAAAAAAGAGGCGGATACACGTCAAATTGACATTAATTAATCATTTTAAAGTTCAAAACATCCGGTCCATATATTTACTCTTTAAAAGTATTCTCATAAACAGTATTTCTAGATAAATCAAATATCTTTAAATTCTTTTTTATTTTATTTATATGTTCTTTGGTTTTAAAATATGGAAAGTACAAAATTTTAATAGACATCTCTATAAAATGTTGTATTGTTGAACAGGAAATAAATCCAACAGTCCACACGTCATTCGACAATCGTCAAGTCGACGAGTTGACGAATGAAGACTTGTCTAAGGACAGTGTAATTTAGTTTTGGTGATAGTGTTAGTGAATTTTAGTGTAAAATGCAAATTCCTAATGAATATGTTTCAACGGCGGAAGATGTAGCTGATCAGGTAATATGCCTGTGTTTTTAGTAAAGTATTAATTGTCGTCAACTGTTAAAATACGTATTTATTCAAATAATTTTAGTAATTTTGTCACGTCACCGAACTTATTTCTTGTCGTTCCCAAGTCTATTTAAGTTATGTTCAGATAATTCACTAAATCAGTCATTGTCAACTTGTTTGGAGTTGATGATACAATGTGTTTGTATCACTCAAAAAAACTTTCTCTGAGGCTAAAAATGTAGCAGACTTTAACTTCAAATGTAATGTTCAAGGTTCATATGATATTAATAAATTTTTGTTGTTATTAAACATTATTATTTTTTAAACAAAACAATTACCAATGAATTAGAATAGCACATTTTTATAAAAGTTAACCTTTTATTAGAGAACTTATTCAATGTCTAAGTAAAAGAATAACTAGGTACAATTTCCTTTCACATTGGCTTTACTCAGGTGATGTTAACTATAAGAATCATTAAAATAAATTATTGTAACATTTCATTCTGACAAACATTATACAACTAAAGATTTTTATTAGCAAGTGTAAAACACTTCACACACATGTTAAAAATATTCTGCTATAAGTTTTCCAGTTTACTGTGTATTTTTTAGCAATTCAAAGGATTATCTCTACACTTCAATCTTTTGCATTATTATTCCCTTGCCTTCCTTTTAATTTGATATGTTATGGATTTGATATTGCCTTCATCCATTTATTTTAATAAATTTTTAATGTAACCCTGTTTATAATAGAAATTAAATGAGTTGATTGAAGTTGTTATAAAAATAAATGTCACAAATAATATTATTTTTAAATTCTGTATTTTTATTATATAAATATATTTCTAGATAATTTTCCTTTTTTAACACACTTTTATTAGCTTGGGTTGTATGTATCTATGTATGTATGTAATGGAATCTTTGAACATGATTTTGACCCACTTCTAACGACCAGATTTTGTTCAAACTTTGTAGATTTATTGAGGACCGATGACAATACAATAATTTGATAAAATTATTCCAATATCCTGATCACGATAATCAGGATAGCACATGCTAGGAAGGCGTAAGGCGCGCAAGTTACCTACATTTGTGTTGTTTTTAGTCTCTCACTCATTTCTAAAGTGATTTTTATAAGTTGAGTACTTTAAATTAATAAAATCTTTAATAAAAAAAATCGACACTAAAAAGTAAAAAATAAATTATAGTTTAAAAAAAACTAAAAAACGCGCTTTAATAGCAAACCCAACAAAAAATTTGAAAATAATTTTTAATAGATGAATTAAATGGGTTAACAAAATTACTTTTTGTAAAACAGTGTGAGGTGCTCAACATTCATTATTAAAAATATTTCATCGGTATCTATTTCTAAAAAGTGAAGTTAATATAAAAAAATATTTACAAGCACCACGCTTTTTTACAATAAGTAATTTTGTTAACCCATTTAATTCGTCTATTAAAAATTATTTTCAAATTTTTTGTTGGGTTTGCTATTAAAGCGTGTTTTTTAGTTTTTTTAAACTACATACTATAATTGCAAATTCTTACATTAAACTTTTGTTATCTATGGCTCAATGATATTGTAATATTGGTGGTATTACTCTATGTTATCTGTGAGAAGTGTATACTACACAATTAGTTTTATCAATACAGGAGTTTGTAATGGATAATATTATAACCTTTTAACATTATCTGTATTATTTGTACAAGAAAATTTGCAAGTACATGATAACAGTGTCATTAACTTTTAGGATTTACCTATCAATAAGTGGAGATTGATAAATGTGACTGTTGATATAAGATTTAGAATATTATTAAATTTGAGTAGCCATTGGTTTATACAAGCATCCAAAAGATATATACCTATATCCGATTCCAAAATATTGTCATTAGAGCCCAGGAGCCAGCAACAGGTTTTCATGACCAAGTCCCTCCCAATCGAAAATTCGTTAAATGCATTGGGAATTTATATTATGAAAATTCATTATTAATATCAGTTTGCTGTATCTCAATTGAAAGTTTGGCAGCTGGTAACTAGGTAAGGTGTAACGCGGCATTATCTATTAACGGTGTCGGATTATAGTTTACCTTATTAGGTAAACTACAAATTGTAAAATGGGAAGAAGTGACTAAAAAACCTTTTTCTTCTTCATACATGGGAGGCTGCCACTGCCCGTCCCACCCAAAGAGCCACAGTTGATGGTCACGAGTATTCATAATTTAAATCCCTAATGCATTTTGTGAAGTTTCGCTTGACCGAATTTGTATCTGGCTCCAGGACTAAGATTATAATAATAATAACATTATAATAATAATATCTATTTACACCACATCTTCTGGTCCAGTGGTAAGTTCTCGAAGCACTTGTGTATCAAATAACAGAATATTTAATATTTTTATACTATGCATATTATATTTAAGATTTTTATTACCTATATGTATAATACACATCAAAGAAGTTTTCTGTTTTTCTGGGCATGACCCAGAAAACTTTTTGTTCCCTAGCAGGATTCAAACCCGCTACCTCTGGCTTGACCGCCAACATGCTAACCATTGAGCCACAGAGGTAGTAGAATTTCTAGATCACCTCCTTGATTGTCATAAATGTGTCCATCTATTCTAACACTCATGGTTTTTGAAATTACACTTAAAGAAATGAGTAATCACTACAATTCTGATTCTTATTGGATAATTTCTTGTACTAAAAAATTATATTATCCATGGGTTGAATTAAATTAATTATATATAATAAGATATTCTTTAAAGCTACATTCTATTACAGTAATCTAGGTTCTTGTCAGTGTTTGTAATACTACTCTCTTAACAGGTAATTAGAAAAGGAAAACATGTATTACCAACGGTGGCACGGCTGTGTCTCATATCCACATTTCTTGAAGATGGCCTCAGGATGTGGTTCCAGTGGTCAGAACAGAGAGATTATATGGATATGTCGTGGGGGTGCGGGAAATTCTTAGCGACTATGTTTGTTGTAAGTTTATTTTATTATCACATTATAATTATTTGTAACAATTTGAGCTTTGTAACTAGTCGGTATAGATAGTTTTAATCAAGTATTTAATCTAATAAAAGTTGAGTAAAGGAAGTAATGGATAACTATCATACCTGGAAATAAACTTGGAAATCGGAAACTTAAATACTTTTTTTTAGATCTTATATTAAGACATTTTATACTAAGCTCTCAAGAAAACATAATAGAATACATGCTAAAAAGCTCTGGTAAGTCCATGAAACAAATGAATGTTTATCCTGTGGAATGTAACTAGAAATGTTATATTACTGGCAGTGGTACAGATGGCAGTACAACTACAATCAAAGTTTTTAGAGAAGTTGGCCTTAGTGGGCTCACCAGTTTCATTTAGAGAAGTTGGCCTTAGCGGGCTCACCAGTTTCATTCTGAGAAGTGGGCCTTAGTGGGCTCACCAGTTTCATTTAGAGAAGTGGGCCTTAGCTCACCACATTTTAAGTTATAGGATACAAACTATTAATTAATTTATCATATTATTATAAAAATAGTTTTCGATTAATAAGTATGAGAAATGTAGCATCTTATTAAGATTCTACAGTTTAATTGTGTGAGGTAACTAATATAATATTTTTTTTCGTATTTATAAAATTTCAGTAACTGTAAGTTATTATATAATTTAACATTATTATAATTTTCATAATGTTTTTTTTTTTTAATATTCGCACATTATTTTATTACAGCACATGAGATTTGCTTGCTATGCACATGTACCTAAATATTAACAGCTATTTTTTTTTCTTTTACGCCGGGAAATGCTCTGAGGCATCCCGCGGGGGAATGGGTCTCCCCAGGCGGGTATGTGGGACTTGCTGCGCCCGAAAGGTGGTAAGGTGGACTCAACTCTACCCACTAAAACCCGGCGAATGCCACTAATGCCGCCCTTGGTGAGTTGCCCCGGATCTGTTAAGCAAACAGGGCACCTCGACGGCTAGTCAGTCCCTCAAGGGACCGACGCCACCTCCACAGAGGGGTTGTCCCGCCACACAACAACCCCTCCCAAGGTTGGGACAGTGCAATGGGGTGAGGTTCCCATCCTAGCCCCTTGTCCCCCTGCTCTTTTGTCCCCTCTTCTTATAAGAGGGGTACAAAGAGCACCTCCCTCGGCTCAATTAGCTTCGCCCAAGGTGTACCGCTCAGGCTACTGAGCCCCACCGACACGGTAAGGCTTGAACCATGGTGGGGTCATATTACAGGCTTAGTTAAATAACCCTTTGCTTAAAATGTTGTACTAAATATTAAGTTTAAAAAAACATTAAGTACTAGAGGCCGACATTTGAACGTAACTACTGCTACGAAATACTAAGGAATTAATATTTACGAACAAACAATAATACAATATTATGTTCATGTGTATAATATATATTACTAGCTGTTGCCCGCAGCTTCGCCCGCGTTAACGTTTAAAATTTGAGGGGTTGACCACCCTTATCACTTAGGGGTATGAAAAATAGATAGTAGCCGATTCTCAGACCTACTGAATACGCATATAAAATTTGGTAAAAATCGGTAAAGCCGTTTCGGAGGAGTACGGTAACTAACATTGTGACATGGAAATTTGATATAATAGAGAATATTTATAAACATCACACATCAAAAATAAAAGGAAAATAAAATAAATTTCAAATATAGATTTTATTCTACAATGATGTTTTGTTACATAAAGGATGTTGAGTTTGTAAGTTATTGCGTTGTTAAAACAATTCTTTACATTTTTACTTTCATGAAGTTAAAAAGACAGCTTGGGAGGTGAATAGCCTTAAATTACTCATTTTTTAATTTCAGTGCGATAGGAATGGCACCAGGATACAAAAAAATACCGCCAAAAATTGTTTGTATTATGAAATCAAGAATATAAAGTTACACCTAAAATTGAAAGTAGTGAAAGTGGGTGTGTGTTTGTTACCTCAGACGTCTCTGAACGTGTTTCGCACACTCTATCGAATATTATACAGCCGCTGACATTATTATACATATATTTATTTTTTGCTTAGTTAAATTGACATTTATTCTGTACCAGCTGTTGCCCGCAGCTTCGCCCGCGTTAACTTACTTAACTTAATTACTGTTAGTCACATCGTGATGATATATAGCCTATAGTCTTCCTCGATAAATGGGCTATCTAACACTGAAAGAATTTTTCAAATCGGACCAGTAGTTCCTGAGATTAGAGCGTTCAAACAAACAAACTCTTCAGCTTTATATTTAGTATAGATTTCATAATGAAAATGAAATAGCGCAGGCAGGTAACTAAATGATGGCAGAAAATTCCATAGAAAGGCTCAGTAGAAAATAGTAGAAATAAAGAACGATGACAGCAACAAGTTTGACCGTTTTGTCTCCTGCTATGTCAAAGCTTACCACAGCAGTTACACGAAAATTCCGCTTTAGTAAACTATACTAAAAACTTTTTCGACGACTATATCGACGATATTGACGAACTGTTATGATATCCCCCTGATACTCTTAACCCTGAACTCTATTGATTGATTTTGCAAAGATTTCAATCGCTTTATCAATAGCTGTTTAAGTAAAATGTTTAGCATTTTTAGTGTACGTAATTTAATCCCGTATCATAAGCCCTTTATCGTCTAGAGTCTAGGGTCTAGAGTCTAGACCCTAGACTCAAGTCACGTATGGGAGTGATTACGAAAGTTTTTTATGTAATCACCTTATCAAAATGATATACAGGCATTATGAAACATTATCTATTCGAATGTTTGATAGTGTTTATTCGAACTGATCTAGCCTTCACCCATGTTCTTTTTATAATCTGTGATCATCACAGATAATAATAATATTATAAACACGGCTTACAGCTTTTCTATTTTTGTTTGCAATAATCAATCTTTTTTTTTTGATGACGCAGGTTAATGCTTTCGCATGATCAATAATTAATTATCAACCTGCACTTGGGTTGCTTTTTATTTTTGTAGCTTATTAAAAAAAAGATAATTCATATTAACAAAAGTTATTCCATTATCAATATTTCATTATACAAACGTATATCTGCGGTCGTAGGTATGCGCTTTGTGTCGTGCACCCGTCGACACGGCAGCATTCCTGTCTTCCATAAAAAGGGCAGGATGGGCAGTTGAACTAGCTCTCCGCGTAGGAAATCAGGATAGACAACGCATAATTTCTATTGATGACTTATACCATTTATCATCAGGCAGTGCCTTGAACTCGCCAGTTTCATTTGGCATCTAACATGAATAAATTAGCATAGTTATAGTTAAGCAATAGTTGATGATTTTCATCTACCTTTGGCATTTCCCATAGAGCACCAAAACGATCGATTATGGATAGTTTGTTTTTGACGCGATAATCTCTGGGACAACTTTTTAATTAGAAATGTTTTTGTGTTTGATAATCTTAATAGTTTGTTGTTTTCATAATTTTTAGAGCCGATGAAATGGCAGGTAATGGCTAGTTTATTATATAAAACTAAAATTTCCAATTTCTTTCAGATAATAAATTTATTCGGACAACTCGGAGGATGTGTCATGGTTTTGGGTAGACTAAAGGTAGACATCGCGTGTGGCCTCTTGTTCTTCATCGTAGTTTTACAGGTGAGTGTATGATTTAATTTTATAACGGTGATATGCTTTAACGTACCGCCATATCAGGCTCCCTGATATCGTATGAAAGGGTCATTTGGTTACCGCCGTCGATCCTGGCTTCTCAGGTTTTTTTAAATCTAGTAAACAGGTCGGCATTAACCTCGTCTGTCTATTATAGGTGAGATCACGAGGCTAAAACTTTGCTCAAACTAGTGTGGTTGGTTGGAGTCCCTTATGAGGTCCCCGTCCCATGGTGGAAAGTAAGGTCTAAGGTCCGCCACCTAAGGCGGTGGCTGTGTTGCGTTTAATGAGTGTCCTGTTGTGTATTAACGCGGGATGCCCTATGTGGGAGAGGGAAATGACTATTGGCAACCGTGATAGGATCTAGGAGGACAATCCTCGGTCTCCTACGCAGACCATGTGAGTCTGGATCGGAAACGTAACTAACGGCCTGTACGACCAGCGGATTTACGTGATTATTGGCTCTTACGAAGAACCTTTCTAATCTGTCTTTAAAATGTTGAGCTTAAATACCACACAGGAGTACTAGTAGTAGTACTAGTACTAACCACACACGGCGATGAGAAGGCTTTAGGTCTTAATCTAAACCTACTCGAAGTTAAGAGTAAAAAGACTCAGGAAGGCAAGACATTTTATCGCGACCTATATTATTATTAGATTGTTCGCTATTTTCTAACATAAAACTTTAAAAACATTTCATAATAACAGTTTCTTATCGTGCGTATTATTACTAAAACGTGAATGTTTTACTTAAAACAAAAATTACGTTACACGATAGAAATGTAATTATATTTTTATCATTTATATTATGTGATAATTATCGTAAGTGATAAGGTAAAAGTTGGTGAGGTATCCATGATCTTGAGAAGATTGTGTATTTTAACACGCTTTTATTAGATCCATCTGTATCTATCTATGTAACGGTAACTTTAAACTTTATTTTTACCCACTTTAAGTTTCGACACTCATCGATTTGTTCCCGAGAAATATTAAGACGGCCAGTGTATAGGAAATCTCCGGTGATGTCTTCTGCATAACAATGAATGCCGCTGGTTTGCAGTGTATCATTGATATGCAGAAGAAACAAGGTAGGAGATAGTACGCAGCCTTGCGGAACACCAGCATTTTGCCAACCTTAATGTTTCTGTCTGCCAAAAAACTCGTAAACTTGAAAGCGACATTGGCGAAATCAGCTCGTACTTGATGGATTCTATCCATTTAATCTTTGAGAGGAAGTCATAGCTATTGGTCCATAGATGGACGGGTCAGAGCGGTTCGCTTTCTTAGGGATCGGGTGCTCTAATGCTGCCTTCCACGAGCATGGGACGACGCCTAATGAATATGAGTGCCGTAAAAGACTCGTCGAAGCCTTTTGGCGACTATCGACGACTCACAAACCGCACTCAGCATAGCTGTCACTTGACGAATAACACCGGTGTTATGTGAGCGAGATGTACCACCCCGGTCGTGCCGGCCCAATTCGGATGCAAAGCAGCATGGCACTACCTCTTTCATTTGATAAACTGTTCAAGGTTTGTTTATATGCAAGGCCATGTTGGTATTTGGTGATGATAATTAAGTCCGGTCAAATTGCATTCAGCGACCAAACCAGTTATATCGAAATCGAAAGTGAATTTTAAAAATAAAATAAAAATACTGTCGTAAATACACAAACGAGGAAGGCCATTTGAAATTTAAATGTGGAAAAAAAAGAAAAAATATATTCGATATTTAGACGCTGTAACAGCGAATGTAGTACATATTATAGTACATACTGTGGTCAATCGTCATACATTTGGATACATATTATTATATTGGCACGTGCACGCGACGGGACGCGGGTCGCGGCGTGCACGGCCAAGTGCGCACCGCGAGAACACGTTCATTGTCACCGGTGTTTATTGTTTACAGTGCGTTATTTATAGCGGTACCCTCGCCGACTTCGATGTTTTTACGCTGATGATAAAGTTTGAAAACTATAAATGTTTTTTTACCGCTGTGCCGCGCTCCCCCCGGCTGCATGGGTAACATCATCTTGCTTGTTTCTCCCGTGAAACAGCTTTGCTGTGTTTCGGAAAGAAGGGCAAGACAGGCAGTGTAATTACTGGCACTGAGACTTAACATCTTGTCTCAGGATAGGCAAGACATAAATGAGTTGCCTGGGCTCGTTCCAGGAAAACTGGTTTATGTTCATGGGTGACGTCGACCACTTACCATTAGATGGCACGTTTGCCAGTTTGCCTATCCAACTAACATGAAAAAAATCGGTTGTCTGTAAAGTCGGTTTACTGACAATAGTTGAACGTGACAACGTCATAAGAAAATGGAACGCCTCAGAGCGAGGTAACGCCGCATGCGTCATGTTTTTTCGTTCGTGCAGCCGGCTCCATCGAATTATAAGACGTTGTCACGTCAAAAAATAATTATTCGTATTGTAATTTGTATCTACACGTACAGAATACGTGATAGTATTACTAAATAAGTTTTTAATTAATTTCTTGATAAATTTTAAATAAGTGAATGAAGCAATATTATCACGTAATTTTGATGCCTATTAATTCAAGAATTATGGAAAGGTACCTTGTGCTATGAAAAAAAATAAATTAAAAAAAATAAGATTATTTAAAAATATTACCCAGCGCGCAAAAATCTGACTTGGCTTAAAGGTCTCGTAACCAGGCCATAAAATATTAATAAAAAAAAAAAAAAAACCCAGCGCGCGAGGAATGGCGGGAAACATCGGGACGCGCGGTTGTGTTTTTTTGGTTTCCCGTTAATTAATTGTTATTTTGTGTTTTGTCCATTCAGAGTGGTTTTCTATAGTGTTTGTTTTAAAAACTTGTTTTAAAAACTATATATATATAAAGATATTGTGATTGGTTGGCGAATATTGTGGTGGACTGCCTTGGGTGGATGGAATGGAGAATGATAGTTGATTGATGGGGGCTAGAGGGGCGAAGCCGCGCTCCTTGGGGTTTCCCGCCATTTCTCCGTATTACAGACCGAATATTGTATTTTGTATGGCTAATAGCGTAGTAGCTAATGCCTTTAAATGAAAATAATAATAAAAATAATAATTACCCAGCGCGCGGCATCCTTCAAATGTTACCTGTCTGTACGGGACCGCCTCGTACGTGTAGCTTTATAGCTAAACTGCGGAGTGCGCTTGGCCTGCTTTTACTTAGAGTTTATGCGGGTACTTTTAATTTTTTTACGATTTTTATATATTGGGCCCCTTGATGTAACGGATTTCATCACTATAATGAAGTACATTTGTGAACTTTAATCATCCTTTTAGCAATGATGTAATTACTAATATTTCTACAAATTTAACCGATAAAATAATCTTAGTAATTTGTATGTATTTACAGACATTCGCCTACAGCATACTATGGGATATGCAGTTCCTGCTAAGGAACCTGGCGCTGATCGGCGCGCTACTGCTGGTGCTGGCAGAGGCGCGGGCCGAGGGGCGCAGCCTCTTCGCCGGGGTGCCCTCGCTGGGCGAGAACAAGCCCAAGACGTACCTGCAGCTGGCCGGGCGTATCCTTCTTGCGTTCATGTTCATCACGCTGCTGAGATTCGAAGTGTCCTTCCTACAGGTATGTGATGGTTTGAAGTTAAAGGGTGCTACACAGGAATGATATTGTGAAAGTTCCGTTCCTCAACATGACAAAACGGGTCACTCCGTTGTTAATCTGTCTGCCTTGTCAGTCATTCAAAGTAAACCCTATATTTTCCTACTCACGTAGAATCATAATTTAGTAACAAGCTAGGCCTCGCAATATAAGTAAAGGAAAAATCTGTAAGAGGTAGCGCCACGCTGCTTTGTAGCCGATCTGCGCCGCCTGGTACCTCTCGCTCACATAACACAGGCGCCAAGTGACAGCTTTGCTGTCGCGTTTCGTGCGGTTTGTGAGTATCCAGTGGTCCATTGGGGGGATAGGGAAGAGGAGGGCAACGCATCTGCATAATTTTTGGTTGTGCGGATATCTATGGACGTCGGTAGTCACCACAAGTAGTCTTGATCTTACAAATGTTATAGAAAGTCGCGATAATAGGTTTATATTGAAGAAAGACGTTACATACATAAAATATCAATAAAATAACGACCTCGGCACACTAATATGTTACTGAGGTAACAGATCTGAAATTGAATGAATTTTTGGCGCTTATTTGAATAATTTGCATTAAATTGGTAATTAATTTGCATGTGTGACGTCATAGTGATGAGTATGGATTATGGACACATTCTGTCCTCGTATCTCTGCAGAGGACATTGATTATTCATATTATTAAATAGTCTAACGTGACATTTGATACTAACGGGTTTTATTTTGACCTTTTATAATTTTCGCGGCCGACATTAGCAAAACGGAACTTTTATTTCGTCTTGCCTTGTATAGTATGCCAATGTCAATTCTTTATTAGAATGTGTGTTATTATTGAGGGTCGGCCGTCTTGACGTTCATTGAGGGAGGTCTATGTTCAGTCGTGGACGGATAGGGGCTGATGATGATGAAAAATAAGAAAGTAGTTGTAATAATATACAATTTGCCAATTCCAGATCGTTCAAGACCTGCTGGGCAGCATCCTGATGGTGCTGGTGACGGTGGGCTACCGCACCAAGCTGTCGGCGCTCATGCTGGTGCTGGTGCTGAGCGTGCTCAACCTGTACCACAACGCGTGGTGGGCGGTCCCCACCTACAAACCGCTCAGGGATTTCCTCAAATACGACTTCTTCCAGGTGGGATGATCTTTACGTAACTAACTGCGTGCGTGTACGTGGCTACACTACTTCAAACTAACTGCGTGCGTGTACGTGACTACACTACTTCAAACTAACTGCGTGCGTGTACGTGACTACACTACTTCAAACTAACTGCGTGCGTGTACGTGACTACACTACTTCAAACTAACTGCGTGCGTGTACGTGACTACACTACTTCAAACTAACTGCGTGCGTGTACGTGACTACACTACTTCAAACTAACTGCGTGCGTGTACGTGACTACACTACTTCAAACTAACTGCGTGCGTGTACGTGACTACACTACTTCAAACTAACTGCGTGCGTGTACGTGACTACACTACTTCAAACTTCCATTTTGATCAAATTATTTGTGTTCAAATGGATTCGATAATGGTTTAGACTTTAGATTCACAATAATGTGGTCTACAATAAAATGTTTTGTACAAGAGAACGTCAGTCGGGTCCGCTAGCTTACTTATATAAGCTGTTGGTCGTCTTGGCGTTTATAGAAAGAAGTCTGAGCAGTGGAGAGGCTTATGTCAGCTTGATATTTCAATTGACAGTGTGACTTAACTTGTAGTCGCAGCTTTACTGTTTATTATTGCCTTTAATATTCCTTAACCATAATACCTGTAGATTTAGTACAGAGATTAGACATTGTTTCCAAAATAAATAGCTTTATATGTGTATGTATACTAACGTCAGGTTTATATTAGTCTTATAACCACTCGGATGCCAGGTGAAGAGATCAACCTAAATAATTGTCCAGTTTCGCGCCATCGTAACTATGGCTACCCTGTCATCTTGCGCCGTATAAACGATTTTTTATCAATTAATATTTTCAAAAAGTTCCATTTATTCTAGTATAGAATATAGATGGTCTGTAATAAATGCCGCGTCTATGGACGTTCTGGCAAACTTGATCTATGCCCAGTCATTGACAACTTAGACGCGATTTTTTACGAGGAGTTTTATTATATTTTGTTTTGACGCGCGGGCGGCTGAGTGGATAAATAGTAATAATAATAATCCTCCAGACCGATTTCGGTCACGTCGACCATTGCGACTCCTTGCTAGTGGCGTCGGACGTGTGCTCTAACCTTAGGTACTTACGTAACAATTTTTGTCAATAAATGTCCGCGCACACTGTAGACATGTTAGAACACTATTATAGAAAATTTAATTGATAGCCGCTGAATTTGATAGCAGCGACGCTGATTGTCCGGCGTTCAGTTCCTCTCGCTTGACAACTAGCTCAGATATCCGGCGCGCCTCAAATTTATAGACTTTGATTTTCAACCGTGAACTCCATTCTCCGCGGTTGGATGGTAAAACCTCCCACAGAGAATGGATCTGTGTCACATACTTTCATGTGGCGCTTCTGTGCTGAATCCTTATATCTTAGGAGTAGTCCGCCATGCTTACGCTTGCCCTCCTGGAGCTCGGAATAAAGGATACGCTGTACTATTCTCTCCTCCGAGATCCGTGACACATGGCCACACCAGCGTAGTTGTCTCCTCATGAGATACGAGTCTAATAAACAGTAAGAGATAACGGTATTGTTAATAATGTTCTTTCTAATTCCAGACCTTGTCAGTGATCGGTGGTCTCCTCATGATAGTGTACCTGGGGCCAGGCGGAGTCAGTATGGATGAGCACAAGAAGAAGTGGTAGAGAGGGCACGAGGTCCAAAGTGCACAGACTTGATATTATACTATAAGAAAGTTAATGTTGCGGACGATACATGTGGTGTACATATTCAAGATGTTACTGTGAGTTTCGAGTGAGAATTAACGTGTGTCAAACAGTTCAGCCATTTTGTATAGATTATTAACTCTCATGTTTAAAATGCAAGGGGCTGGGAGGTGGAGGATTCATAGAATAAGACATAATTGGTTAGAGGTAGGTCAAGTGAAAAAAGTTGAACTTTGTAACTGTGGCAAAACGTGTATACTATTATACTGTAACGGGTGTGATAAAAACAGTCAGTACTTTGGAGAGAAAATTATACTTTATATTGAAATTAAATTACTTTTCATTATTTAATTACTGAAGACAACTTATGCTTAGGTTTTTATAATTGATGTGAGAGTGAAAGAGCCTATAAATCTTTCTCACTTTCAGTATTTTCTATTTATCCTAAAAGTTGTATGTCAAAAATATTTTAGAATCGGTGATGCTAAAAGCAAATGGTATATTTATTTATTCTCACTTGAAACGCATAGTTGTGGGGCCATTTTTACCAAGAGAAGGCAATTTATATAAAAAAGAAAAATTACAATTAATAAATATTTTACTGAAACTAAAATGTGTTTATTTCTTATCCTTTCTTAGCCTTTTGTTGGTAAATATTGTCCGAACGAATCATACTTTTATTACTTAAACGCTTATATTATATTCCACGAAAACGGTGACGAAAATACTTAAGTCTATAACTTTTTAATGGCAAGTAAGCGTAAAGAATTCGTAAAACAAACTTCCATTTTTATGCGATTACGGTCAAGGTAGGGTTATATTTTAATAGGCCATGTATGTTTGTCTTTACCTATATTCCACGTAGCGTCTAAACGATTCATCCGATTCTAATGAATGTGTCCATTGATTTACTGTTTCGGACACTTCAAAGAAAAGTTGCAGTCGATTTTACCTTTTAATTTTGTAATCAGAGTGTAGTTGGTCGTTTTACTTTTTTCTTGTTATATTTGTCGTGGATTTGACAAAGTTCTTATCGCTCAATAAAAAATATACCTATTAGCCTTGATATAATGCCGTTAATTTGGTTAGCATAACATTTCAATAGTTTCTTAAATTCTCCTATAATATTTGTCTACACGCACAGATTTTTTCATCTACAGCTTATGTGATCTAATATTTAAATCGTGTTAATGAGACTGATATTCGGAGGTTTCCTAAAATAATAACTAATAGCAGCGCTGTACCGTAGATCAAATAAAAATTATTGCATTGGCAAAATAAAAGTACTAAGTATTGTTTATATTATTAATACTAGCGGTGCATCCCGGCTTCTCACGGGTAAACAATTTATTGCCTTTGTACAAACAATCAAATTTTTACCTTTTATAATATTATTTTATCTTAAGTCTTACTAATATTATAAAGTCGAAATTTGTATATTTGGGTGTTTGTTGATCTTTCACGGCAAAACGGCTGAACTGATTTAGCTGAGAGTTGAAATGATGATGACTTATACCTTCGACTAGGCTATAAAAATAATCATCATCAATACGGTTGTAAATCTTTAAACGCAGGCGAAGCTGTGGGCACCAGCTAGTATGTAATATGTGCATTTTTAGTCATGTTAAACAGTTTTTAAAGTAAATGTTTTTCATTTCTTAATGCAAGTCTTTTAATCTAGATAACATTTGGAGAATTCAACGGAAATAGTCTTAAGGGGCTTTACTATTTCCCGGAATTTTTGGATAGGTACACATCATTATAATAAAACAATTTTTACGGATTTTATCGCGGTTTATTAAGAATTTTACAAGCCCGACGTTTTGGATACTTTACAGCAACCATGGTCACGGGAGGACTGAGGTGTGTATGTCCTATCATTACAAAGTTATTCGAAACTACCCTATGATACATCTTGTAAAAATCTTAATAAACCGCGATAAAATCCGTAAAAATTGTTTTATTATAATGAGTGAAATTCGCGTAAACATTAGAAAACAATATAGGTATCTACACATCCATAAAATATACTAATCTTTTAACCCTGAAAAACCATAGAATTTGCATTACACGCAAAACCTTAATTACTTATATATTTTTTTCTAAATTTATGTAGATAATAATCGATTGTAATGATAAAAATTGTTGATACTTCTGGGCATCGGGCATATTACTGGATAGAGTAGTAACGTGAGCCATGAAAACCTTGAAGAAAATCATTGATGTAAGTAATAACAATTCCACCAAACAGTGATGTGTACGTGATACGTCCCATCGGCCAATCGTCCATCAATGGTCGATCAGAACGCAGAACCGTCGCAGCACAAATTTGTCGTAATTTGTTGTCATACAAAACACAACATTACCGCTCTATTCCGTTTATATGATCGATGCTTGTGGGTAATGTTGCTATAGAATTACACTATCTTCATCATTTCAATTTTCTATTTGACTTATTAAAAAAAAATATTCAAAAATAAAAGTACAAGAAAAAAATTGTGAATAGGCAATTGTTTTTTTCATAACATTATTTACTTTTACTTGTGAAAAAATTAGAAGGTAACTTTTGCTGTTTATCTCCAAATGTCAAATCGGATGTACCTATATTCTACGCAATATTTTATCTCGTTAATTTTATGTGAACAAAAATGTATGTTTACAAAAAAAATGTATTTTATAAAAGACAAATATTTTTATACTATTTTCACCCTTTTTATTTTGAATTTCTTATATGGAATGTTTCAATAAATGTGACATTTGATAGCTGGTTCATTTTTATTTATTACCACAACTTTTTTATGTCAGTCGGATGGGCACATGATTGTAAGTGGTCAGCGTCGCCCATGAACTTAAACAAGTAGTGTCTCTGTGTCAGTAATTACACTGCCTGTCCTGCCCTTCACTCCGAAAGTCAGCCAAGCTGTTTGACAGAATAAAGAAGCAGGATGGTGTTCCGTGGTAGGGTTGTTTTATTTGACGAAAGCGGGTGAGCCATCCTTGTGTTTGTAAATGTACATGCACATTGTCTTGTAACTATTGCTATCACTTTCATGTATACGCCGAAGAGGCGTCTAGAGAATACTCTGTCTTCACCTCGTTCGGAAGGTTTTTTTTATTAATTTTAAAGGGTCTTTGGCCACTCTTGACGACCATGCCAGCCTTATGGGTGCTCACGTAACCTTAATATTCTGCAAATCTAATTAATACAATTTAGTAAGTAAATATCTGATAACATTTTAATTATACATGTTATAAACTCCACATCTAGAAGACAGTTTTTAGGGCCCTCTATCAGTAAAACTTCAATTGGTGGTGAAATGTCAATAGGTGATACCCATATATTGAGACAGAATATTTATAATTTAGGACTTGATCCGGTCTCTAATTTCTGCCACAATTTGACTTTTTACTGGGAAAGGAACATTGTTTTGGCTCCAATAGTTCACCCTTGCCGCTAAGCCTTATAATATTTGCAACAGAACGTTGTAGGAGACCAGTCTTGCTCTCACCCAAAATTTAAGCATAACCAATAGCGGCGTATTAAGAGAGGAGGTAAAGCCAGCTCTCCATCACATATACATGTGCTACGAACAAACACCCCAGATTCTTAGTGCCCTATTTTTTTGATGATACGTGGCACTACTTCCATACAAAAAGCTACCATAATCTATATATTATTATATTTCTCATACGGACGGTTGCATGGCAACACACATGACCGTCGCTCTATTACCAGGCCCGCTCGTTACAGTATTAAATATAAAAGCAATTTGACTTTAAATTTGTGGTGTATAAATTTGTCACATATTCAAAGAATTCGTTATCAATTGTATTGGAATATATTGTGGCTCAGTGGCAGTGGGCTGTTTACACACGCAGGAGAACGAATGGTCGATGGGGCAAAATGTTCAAGCGTAGAGAGTAGAGATCGCGTTTATGTAGACGAAGTGTTGGTCAGCCATTAACCAGGTGGGAAGACGATCTCCGTGCGGTGGCCGGTCCGTGTTGGATGCGAGTGGCAACGGATCGGTTGTCTTGGCGTTCATTGAAGGAGGCCAATGTTCAGCAGTGGACGGATACAGGCTGCTGCTGATGACGATGATATATATCACACTCGATAAATTCATAAAATGAAACCAACTATTTACCTAACAAATTTATTTGTATAATATCAACAGCTACTTAAAATGTAAATGACTACATCGGTGTTGCCAGTAACATATTGCACAAAGTACAACACACACTATCTGCTATTACTAATGTATAAAATGCAATCCTCATATACAGTATTAAGAACAGCCAGTGTTCAGTCATATATTATTTAATGAGGATATCTTTTCAGGTTAAAAATCAGTCTAATGTTTACTTTATCAAACAAAGGAACCTAATTGTTTTCAGCTCCTTGTATCCCATACTCGAGTATATGTGCTTGCATAGCTGCAGTGATAACCACTGTTGATAAAAAAATATTCTTTTCCGTCTCCCATTTCATTTGAAATTTATAAAAGAGTTTGTAAAAGGGTATGTAAACACGAATGTGCGTTATTTCTTGGCACACTCACGTTTAAAAATTTACCATGATGCTAATGTGGCGCCACCCTTATTTAATACATTTCGATTTTTGACGGGCATTTTTCATATACACATATGATTCTTATTAGCTCTACCCTACATAGACTTTACAAAATACCACAGACAATAAAAAACTGTAAGGAGATTTTATACCTCATCATGCAAAGATTTTATCTATTGCTTTGTAACTTCAGCCTCTTTATCCTTATCGGAAATATATTTAAACACTCTATTCGCTAGGTGCCTATACTTCTCCGCATGCGCGCTATCTGGCAACGCATAAATGGCGGGTTTCCCGCTGTTAATACACTCCGACATGTTCGAATCCAACTCGAAACTCTCAATAATCTCCAGGCCCATCTCGTTGGCCATCCGTTGTGTTTCTTTGCCGAACACGAAGTTTTTAGTCCCGCACTTATGGCATATCGCGTAAGACATGTTTTCGACCATGCCTATGATGGGCACCTTGAGTTTCTCGAACATGTTCACGCCGCGCTTCGTCACTTGGAGGGCAGCTGATTGAGGTGTCGTCACTACCAGTGCACCTGCAACATTCGTATATTTTTTTATCAAGATCATGTCCCTCTCCATAATATATTTATAAGATTATCTGATTTGAAAAACTTAATCTAAAAGGCTTCGATCAATAATATAATATAAAGCTGAAGAGTTTGTTTGTTTGAACGCGCTAATCTCAAGAACTACTGGTCCGATTTGAAAAATTATTTCAGTGTTAGATAGCCCATTTATCGAGGAACGCTATAGGCTATATAAATTCACCCTGTGACTAATAGGAGTTAAGTAAGTTAACGCGGGCGAAGCTGCGTGCAACAGCTAGTAATAAATAATAAACAAAAATAATTATGCATTAGACAATAACAATGTAATAAATGATATTTTGAACATTTGTGACTTTATTACTAGGTGTCATAGTTGTAATTAGGTTGAACTTAAAACTTTTTTAAATATTCCTCTCCGTTTTTAATAAGCAAAATACAAATGTAGCTGTATAATTATTATTCACGTGGACAGTTTTAGCTTTGATTTTGTATGTGACACAGTATCTATTTTGTATATTTGATCAAAGCTAAAAAGCTTAAAACATTAAATATGCATATCATTGTCAGTATACTTTTATTTACTGCGGGAAGTCCCTCTAGAAAGAATGCTAAGATGACAAATGCCTAAAAATATTAGTGTTTTTTTCCACAAATTCATAATGCAATAGTAGCAAAAATTCTAATAGGAGAGCAACTATTGCAGTTCGTATATGAAAAAGTTGCAACAATTAAAACATATATCATATAATATTTTCTATCAATTTAGTATGTGTAGAGTAAGGTGCGACATATGAAATTTGCTAAGCCTAGAGATTGTTAACTAACCATTGAAAGTGCTCAACTAATAACCTTAATGCTAGCTCAGCTTTTAATTGCATTTATGTTTCTTCACTATATAATTAACGCCACACATAGCACACCGGTGGGAGGGAGGCGCTGTGCCGCGCTCTCGCCTGCATGGGTACCACCATCTTGCTTGTTGCTCCCGTGAAACAGCTTTGCTGTGTTTCGGAGAGAAGGGCAAGACAGTCAGTGTAATTACTGGCTCCGAGACTTAACGTCTTGTCTCAGGATAGGCAACACATAACTGAATTGCCTGGGCTTGTTCCAGGTAAAAACTTGTTCATGGGCGACGTCGACCACTTACCATCAGGTGGCACGTTTGCCAGTTTGCCTATCCAACTAACATAAAAAAGAAAAAAAAAAAAAAAAATAGAGAGGCAATAGCTTTTGTTTTTAATAAATATAATAAAATAATGTTTTTTTATGACCCTAGTTCATACCGTCAATTGGTAAATTCTGAGCTAGTGACAAATGAGTATCTCCTGTTCCTGGCGGAGTGTCTACCACAAGACAGTCGAGTGGGCCCCAGGCCACATGTCTTGTGAGACGGTCCAACGCCTGCATCACCATTAATCCTCGCCAAACCACTGCATTTTCGCCAGACACGAGTAGGCCCATGGACATGCTGAAAACAACACGAAGAACAATACGACAATAGGGTTTTGTTTGTCAAGTGTTGTGGGTGGGTCATTGTCTTACTCGTTTCTGACATGACACTGATTTCAAGGTTTAGATGGTTGTTAGTTGTTACACCATTAATTATTATATTAATAAAAGTAATGAATTTATACCGAAGATTGCGATAAAGAGGGATTATGAAAAATTATGCTTTTGCAATACTTGAATTACCACTTACAGCTCAAAGTAGGCAAGTTGACAAGTCATATAGCTCTAAAAGAAATTGTTGCCTTATGACATATACATTTTAAATAGATAGCCAATCCATTAATAAAATAAATATAATGATTGTGTAAAGCTAGTGAATGTTTACTCAACAAATGTAGTGAGACCTTTCATTAAATAAAGACCATACCACCAGTCTATATGTATTTAATAAGCGATCCAAGATTTTGGAAGTGAAATCTTCTTTAGCCGCATTTAGTACTTTTTGGTAGGGGAAAAATTTTATATGTTCGCTACACTGATATGCTAATGTGACATTTTTAGTAAGAGGTAGTGCCATGCTGATTTGCCGCCGAATTAAGCCGGCACAACTGGAGTGGTCACATAACACCAGTGTGAAGTGATAGCTAAGCTGTTGCGTTTCGTGCTGTTTGTGAGTTTCCGGTGCCTCATTGGGGGGATAGAGAAAAGGAGGGCAAAGAATCTAAATAACTTTTGGTTGTACGAATGTCTATGGGCGTTGGTAGTCACCGAAAGGCTTCAACTGCTTCCTTATGGCATAATAAAAAATATAAAAAAAACATTATGACGTCATTGTTTTTTTTTTATATTATATAAAAAATTATAATTTCACAATTCAAAGTTACAAGTTTTCACTTCTATCGACAGTCCCTGTGACTAGTTAGGTTTTTTCCTTAAGCCATTTGGCGACTACCGACGTCCATACACATCCTCACGATTATGAAGATGTATTGCTCTCCTTTTCCCTATAGCAGCATAGCTGTCACTTGACGCAGGTGTTATGTGAGCGAGGTACCATGTTTTTTTAAAATACTTTATCTATTCTCACCATTTAACACCATAATTTAGCAGGGGTTCTATTAAATTGTCATCATTTAACATTGGTTCACCATTAACATTCATCATCAGGGGCACAGATGGTCCAAACACATCAGCATCAAGGAGTCCTATCTCTTTGTCAGGTTCTATGACTTTCATTGCACATGCAAGATTCACTGTAAAATAGAGAAAAAAACGACATGTATTCAGAGATGGTCACATACTATATAATATAATACTACTGCAATGACACATATTTGAGAAGAGAGGACAACCTGCCCAACTAGCCACCTTGAACTGCATTGCCTGGCTCTAGTTGGATGTAAGTGGGGGGGGGGGATCTACCATCTAGGCATTCATTGAAAGAGGCCGATTTAATTAAACTCGTAATCCCATTGACAATTACTCACTTTATATTAAATAAAGTAAGGCCTATTATGTGCAACAACTTACAGCAGGAATGTGTCCAATCAACACAATTGAATCTTCTTGATCAGAATATAATTCAGCAGAATAAAGCCCTTCTCAAAGTATATTGGTAGACTGCCTACAAGACACACATACACACACACTAACTGATGACTGTACTGTTGGCGCTCATTGAAGGAGGCCTATGTTTAGCAAAGGACGAACATAGGCTTGATGATGATGTCCAAGAGAGATGCAAGAGGTTGATAACAATGATGAAACGAAAAAGTGAGAAAAGATATAAATAATATGGTATGGTAGGCATAACCTATATTATGGTGTTAGTGTAAATAGTAAATACCAGCCGTGGTTGTTTTCCCTACTCCTCCCTTTCCTGATGCCACTAGTATGATGCTCTTTACACCCGGTAGAGGCTTCCTTTCTGGAAGCCCTCGAGCCATAACTTTCGCTTTGTGCTCTTTGAGGTCATCTTTACTATGTTGTAATCGGACTGAATAGCATGTTGGCTTCACCTAAAAAGGAATATGTTTGATTTTGAGCTTAAATATTACTTGGTACTTTAGAATACCTACAAAAAACCGGTGCTGTATACCAATTGCAACGTAAAAACAAAAGTAAAAATATTACACACATTATTAACACTAGTGCCGAATACTCCATATATTCTCGGAATGTACTTTTGAATATTCATTATTGTATTTGAGCTTTATGCAATTAAAATTCTTTTTCTTGTGCTTCTGTTTTCATATAAATATTGCGAAATGTAAATATATATTTTTTTTCGTTCAAACTTCAAAGGCATTCAGCATTAGCTACTAGGCTATTAGCCAAACAAAATACTATTTATACTCTTTGAAATACACCATATATATAAAACTCAAGCCAAATACCAATCACATTATAAATCGTAGACAGAGAATACTATAGACAGCTGCCAGCCGTGGCGACATGAGATAGATATATTGAAGTGACGTCTGAAATGGGGGTTGCTATACAAAAACCTTTTGCCTACTTTAAGGCAAAACGCTAAATATAAAAAACTGTCATGTTTTTTTAAAGCTAAAACATTACACATATTATTAATTTTTTATTGGTATTTTTTTTGTTTTGACAAATTATTTTATACTGTGCCCGAATGTTTGAGATTCTTTATTGAGTATTTAATTTAAACTGATACGAGGGCATACTTTTAGCTCCGGTAGACCCTATGATCTTTTATAAAAATGTGTATTAGAACTCTAATGTTTTAGAACTGGATAGGTATCTATACATCTATACAGAAAAATAAAATTAGAGTGTCTGTTTGTAATATTAAAATAACAGCTTTTCATTGAATACATATGGATGTGTACACGGTACTTATACCAAAATAGCCTTTTTTACAATATTTGTCTGTCTGTTTGTTCCGGCTAATCTCTGAAACGGCTGGGCAGATTTTGATGGAACTTTCATTGGCAGATAGCTGATGTTATAAGGAGTAACGTAGGCTATAAAAATAATCATCACCAATCCGCCTACGGCTGTAAATCTAAGTTAACGCGGGCGAAGCTGCGGGCAACAGCTAGTAAATAATAAAATAAAGTCGATAAATATGAAACAAGAAAAATTATCATATTAGCATAAACATCTAGAATTTTGACATAAAATTCTCAAAAGTCTTACTATAAAAATAAGAGTACTGGAAAGGAAAGGAGGAAAGGAAGAAAATAAGAGTATAGAAAATTAGTAATAAAAATAATTAAAATGCACATCCATTAAACTATTTTTATCACTAATTTTCTATATATAAAAATAGTTAAAATAGATGTGATTTATTTACATACTATAGGTTAAAAATTGGCATAAAAAATTAAACAAAAACGATATTTATATGAACACGTATTTTTTAAATTTTTTTTACACAGAAACGTACGTAACGGCACAGTTACTGCATCAAATTTCACATGCGTTGGTTGCTCTTCCATTGTTTTTGTCAATGGTATAACAGCAGATGGACATGGCATGGGTTTATTTATCTATTCAGTAGCTCCAAGCTGAAATATGAAAAAAAAAACTATTTTGTTTCCTTAAAGTACGATTATTTTTTATAATAATAACATATCTTTGTTGTGGACAATAAAATATTTTTCTTTCTTTCTTTAAAGAATGGAAGTCAAAATGATTCAATTTAGCCTGAATATAGACTTATCCCATCAACATAAGAGAAAGTAATTTGTCCAAAAACCACATACTTACATAGTTAAATATTTATTTAGTTAATACTCACCTTAACAATTGGAAAAGCATCAGGGTGTATGTAAGTATACCTTCCTTTTTTAAGATATGTTTTGTATCAAAGTGCAAACAGCAAATCTTTGAACACTTCTTTGGAATCCAGTCATTTCGACCAGAGGCTTTAATCCATTTCTTCCGAATGTCAGGATTAACTGAAACTGTGATGTAAGATTAAATTATGAGTAACAATTTATAATTGAGAAATTGGTAACTTAAGGTATTAATAGTAGATACAAATGAATATATACATTATTTAAACTTTGTTTAATTTGAAATAAAACCTGCATTTTTGTAATTAATGCAAATATTCCTTCCCCCTTTTCTTCTTACATATACTCCCTAGCGAGAAGGCAGGTGATGGGATAAATAAAGGAACATCTTTTTATCCCTTCCCACCCTCTGTTCCTCACTTTCCAGGTGTTCACTATTTTGAGGGACAATTTTTCTTCCTCCCCCCTTTTTCCTAAAATATGAGTTAGCGGCAAAGGGGAGTAGAGGGAAGAGGGATTGATAGAGAGGGAACTCCATTCCTACAACCTCTTTTTTACGTCACTTGTTGCGGAGTCCAGCCTCAATTTTGTAAAAATATTTAAACTTAATTAATTTGAATCCTTAACCTATTCTAGAAAATTTTAAAACGACGCAATTATTATCTAAGTACTATTATAATCATTTATATATTAAGTTAAGTAAGTAAGAATATTGTATAAAAAATAAACCTAATTTATATTTCTATAATATTTTTCTTATTTAAAAATACCTCCAAAAGTTCTTTAAAACTATTACGATTAAAATAAAAATATCTCACTTTTAATTTAAGGATAGCTTTTGGAGATAAATTCAATCAAACAACACAATTCAAAATATTAATAACATACATTACTGGGAAAAGGAAAAACATAATACTAGCAATTTTAACATTAAAGACGTCACAAAATCAATATCAATTATTACCTTTTTTTCAATTTAACTTATGAATTATAAACCAATGAAAGTATATATACATAAAGACTGATCACACATATCGTTATTCAACCACTATTAACCACAATATGAAATAATATATGAACTTTCGCGTGAAAAGTCAATGTTGGAATTTTCCGATCACTACCACTTTTACAATTAATTAAACTGTACCAAACCATTGTTAGGGTATTCCAGAATATGTTTTTATTCCCCTTATTTTTTTAATTACCAACAAATTCGTTAATTACATTAAAATAATACTAAAACAATACTTCACAATTGACTACATGTTGTAAACAAATTACAAATGTCAAAAATTTGTGTAGCTAGATATGTTGTTGACCTTGAAAAAATCAGCACGCACTGAGAGATGCCAATAGTATAGTCTTGTTTTTTTTTTCTTAATTATTGTAATAAGCACATATCTTTTATGTGGGAAGGAGTAAGAATTATCCAGCAGTCTATAGTATTCTCTGTCTACGATTTATCGTAGACAGAGAATTATTACATTAATACAGAGAATACTATTATTAATAATTAATTATTAATTAATTAATTAATACTAGTATTCTCTGTCTACGTTATAAATACATACATATTAGACAGATTACGTTTTTAAAACAAACACTATAGAAAACCACCTGAACAGTCCTATTATAGAAAACCGCTCCACAACAGTAACTGAAGTAACTTTCTTCAATATTTTTTAAAGTAAAATAATCAATTAAAGTTTGTGAATTGTGCTATTTAGACCTGAATTACAAAGATTTAAAATAATAATTTTAATAATAATACCTATTATCAATATGACCATTTATTTGTACGTAAATCTACGAACAAATTCCACAATTGAGATAAAATCTAAATAAAAAAATATATAATAACATCTTACGTCAATGTCATGTGTTAGTGTCCGGTGTGGAGAATTATGTATTTTTCTCTGCCAAGAAAAATATTTTATTAATGAGTTTTTCTAGTTAAACTGAACATAGAAAGTGAACTTTAAAATGTCCATCTGTTTGCGTTCGTTTTCTCACAAAATATTACCTATTAATGGAATCGTTTCAACGAAAAATCATTCCAGTCGCTTATCCCGAAAAATTCCTATACGCACACAATTTCTAGAAAACGTAAGAATTCAAATTATTTTCATATTGAATGTGAAATTTGCTTTTCCTAATTTTCATAGTTTTAGGGAGTTGTATAATAATATAAAATGTCACCATGACCTCGTACTAAAAAAGTGTGAAAAATTCATATTACAGTTTTTGAGGAGACCCATATCGAGTTGCAAGCTTGCAACTCTAAGTTCTTTCGAGAACAACATTGACGACGTTCATCCCCAGGAGGTTACTCGACGACGAAATCCAAAAATAAAGGAAAAGCCGATAGTTAGTTTATTTGACAATGAGGAAAGGGAAGATGTCACCGACAGTTATTTTAATTACGAAAATGAAAACATATTCATACGAAAATTGAGTTTTTCTAATGATAATTACATTGAAGAAAGAAGTTCTATTAATTTAAATATATTGCCATCTATTAGCATGAATGACATTGATTTTTCTACATGTAAAGAGGTAAATTTTTCATATAAGGTGTAATATATATTTCATGTAAAATTATATATAATTTATATGGCATTGACTTGAAATATTTTAAAGGGTCTTCCTTTCCAGGAGATAGAACCAACTTGCCTGTCTGATTTTGAGGAGAATGCCATCGCACATTGTAGTATGCAACCCGTGACGGCTTCACCACCCTCTCAATCTAATGAACTGAGCAGGGACCCAGAGAAGCGGGGAAAACCAAGTGAGGAACAACTAATGAAAGTGTACCAAATACTATCTGAAACTGTGAGCATGTTTTGTCAATTATTGTATTGCATTTTCATATGAGGAAGGTTTATTCATCCCATTCATTTTCAGGCTCATTTATCCCAGTATTTTTTTATTATCCAATACCACTAAAATTTATATTTAGTTACTGTGTACACCAAACATCATTTTTATTTGTGCATGTCTAATTAATGTTACACATTTTTAACAGTAAGATATTTATTTCAGATGCGGAATTTATTTATTAAACCTCTTGACTACTCGATATATCACCCTAATTTAATATTTGTTAACAATATAAGGGGTATGACAACAGTGTGAGTATTTTTAGAATTGTATAACTGGTGCTGGCAGCTTGGCCTGCATTCACTTAGATTTAGAGCCCCATCTGATTAATGATGAATATTATTATAGTATGTGTCACTCAGTCTTTACAATCTTTAAAACTGGTCAAGCAGTTTTGAGATAAATTGTAATAAATAAAATATTTCCTCTTTATCATCATCATCATCATCAGCCTCTATCCATCCACTGCTGAACATAGGCCTCCCTCAAAGAACACTAAGATGACCAATCCCTCCCTACTCGCATTCAATACGGACCAGCCACTGTACGGAGATCGTCTTCCTCTTTATAATAACTTATAATATGTAGATACTAAGTATAGATTACTATAACTACTGTTTTTTTTTCAACTTACAATAAGCAGTAGGAAACATACATCTAAGGTGGTTAAGATACCTGCCCTTGCCGAATAATTTCAAAAATCCACTTGTATAGAGAATATACTTATTTTATTTTCAGAGGCTTATTTCATTACGTCAAGCAGATAGCATTACTCAGAACTGTCGGGCATATCAAATTTGCATATGTTAACTTTGAAATCTTAAAAATTACGATGCACCCAGAGGATTCTACAATTAAGTAAGTTTCTTCAATTGCATTTTTTTTTTTTTTTTCTAATTTTTAAAGAGGCTTTGGCCACTCTTGATGACCATGCTAGCCTCATGGGTGCTCACGTGATCTTAATATTCTACAAAGCTAATTAATTTATAAAGTTTTACAGAGTTTGCTGAGCATGGCTCAGACAGCCAAATATTAATCTCTGGACAACATAATAATTCCAATTGATTGGGGAATACTTTTTTCCTTATATCTGAGTTACGCAAACATTCCACCAGCCAATGATAAACATCGTCTATTACATTACAAATGCTGCATAATGGAGAGGGTTTAACTCCCATTAGATAATAAAATTTATTAGATGGAATGTGTCCGGATCTTAATCTGAGAGCTGCTATGACATACTTCCTTGTGAGGCTGGCATGGCCAAACCAGGGTGCCCAAAATGGAACACTTTGGAATGTTCTATACCAGTTCCCAATTCCCCATAATGATATTCCCACTTTTCCATAGCTTTCTTTTTACTCTGGGTAAGTGGTCATTCATAAGAGGCTTACCCTCATGTGCCCTACCATCAGATATAGCTGATTTTGCTAAACTGTCTACTATTTCATTGTTAGCAACACCAACATGAGATGGAATCCACTGCAATTTTGTATTAACGCCTTTACATTTCAAATTGTGTAATAATTGAAGTATCTGAAATCCTATAGGCATGCCTCTGTGGCCTGATACACATCGAGCTAAGTGCTGGAGTCCGCTCTTTGAATCCGTAAGGATGACAATATTAAAAGTGTGATCTAGCTGAGTTACATATTCCAAGGCTTCTTTAATAGCTATGAGTTCTGCCCTCATTATACATATATCATTGTGTAGTTTCCATTTAAAGGATGTTTTCTTCTGAGGATCCCACAGGGCTGCTCCAACACCCAGCTCGCTTTTAGATCCATCAGTGTACAATTTGTAGTAGTTAGGATAAATATCTGATAACATTTTAATCACACAAGTTTTAAGCTCCACATCTAGAAGGCAGTTTTTAGGGCCCTTGATATCACTAATATTATCTACAATACAAGATGAACTGTCAATAGCTGATACCCATATATTGAGACAGAACATTTCTAATTTATGACTAGAATCGGTCTCTAATTCCTGCCACTCTGTTTGAATTTTTACCAGAAGAGGAACATTGTTTTGTCTGAAATAGTTCACCCTTACCGCTAAGCCTTGTAATGTTTGCAACACAACATTGTTGGAGACCGATCTTGCTCTCAACCAAAATCTACAGCCTATCCAATAACGGCGTATTGAGAGAGGAGGTAAAGCGAGCTCGCTCTCCATCACATATATTGGTGTGCTACGAACAAAACCCCCACAAATTCTTAATGCTCTATTTTGAAGAGTATCTAATTTCTTTAAGTAACACTTGGCACTATTTGCATACAAAAAGCTACCATAATCTATTCTACTTCTCATAAATGAAATATAAAGTCTGCAAAGATGATTAGGGTGAACTCCCCAGAATCTTCCTGCTAAATTTTTTAAAATATTAATATGCTTGTACAGTTTCTCACAAATTTCGTTTATATGTGCACTCCATCTCATAGAGGAATCTAGCAACAACCCCAAATATTTCACTTTTTGGACTTCTTTAAGTACATAGCCATCAATATCAATTTTAATATCCATAGTATTTCTACCTCTTTTAAAAACACAAACGCAACATTTAGACACTGATAAGAACAAACCTATGAATTCCAACCTCTCTACCAGGGATATCAGTGCAGATTTCATCGCATCAACTGATTGCGACACTTTATTATTTTCTATAGTTTTGTAGAGTACAAAATCATCCGCATATTGCAACATCGATACTTCAGTAATATCATTTCCAATAGCCATGGTAGCAATGTTGAAAAAAAGAGGCGATATTGGATCACCCTGGGCCAGACCTCTGGTTGTGTGCCTAACCAGCGATTCTTCATTATTAATGACCAACATTTTACAATATCTTTCTGACAAAAAGTTCCAGAAATATTTACAAATGTTTGTATCCACACCAATTTTATGTAACACCTTAATCAAAGCGCTAATGTTAATATTGTTGTATGCATTGTCAATATCTAAAAAACAACTAATGGTTGGCTGCTTCGCAAGGTTATCAAGAGAAGATTGCCCTCGCCGGAATCCTGTAGAAGACTTTGGTAACATTTCGCGGCTTTCCACAAACCATTCTAGACGTTTTAAAATAATAAGATGAAAAATTTTACATATACATGAAATCAATGAAATCGGTCTTAAAGATCCCGGCTGAGTGGGGTCTCTACCTGGTTTGCGCAATGCTATTACTCGGATGTCCCTCCATTGGCTAGGCACAGTACCAGAATTTAAAATTAAATTATATATTTCTAATAATATAGTTTTTGCTTTCAAAAGTAATTTATAAATCATAGAATAGGAAATATTGTCTGTCCCAGGAGATGTATCTTTCTTTTTAAGACAATTTAACAATTCTGTTATGCTTATGTTGTGATCTATCATAGAGTTTGTATCACTAAAGAAAATTGGTTCGGGTTCTGCCACTCCATCTGGAGTGATAGAGTACAGAAGGAGTCTTGCATTATCTGGGTCCACTGCAGCATTGCCAGACCTTCCACCTTTCATCCACCTCATTTTACGCCACATGTTCTTCGCAGAGGTTTCATGATCAACGCTCGAATAAAATTCTCTCCAGGACTTAGAGCTAGCGCTTTTAATAAGTGATTCAGCATAAGATATCTTAGACTGTAAAACGGTCCAGTTATCAGGAGTAGGGTTTCGGCGAACTTTCGACAGAGCTAGACGTCGTTCTGCTACTGCTTTAGAAATATCTTTATTCCAGTAGTGTTTTGGTTTAAAATTGGATGTAGGGTCCTCGCAATGCTTGATCCATGGGATAGTTCTATTGGCTACATCTTCTATGATTTCAATAAACGAATTATAGCTACTTTGTATATTATTGTGATCTACATGGTAACCATCAAATGCGATTTCCGTTTCTCTATGATATTCATCCCACTTTGCTTCCTTGAGATTTCGCCTCTTTATAAACATGCCTGATCTTCGATATCCTATTTCCATTTTAATTATTACATGATCACTTCCTAGAGTTTCCTTAGTGGTTTTCCATTCCATATTTGTAGCTATATCTGTCGAAGAAAATGTTATAGTGTAGTGTAGTGAAGTGCTCTGTATGATGCCATCTACCATTTTTATTCTTGTTGGAGAGCCATCATTAATACATACAAAGTCATTATCCAGCATTGCCTTATAAATGAATTCTCCTCTGTTATCTGTTTTACAAGACCACAGAGGATGGTGAGCGTTCATGTCTCCTTACTATTTAATAGTAAGTGTTTGATACTTCAAACACTTACTATTAAATAGTTTAAAAATAATGTCCCAATCCAATTGAGTAGTTCTTACAGAAGAAGGGCAGTAAATTAAGATTATATTCTTTTGTTTTGGTTTCACACTGTTCGCGTTCCACTGCACTAAAGTAACTGATGATAAGCCTGTCCTACCCATCTTGTTTTCCAACACCAAATAACTTTAAAATTGCCTCTAATGTGATGTATTTTCTTGCGAACTTTTTTATTTCTTCCCAGACTATAGATATCACTCCTTCTAACTTATCTTCCATGTTCTTATCAGACAAAATAAATAATACGCCCCATAACATCTTTCAGTATATGTCTCTTTCTATGTTTCAATGGTGTTGTCTCTTGAGTACTGCTGTCACCCTCCCCCCCAATGACTCCCCTCTTGTCCACCAACTTTCGTCATCATCTATTCTAGTTTCCTTGCCTTTTTTCTTTTTAGTCTTGTTTGTTTGTGCCTTTGTCTTTTCATGTTGCTTTCCAATCACTATGTCTCTATAGTAAGGTTCAGTTGTAACGCTTGTAGATGCAGCGGTTATTAAGGGCGGGAAATTCCCAACCGGAGGCCTAGTTTCAATATGCAGGGTCTCTCTATTTCTAACCTCTTTTTTCTTCTCTTCAATTAAATTCTTAAGGGCCACTTTATATGTGCAATTGTTATCTCCCATATAAATACGTATATTTCTTTCTTTCTGGAATGCTGGGCATATACTTTTCATTATGGATAGATGGTTACCTTTACAATTGACACATTTAAATGTCGTGGTCTCACAATTCTCATGATAATCTGTACATTTTGGGCATATTTGCGACTTTGCCGGACAAAAATTCCTTATGTGACCATATTTCCAGCATTTAGAACATTGGGTAACCGGATATTTGTAAGAATCAACACTCATGCGACATCCATAAGCTTTGACATATGGTGGCAGAATTGAACTTTTGAAGCAGATTCTTATGGTCTCACATTTAATCCACTTACCATCATCTCCCTTTCTATACAGTCTTCTAACAGACAGTATCTCTTTCTCACATTCAAAAATATTTTGTAAATCCTTTTCTTCAATGTCAATATCTACATTCCTGACCACTCCATAGCTATGAATAACTTCATTTGTCTTCCTACAAGTCCATGAATTACGTTTTACAAGTTCAGAATTCATAAAATCAATGGCCTCCAACTCAGATTTAAAACGCATTAATATCTTATATGGGTTTTTATAGGCCACTCTTGCTACACCCTTTATACCTGCATCTCTCAAGCATTTGGCAAAGCTAAGATTTTTAGGCAAGACTTCTTTACTCACAATAGAAACTTCACATTCCAGCAGTTTCATCTTGAGAAGGTGACATACGCCCATCTTTGCGTTTTTTCCTGGTTACCAAGGTAAAGCCATCTGCATCCTCTGAACTAGACGCTTCTCTTTGCCTTTTAGACCTCCCTAGATCAGCCTCGTTAGTAGTTTCATCGATGTACATGTGTGTTATTCCATTCCAGATCTTCATCATAGCGATTGGGAGTTCCTATAATCACTCTTTCTACTGTCTTTGGAGATAACATCAACTCCCTGTTACTGGGCAATGATGCCTCCTCTTCAGTATCACTCATAATTTTTATCGAGGGTACATATGAAAAAAGCCACAAAATGTGTTTGTTTGAATTAACTCTAAATTACCACTAAATTAGCTTGAAAATAGTCACTTTTACACACAAAACACATTTAAAAATGCAAAATCCTTAAAATAATCACTAAATGACTGTGAACACGTAAAGTTTTTATAACTTAAAATCGTAAACAAAAGATCGTCCGCACGCTATCGCCGACGACGCGAGACTGTGCATAATATTTGTATTGAATTTGCTGATGTTTGATGCCAAACAAGGGTTCACACTTCATAGTAATCTAAATACTTATCCTAAATTATGATATCATATTTTTCTGTCTTTATGATTATGATTGTAAGACTTACAATCTTATGTCTCATGTTAACCAACATGTGAATGAGTCGCCTGGGCTAGTTTCAGGGTAACTTATTTATGTTCATGGCGACACTGATCAGTTACTATCACGTGACTTGTCTGCCTATTTGACTATCCAAATAGCATATAAAAATATTGCTGGTCTATTATATTACACTGACAAGTAAATGATTACATGGCATAAATTTGTCAAATGTTTGCTTGATGGAGTTGTATATTTTTAAATATTACAAATACTCGAATATTGATTTGCTTAGCAGCAGACGGTAAAAGTTCGTTAATTTTCAGTAACTATAGAAATTTGTATATTTGTTATAACAATTCAAACATACTTCAAAGTGAAGTCAGGATTTATTCTTAGTAAATAACACACTGCTAATAAGCGCTGGCTATATAACATTTATGTAATTAACTCACATTTTGCAGGATGAGATGGCGTATCAGGGGTATTTCAGGCTTCAAGGTGTTTGTAAACTTTTGGAAATACAAGCTTTGGAATATGAAAGAAGTGTGGAAAAGTCAAGAACTGTAAGTCAATTAATATTAGGGATTAAAGTATGAAATTGCCGATTTGTACTGAAAAATCAAGATTGTTTTTTTATTTATTTAATATATTTATTTAATCAAAATAATTATTAATGTATACATTGCTGCCATCTAATAGGAAGGTCATTTATGCCTTTGCGATATAACTTAGGTGATCTAGATTCGACAAACTGTGTGAAAGCATTTTATTCTGCCTCCTCAGAAGAAAACTTTTTATCACATAGAAAATTGTCCAAATCACGAAAAAAATGGCAGTCCTTTGGAGCAAGGTCTGGCGAATACGGAGGGTTTCTAATTGCAGTTCCTGTAGAGTTAAAACAGTTTCTCATGCTGTATGAGGTCTCGCATGAAGATAAATTCATGAGTCGGGGACTGTTTCACTGCTAGTTTTGCTATCATTGTTCGGAGTTCGGCACAACAGACATCTGCCATTATTGCTTGACCAGATCGGAGAAAGCTATAGTGAATAACACCATGCTGAGACCACCAGACAGTTACCATTACCTTTTTATTGGTAAGGTTTGCTTTAGGACACTTGAGGCGTTTGACCTGGGGTCACCCATTGCATTTTTCGTTTACGGTTATCGTAAAGAATCCACTTTTCATCACATGTCATTTCATCATGTGAAAAGAAGGAATATTGGATCGAATCCAATATTCCTTCTTTTCTGTATCGATTCAACAAGGCAACACAAGTTTCAACACGCGTTTCTTTCTGCAGATCAGTCAAATCATGAGGCACCCATTGATCATTTTTTTTATTGATTTGACGCAAATGAGTCAATATTGTTGGTAAAGTAACATTAAACCATGCCGCTAATTCCTGGTTAGTTTGGCTCGGATCGGCACCTGTGTGGGCGATCTTCCACGTGGTTCGTTCTTCAAATCAAAGTTTCCATCACGAAAGCGTTTAAACCAAAATCGCACGGTGCGTTCATTAGCAGTCCCCTCTCCAAACGCAACATTGATATTGCGAGCTGTTTCTACCGCGTTAGTTCCGCATCGGAACTCGTATTCAAAAATCACTCGAATTTTCGAAGCATCTATTTTTCTCGTCTAAGCTGAATGAAAAAACAACTGAAAGTCGATAATCGAATGTTGGACATTTTTTAAAAGAAGAACTACTATACCTAGGTACCAAGTGATAAAAGTTTCACTGAAAAATCTCAAACTATGAAGGTTCTATGTCAATTCGAAGTACCTATTACATTAAAACGGCAATTTCATATTTCAACCCCTATTATGTTATTGTTTCAAAGATGTTTCTTCTTTAATTTTTATATATTGCTAAAAATAATTTACTTAATTCATTATCTTCTTTTCATTGCAGGTGGTATGATGGTTTCTCCACATTTTATGTTGGATCAGATGGCCTTATCCAGAAGCATGTAGCTGACAAGGTAAATATTAGCTGTATAATATATTGATTATTAATATCTTGAAGTAGTGTTATATATGTTATATTTCACAATGCCTGTGCGCGCGTAGCTCGGAGGCTCTCAGTTCAGTCCGCTGATACGCTCACTGTAGTTACGCACGTCTGTATGCATCACAACTACAAATATGGCCCTCCCGCTTTTGTGAAATTAAACAACTGTACTATGTAGTTAGATAATCTGTAAAAATGTCCCTCTTAAAAAACAATTTAGTATTTTTTTTAAATAAACAGTTGGGTTTTTGATGGAATCTTAGCATTTAAACACAGTAATGTATTCTGCTAATGCAATAAAATATACATTTGTGGGATATAATAATATGTGAAAGTCCCAAAGGGAGATCTTTGACCGAGCGTGATCGTATGCTCGGTCAGGCCGAAACTTCGATAGCGCGATTCAAGATTGTGGCGCTAATTGGTCCGCCACACATTATTGACTACAAAATATAGTTTCCATTTTGAAATAGAAATAGAAAAGCTTTATTCGATGCTCATTACACGTCACTGCAGTACAGATAGGACGTATCAAACACAAAAATTTACATAGTAATAATGATCTATACATGAAAATCTAATACAAAATAAGTAAAATAAAAAACAGTTTTAGTGACCTTCATAAGTTATTCTAACAATATATGTACTTCCAAAAGGTAAGGTATAGAAATACAAATAAGATTCTCTCACTCTCACAAATAAGATCTTTTTTACAGATGATGCCAGATCAGGATACAATAGTGGATGATGTGGAAAAGGCTCCCATAGCAGCCAAAATAGCTCTTCTTATAGGTATTCTGCCGCGAAGCTATATCGCTGATGGAACATTATTCACAAATTCAGAAGAAGATTCAGATTACACATCTTTACCGATTAGATTAGATTGAAACAAACGTAATGAAATTACAAAGTAAAAATGTGATATAATGTTAATGTTTTTAATATTATTTATGAACTATGCTATATTTGTGGGTATAACGAGTAGGAAACCTTATTGTGTTTACAAATCAAATATCAATAGTACATTTACATATAAATGTTAATATTCGTAGATCTATAGGGACCTTTCGTAGTCAGTGTGTTAGTAACACACTGACTACGCAAACGCGTCAGTTATGCTTGTAAAATATACACAACCTTTATTAAGTAGAGTTCACACTTCACACAAATTTGAATTGTTTTTATTTATTGTACTACTGGGAAATGCAGTATTTGAGATGCTTTGTAGTATCAAGCAATGTATTGTTGTAATAAATATAATTATTATGATGTATTATGCTTATTCATTTTTTCCCACCTTTAAATGAGATCAACATAGGGTTTGAAAGTACCCATACTAGGAAGAAGACCGGTTAGCCCTTTGAGGGAACCGGCTGGTCGCGGGGTGTGTTCTGTGTTAGAAAGATCCGGGACACTCCCCTTCAAGCGGCTGAAGGCAACTCGCAGTGGTTTTAGTGCGGTATACCGGCGCTGCGGGGGGGAGCGCCGGGAGTCCCACATATCCCCGGGGACGCCCCATCCCCGGGTGAATGCGCAAAGCATTTCCACAGCGTCAAAAAAAAGGGTTCGAAATTACGAAGGGTTGTTCTGTGTTGCGGGACAACCCCTCTGTGGAGGTGGCGTCGGTCCCTTGAGGGACTGACTAGCCGTCGAGATGCCCTGTTTGCTCAACAGATCCGGCGGAACCTCACGAAAGGCAGCATTTGTAGCACTCGCCGGGTTTTAGTGGGTAGAGTCCCACACCCGCCTGGGGAGTCCCCCAAAGAGTATATTATATCGGTAGAGTCCCCCCTCCCCCGAGGGATGATTAGGTGCAGAAAAAAAATTAATCGAAATTACACTCAGCCTAGCGCAACTCGGGAACAAAAAAAAATTCTATGTAATTTACGTGGCAAATAATGGCGGATATTGCTATCACACTCCCTCAGTACGGTTTCTCTTTCTTACAATTATTGTCAGTTGTCATCCATGTTGTTTGTCTAAACTTCATTTCTTGCTATGTTTTGAATGTATTTAATATGCTTAGGTATTTTGATTTGGATTTTAATTGTTAAAAGTATAATTTTTTATAAAAATGAGTGACGAGTGATCACAAGTGTACTTTGATACAAAATGCCACCGAAAAGACGGTTTGTTACTTGTGAAATTTATGGAAATCGAGCAAGTCGTTTAAATGATGAAAAGAGGATGTTTATGGCGAGATTTCCTTCAGATTAAGCCTGGTAAGCACATAAATATGACCCATTGCAGCCACATGTAAGTAAATCAGGCAAGGAACAAATAAAATTAACAAATTAATCTTATTTAAATTATGTAATAGTGATGTACTACAACTGTAATATACACATATCGATAACAACGTTATTGTTTAACATTGAGGAAAAATAAGAAATATAACGTTAATAAGGGGCTAAATATTTTACACATTTGAATGGGGTGCCTACATTAATGAGCAAGGATCGGAATAGGTTGTGCAATTTTATAGTTTTTATAATATTGATATGCCGGTGTTTTATAATATTGATATGCCGGTGGTTGGTATTTTACCGGTGGGAGGGAAGCGCTCCCGGCTGCATGGGTACCACCATCTTGCTTGTTTCTCCCGTGAAACAGCTTTGCTGTGTTTTGGAGAGAAGGGCAAGACAGGCAGTGTAGTTACTAGCACTCAGACTTAACATCTTATGTCTCAGGATAGGCAACACATAGATGAGTTGCCTGGGCTCGTTCCGGGTGGGCTGGTTTATGTTCATGGGCGACGTCGGCCACTTTCCATCAGGTGGCACGTTTGCCAGTTTGCCTATCAGTAGTATCAATATTTATGATTTTAATCAAGAAACATTAAATTAATTTCTAATTATAAACTTTCAGATGCAAACATTGGTTCGAGTTTATTGGCAAAGAAGATTTAAATAAATAGAAGACAAAATTGTTGTAAAATTTCTTAAGACCATACTGTGTATGAGGATTGAGGACTTTTTTTCATGATATGTTTGCTTAATATTAAGCGTCGGAAATGTTAAAAAATCTTTAAAACTTTAGTGCTTTGTATAATTAAATTTAAAAAGAAACCATTTTTCATTTTATTTCGGGTCCGCATTTAAGTCCAATCTTTGTATTACATCTTTGTATTAGTAACAAATATCTGTTTATCAATATTGGACTCATAAATTCGGATTCGATACTTACCTACCTAAAATTCATTAAAAAATATTTAGTAGTAACCCCTGTTTTTAACCTGCATATTTTATCGATAACGATAAAAAGCTATTTGATAAGCACTATCGTGTTTGATAGGTTGGCACTTCTGTTGTTTGACATCTTTGTGGCTTCAGTTGGTATTAGAATGCCATGTAAATTGATTCCATTGGCTAGTATGGGAGTCCCGTCTCTTAAACGTAGTGATTACATTCTCTTGGATTACACTTTCAAATGTAAAGCATACTTTGTGAAGTAATGCGAAGAGTACTTTGACGCGAAGTTAGTCACGACTATTCAGAATCTCAGCCTAAGGTAAGTGATGACCCCGCTAGGGTAGGGTTCTGTAGTGATGACACTAGATCTATCTATTAGCAAAAATATAAAACTACTGCCAAGTGGTGTTCCTCCACTCACAGTTGGCAGCAGTATCTATGAAAATGAAGCTAGCCATAAAATGTGCACCTCTGAAATCTCAGGCCTTTACTATAGTCAATAAATTTCTCCATGAAACCTAGACAGAGAATTCTAGTTTAACTCTGTCTACCCCTTGAAAGGCTGGCTTTACCCCATGGCCCATGGAGACTAGACACAAGGATTACAATTAATCTGCATGAAAAGTGTCCGTCGAAAGGCGTTAAATAAGGATGTCGCCACATTACCATCAGGTGGTAAAATTTTAAGCGTGTGTGCGCCAAGAAATTACGCGCACACACATATTTATGTATACAAACACCGTACTCTATACCACAGAGTACATTGTAACGTATAGGATAGCTCTATACCGTAGACAGAGAATACTATACCTACTACGCTCTATACCCTGTTTCACCAGCGCCGTTGTGGACGGTTTTTGAACTAGTTATTTATAACATCAGCATTTAGCTGAACACTTTCAACTTTTCTACCTTATATTGTGTACTTCTTGTGTCTAATCTCCAAGCTTTTTTAAGCTATTGCATAGCTTCTATACGGAATCCAGAAATTCCGTAACGAAAAAACCTGACACGCGACGAGCTGCTCCGAAATCGGACGAATACGTAAGCAACAGCTGTTTGTGATAAAGTATATAGGTGACTAACTAGATGGCGCTTTACATTTTCACATCGTCTCCGTGTTAAATAAAGTACATATTAAAAATAGAAATAAGTAATAATTTATTAAGTGTACGTGTTATTAATGTTGAACAATAAAGTGACAATAACTAAGTGAAAGTTTTATTCGTGAGAATATTTAACTGCCTGAGAATATATCGTTCAGCTAAAATATTAACCATCGATTTTGAATAAAAACAATATAGAGATAAGAAAGTGTTTAAAAGTGAGTGTAAGATCTGTATTTGTGCAAATCAAAGAATTTATTAACTATTTAAAAGCATAAAAGTGGACAAAATGTATTTAAGTACCATAAGAATAAAGAACTACAAGTATTGAAAAAATTAACGGCTGTTCGTACGTCTTCGTAGTTGTTTTAGTAAAGTAGTAGAAATAATAGCTCATAAAGCGCAGATGACGAAAATTAACAACATCTTATCTTTAACATTGAAAGGAGACGGTCCATTTCTGGTCTGGTCTTGTACAGTATACCATAAATAGAGAAATAATACATAGACTTCATTAAAAATAAAATAAAGTAGTATAAGAAACTAATTTACATGCAAAAAATAAAAATATATTTCAAGTTTTTTAACTTGTTGGCAATTCTTAATAATAAATGGCGCCCTTCAGAAGGATGATTACATAGACTTAATATATGTAATAAATGTAAACCTACGAAAAAAAGGTGTAACCTACAACTCAATTCGGCACTCAACATGGCAATCATTGCTAGGGTTTTGAGAGCAAAACCACAAACTTGAAACTATATAGAGAATATTATAATGAAAAGGGCACTCAAGATGGCGGATCAGGCACTCACGTACAGCTGTAAGTTTAAAGAAAGGGGCATCTCTTATTTCCTAACTTCATGGATGATTATTACTTACTAAATGTCGTTTCTGACAAATGACAAACCAAATGATGACAGATGCCTATAGAACAATGACATAATTCCTTACATTTGACATATAACACCAAGGAATAAACCATTATATGTCTAAGGAATAAACACAACGCCATACACCATTTTTTTATACACGTAGTGTTGCAAATCTTGGAAACATTAAATTATTCTTCCACTGAAATTAAGATGAATTCATGGATATGAACAAATCAAAACTGTTTCAATATTTTCTTTCCTTCATTTCATTACATGTACAAAAGTAGACCAACGTCAAAATATACGTAGTTGATTCTCGATATAGTTTGGGATCACAAACTATATAGAGAATACATACTGCAAAGAGTATAAATCCTTACTAATATTATAAATGCGAAAGTAACTCTGTCTGTCTGTCTGTCTGTCTCTTCTTCACGCCTAAACCGCTGAACAGATTTCGATGAAATTTGGCACAAAGATAGCTTGAAACCCGAGAAAGGACATAGGATAGTTTTTATCCCTGAAGTCCTACGGGAACGGGATTTATGCATGTAATACCCCGAGACAGACTATCTTCTAAACCAGGGAACAGATTTGGGTGAAATTGAATGTATGAAATATGAAGGTACTTCGAAACTTAACGTAGGACTTAAAATAAATCTTATCCTGAAAATCCCACGGGAATGGGAACAATGTGCGTAAGACCGCGGGACTGTTTATCTTCTAAACCACGGCACAGATTTGTGTGAAATTTGATATGAAGATACTTAGGTGAGATATAAGATGTATAATTAGTGTAACAAGGAGTTTTTTAGATGTGTCAATAGATGGCGTTAACACAAAATGTCGATCACGCTATCCATTACAAGATGCGAATCCTTATGAGAATCGCACTTTTGTATTGCACGCGTTTTTTATGAAGTATTCATGTATTAGTAATTTATCCAAAAATGATTTATTAATAGAATTCATTATATTATAAAAAAGGAATACTTATATGTATATAATAATGAAGCGGCTGAAAAAGCTAAAATATGCAAATATAGGGGTCTAGGCTCAGAATATGATTTTGTCCCATTCGGTGTCGAGACCCTTGGTCCGTGGGGTCCTAGCGCTTTAAGGCTCTTTAAGGAAATAACAAAAAGGTTAGTCGACATCATAGGAGACCGAAGAGCTGGCAGCTACCTCGGGCAAAGAATTAGTCTAGCAATTCAAAGGGGAACCTTGCCTAAAGGGACTCCTTTTTATTAATATACTTAAGTTATTATATTATATTTCCAAAATTATTAACTGCCGTTCGTTGCTTTAGATCTTTCACGTCTACTGTTAAATGTTAATGCACCCAGAAGTCTCAAAAACTTAAGACTTTTCTAAAACCAATGAAATTCATAAATTAAAACTAATTTTTAAGTAATATACAAAAGGTGAAAACATTTTGACGAAATAATCATACCATTCTGTACATTGAAGTCGTCATATTCGTCATTTTCCAAGTCGTATGGAACATCATTTTCATTATTCTTATAGCTTTTAGAACTAGTGGTTCTTGACTTGTCTTCAATGAGTTCAAAATGTTTGCTCATCATTCGTTTTATTGGTTTTTATTACGCACAGACGACAATGTTTTTGCAACAAACGGAATCTTGGTCTAATTTTCAATCGTAATTCGATAACTGTTGGAACGAACTCTATCAAGTCGAAATGTTTATATTTTTCCTATCCAAACTGTAATTATTTCATAACTGTACCTTTGTTACAATAATAATAACTACAGTTTCAAAATTTCGTTATTTTTTTCCTTTATAAAAGCATTTGAAATCTTTTCATTTTAGAGAATCTCAATGATACTGCATTTATACTGGAATTATGGTAGGTTCGATTTGAATACTAAATATACGCATAAATATTAATAACTTTTATATAAAGTTTGTAAGTTTATTATTATGGCAGTTTTACGTATTAATATAGATGATAGAACTAATGTTATGTTTTTTTTACATTAGTTCTACGTAAGATTATGATTTGTTCTTCGTGTATGAAAATGATGGAATTATGCCGTCACTTTTAAGTCAGAATTTGGACTTGGAATAAAAATAAAAATATGATGGAATCATTACGTCAATTTTATATCAAAATATTGATTCATATGTTTATGTAAGAATGTGATGGAATTATTACGTCACTTAAATGTCAAAATATTGATTCATATTTTATGAAAGAATATGATGGTATTATTACGTCACTTATATGTCAAAATATTGATTCATATTTTATGTAAGTTTATGATGGAATTATTACGTCAATATTATATCAACATTTTGACTCATACTTTATGTAAGAATATGATTGAATTCTTATGTAACTTTTACGTCAGAACATATGACTCCGACCTGACGTCGCAGCATGACGGTATATGATATATCATGTACGTAACATTGGAGTCATACAAATGACGTCATATTAAAGTCAAATTTAATGTCAGTACTATGTCACAATGATGTAATCCAATATGACTTCATATTGAGGTCATAAATAAAGTCACCATTACGTCATGTCAACGTCAAAATTTGATGATCTCTGTATGATCTACGTATGACATCATTTTAAGGTCATGTGTTCACTGGGTAGTTTTATTTTTTAATTTTCATGCTTATGATAACTACACCTAAATACGATTTTAATTAGAAAGACCTATGTATTATTAACCCCCTAGAATAAAAATAACAAAAATATAAGTGATAGATTTCGTAAAATTATAAAATGTTTGTACATAGGACGATAATTTCACCTATTTATTTAAAAAAAATCATAACTTCAAAGCTATAAGACCTAGAACAATAATTTTTAGTGGTTTTAGTAGATAATAGTTCCCCCTATCACCCACACCCCGTTGGTCCACTACTTACGGGACACCCTGTATATATAATATTATTCTGTACTATAATATCTATTTAAATTTTGCTTCTATTTATTTTATAATGAATTTAATATTTATAGAATATATGTTTTTGTACAGCGGATTTTTTTCCTAATGGTCTACTCATGAATACGATCAACCTTTACCATGGGGCCGATTTTGTAATTTATTTATATTTATGTATATTCATTTAGGTATAAAAGTCGGTCCATAAATATCGGAGACAAAAAAATATTTCATTATCCCAGTAGTTGTACTACAGCAAAAATGGATATTGTTGTATAACACCATCCATCTGATTGGTATTGGTCAGTTTTCTCGAACGCACCGTTTGCGTTCGATATGTTTTCTTTACCAATTCTTACTGATATAACTCATTTATTGAATTTAGTAAATAGCAAAAACATTTACCTTTCGATATTTACACAATTAATCACTGTATGATTCTAAATAATATAAAAAATCGCTTAAAAACTACAGCACGTTTTACGATCGACATAAAACCGTTGAGAAATTATATTTTCGAATGTGACATTTACAAACCATCAGTATTACTATTACTAGACGTCAAAAATGTTTATCTATGGTTTGTCATTTAAAAAAAACAAAATGCATTGAACGTAGCCCAAAAAAATAACATTTTATATAACTATTGCAACAACGCATATGGTGCGTTGGCGGCACACAGCAAAAACTCTGCAGAACGCGAGGTATGCGTTGCCGGAGTGGAATGGGTTAACTGTCGGCTAATCGGCTTCATCTGTCACTATTTGACATTTGTTATTGACTTCAACCGATCAACGCTCTAAACGCCCAATAATCCATTCCACTTGGGATTACGATTTCAACGCCCGGGACTCGAGTGGAACGGAAAATCCGCGGTCGTGAGCGTGGTCGTCGTGAACGCCAAATGGAACGCGCTCATATTGTATAGTCCGTCAAGAAAGAGTAGAAAATAATAGAGTCGCCACCATCGAGCGTTGGCTACACCATTTCCGGTATACTATAAAAGATGTTGATACTTTGATTAAATGCAGTTTTTATAAATGTACTTTACTAAGGTAATATTTTCAGCCATACCATAATTCTTTTCATCAATTCTAGCTGCGATTTTATTCACTAAAAGGGTATATATATATATATACCCTTATATATATATATATATATATATATATATATATATATATATATATGTTACGAACCAAATGAATCGAGTAGCACAACACTACGCTTACTCTCGCACACTTATTGAAGCTTGCACATCACTACGGACGCTAGCCGCGCGAGCGCCTCCAGTGGGGCTCCCCAGTCCGTCGCGAACCGCCTTCTCGAATCAACGCTCCGTTTGTTGACGCTTGACGTGACGAGCGATAATTGTTGGGTGATTCTCTTTCTTTCTCTTTGTTCGCCTATTTGGGCATAGTCACGTGGATTGATTGATTTGAGTGTAATGGACTAATATATATATATATATAATTGACAATTTTGTACCTAAAGCAAGTTAATGTGAAATAATTTTGAGTCGCCATCTTGTTTGTGAAGCTTCGCTGCGCATCGTATCCAACCGAGGCTGTCTCAGATAAGTATAGATCAATTAGCATTAATTATCCGATTGGCCAATTAGGGATTAGTGTTAATTAGATTTATATTTGAGGCATCGACACACCGGAGAAGGCTCAAGACGTCGCTTAGGTAATTGAACAATTTTATATAGCTCCGTGAAATCGCGGACACGTTCTACCCCATTTGAATTCTGGATAATTATATACCTATATATAGCTTCCACTGGATTTCCTGCTAATCCGGATATGGGAATGAACAATATATATATATATATATATATATATTGTTCATTCTCTGTCTACGGGTAGCCATGTTAAGTGCCAATTTGAGTTGTAGGTATACACCCTTTTTTCGTAGGTATGCCCAGTCCTTCTATATTATGTATATGCCAAGCCCCAAGAGAAATGAGCAGAATTGAGAATGACTGGAATGACGTTAAGCAACACAGATTAGTAATTTATATTTTATAGCAGTTTAGCAACTGCAAGGGCACGGGCAGGGTTGGATAGGGATGTTGACATTTTACAGAAATGTTTTAAATTCATTTATAAATATCTAATGGAGGCCTAAATATTATCAACTTTTGCTTAAATACGTCTAATGCCTATAAAATCTTGCATTTTATAATGCAATTTAAATTTCGTTCCAAAACGCTAACACTTGTCACGTGACGTCATATGTTGTTAAACATCGTAAAAGTGATAAAATAATTCTAGTTGTCGTTAATAATTATAAAGTATTCTCTGTCTACGGCTCGGACTCTCGGAACAATAACTAAAGCATGGAAGCCGGGCTAAAATATCAAATACAGTGCATATATTTATCTCTTTTTACTTACGGTATCGGTAGTGCGCAAGAAAGAGCCATATATAACGTTCTGTTTCGTTATTATGCAGCTTGTCACAAGCTAAGATTTTGCTAGTGATGAGGTATGATCGATATTATGAACTATACTTTATCGATTAATCAGATAAAGCCTTACGTACCGCTGCTAACGTATAAAACTACATAATTTAGTTAAGATCTACCATAATAAACCATTTTATTAAAAAAAGACATTTTATCATTCCGGAGTGTCGATGGTAGGCTACTTAATGTGGAAGTTAAAACAAACCTGCTAAACTTTAAGAGATATAGAAAAGGCACCATAAGAAAAATTGTTCATACTGATAAGCATTTCCTTCTAGCATAATATGAGAACGGATTATTACACGTACCTCTAATAACATACTCTGGCAAGTGCTTCCAGGCGGTGAAGGCGGAAATAGTTTGGTCAGGAATCAAGATGAATCCCTATTTCCCTTGGTCACGCTATAAATTAAGAACTACTTTACCTATTTCATTCATCTTTTTTCAAAGTTTATAAATTTTAGAAGGTTCTTACGAAAAAAAATTAAGAAAATTGCGCTGAAAATAAAAAATAAATTGAAAAGAAAACTTAAAGAAGTAATTTTACTTCAACCACAGGTTGGATCGGAATGAAACTTAGCTCACATGTAGGTTAGGTCCTGGAATAGGACATATAATAGTTTTTACCGCAGGAAAATATCTTATCCCCACGATAAAACAACGCGGGCATAGCCACGGGCGGACCACTAGTATTAAATAAAAGACGAACAAAGTGAACAATATTTATTTTAAGACTTACCGAAACGAACAAGATAGGGCCATCAGCAGAAAATATGTACTCTTGCGTTAACACTTTTATTGTTAACGGTTACAAACGAAATTAAATTCCCACTTTGAACTAAATTGATGCCATTTATACAATTAGTAAACTCTACATATTACACTATGACTTAAAAATATTATTTATATAACAATTCACATTATTGCTGTACCTACTCAATAAACAATTACTTATAACAAAATAGAAAGATATTCATCATAGCAATTATATAATGTAAGGGAAACCGTTATTGTTAATTAATCAGGAAATCACATTTAACATTACTTCACAATATAAATTGCATTAAAAAAAACATCAAATTTCAATTACTTATTTAATTTTATTATCATTATTATTTATCATTATTGACCATTGTGTCGAATTGGGCCTGTTAATGCAGTGACTCCATTTAATCTTCCTTGCTTCATCATTAGGAAATCTGTAATAGTATTGATTGGATTACTATTGGAAAATTATCGACAACCATTTTTGCAACACTAATAACATATACTTGCAACAATTTTATTTAACAGAAAATACATATAAAGCAGCAAATATGTGGATTATTTTGAGTATTCAGACATACATTATTGATTTTTCTTAGCTATTATCACTTTTATATTTCCATTAGGTTACTAAAATGAAAAATATTTACCAATGAAATGTTAACGATTAGTTTTCATATTCTTTTCTTGAACTACGGGCTTTACACCCGTCAGCAACACAAGATATTATAACTAGCCACTGCGAGTGTCTTTTCACCAAACATTTGCAGTTCCAGATCACATTTTCAATGTTAAATTAATAATTTTCTCTCAATTTTTAATTGACAATTCACAATTTGTATCAACAAATCATAAAACTACAAAAATACGTTGATGATACGGCTCATGTACTTTGACGCATAAATAAAGTACTTTTAAAATTGTTAGTATTTTATGGTGACCAAAGGTAACCATTTGATGTTTAACGTTATTATCTTAGTGACACGTTCAAAAATAATAAGAACAAATAGAGTTGCTTTATTTCATTCACACCTATGACATGCTACTTGACAATAATGAATAAAATATAGGTGGGTCGGGTTTTATTTTAGGCCGGCTTCCATGCTTTAGTTATTGTTCCGAGCTCGGACTACACTTTTTTGACAGGCTATACATATAAACATATTACTATTATTAATCTGTGGGTAGTGTCTATAGGTGATAGGTTTAAATACTCTATAACTATTTATACTCTTTGCTCTATAGTCTTTGGGCTCTACTAGTCTTGTTTGATTGTTCATAGACCATAGTGTGGTCCAATTGTTAATCTTTTTTAAATATCTAGTTTAATGTGTTGTGAATAGCATTTTCTAACAAAATATACATAAAAAATTTACATGTGTGCTAAAATTTTGTGTTTTTATAAGTAAAAATACGTTAACCATAGTGTAAATTAATATCAACAATATTACATTAATAATTTTTTTATATTTTTGGTGCTATCATTTTCCAATAGAAAACTTGTTTGTTATAGCTTGTTGTGATAGAAAACTGTGTGGCGAACTTCGTGACAATGGTAAGCATATCAATATAATTTTAATAGTTTCAAGGGGTCAACGTACGTCGTACCTGATAAATCATTTATGATACAGTTGTTTGTATTCTATTAAACTCTGCATTGATCAAAGGTCTTCTTACTCTTCTAACAATTGTCAAATCTCTTAGTTGGAATTGTGCCAAGTTTTTTTTTTTTTTTTTTTCGGATGGATCTATGCTAATGGCCCGAAGGCCCTAATGCTTCAACGGATTGATGTGAGCCCATTCGGCTCACTTTTGATTGGGGGGTTGCCCCCGCCAACCGTGCAGTCTGCGACCACACGGCCTCCTGGCGTCGGTTGTGACTATTGTGCCAAGTGGGTTAACTACTTAGCACTGGAAGTAATGGTAGCGATAATTGTTTTATTTTTATTTTTTTCTGAACATAATTTGCAGTAACATGATCATTCCAATTTTGAGTTGAAGTTTTTTTTTGTAATTTTGTATTGTTATACCCACTGGTGCTCATTTATATATAAGATGTTAATATATTATTAAGTAGCTTATTGTCCTTAGATTCTTAGAGAAGAAAGGTAAAGGAGTATCAACTCACCAATTTCAGTCCAAAATAAATGTAAGTATGATAAAAAATAGTCTAAGGAATAAAACCTGAGATTATTTTTTTTAAAAGAATTTTACTACTACCTTAGATAATACAATCAACACAAATAATTTTAATGGCAAAATGATTTTACTTCAACAAAACTAAACACAAAAAAGTCTACAATTTTATTTTCTTTCATTTGTTAGTAAACAAATGAAAGAAAATAAAATTGTAGACTTCTAACCCGATTTATAATGATAACGCGAATAAAAAAAAACTATCAACAAATGGACAGAGTAACGACCTATTTCAACGGAGGTGCGAGCGAAAAAGCCCCCCATTCGGGCGATGCAGCCAGTTTTATTAACTTGCCCCACTTTTTCCTATTCCTTCCTCTACACGGCCTCTCCTGACAGGGGTCCGTCCTCGGGCCCCTTCATCTTCTATGTCTGAAGATCAGTTTCCAGGATAGGCAGCGATGCTTCCGAAGCTTCGTCACTTGGCGGAGTGCTAGGCAGGACAGCAGGTTCTTGAATGTATGCCCCGGAAGTGCTCGGCTCTGGCTCTGCTACGTCACCTGACACATCAACTTTGGAAGGCTGGAAGACGCTTGTAGTAGGAGACTCCTCGTTATTACTGTCCGATTCTGTAACAACATAAATAACAGCACCAAACTATGTTCGAAAGATAACAAACTGGAAACACTTCCTGTTTCCATATCGGATAACATGACTATGAAACTTGCTAGCTCATCTAGCTGACTAAACACAGGGTAAAAAGCAAACAAATATCTGTACCGATCACCCGGGGCAGTTCCCGTCGGGGGAGTGCCACCTCACGACTCGCTAGAGGTCTACGCGGACTTACGTGAGACATAACTTTGCGTGTGTGAAAGGTTCACATATAAGCATGTTTTAACCCAAACCATCACAAAAACACACATGTTACACAAACATGTCTCATCACCACGACTCGTCAGAGGCCAACCTCTTGGCATGACCCTGCGTGTATCACAGCTCCAGGACCACATGTCCGAGCACACCAAACCACATAAGGCATGTTCCATATACTAGGATCGCATGTCTAAGCGCACTCCAAGACAGCATCCAATAATATGCAACCCTACCTCTCTTGAAGTGTATCTGTCAGCTGGATAGCATATCTGAGTACGAGGACATCCGAGACAGAGGCTATCCCAACTGAAAGATAAGACTTCCCACGTGTTCACCCCATATAGATTTACATTACACTCCAAAGTAGGTACATAGAAAGTAGCAAAGTAAATCAGTTCTCGTCTCAGAGGCTTGAAGTAAGCACGCATTTTTGCAAACTTATTAATTAATTAATATCTACCCTCTTTTCGTTATGGCGAAGTGTAATAATTGTAATAAAATTATAACCAAGAAATCTACTATTTTGGAATGCAGTCGATGCCAAAAAGTAGTACATGCTACAACTATCTGCTCAGGATTGAGCACGAAACAACTAACAGCTGTCAAAGCTGCAGAAAATCTGGAGTGGACCTGCAGTGAATGCAATCTCAACTCTTTCCGTAGAAGGTCCCTAATGACGCTTGGTGACCATGAAGAGGAAGAAGATGATGAAGGAGCTACACCAGGTGACACTTTTGATGTGAAAAAATTATTACAAGAATTAAAAAAGGAAGTTAGAAGTATAGTGACTCAGGAGATCCGAGCTATTACTACTTCGCTAGTGTTCTGCAGTTAGAAGGTGGATGAATTTGCTGAATCAATGGAAGCCTTAACTAAAAAAATTAAGGATATGGAAAAAATAATCTCCCATCTTGAAAATCAAAATAGACATATTACTCTCACAGCATTGGAGCAACGTAATACTGAACTAGAACAACAGCTGCTTGGGGATCAACTTGAAATATCTGGTGTTCCGGAAGTAAGTGATGGAGACCTACCAAAAATTGTAGATAGCGTGATATTGAAACTTGGAGCGTCAAAAGAGGATATTCTTGCAATTAAGAGGCTTCCATTTCGCAAAACAGGACCTGGGCAGATCCACATTCGAATAAGACAAGAGGCTACACGACAACGCATCATCTCCACTGCGCGAAACACCCCACTAATTGGCCAAGATGTGATACCAAATATAACAGGCTCACTAGCCACCGAGAAGATTTATGTAAGAGAAGCCTTAACCCCTTTTCTTAAGAACTTGCTATGGCAGGCTAAACAGGAATTAAAGAGTTCTTACAAGTATATATGGATCAGAGAGGGAAAATTATTAGTGCGTAAGAACGAAAACACTAAAGTGTTCAAGATTCGATCACAGAGTGACATTCAAAGCCTCCAGTCGAACACCAAATAATACTTGGCTCCAAACAACTATATTTAATCTTCAGTACGTACCTAACTTATATATTATATATCTCTACTTTTCAAATTAATATAAATACTATACAAGAAAATAATATTATAGAACTATTTAACTGCACAGACTATCCAAGCTATAAAAGAATAACTTCTAATAACGCTCACAATCTAACCTTTGTGCATGTAAACATAAGATCTTTAGTCAAAAACTTCTCTAAAATTGAACAAATTCTTAGTGCATCTAATTCATCTATTGATTTTATCATAATCACTGAGGTTAGCATTTCCGAAAACATCAAGTCACTGTATAATATTCCAGGCTATTCAATGTACTCAGAACTAAGACAGAGTCGAAAGGGTGGTGGAATTATTGTTTACATCAAAAATAAATATAAGTTTATACAACATAAAACCACTATACTTCACTGTGAATGTTTATTAGGCACAATTACTTCCACTACCTACTCTGTGGTCTTGTGTGCAGTCTACAGGCCGCCAAGTAATAACAAATATCACTTTCTAAAAGAAATAGAAAAACTCTTAAAACGATTTGAACGCGAGGACTTGGTGTTTCTTAGAGATGTTAACATTAACCTAAAGATAAATAACCCTGTTAAAAAATCATACTTGGACATGATGAGCGGCTCTGGTCTTTCATGCGGTATCACAGACTATACTAGAATAGAAATGTTAAACGGCAAAATAGTTAAAAGTTGTATAGATCACATCTTTATCCGATCCCGCATGAGAGACATTTACACCGCCACACTCTGTACGGTACTGGCAGACCATAGACTAACTGCAGCTACAATCGTTAATAATACGTGTATACAGAATGCTCCCAATTATGTGACCCGATTAAATAATAAAAAAATCTACGATCTCCTTGAAAAGATCGATTGGAATTCTACCAAAGCTATGGATTGTCCTGATAGTATTTACCAATTTATTAATAAAAGTTTTAACGAATGCTATAATGAATCTAAATATTCACTAAATTTTACTAACACGAAGCGTAGTTCACATAAATGGGTAGATAAAACATTAACAAACTTAATTACAAAAAAAGGTGAACTATATTCAGCTTGGTTAAAGGATACCAGTAACAAACAGCTCAGAATTAAATATAATAAATTAAGAAATAAAACTAATAAAGCTATACTTAAAAATAAAAATAAAAATTATAAATCACAAATCTTAAAATATAAAAACGACACTAGAAAACTATGGCACATTATAAATAACATTACAGGCAAGACAATGATATCAATAGAGGAACTGATAACGAAAGCGTTTAATAAAGAAAGGGATCACAAAAATATTGCCGATAAATTTGCAGAACAGTTCCAACATAACGTCACATCTATTATACCTAATTGTACACAAAAAACACTGATAGAATTAGAGTATACTCAAACATTAGATAAAACAATGTATCTGGCAAAGGCTTCAAATAAAGATATTGTTAAAATTATAAAATGTATGAATCCTTGTAGGGCTCCAGGAATAGATGGCATCAGAGCTATAGACATAATAAAAATGTCAGATAGAATTATAGATGCTATAACACGACTGATCAACATGAGCATAAGCACCGGCCGATACCCCAAACAACTTAAAACTGGTATAGTTAGATCGATACATAAAGGTGGTAATATTCAAGACTATGGGAAATATCGACCAATTACGATTCTTCCAGTCTTAGATAAAATTATAGAAAAATTTATTTGCGGCAAGATACAGGAATTCTACTCATTAAACAGCGTATTATCTTCTAATCAATTTGGTTTCCAGCCTAAAAAAAGTACAACCCTATTGCTGTCTCGTTTTACGGACGATGTCAATCACCACCTGAACGCCAAGAAACATGTAATTTTAGTGTTTATTGACTACAGCAAAGCGTTCGACACATTGCGCCATGATCTACTAATTGAAAGACTAGAGAATAAAGGAATACGAGGTAAACTGTTGAAGTGGTGCCAAGATTACCTCAAAAACCGAAGCTATAAAGTCAAAATTGGTCATTCGTTTAGTGACAGTGTTAATATAACGGAAGGAACAGCTCAAGGCTCAGTGCTTGGTCCACTGCACTACCTAACCTATGTTGACGATATTAAAAATGTAATTAAGTACTGCACTGTTTACCAATTTGCAGATGATACATGTCTTATAGCAGCTGATAAGGATATATCGGTTGCTGTAAGAAATATACAAACTGATTTTACTGCAATATGCAAATGGTCACATGACTCAGGGCTGGTACTTAATGCTGACAAAACAAAAGTCATCCATGTCAAATCTAGCCATAAACATCATAATGATGGGGAACCTGTTAAGGTTATAGCTCACAGTCACGAATGCATGCACAACTCTAATACGCAATGTACAAGTGGTTGCTTAAAGATCAAGCAAGTGAACGAACATACTTACCTTGGACTGGTCATAGACAATAGATTCAATTGGGCCAATCATATCAACCGAATTTGCAATAAACTCAGAACCATAATGGCTAAATTTTATATTATAAAATGTAAAATCCCCTTTAATACACTACTGATTATGTACTAAGCATTGGTAGAAAGCATCCTATCATATGGTCTTAGTAGCTATGGCCGTACCTATAAAACATATCTTAACCAAATATATAATATACAACTCAGATTATTAAAATTATTAGTTCCCCCTAAAATAAAGAGTAAATTTATAGATGATCCAAAGGGTCTGTTCAAATTCTGTGGGATTATACCTATTCATAAAAAAGTTGAATACAACCTGCTTCTCGAACAATATTTTCGTAAAGAAATACAATTAAAAAAAAGCCTACCAGTTGCTACAAGGAGTACTACCAATAATATGCTTCATACTCCCAAATTTAATAATGATTATGGTAGAAGAACATCTCAATATCTAATACCTCACCTAATAAATAAATTGCCCGCGGAAATTAAGAATAAAATTACCGATAAAAATATTAAACCAATACTGAAGGAATATTTCATAAATAATAATCAGTGCCAATGATAAAAATTAAAGACGGAGAAGCAAATAAATAGTATATAAAATAATAATAATACACGTGTACAGATTATACAAATGTATATGTAGAGATTGATATATATGTGTATGTTTTAGCTTATTTATAAAAGTATGTATGTAAAAATAATTAAAAAAATCGATGCAAAAAAAAAAAAATTAATATGTATAAAGAAATGCATCAGAGAGCATCCTTTGTTAAAGAGTAGGTACGCACACAAGCGCGGCGACAATAAGCCAACTGGACTAACTGCTTTTATTACATAGACGTGCAATACGGCTATCGTCCGTCAATATGAATTTGTAGCCGCGTTTATGTGTGTATCCTCTGCATTTATTATTGTCAGAAGCGTGTTTAATAAGTACTAGTAAACTTGTAAGTTTAGTTTAATTATGAGAACTCAAGTGTCTAGACAAACCTGAAACAGGTTTTAAGACACTTACATTAAAATTGTAACTGTGTGTATGATTTAAAAAAATAATAATAATAATAATTTAAAAAAAAAATACTTTCAATCACATAACAACAGAGTCCACACTAAGGCGGATACACAGGTACTTTACAAAGGAAATGGTTTAAACCACTCACCGTTAAAAAAATCAGCACACACCTCAGGAGTCCACTCGCCCTGCCACGGAATCATGTATTCCGCGGACGCTTGCGTCGACTTCCCATACGAGCCAGTCAAGAGACGAAGTTCGTAGCGACCATGTGGAAGAACTCTCACCACACGGTATGGCCCTCGCATACAGGAATCCAGCTTCCCAGTTGACTGTGCCTGTTTCCTAACAAAAACCAATGAATATAGTTCGAAAACACGAGACGCCTTTCGCCTTTGGTTGACGTAGGTGTTTTGAGCCTCTTGATTAGAACGCAATCGTTCCGATGCCCTCTGGCGACGCATATCGCGGATTGCCTCTCGGTTAGGACTGGAACCTTCAATAGCCACATCACGTACCAGACTTCGAATGAGTGGAGTCGCCGCATCGATACCAACCAACAAGTTAAGTGCAGATTGTTGAGTGGTTCTGTGTTTGGTAATATTCAGAACCAACTGCAGCTTCCATATGACAGTCGGCCACCTCTGTCGTCGATGATAGCACTCAATACGTACCATGTTGAGTACAGTACGACAGTATCGCTCCACCTGCCCGTTGGATTGATGCATCTCGGGTGTTATTAGATGCGTTTCACAACCCATACTCGTTACCCAGTTGATAAAGTCCGAACTTTGAAACATCCTACCTCTGTCAGCTACAATTAACTTAGGCGTACCAAAAAGAGATACCAAATTAGTAAAATGACGTTATAACTCATCTGCATCCTGACGGTACATCGGGTACAATAGGCAAAACTTTGAAAATGCATCAATAACGATGAGAACGTAACGATAACCATCTGCTTCAGGTAAGGGACCCAAAGCATCTAAATGAATTGTATCAAAAGGAGCATTTGGTTTTTCCCAAGAGTGGATGGGCTGAAGAGGGGCACGGGGAACTTTCTTATGAGAAAGATACACTAAACAGTGTGTTGTGTACTTGAGTACGAAAGCTCTCAAACCTGGGAACCAAAAATGCTTGGTAATGAGGTCTACCATCTTATCTACACAAGGATGATCATGTTCATCGTGAAAAATACGTAAAAGGCTAATTAGATGACCCTTGGGGATGAAACAAAGCAATTTAGGGTCTTCACCAGTAGGTGTCGACCTAAAATACAAAATGTCATTTTTAACAACATAACGAGAAGGGTCTAAGTGACCATCGGACAAACTCTGAATAAGAGATCGAGTCTCTTCATCGGAAGCTTGAGCAATTTGAGCCCAGTTCAAGGGTTTCTGAACAGAAATTACATTAACGGGATTGCGACTAAGATAGTCAGCATGGGACAAGAGGGAACCTTTACGGTAATCAAGACTGAAATCAAAATCCTGCAGGTATACCCACCACCGAGCCACCCTAGGCAACAAATCTTTCTTACGCTGAGTAAGTTTCAATGCGTTGCAATCGGTAACTACAGTGAAACGAATACCCACAAGATAATGCCTAAAATACTGGAGAGCTTTGACGACAGCAAGCGTCTCCAGCTCATAGTAGTGGTATTTACTCTCAGCCCCCTGAGTATGTCTACTGAAGTAGGAGACCACCCGCTTGCGATTACCCTCATGTACTTGCATCATGACAGCCCCATAACCAATAGAGCTCGCGTCTGTGTGGACCTCTATTGGTAATGAAGGATCGTAGATAGCCAGTACGGGCTCACTCGTCAAACATTCCACAATGTACTTCCGAGCTGCCTGTTGCTCTAAACCCCAGTTAAATGGAACCCCTTTCTTAGTTAAAGCGGCAATACAAGCAGTTTTCTGGGCAAAGTCAGCTATGTAGCGTCTAAAATAGCTGGCTAAGCCCATGAATTGCCGAACCTGTTTTACATTTTGTGGTTGGGCTGAGTCAATCAAGGCCCTAACTTTATCATGACTCGGCCTAACCTGATTTTCAGTAATTGTCCGCCCCAAATACTCGATTTCAGTGGCTAAGAATGAACACTTCTTCAAGTTAATTGAAAAACCGGCTTTGGTCAATGTATCAAGAACCTTACGAAGCAAAACAAGACCCTCATCGACCGTTTTACTAAGAATTAAAACGTCATCGATGTAAACGAGGATATCACCAGATTCAATGAATTCGCGAAGCGTCTTTGTGATAATTCGCTGGTAAACAACCGGCGCATTTGCCAATCCGTAGGGCATTTTCAAATATTGATAATGTCCCTCTGGTGTGACAAATCCCGTAAGTGGTACCGAAGCGCGAATTTGATGGAATCCAGTAGCCATATCAAGGCTGCTGAAATACCTTTTATGTCCTAAACGGTCTATGTGATCATCTATGCGCGGCAGAGGAAACCTATCCTTAATAGTCACGTCATTGAGCTTACGATAATCCACGCACATCCTATCTGATCCGTCCTTCTTTTTGACAAGTAAGATAGGGCTCGCATACTCAGAATTAGACTCTTCAATTATGCCTTTATCCAAAAGATCTCTAATAATTTCACGAACGCGCAGTGTTTCAGCAAGAGAGAGTCTATATGGGCGGTAACTGACAGGTGTGTTGGAATGGAGTTTGATTGACATACAACCTGTATTTACTGTTGAAGTCGCGGTACCAGAAATGAAAAATTTTGAAAACTCATTGATAACCTTCAACAGCTGTTGCAGTTGATCGCCAACAAGAGGTGTGTTAACAGGAATCTCCATTTCAACAGTCATTACCGTATTCGGACAACTGCTATCAACTCTCGTTAGCGTTTGGCGATATTTGGTACGAACGTATCTAACACCATCTCTATTCAAAATATCCGTACCTACTATAACCGGAATGCTCATGTACTGAGATGGTACCACAAACAAGTCTACGTCAAGGTTCAAACCGTCAAACTCAATTGGTAACGTAACGTAAGACGTACTTTCCACTTCCTGACTTCCTAAGCCTTTTAAAATACGAAAAGCTGGTTTACGAGAACAATTGAAATGTTTAAGCAAAGATGACGATATCAAAGAAATAGTAGAACCGCTGTCGATCAAAACGTCAACCGAAACGTCTTTGATAACTGCCACTATAACATCGCTATTAGTGGAAGCTACTAAAACATTACAAAAATTTACTGTCTCCTTGTTCACCGCTTCGGTTCTTTGTTTCGCAAAACAAGAATCAACCTTGTGACCCGGTTTCTTGCAAAATGTACACGGTTCGGATTTATGCGGAACAAAAACAGGCTTCGAAACAGTTGAACTCGAAGAAATCTGTGTATTACTCGAACCTTGATCCGTTCTAGAACGCTTAGTACACGTAGCTTGCCTATGACCTAATTGTCCGCACGAAAAACACTTAATATCGCTACTAACTCGCTTCCGCAACGAATCTGAAGTTTGGTTTCCCTTAACAGCATTACTAGAAATCAAACGCGAAGTAAAATTCCTAGTACTACTCGGCTTAACGTAAATAGAAAAAAATTCAATCAGATCGTTTGGTAATAATTTCGCATTAGTCGCAGATGCTCGAATATTAGGATCAGTAACGCCTCGTATAATTATCGCAGAGATCAACTCATCGCTTAGTCCCCGCACTATGCGCAAACGCAGTAAGGACCTACGCGCATAATCTGCATATGTGGGGTACTTGTCAGAATTCGTATTAATAACCTCAGCTAAAATATTCGCAACGTCAGGTGTTTTCGGACAGAGTGGCTTAAACTCCCTCTTAAAATTACTCCACGTACGATCATTCGATACCCAATCGTTTAACCACGAACAAGCGTCACCTTTCAAACAATTACCAATACGCGAAAGGCATTCGTAATCATTCCAATTATTCAAAGATTTCGCACGATCTACTTCCGTACACCAATCGTCGATGTTATGCAAATTAGGATCATAATTTGAAATATAAAAATGGTTAGACCTACCCGCGTTATTAATTGAACGAATCGCATCTACAATACGGTCAGCAACCGTAGAATGTTCTAAAACCCTGCTAGAAGGAGGCTCTGAACACCGAGGCGACGATCTAGATCTAGACCGACGGCGCTGACTACAATCACGCACCGGTGACACAAATCGATCACGTGGTCGCCGATTCATATTCCCAACGGGCGATTGTAGCCTACGAGTGCGATCAGACGACGACACATAACGCTCGCTACGCGGAGCCGCATGATCCGACGACCGCACCACACCACGGTTAGGGGAGTCTCGTACTTGACTATGACGGCGTCGTGATAACAAACTATCGCGGTCACGATTCACATTTTCCATCCCTTCATGGGCCCTCGAATACCCTGGCAAAGGCGAAGCCCTAGACTGATCTTCTAAAGCTTTAAGACGTTTCATCACAGCCTGCATCTCGAGCCGCAACCTAAAACTTTCGTCAGGCGAACGTTCGCGATTCCTACTATCACGCCTGTCCCGATCATGTGAATTAGGACTACGACTAACGCGGCGATCTGCATTATAATCTAACTCGTGATGCGACATGACGGATCACTTTTACCTTAAGAAAAACGTAAACACTACCATAACACGCAGAAATGGCGACACTAAACGACACAAAACGACACGACTTAATCAAGCGCACTAATTTCACCATCAACTGCTCGAACGAAATCAGCAAAACACAACCTGTAGGGTAGGCGAACAAAAAGACGGACAAAACGACCAAATTGCGGCCACAAAACCAACAAAACTAACCGATAATGCACTCCTAAAAAAAAAACTGGACAACTGAGAATGAATCCCACGCCTGATCTAAGGAATAAAACCGGAGATTATTTTTTTAAAAAGAATTTTACTACTACCTTCGATAATACAATCAACACAAATAATTTTAATGGCAAAATGATTTTACTTCAACAAAACTAAACACAAAAATACAATAAAATAAATACAAATGAAAGAAAATAAAATTGTAGACTTCTAACCCGATTTACAATGATAACGCGAATAAAAAAAAACTATCAACAAATGGACAGAGTAACGACCTATTTCAACGGAGGTGCGAGCGAAAAAGCCCACCATTCGGGCGATGCAGCCAGTTTTATTAACTCGCCCCACTTCTTCCTATTCCTTCCTCTACAATAGATTAATCTTTGTGGGATATGAAGATTTTAATAGAATGTAATATATGTATGTAACATGAACATTCTAAAGTAAAATGTAAAAAGACATTCACATTTAAATATTAGTATGGATGAAAGAAGAAAGGATGGCCGATGGGGCAATAAGGTTCTAGAGTGGAGGCCACGTTTAGGTAGACGAAGTGTTGGTCGGCCATTGACTAGATGGGAAGACGATCTCCGTGCGGTGGCCGGTCCGTGTTGGATGCGAGTGGCATGGGATCGACCATCTTGGCGTTCATTGAGGGAGGCCTATGTTCAGCAGTGGATGGATAGAGGCTGATGATGATGATGGATAAAAGACTTGTTGCGTTCAGCCAGTAACATATAAATTTAGTGCGTTTGACAAATATGTCATTTTGGACATTTCAATTTACGTAGCTATGATGATGTACATTTTCCTTAGTAATGAAAATGTAATTCCCATAATAACGATGACTATTTTCCTGGATAAATTAGTGTAGACTATCTCCTAATCCAAGGTCTGAGCCATTTCAACTTTCAGCTCAATTGTTTCAGCCATCATGCTCTTTCATCTTTTATAATATTAGTAAGATTATATAAAATGTGTTTAAAACTATGTATGTAAGCTTCTTTCAATTTATTATATTTATTTGATTGAGCTATAAATGGAAATGTAGTGTTGTATTATGATTATCAATAGATATAGTGCTTACATTCATTTCTTCTTTAGCCACAAATGCTTTTGTATTGTTTATATTCAAAGTATTAACTACATTTTTTTCTATGTAAAAGTTTGGTAAGTAATTTTACTAAAACCCATAATATATCCTAACATACATTTCGTTATAATATATTAAAATAATTAAATGGGTGATTCCAACACCTACTTTACCCTTTTTACATATAACTCTTATTAAATTCTTATATTCATTTGATATTATTTAGAAGTAAGATTAATTATTCAGGAAATTAATCATTATATTATATAAAATTAATGGAAAGCTTTTGTGTGCTTCAATGGTCTTGTTATTAACTGTCATTGCTTAATTGAAACAAAGGGTTAGAGACCATTAAATTTGCTGCTTAAGTGTTGACATATAGGACTTATTTAGTTAGCTAAATCTACAATGAGAAAAGTATTTTTTTTTTACATGAATAATTAATGTCATAAAATTGAAATTCATCCAAACACTGTTAATTAAAAGTATTTCTTTTGTTGTATTACTTGTCAGACTAATAAGAATAATTGTATTGAAACAACTTTTACAAGTTTTATCATGGTTTATTAAGATTATTAGCTTGGACTTAGAATCAAGGTGCAGGAATTTAATAACAATTGTTACGAATTCACTTCCTCATACATTATGGCACACTGGCAGGATCAGCATGTAAGGAAGGAGGTGTGTGAAAGGCTTGGGTGCAGAGATGACACTCCTTTATTTATTATGATACATTAACTTACATACTAATTATATATAACGGCACTACACAATTTTGGTTTTAATTGGTAAGTGTTGAAGCCATAAAACAAATGCTAGCGGCTTTTATACAAAAATGTCTAGTTTTAGAGAAATTAATTTTAAAGTTTGTGTAGGTTATGTTTTATTTTTCGAGCTTTGACACTAGAAATTGGTTGGAATTAAATTGAAAATTGCATTAGCATCACATCACAATTCGATAGTACATTTCAGTTTGTATTAAAAATATTTAGGATTGTTGAAGTTGCAAAGGTAGGTAAGAACAGGAACAATTATTCCTGAACCTGTAGTTCATAGTCAATAGGGTTTGTGTTTAGGGTAATAAGATATAAATTTTAAATGATTTATTTATGTAATATTACTCATAGCTGCATCTCTTACAGTTCTCTTTTTTAGCTTGAACTTTGTTTAACAGACTCCCTCGTGTGTTGATTTTAAGTGGAATTTTTAAGTGCTAGTTTTAAAGTACAGATATATATATATATATATATATAAATATATATATATATATATAAAAGCCATATTCATATAATATTATGTACTTATTTACAGTTAATCTTCTTTTTGACTTTCCTACTTAGTATCACATCTTGCATTCAACAACACCAACAACAGTTTGTATATTAAACAACTTTTAACATAAAAGTTGTTTTATTATTTGAAAAAATATATTTCTTAATATGTAAGACCCTAAAAATAATAACTACACAAATATGCAAACGAATCATCATCCATCTTATGGCCTTTTAAAACTACTAATACAATATAATTACAACTCTATATCAGTTTTATTTTGTTTCAGATTACCATGGCATTAAGAAGGGGATAACAGACTAGTGCAATGTACACTTTAGAACAATATACTAGCTAAAAGGCTTACTAGTTTATCTAGATAATCTTATTATTCTAAATTACTTGACTACTTTTAAATGCAATGAAAACCTAATGTGAATCATAAGTGAATTGTAAAACTTTAAGGTGATTAAAGGTAATAAAATAAAGTGTAATGATATAATGTGACAATGTCGAAGGTGCTATCAGCTCTGGGTGAAGCCCTCCCAGATGAGAGGCCTCTCCTCTCACTACAGATTGTAGAGAGTGTTGCAAAATGTCCGGCTGGGTATTGGCCGGTTAGCCGCACTTATGATGAAGATGCTGATGCAGGATTGCTCCGTCAGGCCGGGCTGTTTGGAAAGAAGCCCAGCCATTACATTTGCTTGTCGAAATCTGAAGGTGAGTGCCATTGTTATTGTGACTTAAAATTACCGTTAGTATTGATTTATGTGTATTTATAGTAAACTGTACCTATTTCTACTCACTAAAGTAAAATTGGTGTCGTCAATCTCGCAACGCTTTAACAGACGTCCTCCTACGACAGATAAAAGTGTCACTTATCATGTCTAATACTATCTCATTCCCAATAAAACAATATGCACTATGTGAAATTTTTTATTGAGATCGGTTTAGTTGTTTAGCGGCTCATCGCGGACAAACAACGTCACACATAATATATGTATATTATAAGCTGGTGCCCACAGTTAAGCCTTTTTTTTTAAGTAAAAGAAGTTTTTACTTTTAAAAAAAGTACGCGGTACGCATATTCTTAGATGAGATAAAATCTCTGGATTCGCGACACCATTACCATCGTAATGATACGCTATTTGACGTTTGTGTTATAAATATGTTTGATTTATTTACATATTTAAGATTATGCAATATTTGTTTACCAGATCGTCAAACACACTGAAATGTCAATGTCACGTGGCCATTTTGTGCGCCGTTTAAATTGAATAGGTTGTCATAATATTTTACAGCCTGTTTTTTATGTATTTGAATTTAATTGTTTTGTTTTCACTTCTATCGGCAGTCCCTGTGACTGGTTGGGTTAGTTTATTTTTCTTTAACGCCGGGAAATGCTCTGAGGCATCCCGCTGGGGAGTGGGTCTCCCCACGCGGGAATGTGGAACTCGCTGCGCCCGAACGCTGGTAAGAGGACGCAGCTCTACCCACTAAAACCCGGCGAGTGCCACCAATGCCGTCTTTGGTGAGGTGCCCCGGATTTAATGAGCAAACAGGGCACCTCGACGGCTAGTCAGCCCCTCAGGGGACCGAAGCCACCTCCACAGAGGGGTTGTCCCGCACCACAAAACAACCCCTCCCAACTTCGGGACAGTACAATGGGGTGAGGTTCCCATCCTCCCCCTTGCTATTTTGTCCCCTCTTCTTATAAGAGGAATACAAAGTGCCCCCTCGGCTCAATTAGCTTCGCCCAAGGTGCTGGGCACACCTTAGGCCACTGAGCCCCACCGCCACGTCAAGGCCTGAACCATGGTGGGGACCACAGTTTCGCCTGCGTTAACTTAGATTGTACCGTATCCGGATTGATGATGATTATTTGTATAGCCTATATCCTAATCCAAGGTATAAGTCATCACCATTTCAACTCTCAGCCATATCAGTTTAGCCGTTCTGCCGCGAAAGGTCTACAAACATCCAAACTTACAAACTTTCGTCTTCATAATATTAGTAAGATCTACTTATAAATATAATAATTGAGTAGCTTAACTCATAATTACAATAGGTTTATAAAAACCACCCTAGCCTCATGATATAACATGACACAAAGTGCAAACGAAGTGGTTCGACCGGTGTTCCCCTAATTCTAAAACGATGAGATCGAAATTCGTCATGTAGACGTATATATAGTATAGTATATAATATTTCCTTGTGCAACCTACAAAAAAGGTTATTGATAAATCTATATTAACGTATATGATTATTCACTTTATATGGAAATTTCCATAATCGAAATGAAAGCATGACTAATGTTAGTTAAAACGACTTTTATAAAATTTGTTTCACTAAATAAATAAATTTGGATACTGTATGAACTTGTAGCCGTAAACCAATCCTTGACCTTGAATTTACTTAAGGTCATAATATTATACTATGTACACCAATAAAACAATGGACTGTATGTTCTTCTACAATATATTTCCAAGCAATTCACATTTTACTTATGCAAAATCCGTGATACAACCGTAAGCGTGATTCAGAATATAATCTACGACATCTATTGACATATTATATCGTCGATATTTATTGACTCGTGTCAACATAACAATTTATACAGAAACTTTTTGGTTTCATTTGTTTGAAAATTAAAACATTTATTACCGTTCCAAACTGTAAGGAAATAGGTATACAGTATATAGTATATGCGTCATGAAAGTGGCAAATGAAGTAATAAGGTCATCGGACAACTCGTCTGAGGGATCTGGGATGCGGAGACAAAGGGGGTCAAAGACTGGCGGTTCGTTTCGGTGATTCCGTTGAGGACCGTTCACCCGAGCTGATTTAGTTACTAGCCATTAGCGTCTACACACAATATCAGAGTTATATGTTGCTTCTAATTTTGCAAACATAATTTGTTAAAACTTTGCTATGGTTTAATTCCGTGATGTGTACACTACAATTCATATTATAAAACAAAGTTCTTCACCGCGTCTGTCTGTCTGCACGCGATAAACCCAAAAACTACTGCATCGATTTTCATGCTGTGTTCATCCATTGATGAACAGTGTGGTTCTCGAGGAAGGTTATAATAGTATAAACTATATAATTTATTAAGAATAATAAGTTTTGATATACATTGGCTGAAATATAACGATATTAGTAGGAGCTTTCAATGAAAACGGTGCCCTCTGAGATATAACAAAATAATGTATGGTGGAATGGTGCATCTTAAATAGGTATAATTCGGTACAGAAAAGTCCGCGATGGCATACGTCTATCTCTTAAAGATAACATACTATATCCATTTTAATACTTTAATAAAATGGGCAATTATAAAGCTGTAATTGGAAAGCTATTTACACTAATACGGTATATATCCTTATCATTTTAAATACGTAAAAGAAGTGCCACACGGATGTTGTCTGTGCGTTGTGTTAGTGCTGCGTCGACAGAGTGGTGACTCCGTCGTTGATGCCCGTGAACTTAGCAGATAATTGTCCAGCAGATCACAAATAAATCTGTATTGACAAAAAAAAATACACACGAACATATAACCTCCTCCTTTTTGAAGTCGTTTAATAAATGCAGTTCTGTTCGCATGCAGCACAGTACCTGACATCTTTTAAAACTAGTTCTGGCGCTGTTACCTCCAAAAATTACACTTGAAAAATCACCAAATTGATCTGCTAACTTCACGCATCTGGCAGATCATTTTGCACCAAATCTAAAAAAATATAGAGTTCTGTTCGCATGCAATATTGGTAACATGTACTTTTATTTTTTTCTTTTTTCTTTTACGCCGGGAAATGCTCTGAGGCATCCCGCCTGGGGAGTGGGCCTCCCCAGGTGGGTATGTGGGACTCGCTGCGCCCGAAAGATGGTAAATGGACGCAGCTCTACCCACTAAAACCCGGTGAGTGCCACCAATGCCGCCTTGGTGAGGTGCCCCGGATCTTTTAAGCTAACAGGGCACTTCGACGGCTAGTCAGTCCCGCAAGGGACCGACGCCACCTCCGCAGAGGGGTTGCCCCACACCACAGAACAACCCCTCCCAACGTACGGGACAGTACAATGGGGTGAGGTTCCCATCCTCACCCCTTGCCCCCTGCTCTTTTGTACCCTCTTCTTATAAGAGGGGTACTAAGAGCCCCCTCGGCTCAATTAGCTTCGCCCAAGGTGCTGGCTCACCTTAGGCTACTGAGCCCCACCGCCTCGACAACCCTTGAACCATGGTGGGGATTGGTAACATGTCCTAATCCAAGATATAAGCCATCACCATTTCAACTTTCAGCCAAATTACTCCGGCCTTTGGCCGCGAAAGATCAACAAATATCCAAACTTACAAACTTCTTTATAATATTAGTAAGATTATTCCATGACAACAATGAATTTAAATCATATCTTATTTTAATAAAATCGGTCCAGCCGCTTATAAGTTCAGTGACGTACACACGAACAGAAGAATCATAAATGTATATGAAGATTATCTATATAATAGGAGTTGTTCTATAGATTGACTCATCACGATATCTCTGGAACTATAAGGCCGGTTCACCGGTGGGAGGGAAGCGCTCCCGGCTGCATGGGTACCACCATCTTGCTTGTTTCTCCCGTGAAACAGCTTTGCTGTGTTTCGGAGAGAAGGGCAAGACAGGCAGTGTAATTACTGGCACCGAGACTTAACATTTTATGTCTCAGGATAGGCAACACATAAATGAGTTGCCTGGGCTCGTTCCAGGTATACTAGTTTATGTTCATGGGCGACGTCGACCACTTACCATCAGGTGGTACGTTTGCCAGTTTGCATATCCAACTAACATAAAAAAAGACCTAGAGACTTGTAGAGGCGACTGACCTCTAAGAACTAAGAACGGATTTTAAGAAATTCCTCCCCATCCCCCTTTTACAGAACGAAGTCTGTGCGGGCAGCTAAAGTAGTTGTTTAATAAGATAAATAGACTAAAAAGTTGAAACTCAAAGACAAAAGGTACTCCGTACACAAATAATGTACCCTTATTTCAAGCTCGTTTCATTGCTGATCACTTATTCAATATTATGAGACTTGAACGAGTTAATAACCGCTACTTCAGGCACAAAGGGAATGCTTAAATAATATTGTAAGGTGCACTTGAAGGTGAAGAACCTTCCTAGACAGAGGACTATCGATCGCTTGAACCCTCACCAACACTTGTTAAGCATTTGGTTTTTCATTTGCATATTCTTGAATAGCGGCTTGTTAGCTTTATAGGGTTTTTGCTATCATTTTCGGTATTTTAGTCTAAGAAACTATCTTGTATCAAGATACGCTCGGTACTTTGTAATAAAATTCCAACGCGATGGCCATTATCTTTACTATACAGTTTTTTTATGTCACAAGAAGGCAAACGAGCTGTAACTACCAAAAATTATGCAGATGCGTTTCCCTCCTTTTCCCTATCCCCCCAATAGGCCACCGGAAACTCACAAACCGCACGAAACGCGACAGCATAGCTGTCACTTGACGCCGTTATTATGTGAGCGAGAGGTACAACCCAGGTCTTGCCGGCCGAATTCGGCAAAAACCGTTGTTTTTTTTTTTAAATTTGTTAATATGTAATTAGTGCCCCCTGATGAACTGTTAAGAATGTATTTACATCACAGAACTATATCAAGATAGAAGTAAAGAGTTCCGTAATTTGTATGGGGACCGAGCGTGTAACATTTTGCGTAGGTACGATGACGGCACGAGTGTTATTTAGTGATGTGAAACACATAAGCCGCGCGAAAACAATTCCAAAGCATCGATTCACAGATCGATTATAACATAGCACCGATTTTATCAGTAGTGTTGTTCAAATGAACTATTTTATGATAGCGTGCTATGGACGATAAACTATATTTTTATACATTGAGTAGCTATATTATAGACTATATTGTAACGTGTAATCATTTAATAGCTTGTTTTTTTATTATTATTGATAATTAAAATATTGGTTTGATCAGATAATATAGATAGGGCACCGACCGGCCACTGGCGCCCTTATTAGAGGGATTGTAATTTCTAATAAACCAATCAATTTCTTTAAAGTCATCAGTGATAATAGTTGTAGTCCTTCTGATTCAACTTTTGGTCTTTGTCACATAGTGTCATTTTGCTTATTTTTAGCTTAATCATCTAAACGGCAAACGGTGGCCACTTTTTTATTTAAGTAATGAATCCAAAAATACGGAATATAAAACTATATCACATAAATCAATAATTGGAGAATGAATAGGCCTACAAATAGTCACTGGTGGATTGTAGAAAAATTAACTGGTTTATTAAAAAACACAATCCATTTATTTTAGGAGTTATACTTCTTTTAGCGCGTTAGGGGAAAATGATGAGTCACGAAAAACCGACACCCTGAAGTTAGCTATAATCAACATTATTTTATATTAATGATGACATGACATAATGACAATATAGACGTCAAAAGAAGATATAGTTTTTAACTAAACAATAAGCAAAAAGGTTACAGTGTAATGAAATTGTACTATGTATTTTTTTTTAATGAGTATTACTTCTAACGCGTGTACATAAGTACACACACACTTTTTTATATAAGGATCATTCGGAAAACTGAAATAAACTTGTAATATAGAAGTAGCCATAACCAGTTAGAAAACAATACATAACCAGTTTCTCAATAATATTTGCTTTGCATTAAAAATGCTAAAAATAAAGGTTTATTATTTTTATTTTATATTTTACATACATTACATTATAGCTACATAATAATATACAATGAAATTATCATTTCCTCTGCTTTCAAAATAGATTTTAATCGAGTAAGAAAATCGCAGTGTAGGTACAGCACTTTTGACAGAAAAAATGAGAAATCGTCTTCAACGTGACCTGACAGTTTTAATAGCATATTTTACATCGCTGGTTTTGAACGCTCGCCAAGTCTGGTCTCGTCAAATAAAAGCCGCAATGGAAAACTAGCGTTAAACACAATCGCCCGCTACTGTTTTGATAAAAATAGTAAAATAAATGGTTTTTTAAATTAATAACAGATTCTTTAGGACAAATAGTACTTACTGGTGAAAGGAAATACCTCCATTAACAGCTCCAATTTTACTGGCAGTATTTGAACAATTAATTATTGAACAACGAGTCATTTTATTTTAAAAACCTTACGTCGCATGCTGACCGCGGTCGGGAGTATACTAAATTTCGCGGCGAGTAATGGAGCCGTCGAGTCGTCTTCTTGCCACGCGAGGTACATACAATCTTTACTTCTATCTCGATATATTTCTGTGATTTACATGCACCAATAAATTCCAAACCCATCGCTGAAAACCGCATCAAAATCGGATTGTAATTTTGGAGATAAATGGCAAAATTAACTTTACAAACAAATGTTTATGCAGCGCCCTCTGGTGAGTTGTCAACGTATCACCTACCTAGTAACATACACCAAACAAAACCAAACCCATCACTGAAAACCACATCAAAATCGGAGTAGTAGTTTTGAAGAAATTACCCATCCTCTCCCCCCAAACCCAAATACCGTCTCCGTACCGTCGCAAGTAAAAAAAGTCTAACGTGGTGGTGATATTTAGCCCAAAAAAAGACGAAATGAATAAAATAAGGCTAACAATCTATACATCTATATTCTATACAGAATACATATAAATAAAATTGGAGTGACTGTTTGTAATATAAAAATAACCGCTTTTTATTAAATGCATATGGGATATACACGGTACATATACCAAAAATCAAAATAGCCTTTTTTACAATTTTTGTCTGTTCGTTCCGGCTAATCTCTGAAACTGATTTTGATGGGACTTTCACTGGCAGGTAGCTGATGATATAAGGAGTAACTTAGGCTATAAAATAATCATCATCAATCCGCGTGCGGCTGTATATCTAAATAAACGCAGGCGAAGCTTCGGGCAACAGCTAGTAATTGATAATCGTCAAACAAATGAATATAGTTTTGGATTAAATTCGAAGAAATATAGTTGATATTGAAGAGGAAAACTAAAGCGTGATATTCGACGTAGAACTGATAAAAATACATAAGGTCTGGTTCAAGGTCTTCTATTGAATAATACGGCGAGAGGGATGAGCTCGTGCCGCGCTCCCGTCTACACGGGCATTGGGTACCACCATCAGTCTACACGGGCATTGGGTACCACCATCATGATTATTTCTTCCGTGGAATAGCTCTGCTGTGTTTCGGAGAAAAGGTCAGGACAGGCAGTGTACTTACTGGCACCGAGACTTGACATCTTATGTCTCGGGATAGGCAACACGTGAATGACCACTTACCATCATGTGGCTCGTCAGCCCGTTTCCCTCCCCGGTTAAAGCGGGAGACAGTACAAGATTGCAATGACTAACAAAAGTCAAGAAGAGGCACCAGCCAGGGAAAGCCCAGCTGCAATGCACCACGGACAAATTATTATGTCTACAAATATCTGCATAGTATGATTAATCCCACAAAAAACAGTTTCACTGTAAAATGTCGCGCCAAGTACACGTCTAACTATATACACGTATAGCAAAAATAAAAAAATAAACTAATCTTTACAAAAAATATGAAATAAAAAAACCAAGTACACAAAACCTCTCGGATTAAAAGAAACACTCATTAAAAACTGTGAAAATTGAAAAAACAATTGGTGTAGTATATTTACAAAAAAAATTATAACATTAATGAATGCTTGAGGAACACAAACTTCTCGAACTGATAGTTGACATTAATAATTTATCTTAGTGATATTGTGAAGCCATTTACAATACATCGAAAATGACGCGCGCCAAGTACGTTTAAAAAAATGTTTTCAATTGTAAAATTTGCCACAAAAATTTTGCAATTATTGAAAATCACAATGATTACTTTTTTTTAATTTATATTTTTTTGTAGATTGCAAATTTTTCTTTTTTTTTGTAAATATACTACACCAATTGTTTTTTCAATTTTCACAGTTTTTACATGGCACCGATTTTATCAGTAGTATTGTTCAAATAAACTATTTTATGATAGCGTGCTATGGAAGATAAACTATATTTTTATACATTGAGTAGCTATATTATAGACTATATTATAACGTGTAATCATTTAATAGCTTATTTTTTTATTATTATTGATAATTAAAATGTTTATTTGATCAGATAATATAGACAGGGCGCCGACCGTCCACTGGCGCCCTTATTAGAAGGATTGTAATTTCTAATAAACCAATCAATTTCTTTAAAGTCATCAGTGATAATAGTTGTAGTCCTTCTGATTCAACTTTTGGTCTTTGTCACATAGTGTCATTTTGCTTATTTTTAGCTTAATCATCTAAAAGCAAACGGTGGCCACTTTTTTATTTAAGTAATGAATCAAAAAATACGGAATATAAAACTATATCACATAAATCAATAATTGGAGAATGAATAGGCCTACAAATAATCACTGGTGGATTGTAAAAAAATTAACTGGTTTATTAAAAAACACAATCCATTTATTTTTGGAGTTATACTTCTTTTAGCGCGTTAGGGAAAAATGATGAGTCACGAAAAACCGACACCCTGAAGTTAGCTATAATCGACATTATTTTATATTAATGATGACATGACCTAAAGACAATATAGACGTCAAAAGAAGATATAGTTTTTAACTAAACAATAAGCAAAAAGGTTACAGTGTAATGAAATTGTACTATGTATTTTTTTTTTAATGAGTATTACTTCTAACGCGTGTACATAAGTACACACACACTTTTTTATATAAGGATCATTCGGAAAACTGAAATAAACTTGTAATATAGAAGTAGCCATAACCAGTTAGAAAACAATACATAACCAGTTTCTCAATAATATTTGCTTTGCATTAAAAATGCTAAAAATAAAGGTTTATTATTTTTATTTTATATTTTACATACATTACATTATAGCTACATAATAATATAAAATGAAATTATCATTTCCTCTGCTTTCAAAATAGATTTTAATCGAGTAAGAAAATCGCAGTGTAGGTACAGCACTTTTGACAGAAAAAATTAGAAATCGTCTTCAACGTGACCTGACAGTTTTAATAGCATATTTTACATAGCTGGTTTTGAACGCCCGCCATGTCTGGCTCGTCAAAGAAAAGCCGCAATGGAAAACTAACGTTAGACACAATCGCCCGCTACTGTTTTGATGAAAATAGTTAAATGGTTTTTTAAATTAATAACAGATTTAGCACAGATAGTACTTACTGGTGAAAGGAAATACCTCCATTAACAGCTCCAATTTTACTGGTAGTGTTTGAACAATTAATTATTGAAAAACGAGTCATTTTGTTTTTAAAACCTTACGTCGCATGCTGACCGCGGTCGGGAGTATACTAAAGTTCGCGGCGAGCAATGGAGTCGTCGAGTCGTTTTTTAGCCACGCGAGGTACATACACTCTTTACTTCTATCTCGATATATTTCTGTGCTTGTGACTGACCAGTGACCAATGCAACATCGTTATATTTTTTAAAATGTTATTTTGATTTTCAAAATTAACATAGAGCATGCGTTCCTGTTATTCCTCCTGTTTAAATATTTAGAGTGTAAAAGGGAAAGTTAGATACCAGATGGCGCAACATGCAACTTGACCGGCAGTTCAAATCAATAATTAAATTAAAGTAAATTATTATATTTGCTTATTAGTAAATCATGTAATAATAAGCTCAAATATGTAATTCATGTATAATATTCATACATATTCATAATGTATGTCCAATATGATATATGATTCATTATTATTTACCCTAAATTTATAAAGTTATAGTTGCACACTGCCATGCCTTCAGAATAAAAAAAAAATCAAAACTTTACATGTATTACTTTCTTTATTGTTTTCTTAAGAATAATTCAAATCCAACTCCATACGAAGAAAGTCATAAATTTACTTGATACCAATGTACTTATTATTATGTTTATTGTCCTTTAAGGCCTTTAAATATTCTCCTTTCCAGAAGCTAAAAAAATGTAAAACAGTAAGGAAATAACTTCAAATGTAAATAATTAAAATTAAAAAATACTACACACATAATGTCTCGTTTCGTCGTCAATTTTTGTTTACAACCAGCTCTTTTCCGCTTAAAGTTTTTTTTATTGCACGGTCTGTAACAATGGGAAAACAAATTGTATTGACAATAATAAAAGTATGACAAGTCAGAAATTTGAATTAAAATTACTTACATAATATCATAATCAATACTGAAATTAACTTGTCTGTCTCTATTTGATTATTGGAACAAATATAAGTCATCAACATATTATGATGCTATAACAATTTTTACATCATTATTCAATTTTGTAAAAACACATGGCTCTATACTACTCCTTTTTAAACCTAACTCACATAAACATTGCTCCACTCTCTAATACCATGATCTAGATGACTGCTTTAAACCATAAATTACTTTGTTTAACAATCTTATTCTTATTTGAATCACAATTAATAACTAGATGAACCTTATAAATGTCCTCTTTAAGAAAACCATTTAAGAATGCTGTTTTAACATCTAAATGAGTGACATCTAAATTTAACTGAACAGATAGTGCGAACAATAATTTCAAAGTAGAATGTCTGACATCTGGTGAGAAAGTCTATTCATAATCAATACCAAGCCTCTGTGTAACCTTGTGCCCTTAGCCACTAAACATGCTCTGTAACATACACTATTATCACTATTTAATTTCCTTTTATATACCCACTTGCACTGTACTAAAGTTTAATCAAAGGGTAATTCACTCACAGGAGCCCATGCATCATTTTCTTCAAAAGCTTGCATGCATCTTTTCCTCTATTGCCTCAATCCACTCTCCAGAACTTCATGGACACAGACTGGATCATTAGTAACATTTGGACTCAACGTTGTACATAGATTTGGAAATCTATAACGCTCTGGCAGCTTTTTTATTCACTTAATTTGGGCCCCCCTTTACTAAAAGTAAATGGTACTGGTTCCTCATTTTCTTCTTCAGATTGCTGTCTGTGTATGATATTCCTGTAACTGCTCCATCTTTCATTTTATTCTGGTCATTTATATTCAAATGGCCAATCTCCTATGACACTCTTCACTAATTACTGTTGAAGTAGGAGTAAAAAAACATTGTTTATGTTCCATGACCAACTTATAAACACCATCTTCTTGGTTTGCTACAGCCACCAAACTGTTTTTTCTATTGTAAACATAACAGCATTTCTCCGTTAACTCCACATTGTTTCCTTTCTTGATAAGTTGACTAATGTAAATCAATCAATTGGCTATAGTAGAGTATAGCAAAAATTTAATACCAATTTAATTGGTAGGAGATGAAGTCAAGAAACAAACTCCAGCGGCATTTATTATGCGGTTATGTCTAATTTTTAGAGTTTTGACCGAATAAAATCGGTTGAAACTAAATAAAATAATACATTAAAATCACATTAAAGCACCACAATTACATAGATAGAGATAGTACATCTCACTTTGTTAAATAATTTTGTTATTTCTCGAAAAATAATTGGACTGTATTGTCATTTTTCTTTCCAATTGGCATTTTCTGTTGGAACCGGCTAAGACCTGAGGCCATGCTGCCATATCTGTTGTGTTAACAAAAATATCTTGTCTGTGCTTTGGAGAAACGGCGGAAAATGCCAAAAAGCGCGGCTCTGCCCCTCTAGCACCCATCAATCAACTATCACTTCCCATTCTATTCACCCAGAACAGTTCACCATAATATTCGCCAACGAATCACATTACATATTACACAGATTAAGTTTTAAAAACAAACACTATAGAAAACCATCAGAACAGTCCTACAATAGAAAACCACTCCAGAACAGTTCTCCACAATATTCGCCAACCAATCACAATATATACAGTTTTTAAAACAAACACTAGTAAATCACTCAGAATGAACAAAACACAAAATAACAATTAATTAACGGGAAACTGGGAAGAAACCAAGAAGATTGAGCTCTTAACAGAAACGAATATATGAAACAAAAGACGTTTATCAAATAAAAAATACGACAGAAAAAATATATTATACGAAAGACGTTTATCAAATATAAAATATGACAGAAAAAATAAATAAAAATAAGTTATAGAGAATACAAGAAAAAAAACGAAATACTTAATTTTTAATACAACACCGTATATTGATAACGATAGGCAGCATGGCCTTTAGCCTTTGCCTGTTCCGATAGGACTACTATAAGCTAAAAAACAAGCAACCAACTTCGATGTCAAAACTCAAAATTCTCACTGTAACGTCATATAAAATATTTTCTCTAAACCTCTTTAATCGCAAAACGGCGCAAGCAATAATTTTCATGTTTGAAATGTATTAAATAATTGCTGAGACCCAATAATTTTTTGTAATATGTGTAAAATTCGTAAAAAGAAACTTATTAAAAATAGTGTGAAGTCTTAGTGTTTTGGCAATAATAACAAAATTTAGCCCCAAAAATATGAGGAGGTTATGTTTACATATGTCTCGAGAATATATACACAGTGCCTCACGCCAAACTACTTGGATGAGTTCTTGGCGCTAGACACTAACGTGTCTCCTGATATACATGTATATCAACTATGAGTTATTATGTATAACTTAGTGATTATCGTGGTTGAAATAATAATTGTTGTTTGAATGTGGGTTTGAGTTTTTTTAAGTCAACTAATATCTACATAGTGCATCTACTACATAATATGTATCCAATTTATTTATTTTTTTAAAACGTTCTAATGACAAAACACTGGCGGCTGTCGAGACGTAGAGGCCGAATACTTCATAATAAACTAGTAAACGTACCACCTGATGGCAAGTGGTGAGCATCGGCTATAAACATAAATGAGCTCACGTGAGACTGGCCCTGTCAACTCGTTCATGTGTTGCCTGAGACGTAAGATGGTGGGTCCCGGTGCCAGGTATTACACTGTCTGTCCTGCTCTGCTCTGTGAAAAGCAAAGCTGTTTCACGGGAGGAAAGAGCAGGATGGTGGTATTCATGCACAGTAGCGGGGGACTTAGCACATCTCTCTCACCAGTTACCGGTTAAAATATTAATAGTAATTATTTTATATAACTAGCTCTTGCCCGTAGCATCGCCCGCGTTAACTTACTCAACTTAACTACTGTTAGTCACAACGTGATGTTATATAGCCTTCCTCGATAAATGGGCTATCTAACACTAAAAGAATTTTTCAAATCGGACCAGTAGTTCCTGAGATTAGCGCGTTGTAACAGACAAACTCTTCAGCTTTATAATATTAGTATAGACTAGCTGTTACCTGCAGCTTCGTCCGCGTTATTTTATATTAACGGACGTATCCGTGCCGAGGATGATCATTTTTGTACTTTTTTTGTTATATCTCCAAAGTCTAAAGGGAATAAGGCTGCGTTTTTAATGTAAGCTCCCAAGCGGCTTAAATTCCGACTTTTACAATAATTATCCAACTATTTATCAATTTATACAGTCTTGGTAAATTATATACTATAACCTGCCTTAGGAATTACTCTATCTCATGTTGACAGCATGAAAATCAGTTTAGTTAGTTAGTAGTTTTTGAGCTAATCCCGTACAGACAGACGGACGCGAGAAAGGACTTTGTATTCTATTATGTAATGATGATAAGGATAAATACCGTATTTATGTAAATAGCTTTTACGTTACCGCTTTATAATTGCCAATTTTTTCTAGTATTCAATTGGATATATTTGATATTGGATAATATATTGGTATTAAAATGGATTGGTATAGGTAGTATGTTATCATTGATATAAAGACATAATATGCTATAGAGGACTTTTCTGTAGGCATATTTAGAATAGATGGTGCCCGTGACTTCGTCTGCGTAGGATTGGATTTTAGACAATTCACACAAAATCTCTATATATAAAAGGCAAAGGTAGGACTGATATATCAACGCACAGACCAAACCCTTATTCCCCTTATGTCATAGGCATCCACTACAACTACTACAACGCCAAATTTTTTTGAAAAACAACGCTAAAGACAACCTTTGAAACTTTCTTTCCAATATATATACAAAATAAATTAGGACTGGACCACGAACGAAACGACAACCCTTACACAACAACTTTTTTTCCCCATCGCGATGTAAAATACTGTCAACGCCATCTACTTTATTTAATACGAATTTATTTAACAGCTAAGAATAATTGAAATCGATATAATATTATTTTGACTTATAATATACTGTCATAGTAAACATTCCATACTATTAGCGCCATCTAGTTGAATAGTATGCTAGACACTGTTTTTGTAATGTTTTACTTTCCCGCGGGAATTCGGCACTTTAATGGGAATACATTGTTTAAATACAACGGCAACATAAGGTATCAGCAGATTAAGTTCATAAGTTGTTGTATACAAAGCTGTTTAATTACATAATTACAGTTTTTTAACTATCCCACGGGAAGTCTTTAATTTACCGGGATCAAAAGTATCCTATATGTTGACCAGGGGTATAAGCTACCACCATACAAAATTTCATTTAAATCAGTCCAGTCGTTCGCAGATTAGCCATTACAGACAGACAAACAGAGAAACAAAAAATAAAACAAATTAGTTCTATTTCATTTCTTACATCCCCATTACTCGGTTTTTAGCATTGTTTTTCATTGTACAGAAATTAGACCTCGACAGTTTTATTATATGTATAGATAGATAGATTAGCGTAAAATATTTGGCGATGATTATGAAATTGCTTTGCTTACTTGAGATAGTTTCTCGTTATTGTTTAGCATAATTATTAGTAAAGAAAGTAAAACCGAATCGCCTACTTTGAATTCTAACTTGTAGATAAATGACGCTTTTTCGGTGTTGAGATAATGAGGAACTGTACTTTTTTTAGCTTTAATAGCATTGGCGACCTTGAATTAGAATTCGCTTTTTATTTTAGTTGTAAACGTAATATTACTTTTTATACACTATCGAGTAACTCAAGGATAGTATCCTTGAGTTACTCCATAGTGTATAAAACGTATATCTCGCTTGGAATGTAATTCAATTGTTCGTTGTAAATTGTATAAGAAAATAATGACATAACTTTGTCGTGCTTAATGTAGGAACATTGTTCCGGAGGTTGTGTGATTCTTGCCATTATATTTTGTTACCTAGGTAACACTGAAAATGTTTAGAAAATGAAAAACGGCTTAATGTAGAAAGTTGCCAATACTTTTATTGTTTTCCGAAGTAATCTCCGTTTCTTTCTACACACCGTCGCATTCGATGGAACCACTGAGAAAAGCAGTGGGCCCATTCTTCCTTAGAAGTCTCTTCTATGGCATTTTCGTACGCTTTCACCGCATCTTCAGGGCTCGTAAAGCGAATACCTCGAATTTTATCTTTAGTTCTTGGGAATAAATGAAAGTCGCAGGGCGCCAGGTCAGGACTGTAAGGCGGATGACTCATTATCTCGACACCTGCCATAGTCAAATATTCAACAATCCGTTTTGCGGAGTGCGCTGAAGCATTGTCGTGGTGAAGGAGGATCCTGCTTCGGGGGCGCTGCTGTCGAATTTTGTCCAAGACAACAGACAAACAGCGATTGACATACCAGTCTGCAGTAACTGTCCTTCCATCTTCTAGCACAACTGTCGCGAAATGACCTTTCCGACCAAAGAATGAGGCAATCATCTTTTTTCCTTGACTTCTTCCTTTCTTTACCTTAGTTGGCCGATCCTCGAAAGGAAACACCCACTGAGCTGATTGTCTTTTGGTTTCGGGTTCGTAGCAATATATCCAGCTTTCATCACCTGTGATAATGTCAAATACAGCATTTGAGTTACCGCCGTTGAACTTATCTAACATTTGGCGACACCAGTCCATGCGGAGGCGTTTCTGGTCGTCGGTTAAAGTATGGGGAATCGATCTGGTACAAAGCTTCCTAACGCCTAAATGTTCGTGTAATATTTTTTGAACTTGACTCATACCAATGCCTAGGCTTGCCCGTATCTGCTGATAGGTCACTCTCTTATCTTCCTCTATCATGCGTCGCACAGCACTGATGTTATCTTCAGTAGTCGCTGTTAAAGGACGTCCCTCACGCGGATCATCACTGAGATAGCTACGTCCACGCTTAAACTCGTTAAACCAATTGTAAATAGTGGCACGAGATGGGGCTTCATTAAGAAATGCTAATTGCAGCCTATCATAGCTTTTTTGTTGAGTAAGCCCACAACGAAAGTCATAATAAATCATTGACCGAAAATTTTCTCGCGTTATGTTCATTTTCACGTGTAACAAGAGTTTTAGACTTGCCGCCAATTCACAAAAACAAATGACAAATGAATGCAATATACTACATTAGGTTACCAAAGAGTTCTAAAATTGAAATTCAAAAAAAGTTTTCATTTTCAATGTTTATAACTGGCCAGTTCTAAACATTTTCTGTGTTACCCACGTAATTAAAAAAAATATACAATCTGAGCAAGACTGACACGTAACCGTTCATGGCTATATTTCAAGGTTTTTTTATAATGCATTGTTTTATATTAGGTAGTATATAGCTATAACTAGCTGTTGTCCTCAGCTTCGCCTGCGTTAACTTAAATTTACAGCCGTACCCGGATTGATGATGATTACTGTTTGTGAACGAATAAGATGTGGGACAATTATAATAAACGTATATTTCTTGAATTTACAATAATTTGATAAATTCCTGATATTTGAATTTAAAACGCGTACAATGGTTAACGAATTTTGAAAAAGAAGTGAACGTCGTGAACACCGTCGCTGACTCGCTGCTCGTGCGCGCTGTCCGCTGCTACTTCGCATCGATGTTCTGGTTAATTAATTGGATAAGAGCTGGCGCGATTCGTAACAATTATTTTTATAGCCTAAGTTACTCCTTAAAACATTATCTATCTACCAGTGAAAATCCCGTCAAAATCGGCCCAGCCGTCCAGATTAGCCGGAACAAACAGACAGACAGACGGACAAAAATTGTAAAAAAGGCTATTTTGGTATATGTACCGTGTATAATATATCCATATGCATTAAATAAAAAGTGGTAATTTTAATATTACAAACAGACACTCCAATTTTATTCATCTGTATAGATGTATAGGTAAGACATTTATAATAATATATTTTATTATTTGTTGAAAACACAAAAACATACATCAATATAATATTTTATCACAAAAAAAACCCAGCCACGTAAAACTCACAGGGTTTATCAAGGGGCAGCGTTTATATTATGATTTTAACCTAACAGTAAGAACTTGTGTTTTTGAGAAAACTAAACGATAAAGGAAATAAAATACATGCATAAATTGTGCACATCCATCAACACAGAGATTGGTATATTTCGTGATCAGGGAATCCCGGAAAAATCCTTATTAAAACCCAGTGAATGGCGAAATGTGGTGTGTACCTAATAGGTACACACCACATTTCGTACATTTCGTACATTTCGTACATTTCGTACATTTCGCACATTTCGTAGGTACTAACTACTACCTATAGGCTATGATAGGTATGTTATTACACTAGATCAAATCTAATGAAATGTTTTTCATTCCTCATTTCCCTGTGCTATACGAAATACGTGTAACATACCTTTGTCAGCCCTTGATCATATTTAAATCAGATCTGACTCAAAAAATATTCCAGGCTCCAGCGCCTATCGATACATTATGCTCATTTTCTTCCCTAAACAGTTTTGCTGTGTATAAAAAAGACAGGACAGATATTGTAAGTACACTAGACATATCTTTCATCTCCAGAAAAACAACTTCTTTCTAGCAGTTTTCCAATAAAAGAAAAAAAATGCCTGCTATCTATCCAACCGGGAAAGCCTCTCATCCCGCGTGCCTTTTCTGTTAGTTTGGCAATCTCAACAAAAGTATATTAATTTGTTTGCTAATGTTGTTCAAGATTTGTCTATATGAAGTTGGCTCCATGATCGCGTGCGCTCTGCATGTTATCAGGTCAATGTTACGAAATCAGCCCGCACGAACATCTTGCCAAACTGAACTCGTAAACTATGTACCAACGAAAATAGCGATATGTAATAATATGAAACAGGATACATTACCGTTTAAACGGGAATTTACAGGATACATCGATGGATCAAAATATACTGATCTTGAATAAAATAAAAATACCAGGAACAGTTTTGTATAAACAAAATCTTATGCTATGTGTTAATATATTTAATATTCTACCGTCTCAAATAAAGTGCCTAAGAGACAGTTCGAAAAAACTAAAAGACTGACTGCTGACAAAAAAAATCTACAAAGTTAGGAAATTCCTTGATAAACAAAAATGACAATAATAGGTCAATGTCTATCTGTTGTACTACATCTAACAGTAAAGAATTTTGATTTTTTTTGAATTGTGACGCAACTCGCAATGCTGCTCGTGGATGGGGCAATGTAGGTGCAAGCGGGTTACTAGATATCATGGGGATACGTAGATATCTTGGGGAATGAGGAGGCAAACGACAAAAGATTACCGGTGGGAGGGAAGCGCAGTGCCGCGCTCCCGGCTGCATGGGTACCACCATCTTGCTTGTTTCTCCCGTGAAACAGCTTTGCTGTGTTTCGGAGAGAAGGGCAAGACAGGCAGTGTAATTACTGGCACCGAGACTTAACATCTTATGTCTCAAGATAGGCAACACATAAGTTGCCTGGGCTCGTTCCAGCTATATTAGTTTATGTTCATGGGCGAAGTTGACCACTTACCATCAGGTGGTACGTTTGCCAGTTTGCCTATCCAACTAACATAAAAAAAAAAAAAGATCATATCTTTTTTTGGTAGTTGGACAACTAGCGCCACTCTCAGTCATGTAAGCTTCTAATAACGGTCAAGTGTTTAATAGCTCTAATAATAATGGTTCATTATGAGAGGACTGATATGTGTCAGATGATTCAATTTACAAAGAAATAAATAGTGTGCTCCGAAGTAAAAAACATACTGGAACGCACTGGAAGATATTACGGTTAAAAAAAAGTGAAATGAGGCAACAAGGGATCTCACACACCCTCAAAGACTAAATCGTAGACGTCTACATTTTCTCACTATGATTTCCCGGATTGAATCGCAGTCGCAGGAAAATTGAGAAAAAAATGTAAATAAGGAATATCAAAACCCGAGATTATAACACTAAAACATCGTGCTCATTGTAAAAACCCGCTTGGCCGAAAGGATATATAGGTCCTCCTATATATCCTTTATCCTCCTATAACAGATCTTGACACGCCCAAGAAGTCTTCAACTTTTCCCATGAGTCATCGCCTGTGACTGGGTCAAGTTTGACTCGCAGTCGGTTATGAATGAAGGAATATAAATATTTGTATCGCCCTCGCGGGGCGCTGCATGGTTTCGAATGACACTCACGAATTTTACTAATGTAATTTATTACATTAATAAAAATAATTATTACATTAGTCGAAGCTTTGTTGATAAAAAAATGTACACAAATTTTCTTGTCTTATTTTGAGCTGAATAATTTTATTTTTGAAGGATTACCCATCATAGGAGGACTATAAGTTATAAAATAGCTACTAAACTATATTTAATGATGATTTACTCGTGCAGTGCACTGCGACTTGCAGCCTGCAGCGTACTCAGATATGAGTGGTCGTAACCATTATATTCAATTGTAATTAGACTTTATCTCGCCTTCTGAAAAGAACCGGTATATGACGTCGGAATCATAATATTAACTCGTGCAGTGCACTGCGACTTGCAGCCTGCAGCGTACTTAGATATGAGTGGTCGTAACCATTATATATTCAATTGTGATTAGACTTTATCTCGCCTTCTGAAAAGAACCGGTATATGACGTCGGAATCATAATATTAACTCGTGCAGTGCACTGCGACTTGCAGCCTGCAGCGTACTCAGATATGAGTGGTCGTAACCATTATATTCAATTGTGATTAGACTTTATCTCGCCTTCTGAAAAGAACCGGTATATGACGTCGGAATCATAATATTAACTCGTGCAGTGCACTGCGACTTGCAGCCTGCAGCGTACTCAGATATGGGTGGTCGTAACCATTATATTCAATTGTGATTAGACTTTATCTCGCCTTCTGAAAAGAACCGGTATATGACGTCGGAATCATAATATTAACTCGTGCAGTGCACTGCGACTTGCAGCCTGCAGCGTACTCGGATATGAGTGGTCGTAACCATTATATTCAATTGTGATTAGACTTTATCTCGCCTTCTGAAAAGAACCGGTATATGACGTCGGAATCATAATATTAACTCGTGCAGTGCACTGCGACTTGCAGCCTGCAGCGTACTCAGATATGAGTGGTCGTAACCATTATATTCAATTGTGATTAGACTTTATCTCGCCTTCTGAAAAGAACCGGTATATGACGTCGGAATCATAGTATTAACTCGTGCAGTGCACTGCGACTTGCAGCCTGCAGCGTACTCAGATATGAGTGGTCGTAACCATTATATTCAATTGTGATTAGACTTTATCTCGCCTTCTGAAAAGAACCGGTATATGACGTCGGAATCATAATATTAACTCGTGCAGTGCACTGCGACTTGCAGCCTGCAGCGTACTCAGATATAAGTGGTCGTAACCATTATATTCAATTGTGATTAGACTTTATCTCGCCTTCTGAAAAGAACCGGTATATGACGTCGGAATCATAATATTTCATTGCTAAGTATAATTCCTTTCTCTCTTCGGCTGTTTTTGATTAAAATTGTTTCCTCTCTTTCTGTCTTCAGCAGGGGTTCATTTGTAGCTACAACAATTTAACGTATTTAAAGTTGATTCCTCTTCTCTCCAGGGGTGCCCGGGTACGTGATGGACGGTATGATGGTGGTGGGCGAGCGCGAGGCGACGCCGGCGGGGTTCAGCGTGGCGGGGCGCGCGGGCAAGCGGCGGCTGTGCACGCGCGTGTCGCGGCGCCTGCCCGCCGGCCCGCCCATCACCGACGTCATCGTCTGCTCCAAGATGCGGAGCGCGCCGCGGGGGTTCGTGCTCGCCGGGTGAGTGTCATACACCATATAATGTTGACAATTGTTCACTATGGTAAAGTAGCCATCGCAAATCATTCCTGGTTTCCATCCAATATCTCAGAGATAAGATAATCAATTAATAATACGAGCATGAAAAAAACAACATTATTTTAATAAATTTAAAATTACGGCCAGCTATTATGAAAAAAAAATGGATGAAAGAGATCAATTTTTAAATAATAACCTATCACAAAAAATATCTATTTTAAAAATGCATAAACAGCATTTAATATTAATATTGGATGTGTACGAACTAGAAAATATTTTCATCTAGAAACATTGAATGTCCCTAATTAGTTGACCACGTCAATTGCGTCGATCCTATCGGAAAAACAGGAAAACGTTATCAAGCTCTTAGGAACGTGTACAAAACTCGTGTAACATATTACCTGGCATTTAATTTGGTGTTATATCAATAAATTGAACCACAGTTCCAGTTCTCAGTCAATTTTTATTATTATAATAAGTACCTAATAATTGGAATGATACAAAACAAAAATATTTTCCTGTGGTTTATCAGAACTCGCAACGCTAACCTCTGAGTTCACTAAATCGAACTGTTTTATCATGATACCATTTTCGTTTTATTATGAAACTTCCCTTATGTATTTTATCGCGATTTAAGATTTTTACATGCCTCATTTTGGGTTACTTTACAGCAGGGGAGGACTTTGTCTCCCAGGAGTCCCCCGTCCTCCTTAAAATTATAATTCCTCACTTCCTATTTGTTCCAGTGAGATCAACGGGAAGGTGGTGTGTTACAAGGTGAGCGGCGGCAGCGCGGACACCTCGCCCACGCACCAGCCTAACGACTACGAGAACGTCGTGTCCAACGTCACGCCAGAGGCCAACAGGAGGTGAGGGTTGCTCCTGTGTTATTTTTTAACGTTTTAGAATTTCACTCAAAAATGAAGCTATTTTTGACTCTTTGTAACGGCCTTACTTAAATTGTTAATATAACTGATTGATTGTACTGATGGTTCTTGGTGTTATTTCCGATGATTTGTATACGATTACTGTGAAAAAGGAGTTTACGAAAAATAAATTTCGTAATATTTTATTTGCATTGTAACTTATAGCATAGAACATGGTACTCAAAAATGATGCACCACATGAAAAATCTATAAGTAACATATGCTCGAATACCAAGAAGATTGTCATTGTTTTCCAATATCGTTGTTATTCCGATTTGTTACCGAGAAACGTGCAGGTAAATGAATTAAGCTGGCATTAGTCAGCTCAGAAGTATTGAAAAATATATACCTTTTAATTGATATTAGGATGTCTGTATTTTTTCCGTTATTGTATCGTTTGTAATTTGATCCGTTCCCTACTGTGTTAAGACTTAAATTACCATAATATCGGTACGGCTCATCACGCCTATTCCGTAGGTTTATTATGTAGGCATATATTATATAAGTACACATAATATGTATAAAAAATAATTAGTGATTCTGATTAATGTACTTAATTAACAATAACATTTACATGCATGTACTTAAAAGTTAAAACATATTTTTACCACCCTTTTATTAGCTTGGGTTGTATGTATCTATGTATGTATGTAATGGAATCTTTAAACATGATTTTGACCCACTTCTAACGACCAGATTTTGTTCAAACCTTGTAGATTTATCGAGGACCGATGACAATACAATAATTTGATAAAATTATTCCAATATCCTGATCAGGATAATCAGGATAGCACATGCTAGGAAGGCTTAAGGCGCGCAAGTTACCTACATCACTTATGTTGTTTTAGTCTCTCACTCATTTCTGAAGTGATTGTTGTTAGTTGAGTACTTTAAATTAAAAAAGTAAAAAATAAATTATATGTAGTTAAAAAAAAACTAAAAAAACACGTTTTAATAGCAAACCCAACTAAATATTTGAAAATATTTTTTAATAGATGAATTAAATGGGTTAACAAAATTACTTTTTGTAAAAAAGCGTGAGGTGCTCAATATTCATTAATAAAAATATTTCATCGGTATCTATTTCTAAAAAGTGAAGTTAATATAAAAAACTTAATTACAAGCACCACGTTTACAATAAGTAATTTTGTTAACCCATTTAATTCATCTATTAAAAATTATTTTCAAATTTTTAGTCGGGTTTGCTATTAAAACGTGTTTTTTTAGTTTTTTTTTAACTATAATTTTAATTTATTTACCTTACTAAAACCAGAGTTTAGAGTTTAGACCAACAGTCGAGTGCTATATCATAGTTACTATAGCTTGACAAAAGTTGAAAGAAGTCGAGTACTGTGAACGTGCCAGCTTTAGTTAACCGACCTATACCACCGTTTCCAAAGCGGACCGACAGAGAAGAAACCGGCTAAACAAACTCAGTGGTACTTATCTTTTCAATATGCTATAAAGTGCGTATAATTAACTTCAGTTTGTTCGTACTGCTTGTATATTCATAATGTATCAAATGCTCTCGTCTGCCACTTTCTACGCTGTACAGTCGATGTTACAGTACAAGTAGTTACAGAGTGATTTTGGTTTTCAGCTGGGTCTGGCTGGCGATCAGACGGCTCAGGTCGCGCCGGCCCGTCTCCGGGTATTTTGTTTATATTTCATGTCATAGCACGTGTGTGTGCGAATTACTTCGTGCGAAATTTTTGTTTGATGTTGTTATTTTTTAGGTTTCCGTACCCACAGGGTAAAACGGGAACCCTTTTACTAAGACTCCGCTGTCAGTCCGTCTGTCACCAAGCTGTATCTCATGAACCTTGATAGTTAGACATTACATACAACATACGTGTTTTTTTGCCGTTTTTTGCTCGATATAAATATTGGCAACTGGTAGACGCTTGAAATTTTCACAGAATATATATTAATTTATAGGTACATAACTTAAAAAAATAGAATAAAGTAAATATGTAAAAGGAGCTCTCGTACAAAAAATATTTATGCTATAGGCGACTATTGTAATTATAGTATTAAATCATAGAAATCGTAACCGAGCTAACAATCAATTATAGTTCAATCATCGCGTCACTAGATGGCGCTTTCATTAAAGTATCAATATCCGATCCTTCACTTTAACAAAATAAAATATAAATTTTGTTTTTCTGTCTAATGTGTGTCTAATCTTGTATAAATACATAATGGTACGGAACCCTTCGTGCCCGAGTCCGATTCGTACTTGTCCGGTTTTTTTATATACTAGGTGCTCCCCGCGGTTCACGGACCACAGGGCTATTCCGGGATTAGAATATATGGTTTCTAATTGGCTCCAAATGAAGAAAAAAAAACTTGAACATAAAAAAAATGTTTTTAATATCGTCGCATAACACAAATCACAATAAAGTAAGAAAAGAAAAAATAAAAATCAAGAAACTACTTTTCTAAGGAATCAAAGAGACAAAGAAACATAAGGTAATTAGAATTTCGAAAATAGAATCGCAGAAATATCAAAGCATCCAAGATTAGAGTATTCCGTATATAATAATTCCCGAATATTAGATATTGAAGTATTCCGAGCAGGGAAGTCCCGTATAATTTCTACGACAAACTAGGGCTGTACGTATCGTACGGCGTATCTAGGGCATTCTAGGGGTTGTTTTGTTGTCGTTATATAATGAATGCTGATATGTAATATGATCTAGGCTAGGTCATTGTCAAGCCGCAATGGACTCCGGAATGCAAACTTGACCTGTTTGTGGCAATCGAGTACCGGGATTGTATTTTCTGAATTTGTGGTCTATAATACGCTAATATTGTTAATTTTGCCTGATCAAGATGTATGGGAGACGAGCGGAGTTGTCGATAATCTTGCATTGCGCTTATTAATTGTTTAAATAAAAAGTTTGTGTTATTTATTGTAAAGTGAGAAATACGTTTACTAAATCCAATGAATTTAAGCATGCCTGTTGACCCTTAAACTTGTGTGAGTGCGTATTTGTCATTTGTTTGATTTATTATTAGAAACAATCATCGCACGGACGGTCATATCCACTATTCATCGGTCCATCGATGGCCATCTCCAATTATAACTTAGTGAATCCTCGTGTATTATTTGTTACACTCCCCAGATTAAGGCCCGTCCCCGACCGGCCCCCGAAGCTGTCCCCGCTGGTCAGTGAGCTAAACAATCTGAACCTGAAGTCGTCCGCGTGTCCCAAGATCGAGGACTTCGGCACGGACCACGACTACGAGGCGCTCAGCCCGTCGTACACGAAGCCCGTGCGGCCGGCTCCCCGCCCGCCCCGCTCGCCCGTGCCGCACGCCAGCCCCGGGGCCGTGTCCCCGGCGCACGCCCTTAGGAAGGCCCCTGCTCCCGCCCCCAAAGCCTCCAACTATCAGACCCTGGGGGGCTATAACGGTCTGGAGGGGGTGCCGTTCGCGCTCAACCCCAAGTTGCGCGGTCTGCCCGATGTCATGTTGGTGAGTAGTCATTTTAGGACCATTGATTTCTTCATTATAAATACTTTTTAAAATTATTGTACTTACCTCAAAGTATGATAGAGGCTGCTGATGATGATGATACCTTAATGTACCTACTAACTAACCCTAACAAGAGAAACTGGAAAACTACTTACGAAATATAACGTTTTAAAACAGCTCTTTAGGCGTTTGTTTCTTGCTTTTCTTTTTTAATTTAGGCAATTGATACAAAAATATTATCCGTGATATTTATGCGTGATTTATTTTCCAATTTCTAGGCACAGTTACCAGTGATCAAGCAGCGCACCCGCTTCGATCTGGACCGGGATTATTGTTACAATTTCAACTTGGAGCGACAGACGTGATGCAAGCCGGCGCTACGTTCACAAATTATTTGAATATAATATATTTTCTAAAGACACGGGTGTAAAGTCTAGTATGTTAACTAATAATCTTTGACGAGCACTGTGCGAATACATACGGCGTAGTTTCTTTTCAGTTCGTAAATAAAGAATCGTTACGATGGTGTTATTTGAAATTAGAACCATTAATTTGGTTTATTGTTCATACCATAGATATAAATTGACAGTAACATTTAGTTATCGTCTCTATATTCTAGCATTACGCTAGGGGCAGGTAACATATCTAATAATTCTAGCTATAATGTTATGGTAGTCACAATGGTAAAGACTGAATATGGTGGATCAAGAAATATCTAGAATGTGTCTATAAATTTCAATAAAGTCAGGTTTGATTTTGGTTTGTTAAAATAGTGGTGCTTTTTTAATTTGCATTGGCTGTACGTATTTAATACCCTTGCTCATTGACTATGCGATGTAAAAATATAATTTTAGCGCGATTCAAGTAAAAATCTTAACCAAAATTTTTCCTACTGTTTTATAAATATTTTAATATTGTTTTATATAATATACAAATAGTTTATACTTTAGTCAAATCCATTGTGCCAATAGTAGTACAAAAAATAAAACGGAATAATTTTAACTAGTCTGTAAAACTGCCAATTTTTATACTATTTTGAGTATATTGCGTAATAAATATACAAGCACCTATGATTTGTGCAAAACTAATATATTCCTTTTTTTAGTAGGTATGTTAACTTCGTATTTATGTGTATATGAAATGGCAGCATAACCGAAAATTTATTACATGTCCAACAGTCAAAATTATATTTTATATAGATATTTTAGCAGATAATAATTAATATGTAAAATTGTCACATCAGTGTTGCACTTATTATATTCAAAGCTATTCAATTTACAGTTCAATCTAATATATATTTTTTACATTAATATTTTATTCAAGTGACGTAATATTTTGTTTTCAAAATATTTTCTAGACTGATTCATTATTAAGAGGATGGACTTACGAAAAATACAAACGCATAATTGTATAATATGTATAAATGTGTAGAATCAAATTCTACCCAGTCAAACAATCAAATTCTAAACGTGTATACGTTTAGGATTTGATTGTTCCAAATTTAAAATGTTCTAGAATGTCAGAGCAAAAAAGCAATAATGGCGCCAAAAGATGTTTAATATAAATTTAAAGTATACATTCTGAAATGTAAATCGATTGAAAATAACAAGCTCGATAATAGTTGAATGACGTTATTACCAATCTACGAATAAATAATAAGTCAGGAAGTCTAACTCACAACAAATGACACATAAATAGAGGGCCTACTTCAAACCAAAACGACGTATGATTTAAAATACCAATCACTTTCTAGGTTACAAATAGACGTGATTGGTGATTTTGTTTAATTTCAGAATCTATGCAGGTATTGGTCGGCGCGCATGCTGCAATGTCTTCTATGACAGTTGAGTGATAGCTGCGTGGACAATGTCATGTAATAAGTGAACCAAGTCAATAATAGAACAATATTATTAAATAGTTTACAATGATTTCTAGGCCGAGTCCACCGACGCGCTACAATCGTGACATACCGGTTCAGGCTCCCTGTGGGACGTCCGGCACAGGTACTCACCAAAGCAACCATGCCTGGTGAGCACCTGTATGAGACGGAAGGTGAAGGGGTTTGTGCTTACGGCGCATCCACCGCTCGAGGACTGGATGCAAAACAGCCGTTAGGCTTTTGTCATACGACTGCCGTGCCGGGTCTTCTCCCCCACCTCCGTATTAACGCTCCTGTCCTAGTCGGAGAACCCGTAGGATCCCGTCCAACGTAAGGTTCTCGCCGAGAGCCGTCCTATCCAAGACATAGGAATGCGTCAGGACATAGGGAAACTAAAAGAAAACAAAGCAAGCAAAATGCAAAATCATTTTTAAAATACCTCAATTATATATCGATATACATTAATTAAATAATGATAAAAATATAAACATATTGTATTAATACATTTCATGAAGAAAAATAATATACCGTCTAAGTACATTGGTTTAAAAATTGACTAACTTCATTTTGCATAGTATTGGCCATCTCGGTTTGCTTATTACATTAACGTATTTGAATATAATATAATTTTACTACTATTTACTAGTGGAAAGTAATCCCTGGACGTTTTAATTTTGTATCGCTCCTGCACCATTTCACTACACACTACACATGATGGCGTGGTGATCAACAGCTGAAATTCATAATGAAAAACGAAAACGTATGCGTAACTTTGAAGTGTGTTCGCTTGCAAGAAAAATGTCCGACTGATGACGCGCTGGACACGACTTTTAAGCCCCGCCTACTTGGACACGGCTTTTGTTGGGTCATTTTAATAGCACAGTTACATTTCTTGACTTATTATTTATTCGTAGGTACCAATGAATAAATAATTAATTAATATTGATTTGTCAATGTTTAAGTTTTGTTTTATGTATTTATCATAACTGTACATGTCTAAAAAATTCCAAAGGTTGTGAGCCAATCCAAGTTTTGTGTCAATTTTTACATATCTTATAATTTGTAAAATTAAAATGTATGGCGAAAATTTACTCTGCAATATTTTTAATGCTTACATTATTACTAAAATGTATTTACTACAAATTATTATGTACTATGTATTAATTTAACAATACGATTGAATGTATTTTTGACTGATTGCCTAATATTATATATTAAATATGGGGTGATGAAAGAATACGTTCCGAAATGAAATTTAAATACTGAAGCGAAATTATATAGGTATTTATGTGCACATACCTAAAGTTGATTTGTAATATATTATGTCTATAATTATATAAGGTTTGGTAAAATCAATTACGTAAACTTTGGGCACGTTTCCATATTTTGCTTGTGTAAAATCTATTGCATTAAATCGTCCGCCCGCAATTCATAAACACAAGAAAGGTATACAAAATTAAATTATATTGCAAGAAATTCAATCTATTGCATTAAATCGCCAGCGCGCAATAAATAAACACAAGAAAGGTCATCGGGTTCATGTCTCGACAGCTGATTCGACTGACGTAACGGGGTTTTAACGATTTCATACCCTAAGTGAGATGTAAATTTTAAAAGGTACTTAGTTGTGTATGTTGCTATCAATCTGGCAGGCTTAATTCTTAAAACGTGAATGAAACCGTTAAAACCCCGTTACATAAGTCGATCAGCTGTCGAGACATGAACCCGATGACCTTGTGTTTATTTATTGCGCGCTGTTTATTTAATGCAATAGATTTTATTTCTTGCAATATAACTTAATTTTGTATACCTTTTGTATGTATGAATTGCGGGCGGACGATTTAATACAATAGATTTCATTTCTTGCATTTTTTTTTTTTTTTAATTTTTTTCGAATTTAATTTTTTTTTTTGCCTAAACGTCTTTACACAAGCAAAATACGGAAACGTGCCACAAAGTTTCCGTAATTGATTTTACCAAACCTTATATACTATAAATATTGAAAGACAGTGATAAAATCGTAGTGTATTCAATTTCTTGCCTTAATAAAATAGCGTAATGCAAAAACGCGTTAACATCAATTCGTTTATTTGCACAAAATCGCGTAACATGGGTGGTGAAATTTATGCATGTCTGATTCATATTATTTTAATTTTACTGACGTTTATTATATGCAGTTAAGCGTTAATGTGTCACTTGTGTGTCACAAATCCACCTAAAACTGAGGCCACATTCAGCTATAAAGCTCATAAAATGTATTCATAAAATAATGTGTTACTGTGTATCCTTGTTGGTGGATCTAATAATAAATAAATAAATAAAAATAAATGTATTCTTATACCAAAAAAAAAGCATCTGCGATGAATAAAAGCCTGAGTTGCACCAACAACTTGGACACTTAACAGTAGTCTTGTAATAATATTCCAAATGTTAATCAACTAATAAAGCACTCGAAGAAAAATATCTATGTACTAGCATTCCTCAAGCAGCTCAGCTCTAGCATTAAATCTAACATCGTGCTAGCACATAGAAATTTTTCCAAAATGATGAGTTTGGCGAATGCAAATCCGTGGGTTTCGTGGCAGTGTAATTTGTATATTATTTGCAGGGAAACAATCCACTTATTAAAGGTTTTCCCAGTTTACATTCAATTCCACGTTTCGAATTATTCCATACAAATTAATTCGTAAAATTCCGTTAGCGGCGTTTTACGTATGAAATAATACGAAGAGAGGAATCATTAACGTAAATTGTTAAAACTTGTACGGTGTACGGAGCCCCCAAACTAAGCATAATATATTTTATTAACAACCTAACAGCTGCGGCATTGTGACTAACAACGTTAAAAAAAAAACTGTACGATTTACGATTTGATACTTCAGTTATAGTTTCTTTAGTCTATGCCGCAGCCTAAAAGAACGTGTAAAGCCGTGTATCGACTACGCGCGGCAACCGAGCCTAATGTACCAGGTGAAGTTCGTGTTCCGCTTTGCGTCTACCCGGTATTCAGTGAGCTGCGGGGATACCTGGCATCCAGCAAGCGCGGCAGCCCCGAGGCGATTTCGCGCTAGAATGTTGGAAGTTTTGCCACGCGTAGTAGGTACACGACCTAATCTAATTTGTAACTGTTATATAAAAGTAACCAATAGATAAATATTGTTCATATCGTCACAAATTTATGCTTCAGATATCTATAGCCTTATTGTAAATATATTTTATTTGAAACGCGACTAGATTATTTTTAAATACGCTTTTTATGATAGAAAATGTATGTATCTCACGATATCTTTAGGTTTTAATGAAATAAAGGTTAAATTATTGAAATTATTTTGTCATTTAAACGAACAAAATAAGTGAAATAAATAATATGGTATGTAATAATTGAGTATTATATCTGAAACAAAATACATAACATTCAACAGTATGTTAGATGTAGTGCCATGCTGCCTTGCAGCAGAATTGGGCCGGCAAAGACCAGGGCACCTCTCGTTGACTTAACACTGGCGTCAAGTGACAGCTATGCTGTCGCTCGGTCGGCAACGCATCTTCATAATCTCTAGTGCGTATGTATATGGGCGTCGATATGCGCCAAAAGGCTTCGACTGTTTGTTTGACTCCTATGCTATAATAAAGTGAGGTTAAAATAACTACCGAGACAGTCAACATTATGACTACTAAAATATAAACTCTCCATATCGGACCTACCAGTTTCAAACGATATTGTTTTGTGTACCTACTTACATTAAACAACTGGTTTACATGTTTTCACAATTTAGGACTATCATAACGGGAGAAAATATACTGGGAAGAGTTTAGTAAAACAAAAATAGTCCTTAACTTAACTATTATATTAACTGAAGGCTCTTCGGTGTACCTGCCAGCCGTTCTCGGCCAATTTGAGAACAAAAACCCTACGGTCCCAGATATATTCTTTGTTTTTTAGTTGTCTGTGGGAAAGGGAAAGAAATTTTAGGGTAAGAAAGACATAATTTTAACAAAAATATCTTTATTACAAAATATTTAACTTTTCAATTTTTCACTTAACATAACAAAACAGTTATTACATTGATCACTGACAAATATGATTCTAATCTCAACTTCATAGTATGTACCGACTTTGCTCAAGCTATTATTTGAACTCAATCTCAAATAATAGCTTGTTATTTTAACTTTGGGTTTAAGTAATTTTGATCACGTAAATTAAAGCTATTTTCCCACTAAAAATTAAAATTGACTGATGAGCTCAAACATTTTCCTATCGAGGCTAAATTAGATTGAACTCGGTAAACTTTTCATTTGAGGTCCAGTGGTAAAACATTTATAAAAACTTCTTCCAAATCTTCAAATTACATTACTCTTGTGGTCAAACTAATTTGAACTATATTTCCCAGTGATGTAGTAATTCTTAATTTACAACTATTGTTACAGGCACCCACTCCAAGTACTTTCACTATAAAAAGGTACTTCATTCTGACCATAAACTAACTAAAGGATTGAACAAATGACATACGAGGTGGTTCAAAAAAGAAGGATTTCAAATTAAATATTGATGAGCACTTACATATTACATTTTCAGCAAAGTAAACATTGATGAGTAGATAAAAACATTTTTTTTTCAATGACTTTTTGCAACTTATGTGAGAATACAAATCAATCATCATGATAACGAAACCACAAACAAGATTTTTATTTATTTATTCATTTTTAAATAAATAAAGAAATTTTATAGAATCCACACTAACACGTGGGACCGAAAACAATTCTTATTATACATACATTTTAACATGTCATATTAACGGTCTGTCTGTGTGTATTGGAAAGTGTGGAAATGATTAATGAGTTAATAATAATCATCGATGTATTTGGCTAGTGTATTATGGCAGTATATGAGCAATTCACTGTGGCTGCGGTGGCTGTTTCATTTGCTTCTGCTGCTCCAGGAGGCGTTCAAGCGGGGAGGGGCCCGGGCCAGACCATAGGGACTGGGAAAATCATAAATAATATGACACGTCATTACTGGCGATCGGGTATATGGCGAGGGATCGGTCGTCCTTACTCCTTGGCGTTCATTGAGTGAGGCCTATGTTCAGCAGTAGATGGATAGAGGCTGATGATGATTATCATTATTAGTCTATTTCCGTCCACTACTTGAGATTGCTCCTTCAACGAAAGCCAAGGACAACAAACAGTTGGATGTGAGTAGTGGGAGAACGCTCCCACTACTCACATCTAACTTAGGTCTAACTACAAAAACTTAGTTTAACTTAGGTCTAGTAGTAGGCAGTAGGTTATAACTATTTAATTTCTTTTTTACTATTTAATTTATGAATCATTTTTGATACCTGATGCGGAAGAGGCCTAGGCCAGGCAGCTGCAGGCGCGGCGCTGAACAATGAGTACTCCGCACTGGCCCCGCCTCCACGGATGTACGAGCCGCCCCCAAGACCGCTGGCTCCGCCCATAGCGTCGGACCCACTAGTATCTCCCTCAGGTTGTTTCTAATATATAAATATATATCTTTGATTCTTATTCTGTTATTCTAAAAGTACCTATATTTAAAGGATATTGCGGTAACTTGTGAGTTTGCATTTATACGAGAGGAATTCTCTAATAGGCACCAATCTTAGCAATCAAAGAGCTATTGATTTTACAGCAGTATTGTCACATGTCCCTAACAACTATTAGATAAGTAATTCTAGAGTCAATAATATGTTCTTACCTCGGTTTCATCAGCTTTTCGAACATCTTGGTAATCATTGAAACTCCTCTGCTGCAGATCTAGCATGTTTGCGCCGAAGTTCATGGCACCGTCCATATCTTTAGGCTGCGCGGGCTTGGGCGGGTAGCTGAGTTTGTTGAACTGCGGATACATGGAGGAGTCGTAGCTCACGGGCGGGACGTACGACCCGTAGCCCGTCAGGTTGGAGTTGAAGTTAGGCGACGTTACCAGGCTCTGCAGCGTCTGAAGTTGCGACTGGCCGAGCGCCGGCGGCAGGTAGCTCGCCCCCAATCCCTCCGGCTTGCTCTGCATGTTCGACATATTCTGGCCTTGCATCTGGTTGAACGATACGTTGTACGGGTTGGCCACATTGGGCATCGGCTGGTAGTAGTTTGGCAAATTCATTTGAGCGGGATAGTTGGGAGCCGCGAAGTTCGTAGACTCAATATTCCACCAGGGCGGAGCCTGGAAGTTCTCGCTGGGGGGCGTAGCCCAGCTCTGAGAGGGCGGGGGCACGCTGAAATTGACGTTGGGCTTTATATTGTCATCTCTGAACTTGTTGTCGTTGAACTGATTCTCCTGGGCGTTCTGCCAATACCTGTACTGGTTGGCAAACCTCGGCGGCAAGTCATTTAGGAAGTTCTTCTTGTCGCCGGACATTTGGTAGCCGTGGTTGCCGAACTTGTGGCCATCCGGGAACATGTCTTGCCGAGAGCTCTGCTTCTGCAAGGCGGCCGTCCTAACGTCGATTTCTTTGGGATTGACCACCGGAAGACGTATGCCCTGGTTGTTGGTGGGCGACTGGTAGTTGGGGTTGTAGCTGATGCCGGCGTTTTGGATGCCATAGTTCTTCTGGAAGTTCATCCGCGGCCCCTCGCCGAAGGTCGGTGCTGGCATGTTGGGCCACGTCGTTTGTTCCTGGCGTTTTTGCTGATAATTTTGGGAATTTTGGCTACTTCCTTGACTAGATTTAGCGTCTTTCTTATCCTCCTTTTCAGGCTTTTTGGGTTCGGGATCAGCGTTCACCAAGTGAGGGTAACCAGCTGATTTGTCTTTCAACGACAGGATTCCACCAGTTTTTCTCCCGATCGGAAGGTTCGCGAGAGATTTTATAGGTTTCGGTTGTATCACTTTGAGTTTATCTTCCGCAGCGTCCGCCGAGTCCGGCGTCGGCGGTGGTGTGACGAATTTAACCTGTGTGGAAATATCGAATGAGTTGCTTCTGTCAGTAATTATCAAACGAGCTATCTGACTGCAAGTGTAGTGTGCGGGAACGTCATCCTGTTTAACACTGACACTGGCTGAGAATACAGACCAATAATCTGTCTCTGGCTCAGAGACAGATTATTGATCTAAACAGTAACATGTACACAATCTATCTTTACCTGCTTGTTGGTCTCCTCCTGTTTCCTCATGATGGCCGCCATGGCGATATTGACGCGCGGTTTCCTCGCCTCCTTCTTATCTTCGCTCTTACTTCCATCTCCCCCTTCGACTTCCTGTTAAATATTGATATTGTACATTAATTTCATCAGGCATGCAGGTTTTCTCACGGAGTTTTCTTTCACTGGTGAGCTAGGGATGGTCTTATGTTCAGGTGCACGGAGAAATTTTAGAAAAGCCATTTCAGGGCACTCGGTCAGTATCAAACCCAGACGCCTCAAGTGACTAGAATAAAATAAGTTAATAATATGTACCCTAATATAAAATAGGGTATACTATCGGATAATTAGTGTGCAAAATTATTTCTCAAAAATATGTACAAGCTAACGCTATTACGGTATAATATGAGCATTTTATGTGTCTGCGTGTGCACTCACCGGCTGGTCTTGGGTGTGTGCGAGCGCGCGCTCCTCCCGCGCCCGCTCCAGTGAGCCCTGCGGCTTCAGGATACCGACTCGCTTCTCGCGGACTGCACATAAACGTACACACTTAAACACATACGAGTGACAAAAAATTTAAAGTATTATCCCTATTTAGACTTGAGACTTAGATTTAGAACATAGAATTTATCATAAAACCTTTTTACATGAAAGGGTACAGGCAATAGCAAGACAAATAATAAGAACATTATTAACCTTTTTGAACAACTAAGACCTATGTCTACTAATATTATAAACTACTTAAGCGTTTATCACCTTTTTCTCGGAAGTCAGCTTCAGATATAATGAGAGGCGGAGGCGGCGAGCGCTGTGAGGGAGTGCCGTCGAGGGCGGAGTCGGGGGAGGAGTCTGAGGTGTCGGGGGCGGTTTCGGCAGTGTCGCGGGCGGGATCAGCAGTTACTAATCCCAGAGGCTCCAGTACCTCTATGAGCTGGTCTCCGCCCAACGTTGGGGCTGTCCACTCTATCAGACCGTCCTCGTTGCTGCAATGAAGAGAGACCATTATTACTATTTGTTTAAATTCGAAGCTACTCTTTAAAATTAGGCGAAAATTCTATTAAATCATAGTTTATAGGTGCTGACATATATGGTTAGGTAACATCAACACACCTACAATACTCACATGTTTCCTCACTATGTTTTCCTACTGTAAACAAATTAACGCTATATTTGTCTTTCTATCTTAACTTCATTCTAACTGCATTTTCTTCTAAGGGTAGTAAGAAGTAATTAAATTCATTTGTTAATGTTAAGTTGTTTCACTATAATTCATAATAAGGTAAGCAAATACAACTATCAACCAAAATGTGAGTGAGCCTGGGCATTTGTAAAGTGTAGCAGAAGTCTCGAACTTAGTTCGACACCAGTGTCTAGCAGTGGACTTATGTTATAACTAATTTGGATGGCCGGTTGGTCGAGTGGTCAGGCTACTGGACACTTTCCGCAGCGGTCGCCGGTTCCAATCCCGCTAGGTGCAGATAATTTGTATGATGAATATAGATGTCTGCACCGAGTCATGTATAATATATTATGTATTTATATAAATTTATTGAATATATTTCCGTTCCTAGTACCCGTAGCACAAGTTCTTACGAACTTACCACGGAGCTAGGTTAACTTAACTTAAAAAGGAAATTTATTTATTAATATATTTGTGTTGTTTAACTAACTACAACTTTGTAAGAGAAAAATAAAATATATTATTATTGAATGGGTTTTTCAAGTTCCAACCTTGAACCCATATTGTCGATGAGACATGTATATTTAATATTATAACTTACGTGGTACATGTGAGATGTTCGGGGTGTTGCTCGGCGAGCCGCTGCCCGAGCCGCACGATGCGCCGCGCCCGCACGCGCGCTTCCAGCTCGGGCTCGCCCGCCAGCAACAGCTCCGTCACGCCCCTACAACACACGCCCCATACTTCTATACTAATATACAGCATTAAATTAAAATTATCAATGAAAATTTAATGGTAAATTAAGTCAATGTATAACATTATAAATGCGCAATCAGATTTTTCAAATATATGTTTTTTACAAATTTGAGCCTCTTAAATATGCATATTTTATTGAAATTATATGGTCACAAGAGTAAAGTACTACAAATACGTAGTTTCAGTGACATCAGTTATCTTGCTCTAGGGTCGTTGAACAGCCTCCTGTGTCAGCTGTATTCTACACGATCAAGCATTTAAAAAGTTAAATAAAAATAATAAAAACAGACATAAAACATTAAAAAAACTTATTTGACTAACAACAAAATAATTGGACAATTTATGTATTTTATGTAACTCGCAAAAAAATATTAGGATATTTATATTATTGATATTAAAGCTTATATTATTATTTTAGTTAGATATAAGAGATCAGTATCGTTTACTGATTGTGTACTTAAAATTTCTTTGATGAATGTATGGGGGAGTATAATAGAGATAGGAGGTTGTTGGTTATTAGTAACGAGCTAGACCTAATTGTTGAATAAAAATGCTATTTTCTATAGGTAACCTATTTACTGAAGGAGGTTAAGGACGCTATCACATTTTCCGCAAATATCACTGATTTTCAGGTACCATTTTAATTAATTAGGAGACACTGCGAGGATATCTTGGTTTCAAATGAAAGATAATAATTTATCTTCAGAGTTAGATTATAAAAAGTCGATAGCCTATGAACACAATTTTACAGAAATAAAATTCCACGAAAACATTTATTTTTGTTGAATTTTGTTCGTGTTTAATTATTTGAGGTGGATAAAATTGCCGTTAAACAGCTAGGTTTATAATATGTATGTGTGTACTTAAATGATACATTTTGTATTATATGATAAAGTAGTATTCTGTTTTGCCATTTATTAAGATTGTAATATTCCCGATTTATATTCTTTACAGAAGACTTTACAGACGTTCAATTCACTTAGTTCAAGTAGCCACATATTTATTATTGATTTAACTTAAGACAAAAATATTCAATACCTATCATTCTCGTCTACATCCAGCTCAGGCAGGGCGGTGCCGTCGAAGTGCGTCTGTCCCGTGAACTGGAGCCCCTTGAAGGAGTCCTCGAGCGGCAGGAACCCCTGTAGCTCCACGTCCTCCGGCAGAGGGACTGAGTCGACTAAAATTATTAAACTATGTATATTCCCGACAAGTTATTTGAAATCCATACATATTTTTTTTTTTGTATACCAACTATGGTAAAGCCAAAAGCAATGGTTATGTCTTTAGCAGTTTATATGTTAAATTTTCAACCGTGGAATTAAAAGTACATAGAAATACAGGTATTTGAGGTACGAGTAACTCACACTCTGTCTGCAGCGGTTGCTCGTCTTGGTGGGCGTGTCGCGCGAGGCCGTTGAGTACGTGCGCGAGGGCGGGCCACAGCTGCGGCCGCGCCCCGCCCAGCGAGCGCGCGCCCGCCGACGCTTGCGACAGCCACGAGAGCCACACCTTCACTGTAAAACACATGGTTGTCTACACAAGTAGAATACCTGATGTATGTATGTTGGTTATACAAAGTTACTAGGAGCGTGACATACTATAAAGTTAAATTAATTAAAATATTATCTTATTTAATTTCACAATTTCATAGGACTCAGATGATTTTCGCTATTAGATTAGGATTAGATACTGTTTGATAGCCCTTATTGTTGCCATAATGTGAGGCTAGGTCTTTGTTCCCCGGGATGGGTGTCATATGCTACGCAGATAACACCCTCGTGTATGCTCGGCGACGAGGCTATAAGGAGGCGTCGCGGCTGGCCGAGGTAGGGCTAGACCTCGTGATCAGCCGCATAGAGAGGTTAGGGCTTCGGGTCAGACCTGAGAAGACCGAAGCCCTTCTCTTCCGCGGGACCGGGCGGAAAGGACCCCCACCGGGAGCTGCCCTCCAGATCGGAGGGTTGAGAGTCAGGATGAGCCTCCACATCAAATATTTGGGGCTCATCCTTGACGGAGGGTGGACCTTCGGCCCACATTTCTCAATGTTGGGTCCGAAGGTCCGTGAAGGAAGGGTCGTGAAGGCGGCAAGTGCGCTGGGCAGACTCCTCCCGAACCTCGGAGGACCCAGTGCCGCCTGCAGGCAGCTATACTCCGGAGTCTGCCGGAGTATGGCAACTTACGGTGCACCCAGATGGGCGGGTCACCTTACCATGAGGAATAAAGCCCAGCTGCGCTCGGCGCAGCGGGTCATCGCGGTAAGAGTGATTCGGGGGTACCGTACAGTGTCGTGGGCGGCAGCCACTGCCCTAGCCGGTGACCCCCCGTGGGAGCTCGTGGCGGAGGTTCTTGCCGAGACGCACTCCTATGTCTCGGATAGGAGGTCTCTTGGTGAAAGCCTTACGCTGGACGGGATCCTTCGGGTTCGCCGACTAGGGCAAGAGGCGTTAATGCGAAGGTGGGGGGAGGACCTGGCGCGACAGCCGTAGTGCAAAAGCCTAACGGTTGCTCTGCATCCGGTCCTTGAGCGGTGGATGCGCCGTAAGCGCAAACCCCTCACCTTCCGTCTGACACAGGTGCTCACTGGGCATGGTTGCTTTGGTGAGTACCTGTGCCGGACGGCCCGCAGGGAGCCGTTGACAGTTTGTCACGATTGTGGCGCGGCGGTAGACTCGGCCTAGCACACCCTCGAGGTGTGCCCGAGATGGGCGGTGCTGCGTCATGATCTGACATCGGTCATCGGAGGGGACTTGTCTCTGCCGTGTCATCACCGCGATGCTCGGTAACGACGAGTCCTGGACGGCGATGGTCTCCTTCTGCGAGGCAGTAATGTCCCAGGAGGCCGACGAGCGGGTGAGAGAGGAGGCCGCCGACGAGGCCTCCCCCCGTGGGCGACGAACGGGGGTGCGTAGGAGGCGCTACTTAATGCGCCTTCAGTAACGCCCCTGTGCTCGTGTCGGTTTCAGGATGGGAACCTGGGCCCAGTATGACACGATGTCGCGGGGACTGCCTAAGCAGCCAGCTAATCCCCCCTTAAGAGGAGTAGTCTGGCCTTCGCCGGGGCCAGCCTGTCGCTGAGGTGATCCTGTTGAATGCCTATCCGGGACCCTCAAAAGACTCACGTGCGGGCAGCGTGCGGGCGGGCGGGCGCGGCGCGGTGACGGCGGGCAGCAACAGCGCAAGCAGGGCGCCGGCCGCCAGCGCCGCCGCCAGCTCGGCCGCCGCCGCCTCGGCGCCGCTCAGCGACCCCAGCGGCACCGACCAGCCCTCGTGCGACGACTGCACCAGCCAGATGATCACGCACGCCATCTGTGCGACCATACAACGTTTTAATCCGAATTATTTTGCAAAGTAAGGCACTAAAATGGAGAACAATATAGGCAGGTTTTATTAATATATTAGGAGAAAAGATAATTTAGCTGAAAAAGGCTTCTGGAATCCTCTCTTTAATTTAAGGGCTGATAATATTTCGATAAACTCGACTTAGATTTAACTGCAAGGGAGAGAGATATAAAATTGACACAGTTACACACACAACTCAGCACGACTTTACAGCAATGAAGTGTTACCTTGATGATCGTCATGGAGTCGAAGCTGTCGGTGGCTATGAGCGGAGACAGCGACGTGTTGAGAGTGTTCACTAGCTCTGCCGCCGTCTCCAGTCTGGAATAATGGTTTATATACATATAAAATGTTCTGAAAGATCATCAGCTAGTAAAGTGGTACTAGCTGATAATCTCTCAGGATAATAAAGGCAACCGAGCAGTCGGAGCCGGACGACGGAGCACAACCAAAAGTTATGCAGATGCGTTGCCCTTCTTTTCCCTATCGCCCCCAATGGGCCACCAGAAATTCACAAACTGCACGCCGGTGTTATGTGAGCGAGATTTACCACCCCGATCGTGCCCGCCCAATTCGGCTGCAAAGCAGCATGGCACTACCTCTTACAATAACTATAAAAAAAATAATATGTAACATTTGATGTTTAATACATAACAATTACTTACGTAATCAGTTTGTCAACGTGCACGTCCAAATAAAATATAAGGATTTTTATGTTTTTTTTTTAAACGAAAGTTCCTTATGGAGTGTTGCGGAGGGGCAAAAAGCTTCCGTAACGTTAAATAAAAGCGTAAGATTTTTGAAGTCGTCCTACTCAGAAACAAATCAAATTGAATCTACCATTGAAATACAAATGTTTGACAGACACATCACTGCGTCGGTAGCTGTGTGTTGCACTATTGGGGCTGCTTAGCAAAAAAACCCAACTTCGAATCCCACCGATCTCAGGTCACTTTTTGTTTTTATTTTTTTTTATTTTACGCCGGGAATTGCTCTGATTTTTATCCATAAAAAGAACATAATAAAAAATGTATACCCGAATAATTATTTTCTTTATACCTTGAATAGAACTAGAAATTAATATTTTTATAATACGGAACTTCGTTCCTATCTGGTGTCCCACGACATCATATGGTTTTTTTATATAGAAGTGGGGGCAAACGGACATACGGACCTCAACAAAATGTGTAGGTAGTAACAGGAAATGCTACATTCAATGGTCCTTCGAGCCGGATAGAAGTCAGATATAAACTCACTGTTCAGCGGTGTGCAAGTAGTGAAGCGCTCGGACCAGCTCGTTGACATACGAGTGTGAGTCCAGTCTCTCTGTAGCCACATTGACAGTAACGGTCTTCGGCGCTAGCCCTGGCAATACGGGCATTACTGGCGCTTCTTTGACATCTCGACTGAAATAAAAACACAAAGCGTTCTCTTCCAAGCTAATTCGGGTAAAGAAAACATTTATATCATACATACATACTTACATGTAAATAAATAAAATAAAGTATATTAAAACTATAATAAAATATAGTAGACAATATAATAGTATGTTAATTTATAAAGATCAATCATTGTATAAATATTATTAAATTATTCGCGTATTAAATACGATTTGTCATTTCGTTTAATACGCGATAATTGCTCGTCACGGCATACCGTCACACCGGTACCGTCAAATTTATGGGGAAATAGACACAGTCGCACAAGATGAGACATAGATGGCAACACTTCCCGAATTGTTGCAATATTACGAATCACGAAATATTTTAAACGCTGTCTACGTTTTTTTAAGGGGGGGGGGGGGATCCATGTTAACAAAATCTTGTTATTATTATATTCTTCTAAGATTATATCAATCATCTGGTAATGCTTCAAAATCATTTAGTCAAACAAAAATAAGTGATTATTTTAAGTTACGTAGGTAATTAATACACTATTATAATATACTTAATTTTACCTATATTATGTTATAGCTTTCTAACTACTCTCTAAATACATTATTTATTACCAACAGGAAATAAGTAAATATTAAGTTTATGTTCCATAGCCCTCATAATACGATTTCTCGGTTAAGACTCGTTTTTAGTTTGGTCCCTGTGAAATCATCTTAAACTTTACTGTACCACTATCAACGGAGTCTTCACAATCGTTTCAGAACTTACAAATAACAAAATCCTCCCAGAACACGGGTGCAGTACTACACCGCGATAAAATCCCTATCAAGTACCCATGTGGGTTTAAAGGCCACACCAAATGTATGTATTATTAAAAAAAAGTAATAAGTATCGGTTACCATGCGGCGGCGGCGAGCGTGCGCGCGAGGTTGGCGGGCGCGGGAGGGAAGGGCGCGCGGACGAGCAGCGAGCGCACGTGCCAGTACACAGCCGCCAGCCGCCGCCCGCGCCGCCATGACACCAGTGCCAGCTGCGCGCGAACAAACAAACACTTCTATAATATGTATAAACAGTCTTATATAAATGCAAAGGAGACGGTCCAAAATTGTATGGGACGTTGGTCTACTTTTGTACATGTAATGAGATGAAGGAAAGAAAATATTGAAACAGTTTTGATTTGTTCATATCCATGAATTCATCTCAATTTCAGTGGAAGAATAATTTAATGTTTCCAAGATTTGCAACACTACGTGTATAAAACAATGGCGTATGGCGTATATTTTTTGGCGTTATCTATCAAATGTAAGGAATTATGTCATTGTTCGATAGGCATCTGTCATCATTTGGTTTATCATTTGTCAGAAATGACATTTAGTACAGCTTGGAAAAAATGAGGGCGCCACTTTCACTAAACTCTCACCATAATATGGAAAATCAGTAAGATAATTTAATCAAATCATTATCTGTATTTATAAAGAGCAGCAAGCACAACATGTGAATGTGTTGAACGCACCATCTTTAGTCGCCTGACCTATATTTCAATTGTATCAAAGAACATTGCAAGCTTTGCTACAAGACAGGATTTTTTTTCTGTAGTTGTATACCAAAATTATCATCATCATTATTAACCTTTTCCTGTTTACTACTATAGGTCTTTATCAATGAACGCTATGCTCAACTTTTTTAATACTGAAGCATGTCTCATCTGAAGGCCCTCAGTAAGAGGGAGACTACCTCAGCACTGGTCAAAGAATGCAAAATCACCCTGCAAGATCTAGCAGACCAGACTCAGTTAGAAATTGCCTTGGACATGAGCAAAATGTAGGCAATGAAGAAGCAGATAGATTGGCGAGAGAAGGTGCCGATGAGACGTTCACAGGCCTTGAGCCGAGACTGCCAATAGCACACAGGATAACAAAATATGTAGTAGCCCTGAGGATATATATAAATCAGAGATGGAAAGACATGAAGAACTGCAGACAGTCGAAATTCTTCATCTCGATGCTTGACAGCAAGAAGACCAAAGAGCTGCTTGAACTCAATAGGAACAACATCAGAACAGTTGTAGGAATATTGACAGGACACTGCCCACTCAACAAACACCTGTCAATAATGAAGCTAACAGAGGAGAGGATGCCTAAAGTGCAAAGAGAAAGAATAAACCAGTCTGCACTTCATAACGGAATGCCCAGCATTGGCATACACAAGATGAGAGCTGTTTGGAGTGGACGAGCTGAAGAAAGAAGATTTAGCGTACCTAACTATAAGTCAGCCAAGTAGTTTTAGTAGGTGAACACGTAGGTTTGAGGGGGTGACATCGGAGGGGCAATTGGTAGCACATCCCCGCATCTAATACCAGAAGCGAGCCTGGGACATTGGGTGAAATGGTCCCGGAGATGAGGATTGATCACCCGTCTGGCCTCGCTGGTGTCTCACCCTTAAATAATAATAATAAAGTCCCACCTGGTTGTATGGTTGTCCCGAGTGCACGGACACAGCGAGTGCGTGTCGGTAGAAGGTGTAGGCTACGCGCAGTTGCTGGCGGTATCGCGCTAGGTCACCCAAGTGCACGAGGCAGTGCTGGCACGCGTACCGCGCCGCGGCGGCGCCCGACACGCTCACTCCCACCCCGCCGGCCCCGCCTGCCGGGAACGCCTCCCATCCCTCTACTGAACCCAGCAACGACGCGCGACGGCTATGGATATTTTTTATTTATTTTTATTATTTAAAACATAGGCAAATATATTGTCATAAGTGAACATTACATGTCCTATTTCCAATTCAAATCAGACATTTGGGATTAATCAACTACAACAAGCTATCTAAGCATCTAACAATTTAAGCTATATAATGTCACTTGTGTTTGCGTTGGTTACCTTGAGATGAATTAAAGAATAGTGTTATATTATGGCTATAGTCCTGGGCTTTAAGACTTTCTGCCACTCTATCTTGAGAATTATGTAATCGGCAAATGTACTGATCGGTAATTTAGCAGCAGTGATTAGGTATCCATATTAGGGGCCATCCATAAATTATGTCACACGAATTTCACAATATTTGGACCCCTCCCCCGTCCTTGTCACAGATGGTCACATTTATGAGACCCACCCCTCCCTAGTCACGTATTTTGAATTTTTTTACGTAAATAAATTGATAAATTAAAACAGCTGTTCCGAAATTAGTTTTACTTTGGTTTTTTTTTATTTTGTTTTTTTATTCGTTCACAGTAGTCTTATGTGAATTCTCAAAATCTGGGAGCCCCCCTTGTCACATAATGCCACACTTCATCAACCCCCCTCTCCCTTAACGTGTGGCGTAATTTATGGACGGCCCCTTACGGGCAATATCAAATATTTTAATTTCTATTTAAAACATAGAAACAGATCTACAAATGATGCGGGAGTTAAGAAATTAATGTAATTTGATTTATTAGCCAAATTAGCACTGAACATAAAGGCAATATTAAAAAATTACTACTCAGACTACTCACCGAAATGGTAAATCTAGCTTAAATGTTGTGCAAATTTGATGAAGTAAGCACAAATAGAACCCTGCAGCTGCCTGTAGAACCCATGACAGCATAGGCTGTGCTTCGCTTCTGAGTGGATTCTGTACAAATAATATATAAACATACAGTTAAACTTCTTTATTGTCAAATATCAAGTCTTAAAACCTTGTTTTTCAAATCATTGGAACGAAAGATAAAAACGAAAAATAAAAAGATATTGTTTATGAACAAAAAGGCTCAATTACCATAATTGATAACATGGTGACAAGTATTTCTTTAAAGTATTTTAAACTAAGCTAATATTAAGAAGGCATAAAGGCATGTTTCCACTAGGCAACATGTTATAGTATAACATGAAGTCCAACATGTTGAAACGCTGTTGATGCATTTTACGATAAAATTATAACCACTGCCAATAAATTCAACACTAGTTCCTCTGGCGACATGTCACGAATGACATAGTATAGTAGTAGATGCTTCGGCCGCATCTGCGTGTATCGTCAAAAAGCTTCACACCATGAAACCATACTTGCAGATGTGACCGACTATTATCGGCTATCGTCGCGTACATTAAACAAATGCATGAAGCTTTGGCTCGAATTACTTTGGCACATTACACGCAGGTGGGGCCGAAGCATAAGTGAGCTAACTTTCAACATGTCACGTGCCAAATGTTGCCTAGTAAAACACAACTTTAAGGTAACCAGACAATATTCCCATAATTTTTGACACACTTTTACATTAAATAGTTGAAGTGTATTTATATGTTTTACACTAGTTAAGTTGGTGTAATTTGTTAAGTGTGTGTAATTTGTTAAGTTCATGCTAAATGTGTTTATTACCTTTCTGTCTTTAGTGATAGCCTGTAAGGCCTCTATCTGTTGTTTAAACCCAATGTTCCATAGATCTTGTTCAACCTTCTTCTCCAAAGCATAATCCAAATCTAGTATTAAAACCTTTTGATAAACCTAAAAGTATTCAAAAATAGAACAAAGTTATGAGACACATAGGTATGCTTGTGATGGTACAATATATAACTTCTCCACCATGGCGTTGTTAGGATTTCAAATATGTATAGTTGTTAATGTTGAAACAAGTCCTTAAAATAGGTCAAAATTTGTTTTAAATTCTGCATTAGAAATATAATCCACTTTTGAATCTTTTGAATGAAATCAAGTATTTTACTTATATTTGTAAAATACATTATTATACACAAATATCACATATGCAATTCTATTCCAAATACCTTTTGTAACTGTTGCTGTGTAGTCCAAAGGGTTTTATCTTGTAGCATGGACGTTCCACTGTTAAATTTTAATATCTTCTGCTTCAAGTCATCTGCCTCTCTAAACAAATAAATTAAAATTTTAGTGGTATCCATACAACGAAACCGTGAAAAGTGAGTGTTAGGAACCTTAGCTTATACAAGGAATTGTGTGTAGAAGCAATAAAACACATTTGTGACAAAAACAGGCATTACTTTAGAAAGTTCTTTTCAACTGACATTACAATTTCTGTGTAACCTGTTAGTAAAGGGTCGGTATTTCGGTAATGCTATCTAAGTGACCTAAGTACTTCTAATTATCAGTTTTTACATTTAAATGAATTTTCGTTGCATACTTTTTTATTATTTGATCATCTTTTATTTAACCTACCTTAGCACTTGTACAGCAGCGTTTAAAACCATCTTTAAAGAGGCCTAGAGCCTCAATATTTGTCATATCATTAGAAAAATAAAAGTTTAGATAAGTTGACCAAAGAAAGTAAAATCCTAAAAACAAAATTTACGATCCATCATCCATGCATCATCAAATAAATTTTTGTCACCGTCAGTGTTATGTCAAGTGTCAACTGTCAATTGCATTGTTTTTTTTTTTCATTTAAAGGCATTAGCTACTAGGCTATTAGCCATACAAAATACAATATTCGGTCTGTAATACGGAGAAATGGCGGTAAACCCCAAGGAGCGCGGCTTCGCCCATCAAGCCCCCATTAATCAACTATCATTCCCCATTCCATCCACCCAGAGCAATCCACCACAATATTCGCCAACCAATCACATTTTTATATTACACAGATTAAGTTTTTAAAACAAACACTATTGAAGACCGCCAGAACAATCCTACTAAGAAAACCACTCCAGAACGATCCTCCACAAGATTCGCCAACCAATCACAATATATAAAGATCAAGTTTTTAAAACAAACACTATAGCAAATCACTCTGAATGGACAAAGCACAAAATAACAATTAATTAACGGGAAACCAAAGAAACACAACCGCGTGCCCCGATGCCTCCCGCCATTTCTTCATTTAAAGACTTAACCACTAAACTATTAGCCATACAAAATACAACATTTAGTCTGTGCTTTGGAGAAACGAAGGGAAATTTCAAGGAGCGCGGCTCCACCATACTGTAGGCCCCATAAATCAACTATTACTTCCCATTCTATCCACCAGAACAGTCCAACACAATATTCGACAACCAATCATACACACATATTCACATAGCTTAAATTTTCAAAACTTAATCTGTGTGAACAAAACACAAAACAACAATTAATTAACGGGAAACAAAAAAAAACCGCACGCAGTGACACTTCCCGCACACTTCCCGCCGTAGCTTCCCGCCGTCCCATAAATCACAAATCCCATTTTATTTTTACTCTATGCACCGTCCTCTCTTTTTTTATATTTTATTTTAATCGACTGCAATTAGTGCATTGCCAACGATGAGTTATTATTTAGTCTGTAGTATGGAAAAACAAGCTTCCCGAGAAATTATGTAAGTGGATCACCAGTTTTTTAGCAGACAGGAGCATCAAGGTCGTTGTCGTCGGTGCATGCTCGGACCTCAAGTCTGTTAATGCTGCTGTTCCGCAAGGCTGTGTACTATCTTCAACCTTGTTTCTTCTGCATATCAATGCTGCACACAAGCGGCATTCATTGTTATGCGGATGACAGCACTGGAGATGCCTTATACACTAGCCGCTCTAATATTTCTCGGGAATAAGTCGATGAGTGTCGGAACAAACTTGTGTCTGAAATCGAGTCTCTGTTGACCAAAGTCTCGGAATGGGGACGACTTAACCTGGTCCAATTTAACCTCAACAAGACACAAGTTTGCGCGCTTACCGCAAAAAAATCACCCTTCGTCGTTCCTCTACGATTTGAAGGCACTCCCCTAACCGCCGCAGCCAGCATTGATACTTGGCGTTGACATATCGAGAGATATTGTGCAGTTTCGCGGTCATTTGGAAGGAAAGGGTAAACTAGCCTCTAAAAAACTCGGCGTGCTCAGTAGGGCGAAGCAGTATTTCATGCCTTCACACCGCCTTCAATTATACAAGGCACAGATCCGGCCTCACATGGAATACTGTTCTTACCTCTGGGCTGGAGAGCCCCAATATCAGCTCTTTCCGTTTGACCGCGTCCAACGCCGGGCAGCTCGAATCGTCGATAACAATGCAATCTCCAATCGGATAGATTCTTTGGCGCTGCGTAGAGATGTCGGATCGCTCTGCATCTTCTACCGCATCTACCATGGGGAGTGTTCTGAGGAATTGTTCGGATTAATACCTGTGGCAGAATTCCACCACCGGACATCGCGTAAGAATTCCAAATTTCACCCACACCATCTTGATGTCCAGAAATCCACAACACCTCGATTTTTACGGCATTTCCTGCCTCGCACCACACATTTATGGAATCAGCTGCCACCTATGGTGTTTCCGAACCGATACGACTTAGGGACCTTCAAGAAAAGAGCATACTCTTATCTAAAAGGCTGGCAACGCACCTGCTGATCCTCTGGTTTAGCGGGTGTCTGTGGATGTCGCTTTTCACTTACCATCAGGTGAACCGACTGTCCGTTTGCCCCCTCTTCTACATAAAAAAAGTAATTTTCGTAAAAATCGCCAGAACCAATTCTCGAGATTGAGGTTATTAAGGTACCGAGATCACTGCTGCATACACCAATATACATTCAACGTTATCAAAACATACTAAGTTCTCAACAGCCATAGATTATAGGTACAGTTATTTTTTTTTATTCGTTCCTATCTTTTACGGTTTTGCATTCCACTGACTTTTACATACAGCATTTAGCTACATACAGCTTATTGTTTTCTAATGTTTACGCGAATTTCACTCATTATAATGAAATAATTTTTAATCATTTTATCGCGGTTTATTAACATTTTTACAAACCCGACGTTTCGGATACTTTACAGCAACCATGGTCACGGGAGGACCATGGTTGCTGTAAATCCTCCGTATGATGTTGAGACCTAAGTGAAAGTGGCGCCCTCATTTTTTATTTTTTTTATTTATTATTACTGTTATTATTATTATTATCGTTGTTGTTGTTATTATTACTTTTAGTTTCAAATAGTTTTGCATACTAACTTGGGGGAAACGATGGGGATTTTGCAGTTGTCTGGTGGAAATTGATACAAACAAACAAGTAATTAATCTGTAAATTACTGGGAATTAATTATTAAATAACACAAGAGTTAAAAAAAATATATATTAATAAATTAAGGTAGTTTTTGAGTCTCCCAATTTAAAATTGGTGTTTATTGTAAACTAATTTTTATGAAATTTATCTTAGAAAAAAAATAAACATAAAAAAAGAATACTATTAAACACGTTCTAAATAAGTGGTGAGAAAGAATAGAACGAGTTATATAATTAATAATCACTAGGAATAATTAATACAAAAAAATATGAAACTTGGAGTTTCTATTGACCTGTGCGTAAGTTAGTCTCCGAGTCGTTGGAGGGCTTGCAGGAGATGCTGCACAGTCTAAATGAATCTTCCCGACGTGTGGGTCTTAGGATGAACTTGGACAAGACGAAAGTCATGTTCAACGAACACGTTCTCCCTAGGCCGGTTAACGTTGATGGCATAACTCTCGAAGTCGTGCAAGAGTATGTCTATCTTGGGCACACTTTGCAGCTAGGTCGACATAACTTCGAGAGAGAAACCGATAGGAGGATTCAATTGGGATGGGCAGCATTCAGGAAGCTTAGCCATATTCTCACGTCGTCTATACCGCAGAGTTTGAAGACGAAAGTCTTCGACCAATGCGTTCTCCCCGTGATGACCTACGGGGCTGAAGCGTGGCCTCTAAATATAGGACTGGTCCGCAAGTTTGCCGTAGCTCAACGTGCTATGGAGCGTGCTATGCTGGGTGTTTCTTTGACAGATAGGATTCGGAAGGAAGACATCCGTCAGAGAACTAAGGTAACCGATATCACGCAAAGAATCAGCTCGTTGAAGTGGCAGTGGGCTGGTCACACACTCAGAAGAACGGATGGCCGATGGGGCAATAAGGTTCTAGAGTGGAGGCCACGTTTAGGTAGACGAAGTGTTGGTCGGCCATTGACCAGGTGGGAAGACGATCTCCGTGCGGTGGCCGGTCCGTGTTGGATGCGAGTGGCAAGGGATCGGCCATCTTGGCGTTCATTGAGGGAGGCCTATGTTCAGCAGTGGACGGATAGAGGCTGATGATGATGATGATGATGATGAGGAATAATTAATACAAAAAAATATGAAACTTGGAGTTTCTATTGACCTGTGCGTAAGTTAGTCTCCTGGAAAGTCATAAGTAATTACAGATCTTACGATTTGTGCGTAAGTTAGTATGCAAAACTATTTGAAACTAAAAGTAATAATAACAACAACAACAACAACAACGATAATAATAATAATCAGATAGAACACTTCCCACAATAGATATAAATAAATATGGCGGTCCCTGCTGTGACGTCATATTCGCGCATGCGCAATAACAATTACGTATTCAAAATTAATTACACAAAAAAATAATTAAAAATAGAAAAACAATTGGACAAATAAAAATATTGATCGGACAATCAATAAAAAATAATTACCGATCAAATGAAAAAAAAAAAAGATTTGATAAAGAAAGTGATATCTTGCACTAAGATCAAGTATCAATAGATTTGACAAGCTAATAATAATACCGTATTGGAACGAGATAACAACATACGAAAAATCCAAGAGTGACAGAGACATAGACACTTTCTTTTGTCTTTGTCAGAATATCACCCTTTGTTTGTTGGGCACAACAAGGATGTGCCCAACAAAAAATTATCGACTAAATTTGAATGCCATAGAAACATTCTCACTCGCAAACAGTTTGTCAAATATGCCGCCATTTTATATTACTTTTTAATTTGGTCGGCATAAGTAGGTATGGTGATACCAGTTTTGTTATAAGCAGATTACCCAAGAATGTGGTATTATTTAAAAAGGGTGACTGGAATTTTCGAAATAAACACAATAAAAACAAATATGTTTATTGCTATCCTTAAAGGCTATGTACTATAGATCATACATATTAAGACGTATGTAGCCTTCATTTTTATTATTTATGTTTTTAGCGGTTTGTTATTAGTCATTACATAATATTTTCGATAATCCGGAAAAATGCAGCTGTCTAAAATTACAATAAATGTTTGGTTAGGGCTAATGCTTATAGTTATCTATCAACCTTTACCAGTTTTTTATTATTTTTAATTCACTTTTTTCAAGAAAATAAGTAGACTTGTTATTATGAATGTGGTATCCCTGTAAAATATGCCTGTCCCTTTCGGGTATACGCGAATGTCAATTCCATATTATACTTGTTCCTAGATCTTGCAAGTAAAATTTTGTTTAATTGTTTATTAATAAACAATTATCGGACAAATAAACAATTACATCGGACATTGACGGACAAACGACTGACAAAAAAAATATTTTTTGGTGCCAAATTCAGGGAGGTGTCCCGAGCGGCTTCGAGTTGTGACAAGCTACGTAAAATGAGTCCTATACACGTTGGCGCTTGCTTTTACTCAGCCAACTAGACGAGCGGCATCGAGCGATGGCAAGACAATCCAAATATACTGCCTATACGTTGGTATTGGCCTTCACTCGTCAACACTCGGCCAACATGTATTGCAGGCTTAAGAGTTAAATTATTATATAATCTTTTTCAACTTCAACTTTTTTGTTTATGACAATATGCGAGCTGTCAGCTCACAGCTGTGCGCAGTGTCTACTGTCAAGTTGACTCATTAGTCCAAAGAGTATAAATATTAAATAGGTACATTAGTCATTATACATTTAACATTGTACATTTGTAGATTTGTAGTCTGTTTGTACAGGACCTGAATTATAACTGTGCGTAATATACATATATATTATAATACGTATAGACTCACAGAGTATTCACTATATTATAGTTTGTGCTTATATAGTTATTTCATATTGCAATAAATTGGTGTTAACTGTTAATTATTATATAAATATTGGCTTGGCAGAACCTTCAGGCTTCACCCTACCTAATACCTATTAAGTGGAGCCCTCAGATGAAGTAAAAAAAGGTAGATAGCGCACTTGGAACAAGAAAGTGAAGCCACTTTTTTAAGTATGTGTGAGTGAGTGAAGGGTTGCCAGTTTTTAAAATATCCCTTAAAATTGTATATTAATAAAAATAGGTAATAAGTGAATGCGACAGTGAATATTTTTATAAAATACAATAATATTACGAATATGTAGGAGGCGTGTAGGATCACTTTATAAACTGTCTCAATAGATATGTTATTGACACAATTGTTTTATTTATTTATTTATTCCCATGAATGTAGTAAATACATAGGTGATATTAAAAAAAAAAAACAAGTTCTATACATTCTACCATAACATGGTGTGTGAAAATAAAACTTTACATAAATAAACAATTAATATAAATTAACAGGAAAAAATAGTTACAATTAAATAAACTTAATAAATGCAACATGTCCTTAAAATCATTGTCAGAGAATAACAGTTTCAAAATAATTGATTATAATAGTAATTAGAAAGTCACATTTTATCAATACACCATTTAAATTAAATACATAATATGTCGTTTCCCATTAAAAAAAACATTTAAGTTATAAAAACATTTCTCTGCAAGCCACACTGTTACATTTTTTTTAATTTATTAAATGGTAAATCTTTGAATTTATAAATAATTAAATACATAGTCCTGCTGTGGGTACGTGAGTCCCAAAAAAAATACAACATAGGTTATACGAGGTCATTTCGATTCAGTCATATAGCGATCAAATAATAAAATAATAATTATGTCACCTCTGTACTTAATTATTTTGCTATGGCTTTGCCTGCAATTGACTTACCCACTATTGGGCTATTAGAAATACTAACTTCTGGCAACACTCTTCCGATACGTCATTTCGGGGCAATAATATTATTTATGTTGATTAACCTCAAAATAGTGTTAAAATATCTTAAAAGAATATAGTCTTGTGTTTATTTATGTGTGAAACGATATTTCTTTAGACTCTGGTCACTTTTGTATTGTTTTTACTCCATTTAATTACACGGAACGGTATTTTTTTGGCAAACTTACTGCACGACGACTCGTAAGATACTAACAAAAATGAGCTTAGTTTTGGTGTATCTGTGTGCGTGAGCGCGTGTATTTACATGAAGGAGCTTAGTTTTGTGGCTTCAGTATTAGCAAAGGCCGTGCGTCATCTACCTTTTTTTACTTCATCTAAGGTGGAGCCGAATACCTATCAGTGATCGTAACTAAATTAGTTAAAATCTGATAAAAAGGGACAGGTAGACAAAATTAATGAGTTATTAAAAATTCTCTATAAACGGCAAAGAGCATTTAAAATCAACAAGATGGATATGGATATAAAGGTAATTGTTTTGAGTCCTAATCTTTAAACATTACATATAGTAATTACAAAAAATTTATTCATGTTCCAATAATGTTATTACAATTTTCAGGAGCACAGTGTTATTCAGGGGCATCAGATGTGCCAGACCAAAGATGCTAATTGGTTGTGTCTAGACAATATTTACATGAAATTCCATAGACCAAATATGTACGACATTGGTGGCACCAGCATTGATGATGTTGCAGATTATTGGTTCCTAATGCAGACAGAACAAGTGGGCAAGGTGTTTTTACTACATATATTCATCATGAATCGCCACGAAAGTACATTTAATGTCATGATCAGCGCCAACAACGAACTAACATTTAACAAAAAACATAATTTTGCATATTTAACAGCACATCTGGAGAAAATTGGTTTTAAAAATGTAAAGGAAATGTGCCAAAACTACCTAATCACATACAGTTTTATGGATTTGGACGTGGAGTCTTTAAAACATTACAAACTATATATACCCATATCATTTAATAACAGTGACATAGTCACTTCTGTTGTGGACAGTATGGCACCATTTCATGACTTTGGAGCATTACTGAAAGACCCAGTGGGGGCAGATTTCACAATAGAATCTTCGGATGGGACTAAATTTAGAGTGCATAAGATACTACTCACGTCTCTATGTGATGTGTTTAAGGCAATGTTAAAGGAGGACACTGCTGAGAGTCTAAATGGTTATGTAAAGTTAGTTGATGTGAGTAAAGAGGACTTGAGCTGTATTGTTGAGTACATTTACACAGGTACTATAAAAGATAAAGAAAACACCAATTTCTTTAGTCTCCTCATATTAGCTGATAGGTATGACCTGAAAGGTTTAAAGGAATTGTCTGAATATATCCTCTCTAATCAGTTGTCTTCAGACAATGTTTTAGAAATTTTAGCCATTGCTGATTTATATAATTCCCAATGTTTAAAAACTGCATCAATGAAATTTTTAAAACAAAACCCAGCTGCAATACACAGCAGCATGTTCCAAGAATTGAAGAGCATAGAGCTAGTGCAGGAACTTTGCAAATATTTGACACCTCAATAATTAAAAAAGAAATTATTAATAAAAAAATGTTATTTTAAGTAAAGTGTACATAGTTTTAAGGAAAATTGTAAAGTAAATGTAAGGTGATGAAAACATGAAAATAAACTTTATTGAATTAAACATAACCATTTCATTATAAAGTAAAGCATTTGATTTATAAATATTAAGTTATAGCTTGCATTTAGAGTACCACCCTTCGGCTCAAGCACCAGACCAAGTAGCCAACAGCACAGCTTATCATTTTGGAATGTTACTTGTGGTCTTCGTTTCTGCAGAAAATAATTTGACCTATTAGTAATTGTTACAACTTTAAAGCCTGCTGCAATTTGCTTAGCTCCAATCTAAATTAAATCTATCTAGCAATGTGTTATATATTTATAATTGTTAGTTCTTGATTGGAAGGAAGAATGTGTTATATTTAAGACTATGATTTTTGAAACATGGGGGATAAATTTAAGCTTTATAAGGGGCCTTTTGTAACTATCACAGAATTTAAACAAAAAAAATCTTTGTGCAAAATGCACAGACAATATTTCATATAAGAGGGTAAAACAAAGTTACCATGCAGGATGAGGAAGAAAAAATGCCAAAAGTTGTTAAAATATTTATTAAAACTAAGCCGATACAATAACCAAGGCAATTTCTTGGAAACAAGTACTATAAACCAACCTACAACCTAAACATTTATAAAAATAAAAACTTACATGGCCCTATATTAAAATTAAAATAATTATGTGTCATTAATAATTATTTGTATCATATTAATTATGAATTGCTACAATTACTGATACCATAATGTGACATGGGATTATTTACATTTATGTTGTAGAATATCTTTGATGTAGCAAATGAGTAATGAACTGATCCATACAAATCCAAGTTAGCTACACCTTATTACAAAGCAAATGAATCAATTGAAAAGGAATGATTAGTAATCTATGTTCAAGTATTTAGTGTTTAGCCAATCTTACTTAAAATTTTATTTGAACACTGACATTGTATCTCCACACATTTCTTTATCACATTAACAAAGTTGGCAGACATTTCGATTTCGCTATTAATACTTTATGCTCCAGACGTAAATCTTACTATAAATACTTTTTATACTTGAAAGGGTAACTAAGATATCAAAATCTTTATTTTGATAATTTAGAGCAAATTCAATTTCACTTGGATGTTTCTTTGCCAGATTTGTTGATGTCTTTCTTAAAATTGATACAGATTTTTACATAGTGTTCTTGGTACAGTAATTGTGGTATTTTAGAACATTAAAGGCAGTGACAATCCTTTAAGCTACACCAGCCTCAGCACAGTTTATCAAAATATACAAATATTTTGTTTTAATGAAGTTTTTGATTTAGATAAAATTGATCTTAAATCATATGATATCCAGAAAGGATCCACACCAGCAAACCTCTAATGCAGCATGCATTAAATACTTTGTGAATAGTAAATTAAATGTGATTATTAAAGGTGCATTTTCTTGTTTATGTCCTAAAATCTCTAGTAGAGTAAATTTGTTCATGTACACTCAAAAACATATGTAGGACTCATGAACATTTCTAAGTGACATGTGGTTCTAACTTCACCTATGCTTATCCACCATAAAACGGCCAAGACTTTTATTGCTTGAGCAATATAAAAAATCTGTATCAATAATTTTGTGATCTAAATAGCACTAAACGCGACCTAACGTTTACCATTGTTGTACGCGAGATTCCGGATCGGTGCCTTGAAGTTGTTAGCTGCCTGTTGTTGCATCTGATATGCAAGGGGATGAATCTTGAATCCATATAATCTGTAAAACAACAGATTACAATTACTGCACTATTTCTTCACCACAAATATGGACAAAACCCCACCCCCCATTTAAATCTGAAAATTAATAAACTAATACTTGTGGAATAATGTGTGCCAACCTGTGGACCTACCAGTTAATTTAAAAAATGTGTTGGGATTTGATAGCATATTTAGTAAGGACTTCCTTATTTGAATGAAAGTTCTTTTTTTAATTTTAAGTCGGATGAAAACATGAGAAGCTTTAAGTGTCAAATTATAATTAACTAGTGGCACCGACAGACATTGTCCTATACAATTTTTTTTCTGTAAATCTGGAATTTAATAGCATACTTATTAAAGACTTCCTTATTTAAGTGAAAGTTCTTTTTTTAATTTTAAGTCGGATGAAAACATGAGAAGCTTTAAGTGTCATAAATTATAATTAACTAGTGGCACCAACAGATACAATTTTTTTTTGTAAATCTAAACCATTCTTGAATACAAAAAATTCATCAAGATCGGTCCAGCCGCTTAAGAGAAGTTCAGTGACATACACTCATACAGAAGAATTATACATCTATATGTGGGGAACTATTGTTAGCTTTGTTTCTATTTTGTGTATCTGTTAAATTGATTTCGCTGTTGTTCTTTCTCAAAATTAAATAAAGAAATAAAGATAATGCAAGATAACAAACTTGGATTTCTTAAATACTTTACCTAGGCACAAATTGTGAAGCTGGACGCTTGGGTCGGTATTCAGGATGTACCATGAACACCATATGTGGAAAACCAGTTCCAAAAAAGGCTCCATCAGTGTGGTGGTGTCGTGAAGACTTTGGTGTATAAACTTCCATACATCTCGGACAATAAAGCTTCACCATCGCTTCTCCAGGCACATCCGAGAGACCTGATGAAACAAATTCAATGTTTACAATTTTGAATCTCCAAAACTATACAAACTTACAACTCAGGTATATACATATAGAATTAAAGACAGATCACAGAACAGCTCTAGGCTAGGTAGATAAATGAAAGACTATTCAAGAAATTAGTTAAGACGAGGCACACGAAAATAATTCCCACGCTTGCTCCATATTTCACATACGTTTTGATGACATAGCTTAATTTACTTATATCCATGCGCAAAAAAAGAGACGGAAGATAGTGGCGCCGCTAATGAAGGCGTATGCGGCATAAGCCCCGAAAGTATCAAATAGATCAGACAAAATAAAGTACACAATTCGTTAAAATATATGATGAAAAATAACATACTATAAATTTCATCCACATAATTAACTGACTATACTTTTTATTTAGAATATTGAAAGGTACACTGCAAAAAATTTGAATGCCTCATCTTAATTTAAATTGTATTATTTGAATATTGATTGTATGTATACTACTTGCCATATGTATAGAAAACCATTTTATTTATTTAGTGTAAAATTAGAACCCTCTATGGTGGTTTAAGGTGGAGACCTTTATTGCCATATGGGTGCCATAAACACTACTATTTGAGGTGATTTTAATAATATGACTGTCTTTTAATACATGATTGTAGTGCTATCACTGTGGCTAATTTTATGCTAATTAATTATACAAACATTTGTAATACGTACCAATTGGAAGCATGGGTTGAGCCTCACAGTATACTCGTGGGCAGTGTCCAAAATCACCCGCTTGGAATTTTTCTAACATTTGACCAATACCTCTGAAATGTAATGTGCAATTGTACAAATGGATTGTCTAAGACAGCCACAGTCTTTAGAATTGGTGCTTTGTTTGCTCAACAAATGCGGGACACCTCACCAAAGGCAGAATTTGTGGCACTCGCTCGGTTTTAGTTTGAGCTGCGTCCCCACTCCCCTGTTGGGATACCTCAGAGCATTTACTGGTGTATAATATAAAAGACAAAATTGTTTTTTTTTACACTAAGTTAGAGACAGGAGTTTAGTAATTCAGTGCTTTTCCTGCCATTCTTTCCAAAACACAAAACACAGCAAAGCTGTTTCAAATTTTCTGCAAAAAATCACCATCCATTACCACCATCTCGGTGGTACCCATTAAGAAAGGTTAACAAACAGGCACCATGCACCCCTCCCATCAACAGTGTCATTTGATGTTAAACAAAATAGGATGATATAAACTGTACTAACCTATTGGTTAAAATGTAGCGAGCATGAATAAGTCCATATAATATCTCCGACGCTTGTTCAACAAGATCAGATTGATTAGGATTTTCGTCAAGCTCATCATCTGTAATAAAAACAATATTCAAATAATAAATAGGGATCTGGAATATAACCTATAATTAGGGTATTATTGTTGGTCTATTAACAACACATCTAGTCATTGACTCCCCACCATGGTTCAGGCCTTGTCGTGGCAGTAGGGCTCAGTAACCTAGGGTGAGCGGTGCACCTTGGGCGAAGCTAATTGGGCCGAGGGGGCTCTTTGTACCCCTCTTATAAGAAGAGGGGACAGAAGAGCAAGGGGTGAGGATGGGAACCTCACCCCATTGTATTGTCCCGACGTTGCGGGACAACCCCTCGGTGGAGGTTGCGTCGGTCCCTTGCGGGACTGACTAGCCGTCGAGGTGCCCTGTTTGTTTTCTAGTTCCGGGGTCCTCACCAAAGGCGGCATTGGTGGCACTCGCCGGGTTTTAGTGAGTAGAGCTACGTCTATTTACCAGCTGTCGGGCGCAGCGAGTCCCACATACCCGCGTGGGGAGACCCACTCCCCCGCGGGATGCCTCGGAGCCTTTCCCGGCGTTAAAGAAAAAAAAAAAAAAAAAACTAGTCATTGACTTCTATCATTTGCTGATAATCAATGCATTATTTTAGCTGGGCTTTGCTGCTTTATATATACTGTTTACTAAATCTATACTCCTTATTTTCAGAAATACATGATTCAAACGGTTTATTAATTTCTTGCACACAAAATTACTTATGACTATATTAAAGTTACCAATTTTTTTGAGACTGGTATTTAAATGTCTAAACCAGAGTACACATATTTTTTTTGTTTCAATATATTTTATATCACATAAGGTAGCTTTTTTATAGAATTTTCTATTATATATGTTGTGGACATAAGACCAAAATTATGAAACAGCTCTTTTTTTACATGAACATTTTGCACCTCTGTATAAATGCTGCTGATGTAATTAAATTTAATTGCATAGTTAATGGATTTATAATTGAAGACAGTGAATTAATTATATAATTAGTCAGAATATGACAACCTCTGTGGCTCAATGGTTAGCGCGTTGGTGCTCAAGTCGGAGGTAATGGGTTCAAATCCTGCCTGAATCATTATTAATGACTAATTCAATTACACAGTACCCATGAAACTCATTTTGTATAATATGAATTACAGTGTAAACTCTTTATAACATCATTCATTATAACAACGAACTTTCTATACCATAGAAATTAGTTCAATTTGGTTGGTTGACCATAAAACCCATACATTAATTCGCTCTTTATAACGAAACAGCCATTCTCTATTACGAAGAAATATTTTCATATTTAGACATCAACAACATATTTAATAGTGTAATTATTGTTTTTATAATCAGCTTACAAAACTAATCTTTTGAGGTGCATAAATTCCTAAGAAAGATACCTGAGGTCATTAATAGCCATCTCGCTTTTGTGACTGCCATTATTCTTAGATTACATTGTAGGAATTTTTTGTCTCAGGTACTAAATGTTCCATTGTCACCTATCGAGTACCTATCATGTATTATCAGCCGTAACTCGTAAACCAACTTTGAAACTGTCAAGATGGTTGATGGAATGTCGATGGGATGGAAGAAAAAGTTATTTAAGTATTGTTAAAATTAGTTAAATTTGGTTTATTTTTCCCTTCCCTCCCGTATAACGAAAAAAAAATGCTCGGTCCATTGGAATTCATTATAAAGAGTTTACACTGTATATTATATTATTGTTGTTATTGATGGGAATCTTTTAATTAATAGTTTCGTAATTACACTTACATATAATGTCTTAAATTAATTACAATAATAACATTACTAAATATAACCTAAAATGCTATTTAATCCGAAAATATAAATTTACCTGGTTCTAAGTCTAAAATCATATCTAATGCTTGTCTATAGTGGGGTACTTGCTCATTGAGCCCAGTCAGGTTAAATTTATCGTTTATATAATCTTCATCCACCTGAAATTAATTATGGTTGATCAATAGTCAGAACGAACATAAAAATACTTTGTCGTATACTCATTATGTACTCACTTCACAGAAATATTCGTTACCTCGCAGCCCACAGAACCATGAAATCCATGATACCTCCTCCGAGCTACTCATTTTTCTGAAATATTCACACTTATTTAGAAAGTTTGTGACATTTCTTTTCCTAAGCAAAAATAACGAATCACTTCACTACTAACAGTCGGTTTCAATTGAAGTAATTTGTGTATTTTTAGTATCTTGTCATGATTTTACTCATAAAACACACGAAAATTTTGATATTGACACAAAAATTATAAAAATCACGCCAAAAAATACTGTAAATCGATGATTTAATGATTAGAAACCTCACCTTTTGGTACCTTGATTAGCCACGCTTGACGGGACAAAATCTACCTCGGGATGAGGGAGTAATTTCAATTTGATGTGCGTGTGTGTGCAGTGTCTATGGTCAAAGTCTATGGTCAAATGGGAAAAACCACAGATTATCAATATTGGAGTACGTTCCATTTTCACATATTTAAATAACTTTATTAAGTATGTACTTATTAAAATGAATAGTTTACAAAATATAAAATGTAGGCTTCTAAGACAGCATATTAAACATAAAAACATAAAAACTGTTCTTCAATGTTAGATCAAAAAAGACTCTCAAGTTAGCACCAACTATAGTTTTTTCTTATTTTTTTTTGCTATTTCAATTGTTCGTTTTAAGAAAAAACAACGAACATACATTAAAACTAAGAACGCGAACAAATATTTCGGAAGAGGTTGTCGGGGTTTTTGATTATTGGTACAAGAATCAAAAGAATTTCGTCAAGTGGAATGGCAGTTTCTCTGAGGCTTACGAATTGAGGTGTGGTGTGAGGCAGGGGGGATTAACCTCTCCTTTACTCTTCAGCCTGTATGTAGATGAACTGATTGAGGAACTCAGTGGAGCAGGTATCGGGTGCCACATAGGTGGCAACCCTGTAAATAATTTTAGTTACGCTGATGACATGGTTCTACTGGCTCCCTCAATCAGTGCAATCAGAAGACTCTTGGCAATCTGTGAGAGATTAACCGAGGCCCAAGGGCTCAGATACAACGCGAAAAAGAGCAACTTACTCGTTTTTCGGCCTAAAGGGCGCAAAGTGGGTGAAGTCCCGAATGTAAGTCTTAATGGCGTGCCATTGGAAAGAGTTACTCAATTCAAGTATCTGGGTCACTGGGTCACGGATGATCTCTCTGATAATATGGATATCGATAGGGAGAGGAGGGCATTGGCCGTGCGAGGTAATATGCTGGCCCGAAGGTTCGCACCCTGCTCACAAGAGGTAAAAGTGATGTTGTTCAAGGCGTACTGCCAGTCCTTTTACACGTGCAGCCTGTGGGTCAGCTATACCCAAAGCACGATAAATGCTCTCCGCGTTCAATACAATAACGTTTTCAGAATGCTGCTGGGCTTGCCGAGATACTGTAGTGCATCAGGTATGTTTGCCGCAAGCTCGCACTGACAGCTTTAGAGCGGTTCTGCGAAAGAGAATTGCCTCTATAATGCACCGTGTCCGTCATAGTACCAGCAGTATTTTGAAAACGTTAGTTGATCATTTTGAGAGTTCGGTTTGGAGACACTGGATGAAGGCGCATGTCTCTGTATCAAATTAAAAATGAAAATATTTACCAAATTCGGTAAACCTCAGTAAGGTCTACTAATATTAGTTGTAAGTATATTTTTTGCGACTAACATAATTATATGGATTTAAATCTGAAATAAATGTATTATTATTATTAATAATTTAGATCGGACAATCAAGAATAAACGACGAACAAACAAATTAGCAAAAAAATTGAAAAATTTAATTTTCTCCCGCCAACTTAAGGTCAACTTTTTGAAAATTATTTTAAAAAATTGAAAAAACGATAAAACTATAATTTTGATCGGATAATCAAGAACAAACGACGAACAAACAAATTAGCAAAAAACAATTATTTGATTCTCCCTCGCCAACTTATGGCCGACTTTTTGAAATTTTTTTTTTTTTTTAAAAAAACGAACAAACAATAATTTTGATAATAATTTTGATCGGCCAATCAAGAACGACGACGAACAAACGAATAGGGATATTGACATTTTTCAGAAATGTTTTTAAATCATTTATAAATATCTAATGGAGGCCTAAATATTATCAACTTTTGCTTAAATACGTCTAATGCCTATTTTTTTTTTATAGAAGAGGGGGCAAACGGACAGTCGGTTCACCTGATGGTAAGTGAATAGCGACATCCACAGACACCCGCTATACCAGGAGATCAGCAGGTGCGTTACCGGCCTTTTAGATGTGAGTATGCTCTTTTCTTGAAGGTCGTATCGGTTCGGAAACACCATAGGTGGCAGGTGATTCCATATATTTGTGGTGCGAGGCAGAAAATGCCGTAAAAATCTAGATGTTGTGGATTTCCGGACATCAAGATGGTGTGGGTGAAATTGGAATTTTGGATGTCCGGTGATGGAATTCTTCCGCAGGTATTAATGCGAACAATAAAATCTTGCATTTTATAATGCATTTTAAATTTCGTTCCAAAACGCTAACACTTGTCACGTGACGTCATATATTGTTAAACATCGTAAAAGTGATAAAATGATTCTAATTGTCGTTAATAAAAAATGGCTTAACACTTGTCACGTGACGTCATATACTGTTAAACATCGTAAAAGTGATAAAATGATTCTAGTTGTCGTTAATAAAAAATTGGCTTCTAAGTTTTATAAGTGTTGTACGGTGCATATGTGTGTGTTCACCTTCTGAAAACTAGTTTTTACAATAATATGTACTGCGCTGTGATTGCACCCATGCAACACATCTGCATAATCTTTGTTTGTGCAGATGTGTATGGGCGTCGGTATTTACATTTATTTAAATATATCTCATACATAAAATTCTTGTGTGGCGGTGTTTATTGCCAAACTCCTCCGAAACGGCTGGACCGATTTTTATGAAATTTCGTGCGCATGGGTATGAAAAATAGATGTTGGCCGATTTTCAGACCTACCTGATATGCACACAACTTTTTATCAAAATCCGTCTAGTCGTTTACTCGCGATTGAGTCAAAAACATCTAAATATCCCCACAAACTTTCTCGGTTATAATATTAGTAAAATAGGATTGTACAAATTTGCTGCCTTTGGTGGGATTTGAAACCGCGCGTGAACCACTGCGTAAAGTGACCAGTTCCGCTACACGAGACGGTCATGGCGCAGAGGTCTGGTGGTGAATAAAATAAAATATAGTTATGGTATGAATGGTTTATTCAAAAACCGGCTGTCTGTAAAGTCGGTTTACGGATGATAAGTTTATCGTGATAACATTATATAAAGAAGGAATGAAATGAAATCTACAATTTATTTGCACTCATTAATTCAAATATATTTATTACTTTAACGAACAGATTTATGGACATTCTATATACTCTTATGCTAAATAGTATTAACAGATTAGTAATAATATAAAATCAAAAGTATCTATAATCCCGGAATATCACTGCTACTAACTGGTAAACTTCTAACAGGTGAAAATCTGAAGGTGCAAGGTCAGGACTATATGGCGGATGCATTAACACCTCCCTGCCAAACTCTCCAGCGATCGACGAGTACTGGATCTTTAGGAAATCTAAAAATATGAATATTAATAATTAACAAATATCCTTAAAACATGTCCCTTGAATTATAAAAAATAATCTACGCCCCGTTATTTTGAGTTTCGGATATTTAATCCTACTGTTCCAAGTCACAATTTACTTTCATAGATTACTGACCATGGCTATAATGCTTTAGTATATAAATATTCGTCCGAGTAATTCCTAAGGATTTCGAACCATTTAGAATCTACTGCATACGTTATTTAATCAAAATGGGACAAGCGCTATATTTATAAAAGGACACATACAGTATTTGGTTTTTATATTTAACACAACCGACACAGGGAAATATAATACAATTATAATGGCAACACTGACAAAAACAACGGTCATGACGCTCTTATGAAAACTATATTTTGTTAAATTGAAAATAAGTGACTTGCACATATAGAAACAAAATACTTAGTGATGAAATGTAATCTTCTTATCCTTATTCTTTTTTGGACATAGTTTTTGCAAGATTTCACAGCACAAAACGTCATAGTAATTAAAAATCCGGGAGCAATAAATACGTCTGCACTCGATAGCGCGCGAAAGGCACTGGCAGCGGTTCGCTGCGAATACTATAAATTTATAGTATTTGAAACAGAGCCGTGCTAAGGTGTAGGACTAGCAATCTAGACGTATATATAATCAAAGTCTAAAGCTTAAATTGCTCGTTTGCCCTCCTATGCTATAAAAAATATAGAGACGCAGATAAGGTGACAGTATAGTTTTATCCTGAAAAACGAGAGTGAAACGGCGGTGACGGATAAAAGCATTCTCAAAGTAAATTACATGAATTAGTCCCTACTCCCTACTAAGACTAATTCATGTAATTAATACAATTAATAGTTAAATAACGCAGTCTACCATACCCTAAAAAGATATTTTAATTCTTCGCTTGATTTTCTTTTTTAGAAATCTCTTTCACTTTTAAAATCATACGTTAACACGGAGTGACATTGGCTATAGAAATAATCTTCAGTGACAAATCACTGACCAGTTTCGGAATTATATGGTTCACATTACTACTCTATCCGGTTATATGCTCGATGCCTATTGTATTCATTGGGATAGTTATTTATGGGATAATTTTATTTTTTCTAGTATTATTCATACATACAGTACAATAAACAACCATTATTAATAATTAAATAATTTTCTCAGTCCGTACCTATACGTCCGTAAATCTAAGTAAACGCGAGCGAAGCCACGGGCTTTGTTAGCTTATAATATAAAATAATATAATATAAAAAGTTTAGGCGTTCATTGAGGTAGGCCTATGTTTAGCTCCCCACCATGGTTCAGGCCTTGTCGTGGCGGTGAGGCTCAGTAACCTAGGGTGAGCGGTGCACCTTGGGCGAAGCTAATTGGGCCGAGGGGGCTCTTTGTACCCGTCTTATAAGAAGAGGGGACAGAAGAGCAGGGGGCAAGGGGTGAGGATGGGAACCTCACCCCATTGTACTGTCCCGACGTTGTGAGGGGTTGTTCTGTGGTGCGGGACAACCCCTCTGTGGAGGTGGCGTCGGTCCTACTAAAACCCGGCGAGTGCCACCAGTGCCGCCTTGGTGAGGTGCCCCGGATCTGTTAAGCTAACAGGGCACTTCGACGGCTAGTCAGCCCCGCAAGGGACCAACGCCACCTCCACAGGGGAATTGTCCCGCACCACAGAATTGAGGTTCCAATCTCACCCCTTGCTCTTTTGTCCCCTCTTCTTATAAGAGGAGTACAAAGAGCCCCCTCGGCTCAATTGGCTTCGCCCAAGCTGCTGGGGTCACCCTAGGCTACTGAGCCCCACCGCCACGACAAGGCTTGAACCATGGTGGGGACACTATAATATACACTATACTAATATTATAAACAAATAAAGTTTATAATTTTGTTTGTAGGGGAATTACGCAGAATATCTAAATTATTGTATAAGCTAAGAAGACGTAGAAATAATAGCGCGCAAGCCGCTATTCCGAGTACGCGACGGCATTCGTATACGAATGTTTCCGAAAACGTTTCCACGAATGACGAGGCGAATGGCGAACACGAATGTGTAAATGCGGTGTGAGCCTGTGAGGAATTGTTCCGACTAATACCTGCAGCAGAATTCCATCACCGGACATCGCGTAAAAATTCCAAATTTCACCCACACCATCTCGATGTCCGAAAATCTACAACAACTAGATTTTTACGGCATTTCCTGCCTCGTACGATAAATATATGGAATCAGCTGTGACCTACGGTGTTTCCGAACCGATACGACTTAGGTACCTTCAAGAAAAGAGCATACTCATTACTCATATCTGAAAGGCCGGCAATGCACCTGCAAATCCTCTGGTGTAGCGGGTGTATGTGTGTCGCTTTTCACTTAACATCGGGTAACCAAATATCCGTTTGCCCCCTCCTGTATATAAAAAAAGGCGGGAACCTTCCATGCACGCGGCATTTTTTTTTAGTTTTCCATTACCTACATAATTATTCATTATTTTCTATTTCATTCATTTAAAACAGTTTACTTATAATTAAAAAAAAAAACAGTTTACTGTTTTAAATGTTTACAACACACAGTTTACATTTATTTTATAAAAAAAATTGTATTTTTTTAATAGAATAGGAGCCAGGAGAGCAAACGAGCAGTCGAAGCTTTTGACTATCGACGCCCATACACATCTGCATAACCTGATATTATGCAGATGTTTTGTCCTCCTTTTCCATCCCATTGGATAAGGAAATTTGTGCGGTTTGAGAGTTTCCGGTGGCGGCCACCGGAAACTCACAAACCGCACGAAAGAGCATAGCTGTCACTTGACACCAGTATTATGTGAGTGAGAGGTACCACCCCAGTCGTGCCGGCCCAAGTCGACTACGGCCTGTGATCTACGTCCTACTACAACAAAATAAATAATAATACTAACGTACTATACTATATATATGTACTTTGTACGTTCCATCGGCCAATCATTCATCAGTGGCCATCAGACGGCCAATCAGGCCGCAGCGTCACAGCACAAATTTGGCAGAATTTGTTGTCAATTTTCATACAAAACACCTAACATTACTGCTCTATTCTGGACTCTGGTTATGTTTGATGGGTATAAAACATATTGTATATGATCTTTCCTGTGTCAAAAAACCTTTCAACAACCCAATTCTATTATATTTATATAGATAATATTATTTAAATTGTGTTAAAAAAATTTGCAGATAAGTAGACAACACAGGAAGTTGGTAGGAATTCTACCAAAAACAAGGCATTTTTATGGACAAAGTATTATAAGAGAATCAAATAAAAATCTAACACATTTTCCATAATATATGTACCTACAACATTTAAGATAAAAATAACACAAGGTAAACCATATAATATTAGTTTATTGTTATAATAAAATATACAAATGTTATTCAACAATAACACATAGAAGTAGAAATCTTACATGTCATTTAATTTTATGAACTTCCTTGAATAACTTTTTTGTTAGATTCACATCTTTCAGGTTGTTCCAGCCATCCGTTTCCATAACCTTAGGATTTTTTCTGATAAATACAAATATTGTCTTTTGAATCCTTTCCAATTGATACTTTTCACTAAGAACAGCAAAATCAATTGCGTTTTCTACATTCAGTTGTTTCTCCAGAAGTGCCTGTACAATATATTTCAGTCTATCTAGTTTGAATTTCTCGGCAAGTTCCAGTATTTGCATAAAGTTTTGTTTTTCAATATCTGCTATATTGCCAGTGCCTAAAAATTCTAGAAGAAGATTCATGTCTTGATCGTTTATATCTAAAAAAGCGCTATTTGTATTAGCATTTTTAACAATTTCCCTTAAAACTGAGCTATGACCAGCCAGAATAAGTTTGTGCGTAGGGTATTTTGTTCTACTAGCAGATTCCAAAACAAAGTCTGGTTTATTTTGTTTTAGAGCATTTGACAAGCTAGTATTTAGGTCTGTCCTATGTTTTATCATTTTGCATACTATAGAAGTTGGGTTTAATTCTATTGAAAGAGGGATGCAAAGGACTAAGTCTACAACATTCTTAAAGTCCGGTAAGCAATATGAAGTAATGTGATGACTCATGTTAGCGTGGGGAGAAACAAAGCTTTTCCACAAGAATATTCCTCGGCCCAGGTTGTTAGTGGGGCATGAAATTTTTTGCATACTTTTCAATATGCCAATAGCAATGTGGCCAGGTTTTCTGTGATATACAAATAGGTTTAACAAATATTTATTGCCAAGGCATCTTGTGGTTGTAAAAAAGAACCATAGATCCGGTTCTTCCCCAGTATATGTTCCTCCGATATCATACTGGTCACTGTTCTTTAATTTGTGACAGACATCAAAAATGCATATTCTTTTCGCTTTGTTTGTTTGGCATAGGTGAAGTGGGGAAATGGAATCTTCATAGAACTGAAAACAGAAATGAAAACAAAAGGTTGTAGCTGTAAAATATTGTATTATAGTACATTGTATTAATATTGTAGTATTTCCAGCAGTCTATTATTATATACAGGTATTTATGTGGTCCTGTCAGTAATTGTAAATTGGCACATGAAGTATATTAATCATCAATATTATCTATACTTATATTGTTCACAAGTAGGCAATTATTAAATAGATTGTCACCTATCTCCCCACCATGATTCAAGCCTTGCATGGCGGTGGGGCTCAGTAGCCTAAGGTGAACCCAGCACCTTGGTTCGCCCAATTGAACCGAGGGAGCTACTAGGCTCTACTGGCTAGCCGTCAAGGTGCCTGCTTCTCAACAGATCTGGGACACCTTACCAAAGGTGGCATTGGTGACACTCACCGGGTTTTAGTGGGTAGAGCTGCATTTACCTTACCATTTTTTGGGCGTAGACAGTCCCACACAGCCTGGGTAGTCCCCCCTCCCCCGGGGGATACCTAAGGGCTTTGCTCGGCGAATAGAAAGAAAAATTAAGATTGTCACTATTCTGCCCAGAAAGATTCTACTTAAGTAATACGTAAAGTATTGAAAATATAGAAAAAAAATTATATATACAACAAAAAACTGATTTACCTCGATAGGAATATTACAACACAAAACATCGTGAAAGTTTTCCTCGGATGAACTTGAGATATCCATTATTTAATAATGAACTACTGTACTGCACAATTATATACTGCAATAGAATTAATGGTCCATTTTTATAACTTATCAATTAGTTTAATGATAAGTTTTAGCATGTTGAATCATAGATATTATACATCGTGTTTTATTTATCTTCGAAATACTTACGCTGTCGCTTAATCAAATTACTTTACTTTGAATCGAACTTATTTAATTTCATAATTTATGGTTACTTTGAGATATAATTATTACGATCCTAAATCTTATTACATACATTTAAAACAATTTACTTTATCAAAAATATTTTGAATCACGCTTTGAGTCACTTTGAAGCAAAGAGTATATCATATCACAGATTGAGTATATAAACACCAAAGAGTACACTAGTGATATACACTTGCTTTGAAGTAATTGTAATTTATATATATTATAATCTAGGAACAAGTATAATATGGAATTGACATTCGCGTATACCCGAAAGGGACAGGCATATTTTACAGGGATACCACATTCATAATAACAAGTCTATGTACTTATTTTCTTGAAACAAGTGAATTAAAAATAATAAAAAACTGGTAAAGGTTGATAGATAACAATAAGCATTAGCCCTAACCAAACATTTATTGTAATTTTAGACAGCTGCATTTTTCCGGATTATCGAAAATATTATGTAATGACTAATAACAAACCGCTAAAAACATAAATAATAAAAAAGAATTTTACGTCTTAATATGTATGATCTATAGTACATAGCCTTTTAGGATAGCAATAAACATATTTGTTTTTATTGTGTTTATTTCGAAAATTCCAGTCACCCTTTTTAAATAATACCACATTCTTGGGTAATCTGCATATAACAAAACTGGTATCACCATACCTACATAAGCCGACCAAATTAAAAAGTAGTACAAAATGGCGGCATATTTGACAAACTGTTCGCGAGTGAGAATGTTTGTATGGCATTCAAATTTAGTCGATAATTTTTTGTTGGGCACATCCTTGTTGTGCCCAACAAACAAAGGGTGATATTCTGACAAAGACAAAAGAAAGTGTCTATGTCTCTGTCACTCTTGGATTTTTCGTATGTTGTTATCTCGTTCCAATACGGTATTATTATTAGCTTGTCAAATCTATTGATACTTGATCTTAGATTATAATAGTAATTTGCTAAATAAAAGTGAATGACAGTTGACACTTTTTTTTTTTTTTTTTTTTTTGGCAGTTCTCGTACGTAGTACATTTGCCATTATCAAACGGGAGAAATTTTTCCATGTATATAAAGGGACGAGAGATGTTAAATTTAGGAATCATTCAGGGCAGGATATAGGATATGTATGACAAGATAATAATAATATTATTATGAAATATTAATTTATATAGCTATACATATATTTAAATATATTACTTATATTATAGACACACAAGACTTTCATCAAATAAATACTAAACCTAAATTTCTATATTATTAGTAATTATATAATCTGAAATTATTTTATATATGTAATATTTTTTTATAAATAACAGACAAGTAATTGAGGTTGGAAAAGGGATTTGATGATCTAGTAAGGATTTCAGGAAATCGGAACGGTCATATAAAGGACAAGAAAAGAAAAAATGATTTACATCGCCAGTTTCACAACCACACAAACAAGAAGAGTCGTTAATAATTTTAAACTTGGAAAGATGAGCAGGTGTACAAGTATGGCCAAGTCTCAATCTTGAGATGATACTAGAGCACCTCCTATTAAAATTCATTGAGAAAAACCATGGTTTTGATAAAATATCAGGCTGAAGAGAGTAATAATAATTACCTTTTTGTTTACTGCTTTTTTCCCATGACGTTTTCCAACATGTATCAAGATCGAGTTTAGGTATTGATAACAAGTCTGAGCAGTAAATCTTATACGGAACAAGGTCACCACATGAAATAGCTTCATTAGCGAGAGCGTCTGCTATAACATTTCCTTGGATTCCAGAATGTCCAGGAATCCAAGAAAATTTAATATTGTAATGTTTTGCTATGCATATTGTTAGTAATTGTCTTGTGTCAAATATTATGGGGTTGTGTTGCTTAATTTTAAATGGGTTTTTTTCTAAGGCTTGTAAAGAACTAAGTGAGTCAGTAAAAATGATTGAATTTTTGAGTTTAGCTAGTATTATATAATCTATGGCTTTGAAAATACCCAAGCACTCTCCAGAAAAAACAGAAGATTCTGGAGGGAGTTTTACCTTCTGTACAATGTTATATTGACGGTGGAATATACCTACGCCTACTAAACCGTTAACATTATGTTTCGAAGCATCTGTAAATATGAGATGGGTATTTTTAAATTTTTTCTCAACAATTGCATTAAATTTTTCATTAGCTATTAAAAAATCTGACTTAGCTATACCAATATTTAATATTTGTGGTGATAGAATAAGAGATTCGAAGGAACAAGAAAACAAAGGTAACATGTTAGATTGATGTAAAGGTGCAGAGAGAGATTTAAACTTATAATAGCTATTAATTAAATGTGGATTCGATTTATGTATCCAATACGGTGAATTAGATACTAAGTAAGCTAAAAGATGAAGTTTTTCAATAAGAGGGTGATTGGAAAGCTGTAGACGTCGAAAGAGAAATTTATCAGACAAATACTGACGACGTAGTTGTAACGGAGGATCACAGCACTCAATTTGTAAAGCGTTAATTGGGCTAGACTTCATTGCTCCACAAATGATTCTCAAACATTTGTTTTGAATTTTGTTCAACATTTTAAATCCAGAAAGAAGGCCCGGTTCCAATAGGAAGGTTCCATATTCGAGGACACTACGTATGAGAGCATTATACACGAGTTTCAAATAAAAGGGATGGGCACCCCACCAAACTCCTGCTAAACATCTTATGATGTTTATTATTTTTTCACACTTATTTGCGATGAAATTGCAATGAGGGATGCCTGTAAGTTTCCTGTCTAAAATGACACCTAAAAATTTAAAATCATTTTTTTGTGGTATAATGGTCTCATCGTAATAAACATGAACTGGAGTGATAGTTCGCATACGGGAGAATAAAACTACTGAGCTTTTAGATGGGGACAAATATAGTCCATGATCATCAAGCCATTTTTTTAAATATTGAAGTGATGACGTTAACTCTGTGCATGCTAATTTAATGTTTTTACTTTTTACATATAATAATAAATCATCCGCATATTGCAAAACTTCAATCTTTCTATCAATAGCTAAGTCTAGATCATATGTGTATAAATTATACAATAAGGGGCTCAAAACGGACCCTTGTGGAAGGCCTTTGGATAACACTCTAGAATGTTTTTGTTCACCATCAGTAAACAAAATCGATCTATCATTAAGCATATTTATAACAAAAGAAATAATTTTTCTGGGAATCTGAAGGCATAAAAGTTTTTGTTTAAGAATTGGTATCACGACATTGTCATAAGCATTAGATAAATCCAAAAATGCTGCAATGACAAAATTATTATCAGAGAAGGCTAGCCTGATATCGGTTGTAAGTAAACTAATATTATCTATACTACTTCTGTTTCGTCTAAAGCCAAATTGAGTTGTTGATAGCAAACTGTTGCTTTCAACGAACCATTCTAGACGATTCTTAATTAATTGTTCGCAGATTTTTAGGAGGACAGATGAAAGGGCAATAGGACGGTAAGACAAAGCAGAAGAAGGATCTCTATTAGGTTTTAATATTGGAATTACAATTTGTGATTTCCAATTTGCAGGAATGTGACCAGAGTGAAAAATAGAATTGATTAAATTTAAATAATATGTCATGCTTATGTCATTTAAATGAGTAATGAAAGAATAATATATTCCATCTGGACCAGGTGCAGAATCTGATGCATATTCTAAAACGTTCTTTAATTCTGTCATTGAAAAGGGAGAGTTTAATTCAGATGATTCATTGTATAAGGCACCGTTATCATTTAAGTTATCTTTACGAAAATTAACAGTGGGAGGAGCAATTCTATCAAGAAAATCGTCTACTAGAAAAGATGGAAAAGTTGGGGATGGGGTGGTATTATAAGCTGATCTAAATCTTCCAATGTTTTCCCAAACACTGGATGAGGGAGTATTGGGAGATAAAGATGAGCAGAACTTTCGCCAGCTGTCTCTTTTTTTTCTTTTAAAAAGTAATTTTGTTGCGTTTGTAATCTCCTTTAGTGATAAGAGGTTTTCTAATGTCATATTATTATTAAATATTTTTTCAGCATTTTTTCTTTTATTTAAAAATTCTTTGCATTCGACATCCCACCATGGAGGACTTGGAATATAAGGGTTCCCATGTTTTATATTAAAAACTTCATTGGCACTTTCAATTAATGTATCTAAAAAAATTTGGGCACCGCAAGAATCACTAATATTTTCTGATATTTTCTGACTAAGTTTTAAATCAACTTTACTACTAAATTGAGTCCAAGTGTCAGAATTGACTTTTGATATATTGTATCTCGGGAATAGTTTATTGCAAGTTTTAATTAATTTGCCAGGAGGAAATGAGGTAATAATGGGATAATGATCACTGCCAAATGTGGATGTTAAAACAGAACTTGACAGCTGAGATACAAATTGGGGTGAGCAAATAGTTAGATCTACTACACTATTTCCTTCAGATAAGTTTGTACGTCTAGTAGAATTACCATTGTTGATGATGCACAAGTTGTTTTTATCTAGAATATCCAAAAGTTTATTACCATAACAGGTTGTCATGGAGCAGCCCCAAGACAGGTGATGACAATTAAAGTCACCAGTTATAATTAATGGTTTAGGGAGGGATAAGAATATATCCCCAACTTCATTTAATATATTAATAGAAATATGTGAAATATATACAGAAACAAAACAAACTTTATTTACAATTACGGCTAAAATAGAAATTTCAGAACTATGTACAGGAGTGGATATTATATTAAAAGGGTAGCCTTTCTTAATGAGAAATGCTACACCACCATATCCATCTAATCTGTCTTCTCTAACAGTATTATATTTTTTAATATTTAATGTAAAACCTGGTCTAAGCCAAGTTTCACATAATGAAAATAAAAAAGGGTTATATTTATTTAATAAGTAAATTAGATCACTTTTTTTATTAATTATGCTTCTAGCGTTCCATTGTAATATTTTGTTGGCCATTATTTATTTTGATTATATTTACAATTAACTCCATTAAGGGGGCAACGATGGACGGTATATTATTATTGGTCTGGGCAAAGGTTTGTAATAAAGATATAATATCTGATATTTTTGTTGGTTCTTGTGTGGAGGGAGTATCATTTGAAATTGGGCTATAATTTTTATCTAATTGATTAAAGGAAAATTCTTTTATGATATTATCATGTGCAGTTTTGTCGTAACCTTTTCCAACTTGTATAGGGCGGGAAGGTTTAGATATAACTGTTTTCTTGTAAGATTTTTGTGGAGTATAAGAAGATGGAGTATTAATATTTTGGAAAGATAATTTTCTTTGAGGACTGGACAAGGTTTCAGCGAATGATTTATTAAGTATAGGGAACATTTTACTTGCTTCTTGATAAGAAACACAATTTTGGGACATATATAGTTTTATTTCTTTTTGTCTGTTAAGTTCCGGACAAGATTTACTGTTTGCCATATGGCGACCAGAACATTGACAACAGTAATAGTCATCTTCAACATTACATGAATCACTAACATGATCCTGACCACACTTGAGGCATCTTGGTTTGGAACGACATTGCATCTTTGTATGACCATAACGACAGCAGTGATAACATTGGATGGTGGGAAAAACATATAAGTCTACGGGCAGAGAGTTGTAGCAGATAAATATTCTTTTTGGGAGTACCTGACCATCAAAATACATTACTACCGACTGTGTGGGTTTCCATATTGGAGACCCATCAACAATTGTTTTATAATTAAGTCGTCTAATTTTAACTATTTTGCCACAGCCAACAGGGGTTGAGATATTAGAAATAATTTCCTCAGGAGACCAATCTGTTGGAACTCCTCTAACAATGCCTATTCTTAAAATATTAAATGAAGGGACATATGCTTTATAATTATTGTCGGTGATTATACTATTGTTAATAAAAGAGTTAGCATCAACATAATTTGTGAAGGAAACAGACATACGGTTTCGACCAATTCTCTTAACACTACCATTAACTATATTATAAATTTTATTTTTTAAAAGAAAATTTCCGAAGGTTATCGGGTGCAATATTTTTCCGTCATTATCAGAGGATTGGATCTTCTGAACATGAATAATGTAAGGAGGTGCATCTAGTTCATTGTAAAGATTTCGACCAATTGGAGTATTTGGTTTACTGACTGAATCATTAATATTATGAGGCACTGGATTATCTGATTGTAATAAAGGCTGTGCAAGTGGAATATTAGTTAAATTTTTACCCTCATCTGATTTATCGGACTCTACACAACGACATCCAATGTCCTTTTGGTTTCCCGTATTTTTTCTTTTCTTTTTGTTACAATTTTTGCATATTTTATGCAGGCGACCACGTTTTAAACTAACTTTTTTGGAAGATTGGTCAGTGTCCATACTAGAATCATTATATTCTACTGTAACAAAACTGCAAGCTTCGGGCACTTTACATGTTCCCCCGGGATCCGGGGGTTCATTCATGTTGCAATAGAATGTAAAAAGAAACTTACCAACCAAGAATTTTCTAACTAACTATAATATATACAAATAAAATTTATAAAATAAATATTATAATAAACTGATCTGAATGACTAAAATAATAAAAAATTAATGAGAAACAAAAAACCACAACTGCGCGCCTTGAAATTTCCCGCCGTTTTTCCAGTTGACACTTTTTTTTTTTTTTTTTTTTTTTTTTTTGGCAGTTCTCGTACGTAGTACATTTGCCATTATCAAACGGGAGAAATTTTTCCATGTATATAAAGGGACGAGAGATGTTAAATTTAGGAATCATTCAGGGCAGGATATAGGATATGTATGACAAGATAATAATAATATTATTATGAAATATTAATTTATATAGCTATACATATATTTAAATATATTACTTATATTATAGACACACAAGACTTTCATCAAATAAATACTAAACCTAAATTTCTATATTATTAGTAATTATATAATCTGAAATTATTTTATATATGTAATATTTTTTTTATAAATAACAGACAAGTAATTGAGGTTGGAAAAGGGATTTGATGATCTAGTAAGGATTTCAGGAAATCGGAACGGTCATATAAAGGACAAGAAAAGAAAAAATGATTTACATCGCCAGTTTCACAACCACACAAACAAGAAGAGTCGTTAATAATTTTAAACTTGGAAAGATGAGCAGGTGTACAAGTATGGCCAAGTCTCAATCTTGAGATGATACTAGAGCACCTCCTATTAAAATTCATTGAGAAAAACCATGGTTTTGATAAAATATCAGGCTGAAGAGAGTAATAATAATTACCTTTTTGTTTACTGCTTTTTTCCCATGACGTTTTCCAACATGTATCAAGATCGAGTTTAGGTATTGATAACAAGTCTGAGCAGTAAATCTTATACGGAACAAGGTCACCACATGAAATAGCTTCATTAGCGAGAGCGTCTGCTATAACATTTCCTTGGATTCCAGAATGTCCAGGAATCCAAGAAAATTTAATATTGTAATGTTTTGCTATGCATATTGTTAGTAATTGTCTTGTGTCAAATATTATGGGGTTGTGTTGCTTAATTTTAAATGGGTTTTTTTCTAAGGCTTGTAAAGAACTAAGTGAGTCAGTAAAAATGATTGAATTTTTGAGTTTAGCTAGTATTATATAATCTATGGCTTTGAAAATACCCAAGCACTCTCCAGAAAAAACAGAAGATTCTGGAGGGAGTTTTACCTTCTGTACAATGTTATATTGACGGTGGAATATACCTACGCCTACTAAACCGTTAACATTATGTTTCGAAGCATCTGTAAATATGAGATGGGTATTTTTAAATTTTTCTCAACAATTGCATTAAATTTTTCATTAGCTATTAAAAAATCTGACTTAGCTATACCAATATTTAATATTTGTGGTGATAGAATAAGAGATTCGAAGGAACAAGAAAACAAAGGTAACATGTTAGATTGATGTAAAGGTGCAGAGAGAGATTTAAACTTATAATAGCTATTAATTAAATGTGGATTCGATTTATGTATCCAATACGGTGAATTAGATACTAAGTAAGCTAAAAGATGAAGTTTTTCAATAAGAGGGTGATTGGAAAGCTGTAGACGTCGAAAGAGAAATTTATCAGACAAATACTGACGACGTAGTTGTAACGGAGGATCACAGCACTCAATTTGTAAAGCGTTAATTGGGCTAGACTTCATTGCTCCACAAATGATTCTCAAACATTTGTTTTGAATTTTGTTCAACATTTTAAATCCAGAAAGAAGGCCCGGTTCCAATAGGAAGGTTCCATATTCGAGGACACTACGTATGAGAGCATTATACACGAGTTTCAAATAAAAGGGATGGGCACCCCACCAAACTCCTGCTAAACATCTTATGATGTTTATTATTTTTTCACACTTATTTGCGATGAAATTGCAATGAGGGATGCCTGTAAGTTTCCTGTCTAAAATGACACCTAAAAATTTAAAATCATTTTTTTGTGGTATAATGGTCTCATCGTAATAAACATGAACTGGAGTGATAGTTCGCATACGGGAGAATAAAACTACTGAGCTTTTAGATGGGGACAAATATAGTCCATGATCATCAAGCCATTTTTTTAAATATTGAAGTGATGACGTTAACTCTGTGCATGCTAATTTAATGTTTTTACTTTTTACATATAATAATAAATCATCCGCATATTGCAAAACTTCAATCTTTCTATCAATAGCTAAGTCTAGATCATATGTGTATAAATTATACAATAAGGGGCTCAAAACGGACCCTTGTGGAAGGCCTTTGGATAACACTCTAGAATGTTTTTGTTCACCATCAGTAAACAAAATCGATCTATCATTAAGCATATTTATAACAAAAGAAATAATTTTTCTGGGAATCTGAAGGCATAAAAGTTTTTGTTTAAGAATTGGTATCACGACATTGTCATAAGCATTAGATAAATCCAAAAATGCTGCAATGACAAAATTATTATCAGAGAAGGCTAGCCTGATATCGGTTGTAAGTAAACTAATATTATCTATACTACTTCTGTTTCGTCTAAAGCCAAATTGAGTTGTTGATAGCAAACTGTTGCTTTCAACGAACCATTCTAGACGATTCTTAATTAATTGTTCGCAGATTTTTAGGAGGACAGATGAAAGGGCAATAGGACGGTAAGACAAAGCAGAAGAAGGATCTCTATTAGGTTTTAATATTGGAATTACAATTTGTGATTTCCAATTTGCAGGAATGTGACCAGAGTGAAAAATAGAATTGATTAAATTTAAATAATATGTCATGCTTATGTCATTTAAATGAGTAATGAAAGAATAATATATTCCATCTGGACCAGGTGCAGAATCTGATGCATATTCTAAAACGTTCTTTAATTCTGTCATTGAAAAGGGAGAGTTTAATTCAGATGATTCATTGTATAAGGCACCGTTATCATTTAAGTTATCTTTACGAAAATTAACAGTGGGAGGAGCAATTCTATCAAGAAAATCGTCTACTAGAAAAGATGGAAAAGTTGGGGATGGGGTGGTATTATAAGCTGATCTAAATCTTCCAATGTTTTCCCAAACACTGGATGAGGGAGTATTGGGAGATAAAGATGAGCAGAACTTTCGCCAGCTGTCTCTTTTTTTCTTTTAAAAAGTAATTTTGTTGCGTTTGTAATCTCCTTTAGTGATAAGAGGTTTTCTAATGTCATATTATTATTAAATATTTTTTCAGCATTTTTTCTTTTATTTAAAAATTCTTTGCATTCGACATCCCACCATGGAGGACTTGGAATATAAGGGTTCCCATGTTTTATATTAAAAACTTCATTGGCACTTTCAATTAATGTATCTAAAAAAATTTGGGCACCGCAAGAATCACTAATATTTTCTGATATTTTCTGACTAAGTTTTAAATCAACTTTACTACTAAATTGAGTCCAAGTGTCAGAATTGACTTTTGATATATTGTATCTCGGGAATAGTTTATTGCAAGTTTTAATTAATTTGCCAGGAGGAAATGAGGTAATAATGGGATAATGATCACTGCCAAATGTGGATGTTAAAACAGAACTTGACAGCTGAGATACAAATTGGGGTGAGCAAATAGTTAGATCTACTACACTATTTCCTTCAGATAAGTTTGTACGTCTAGTAGAATTACCATTGTTGATGATACACAAGTTGTTTTTATCTAGAATATCCAAAAGTTTATTACCATAACAGGTTGTCATGGAGCAGCCCCAAGACTGGTGATGACAATTAAAGTCACCAGTTATAATTAATGGTTTAGGGAGGGATAAGAATATATCCCCAACTTCATTTAATATATTAATAGAAATATGTGAAATATATACAGAAACAAAACAAACTTTATTTACAATTACGGCTAAAATAGAAATTTCAGAACTATGTACAGGAGTGGATATTATATTAAAAGGGTAGCCTTTCTTAATGAGAAATGCTACACCACCATATCCATCTAATCTGTCTTCTCTAACAGTATTATATTTTTTAATATTTAATGTAAAACCTGGTCTAAGCCAAGTTTCACATAATGAAAATAAAAAAGGGTTATATTTATTTAATAAGTAAATTAGATCACTTTTTTTATTAATTATGCTTCTAGCGTTCCATTGTAATATTTTGTTGGCCATTATTTATTTTGATTATATTTACAATTAACTCCATTAAGGGGGCAACGATGGACGGTATATTATTATTGGTCTGGGCAAAGGTTTGTAATAAAGATATAATATCTGATATTTTTGTTGGTTCTTGTGTGGAGGGAGTATCATTTGAAATTGGGCTATAATTTTTATCTAATTGATTAAAGGAAAATTCTTTTATGATATTATCATGTGCAGTTTTGTCGTAACCTTTTCCAACTTGTATAGGGCGGGAAGGTTTAGATATAACTGTTTTCTTGTAAGATTTTTGTGGAGTATAAGAAGATGGAGTATTAATATTTTGGAAAGATAATTTTCTTTGAGGACTGGACAAGGTTTCAGCGAATGATTTATTAAGTATAGGGAACATTTTACTTGCTTCTTGATAAGAAACACAATTTTGGGACATATATAGTTTTATTTCTTTTTGTCTGTTAAGTTCCGGACAAGATTTACTGTTTGCCATATGGCGACCAGAACATTGACAACAGTAATAGTCATCTTCAACATTACATGAATCACTAACATGATCCTGACCACACTTGAGGCATCTTGGTTTGGAACGACATTGCATCTTTGTATGACCATAACGACAGCAGTGATAACATTGGATGGTGGGAAAAACATATAAGTCTACGGGCAGAGAGTTGTAGCAGATAAATATTCTTTTTGGGAGTACCTGACCATCAAAATACATTACTACCGACTGTGTGGGTTTCCATATTGGAGACCCATCAACAATAGTTTTATAATTAAGTCGTCTAATTTTAACTATTTTGCCACAGCCAACAGGGGTTGAGATATTAGAAATAATTTCCTCAGGAGACCAATCTGTTGGAACTCCTCTAACAATGCCTATTCTTAAAATATTAAATGAAGGGACATATGCTTTATAATTATTGTCGGTGATTATACTATTGTTAATAAAAGAGTTAGCATCAACATAATTTGTGAAGGAAACAGACATACGGTTTCGACCAATTCTCTTAACACTACCATTAACTATATTATAAATTTTATTTTTTAAAAGAAAATTTCCGAAGGTTATCGGGTGCAATATTTTTCCGTCATTATCAGAGGATTGGATCTTCTGAACATGAATAATGTAAGGAGGTGCATCTAGTTCATTGTAAAGATTTCGACCAATTGGAGTATTTGGTTTACTGACTGAATCATTAATATTATGAGGCACTGGATTATCTGATTGTAATAAAGGCTGTGCAAGTGGAATATTAGTTAAATTTTTACCCTCATCTGATTTATCGGACTCTACACAACGACATCCAATGTCCTTTTGGTTTCCCGTATTTTTTCTTTTCTTTTTGTTACAATTTTTGCATATTTTATGCAGGCGACCACGTTTTAAACTAACTTTTTTGGAAGATTGGTCAGTGTCCATACTAGAATCATTATATTCTACTGTAACAAAACTGCAAGCTTCGGGCACTTTACATGTTCCCCCGGGATCCGGGGGTTCATTCATGTTGCAATAGAATGTAAAAAGAAACTTACCAACCAAGAATTTTCTAACTAACTATAATATATACAAATAAAATTTATAAAATAAATATTATAATAAACTGATCTGAATGACTAAAATAATAAAAAATTAATGAGAAACAAAAAACCACAACTGCGCGCCTTGAAATTTCCCGCCGTTTTTTTGCAGTTGACACTTGGCAGTTGATTTTTTCGATTCAAAGGCTACTAGGCTATTAGCCATACAAAATACAATTTTTAGTCTATAATATGGAGAAACGGCGGGATACCCTCAGGAGCAGGAGCAGGATACCATCAATCAAAATATTTTCATTTCGTAGGTAACAACTTTAATACTTGAAATACGTCAAAAAAAGAAGTCAATAAAAAGGTGTAGTAAAAAAAATGTTTTGAATGCAGCCTCCCCCAAAAAAACGAAAAAAAAAAACTTAGGGGTTGCTCTTTCGTCATCAAAATAAAACACAGTTTATACATAGGTACATCATGTCCATGCTAAACCTAAACAGTGAATGTCTTATTCCCAAGGTGTGGATCACAAAAATCGTTTTAATATCCGCGGCATTTCCCCATGACCCATAGTAAAAAGCCGTTAGACATTAGACTATGGAAGTATGCATGATATACCTACTAATCGCGCTGTATTTTTATCCGATAGGTTTCGTATTTTCTTAATCGCAAAGGCTGCAGAACCGAGTAGCAATTTATCACTTCCTATTCCATCCACCCAGAGCCGCAGTCCACCACAATTTTCACCAAACAATCACAATATATTATACAGATTAGGTTTTTAAAACAAGCTCCGAATGAACAAAATACAAAGTAACAATTAAGTAACGGAAAACAAAAAAAACACAACCGCATGCTCCGATATTTTACGCCGTTCGCCGTTCCAAGTTCATTATATTGCGGTGTGCATTTACACATTCATGTTCGCCATTCAACATTCCTAATTCCTATACTATTGCTGTCGCGAACTATTGCTCACACATTCGCGTATGAATCATTTTGACATTCGCACACGAACATGGAGGACATGGAAATAATTGTGGCATGCGCGCTACATCTATTGAGTTTATACAATTATGTATTTAGATATTCTGCATAAACCTCCTACAAACATACATACAAACAATTTTATTAACTTTATCTCTTTATAATATTAGTATAGATTATCAATGCATAAGCATTGTGTAGTGTAGATATTATTTATTCATGTATAGTCATAATATTATATATTCATCATCATCATCATCAACATTACCAGTCTCTATCCGTCCACTGCTGAAAATAGACTTTTTTTTTTCTTTAATCCGGGAAATGCTCTGAGGCATCCCGCGGGGGATTGGGTCTCCACACGCGGGTATGTATGTGGGACTCGCTGCGCCCTAAAGTTGGTAAGTGGACGCAGCTCTACCCACTAAAATCCGGCGAGTGCCACTAATGCCGTCTTTGGTGAGGTGCCACGGATCTAATAAGCAAACTGGGCACCTGGACGGCTAGTCAGTCCCTCAAGGGACCGACGGCACCTCCACTGAGGGGTTTGCCCCGCACCACATAACAACCTCTCCCAACGTCGGGACAGTACAATGGGGTGAGGTTCCCATCCTCGCCCCTTGCCCCTGCTCCTATGTCCCCTTTTCTTATAAGAGGGGTACAAAGAGCCCCCTCGGCTCAATTAGCTTCGCCCAAGGTGCAGCGGCTCACCCTAGGCTACTGAGCCCACCGCCACGTCAAGGCCTGGACCATGGTGGGGTGAACATAGGCTTCCCTTAAAGAACGCCAAAACTTTTTATATTATATTATTTTACTAGCGACCCGCACCGGTTTCGAACCGGTGCAATACTGATATTAAACATACATTTCATTACATTCTTTTAGATATTAGATTACATTCTCAATAACTAATGTTAGCATGTACATAAGAGAGAACTACAGTGATCCAGTGAAAGTTGCAGGTGGGACATGCAGCCCATTACAATGCCGAATATACGGACAGTCCGGTTTATTACTAATCATTGTCAGTATACTATTGGCGTTGCCCCGCACGCGTCTTACCAGGGATGAGCACCTCTTTCGTAGTGTTGCATCAAAGCCTTCGACGTGTGCATCTGCAAACATCCCTGAATCGCTGCAAGAACGTGGCAGCCCCAACAGTACTCGGAATGCATTATTATATTGCACCCGTAGCGTAATGCAACCCTATAGGTCTTTTGTGTGTAGTCACGCCAGAGACTAAACGTATAGTACAGCGAGGTGCAGTATGCTCTGAGGAGTGTTATTTTTACCTCAGCTGAAGAGTATTTTACACTACATCAAACTGGTCCCGTGGTAAGTTCTCGAAGAACTTGTGTTACGGGTACCAGACAACGGTATTTAATACTTTTATACTATACATAGATTTAAGATTTTTATTATATAATACACATATTTAATACACATCCATAACCCAGGAACACAGAAATCTTTTTGTTCCCTGGCAGGATTCGAACCCGCTACCTCCGGCTTGAGCGCCAACGCGCTAACCACAGAGTTAGTCGTCAAATGTTATTTGATTGAAATGTTATCGTAATTAGAAAATACCTACCAGGTCCAAACACGCTTGTTAATATTCGAGAAGGAGTTGTATTGTAATAAGTTACAAGTATTTAATTCATCGAATACCTCGCACTGATGCGAGCCCAGTAATTACTCGGTGATAGGGATATCCCGTCACCACTTGGAGACCGTTAAATTTCAGCAAATTAAAATCACCCAGGATTATGAATTTATCAATAGGTGTGCAGGACGACGCAATCGATCACGTAACTAACTAATTATAATATGTACATAGTCATTGATCTAATTGTAATACATATGTAAATAATATGATTATTACTAAGATAAGGATAGGCCAATAGTTGATAGGTTTAGTATGACTCGCCCCAACTCGGTTGTACGCCAACCGAGTTTACCTTATAGCTTGCTATCACTTTTGTTTTACGTAAGAGTAAGAAAGATGCAATATGTTGTGTTTTTTAAATGTCTAATACGAATGTTTTAATTATTTTTAGTTAGAATTAATGTCTATTTAGATTCCTATTTATGCATTAGAAATGTTAAATCAATTAGATAATAAGAGAAAATTAGTTGTAAAGTTTAAACAATGTTAGAGAGGATAGGATATAGGTTAGAGTGAGAGGGAAATAAGGTGATCACTGATTGGTCAATCTAATAATATGCTTTATGGCAAGATTTGTATAAATATCGCGCTAATTTTACACGAATTAGTTCAGTATTCGGCTACAGTAATAGTGAAAACTTGTAAAGAAATACTAAGAAGAGGAATAAAGGAAAAGTTCTGAAGAAATTATTGTTTCAATTCTCCAATCCCAGCAACAAGTGTACCTACATAGCGTACAATAGGATTTTTTTAAATGATATTAGGTAGGTTCTTAACAAAGTTTATACGTTGGACAGCTGTTGAGTTGAGTTACAGAGATTTTGGTTACATATATTATTCACCGTACATAATATGTAAATTTTAAAACTGTGACTACCTACTTATATCCTTTCTTTAGCGCGCCGTAATTGTAACCCACACGTCTTCCGCTGATGACAACCATTCCTTTGGGCTCTCAGCCGTGAGTTCACGACGAACTGCGATAAGAACACCACCCCCCTTGTCTTGTTTCCTATCCAGATACTTCCTATCCGATTTCGTTCCGATTCCACTACAGACTCGTTTAGCCATGTCTCCGTAAGGCATATAATGTCATGAGCACATTATACACATATTTCTATAAAATACCGCGGCTTGCGAACTAAAACCAGTCCGCAAGCCGCAGACGTTTTGAAAATACATACTAATTATTTTTAACAGACATAATATAATTTGGTAAGCCACTAGATACTATAAAAATACACTCTAATATAATTACATTTTTTTAATCTGTTTCTGAGCGGATAACAATAATTGGAAAAGTTGCATCTTTTCGAACACGTATTTTGCAGCCTGTTACCCAGGTGTACATAAACCCCCGTTCTTTCGCCAGTGCTATTAAGGCCTTGTTTAAGTGTATCTTATTGTCCACCGTCAAGTGATCATTGACGAAAGATCCTTTTTTTTTTCGCAGCTCTACCCACTAAAACCCGGCGAGTGCCCTGTGCCACCAATGCCTTTGGTGAGGTGCCCCGGATCTGTTAAGGAAACATGGCACCTCGACGGGTAGTCAGTCCCGCAAGGGACCAACGACACCTCCATAGAGGGGTTGTTCCGCACCACAGAACAACCCCTCCCAACGTCGGGACAGTACAATGGGTGAGGTTCCCCTCCTCGCCCCTTGCCCCCTGATCTCTTGTCCTTTCTTCTTATAAGAGGGGTACAAAGAGCCCCCCGGCTCAATTAGCTTCGCCCAAGGTGCTGGGCTCTCCCTAGGCTACTGAGTCCCATCCACCACGTCAAGGCCTGAACCATGGTGGGGATTGAAGAAGATCCGATCCGATAGCGTCCCCTTTGGGGATTTTTTTACTTGCGAAGTTTATTTTATCTCATTTATTTTATACTTTCGGGGCTTATGCCGCATACGACTCTGTATTATTAGCGGCGCCCTGTGGCGGCGCCACTGTATTTCGTCTCTTTTTTTGCGCACGGAAGAAAATTACGAAGAAAGGTACCTAGTTATTGTTAAAAAGTGTAATGTAATTTTTTATTGTATTGGTACAGAAGAAAGCATTTTAATAATAATAAATTAAGCTAGCCCATCGATGCCTCGTCTTAAACGTAGAGGCCAGTTATCAAAAAAAGCACGCCCGCTTTCTATGGGAAAATTCTGCACTGCCAATCGTATGGATTGTTTGAGGGACTTCAAATTATTATAGCATTTAGAGCAAGACATACTCTCTAAAACTGACCATAAATCATATGATCGGGACTATGGCCAGTCTTCAACTCTGATGAGGACCGGAATGTTGGTTGTTAACCAAGATTGGGTGGATCGAGATTTATGACCCGGCGCCGAGTCTTCTCGTCGTCAATTCTTGGTTATTGAGGTGTATCTTGTTGTTAAGGGGCTTAACTGTGACTTTGGCTATAGACATACGCACAACCAAAAGTTATGCAGATGCGTTTCCCCCTTTTCCCTCCCCTATTGCCCACCAGAAACTCACAAACCGCATGAAACGCGGTAGCATAGCAGTCGGCGCACCCTGCGCGTTTTTATTTTATTTTTTTGAGGCCTTTGCCGAGCAGTGGGACAGCATAGGCTAGTTATAATAATAATATAATAATGTTAGTTGGATAGGCATACTGGCAAACGTGCCACCTGATGGTAAGTGGTCGACGTTGCCCATGAACATAAACTAGTTTACCTGGAACGTGCCCAGGCAACTCATTTATGTGTTGCATATCCTGAGACATAAGATGTTAAGTCTCGGTGCCAGTAATTACACTGCCTGTCTTGCCCTTCTCTCCGAAACACAGCAAAGCTGTTTCACGGGAGAAACAAGCAAGATGGTGGTACCCATGCAGCCGGGAGAGCGGCACAGCGCTTCCCTCCCACCGGAGCGTTTAGTGGAACGGTAAAAATAATATAAATTTGATGCAGGGCAGCAGGACGGGACGGTTATCACGGATACAGTGGTACCAGACACGCGGCGACCGCCCGAAGTCCGAACGTCCGTATAGAAACTTCGCTTCAAAATCTAAACTTGCACTTTATAGAACGATCTCATAGCCATCTCAATAAATACGCTTTTTTTTCTTTAACACCGGGAAATGCTCCGAGGCATCCCGCCTGGGGAGTGGGTCTCCCCAGGCGTATGTGGGACTCGCTGCGCCCGAAAGATGGTAAGTGGACGCAGCTCTACCCACTAAAACCCGGCGAGTGCCACCAGTGCCACTGTACCATTCTTGTCCCCTCTTGTTACAAGAGGGGCACAAAGAGCCCCCTCGGCTCAATTAGCTTCGCTCATGGTGCTGGGCTCACCCTAGGCTACTGAGCCCCACCGCCACGTCAAGGCCTGAACCATGGTGGGGTCAATAAATACGCTAAGACGAAGGAGGTGCAAAATTGCAAAAAAATATGCAGGTGCATTTTTTATCTGCTCCGATGTTCCACATACAAATTATTTCTCTCTTGTGTGTCTGTACGGTATTTACAATATTATCAATTTTCATTCGCAAACCGACAACTGCTAGAACTTGTAACATTCGTAATTCAAAACAGCTTCTTTTGTATAGCTAACGTTCCAGCCAGGACGTAAAAGTCAATGGTCGTGACACTGCTTTTGACCCAACTGCTTGTTCAGGACTGGAGAGCTAGGGATCCACGGCGCATGAGCGGCCCGGGACGCGTTCTCGCTTCCAAACTTCACTTGCTAGTGATGTTATTTTATCCCTTGGCGCAGCCATTTTATAACAAGCTATTGCTCGCGGCTTCGCCTTTTCCACCTTTTGACCAATATACCTATGTCTGGTAAAGATACGGTGAGGGCGTGCAGCCTTCTTGATGGCGTGTCTGCGTGAGTATCACTAGTCACTACCCCGGAAGTGACTGAAAGAATCGGCCATGAAATCGTTATCTATTAAATATACTGATAAAACGAGTTGAACAGTTATTAAAAATAGTTCTTTAAACGATATTCTTAGGTAAGTACTTAATCTTAGATAAATCTAAAGATTAGCAACTAGTTTTAGGGAAAAGAACTCTTTTTAATATTTTGAGACAGATTAAACAAAGAGGAACGCCAAAATTAGATATTATAATAGTTACACACAGAAACATTTTTTTTTTCTTAAAAATAACGTAGAAGCAAATAATTTTTTTCGACTTCACATCAAGAAGAAGTTCGACAGTAATGAGTTTAACTGTCCATTAAATATAATAAAACAATTTTTTACGGATTTTATCGCGGTTTATTAAGATTTTTACAAGCCCGACGTTTCGGATACTTTACAGCAACCATGGTCACGGGAGGACTGAGGTGTCATACGTCCTATTATTACAAAGTTATTTGAAACTACCCTATGATACATCAATATTTTGTTCTACCACCTGCTTGGGATCCCATTATTAAAATTATCAAATCAAAATCCAAGCATAATATGTCACAGATTAAAGATACAGTTAGCACTTTCTGCGTAGATAGGACTGACCAAAATATTGATGTATCATAGGGTAGTTTCAAATAACTTTGTAATAATAGGACGTATGACACCTCAGTCCTCCCGTGACCATGGTTGCTGTAAAGTATCCGAAACGTCGGGCTTGTAAAAATCTTAATAAACCGCGATAAAATCCGTAAAAAATTGTTTTATTATAATGAGTGAAATTCGCGTAAACATTAGAAAACAATATGTGTCCATTAAATAGACAAAATATAAAGCGAAACATCAATAAAAAGGACAAACTCTTAACATAAACGTGGTTATCCCGCACTCCCGCCCTACGCTGCAGTATTTTCAAGGCCACATCTTTCAGTAGGCTGCAAGCAGCCAGCTCATTCGCACGATGTTATCGCCGCTATGACGGCGCCACGCGAACGACGAGTCGACGACAATGTCGAGCTTCTGCCTCTCAAGTCTATGTTAGTGAACAACAATTACAGGGAAGATGAATCTTACTATCCGCCGGCCATCAACAACAATCCTTCGAGCTCAAACCTTTACGAGTATACTCTACTCTCAAAACGAACGCCGGCTTCCAAAAGGTATGCAATATATTCCGTAAAGGCATTTTGATTTTAGACGAATAAGTAAACTTAAATTATTGCAGCTAACCCAACCGTTTATTTTGATACCATTGAAATGATATTTTTGATTTTGTCTTATTATTTTCAGTACCTACATAACGAATAATAATTATTGTATTGGCTGTCTGGCTATGTTTATGCACAACAATAGTTGTAATTTGTTAATTATTTTGTGGCATAAGTATTTGTCTCATTTTTAATTTAAAACAAACGTATTTTATACCTACCTACTTTTGGAATGCTATGTACCTATACATACAATAAGTATAATATTTAAATAAGAATATTATTAATTGAATAACAACGTTATGTATAATGAAACAACTTTTACGGATTCTATCGCGGTTTATTACATGCTCGACGTTTCGGATACTCTACAATCTACATAGGACCCGAGGTTTGGGAGTCCATAAACCGCGATAAAACCCGTACCTAAAAGTTGTTTTATTCTTGTTTCATTATAATGAGTGAAATTCGCGTAAACATTAGAAAACAATATGAATAACAACGATACATACAATATTTACAATAATATTGTTAGCACCAGCCAATCACCTTTGTTTATTGTTATATTCCTGTAATCTCATGTTTTCTAAAGTCTTAGCTACGTGTTATTTAATAATTTCTATTTTATCTATATTATTTCATCTTCATCCTTTCCATCCGTCCACTGCTGGTCTATAGGTCTAATATTATTATTTATTTATTTAACTACTAGCGCTAACCATTGAGCCACAGAGGTCGTCAAAAAGTTGTGAGCACATCGCAAGTATTTTAGTACTTTTTAGTATTTTATCTTTTCAAGTCGGTTAATTTTGTTGATAGCACAATTACTGCAGATGGTTGGATTTTAGGAGAACGTGTTTTTTTTAAATATTTACTGACTGGTTTAACCGCTGGCAACAGCTACTAGCTGGTAGCTATAACAAGTTGCTGATCATAGCGTGACTGCATGCAGTGACCACCACCGCTGCACGCTGGGCTGTCGATGTCATCGGACCCTCCCTCAATTATGACCGTCACCATGGTTTCCAAATACAAGTTGCTTAGAACTGTGTATTTATTTACTTATGTAAACACCCTGAATACTACTAATTTAATGTTAACCTTAAAAACTAACTTTAACCATCTCACATCTACTGATGAATAGAGGCCTTTTTTAATGAACGCCAAGACGGCTAATACTTTGTTATGCGTTTCTAGCTTACGTATCAAACCATTTAAGGGGCCCGCTCAGACCCGTCCAACTACAGACCAATACCCATAACTTATGGAATCCATAATTAACTGCCAGCTCCGGCGGTATTTGGAGGAGTACCAGCTGATTAGCAATCGCTAATATGGCTTTCAACGGAATCGCTCAGCTGGTGATCTTCTAATATTCCTAAAGCAACGATGGGCGGAAGCAGTTGAGAGCAAGAGGGAGGCGATGGCGGTTAGTTTAGACATAGCGAAGGCCTTTGATCGGGTGTGGCATAAAGCACTTCTTGCAAAGCTACCATCTTATGGGCTTCCCGAGAAATTATGTATGTGGATCACCAGTTTTTTGGCAGACGGTCGTTGTGGACGGTGCATGCTCGGACCTCAAGTCTGTCAATGCTGGTGTTCCGCAAGGCTGTGTACTACCTCCAACCCTGTTTCTTCTGCATATCAATGATATGCTGCAAACCAGCGGCATACATTGCTATGCAGATGACAGCAATGGAGATGCCTTATACACTGGCCACTCTAATATTTCTCGGGAACAAGTCGATGAGTGTCGGAACAAACTTGTGTCTGAAATCGAGTCTCTATTGGCAAGTCTTGGAATGGGGGCGACTTAACCTAGTCCAATTTAACCCCAATAATACACAAGTTTGCGTATTTACCGCTAAAAAATCACCCTTCGTCGTACCTCTACAATTTGAAAGCACTTCCCTAACCGCCTCAGTCAGCATTGGTATACGGGATTGGCGTCGACATATCGAGAGATGTATAATTTCGTGGTCATTAGGAAGGCAAGGAAAAAACTAGCCTCTAAGAATCTCGGCGTGCTCAGTAGGGCGAAGCAGTATTTCATGCCTTCACAGCGCCTACAATTATACAAGACGCAGATCCGGCCTCACATGGAATACTGCTCTCACCTATGGGCTGGAGCGCCCCAATATCAGCTACTTCCATTTGACCGTGTTCAACGCCGGGCGGCTCGAATCGTCGATAGCAATGTTATCTACAATGGGCTAGATTCTTTGACGCTGCGTGGAGATGTCGGATCGCTCTGCATCTTCTACCGCATCTACCACGGGGAGTGTTCTGAGGAATTGTTCGGACTAATACCTGCAGCAGAATTCCACCACAGGACATCGCGTAAAAACTCCAAATTTCACCCGCACCATCTTATCGTAAATCCACAACAACTTGATTTTTACAGCATTCCCTGCGTCGCACGACGAATATATGGAATCAGCTGCCACTTACGGTGTTTCCAAACCGTTCAAGAAAAGAGCATACTCCCATTTGAGCGGCCGGCAACGCACCTGCTAACCCTCTGGTGTAGCGGGTCTCAGTGGATGTCGTTATCACTTACCATCAGGTGAACCGACTGTCCGTTTGTCCCCTCTTCTATAAAAAAATATATTAATGACCATTATTGGATTTGTTGCTTGCTCTGCTAGTGTCTCGAACTTACCACCAATCAGGTGGCTCCATAACGCATGAATGTTTATGTTCATGGCCGAGGTTTACCACCTTAGTAGCTCTGCCAGTGTATCCAGCTAATACTAGGATTGTCACAGACTGCTGTCCCGCCCAGCCCAGCCCGTGACGCCGGTGCTGACGCTGTTGGGCGCGCCGCCGCCGTCGCGCAAGCGGGAGGAGCTGGCAGCGCTCGCCAACCTGAAGAAGAAGGTCGCCCCGGCTCTATTACATCAATCGTGAGTTGCCAGTTCATCACTTTTTTTAGAATTTCTTATGCCAGTAGAGCATTTAATCTGCCTAAAGTCTATACAAACAAAGCAAGAACAACATGTAACATAATCTGTGGATCAATTCTTTACGCTTGTTATATTTAAACTCGACAACACAATTTTATTTTGGTTTGGGCTATTCATCCGTGAGTCTGTCGAAAAAATTATCGTTTGCAACATTTTTTTATCATCTAAATTCTAAAGTGCGCCAATGCGGACGTCCTCAAGGGGCAGCAGTGCGGTCCTCCTCAGGCTCTGCCTCCTCCTTCTGTGACATCACGTTCTTGCAGAAGGAAAGGACCACCTGCCACATGCTCTCACTGACAGTCATCGCTCGGATGACCGCAGGGAGCGACAGGTCCACGCCAACGATGAGGGTTGCCCTTTCCTCCGCCCAAGCAGGACACTCAGCCAGGGTGTGGTCTTCAGTGTCTTCACTGCTGTCGCAGTGATGACACCCTGGCGAGTCCTCCGCCCCTGCCTCCTTCCACAGATACCTTCCGAAGCAGCCGTGCCCCGTCAGGATCTGCGCAAGGTGGAAGGTTATTATCCCGTGCCGCCTGTTAACCCACTGCTCTAGGATTGGACCGACGGCCGACATCGTGCGATGACCTGCATTCGGCTCCTCTAACCGTTTCTTCCACTCGCGGTGCATTCGCCGTCTCAGTCGCCTCCGCCAGCTCTCCCCGTCTCCTTCGGCCTCGTCACCATCCGAGACCTCCTCCTCAGACTGTTTATTCCTAGCTAAGCCATTGACTTGTCAGTATAATAATATAAAATATAGTATTGAATAATTAATTTTATTGTGGAAAATAAGATTATGAGACGTGCACTTTTGCATTTTTCAAACTTTTCTTGATAGTGTATTGCAGGACTGTGGATTTATCTACTTGCAAAATTATTACGTAGCAAATGTCACTCTTTGTGGTTCTTCAGCTTAACAGGATTTAAGTACATGTTCAAAACTTCAGCCCGGCCAAGTTAAATCATCCCGGCGGAGTTCAGAATCGCTGTCCGCCATTTTAATTAAAATACAACATTAATTCAAAATAAACAACTCGCCTGATTCGCAATGCTGAATTAATTAATAAAGCGGCCAACATAATTAATTTCGGTAAACAAAAACAATAATAAGAAACTATTTTACCCGAAGTAATAGGACTTAGGGCGAGGACAAACGAGCGTAATTTTTTGGGTAGATAGTCGAGCGTTCAAAAATTTGTTTCGCCTATAGAGAGTAGAGACGTCAAGAAAGATCTTACTCATTCTGCAAAGGCATCTTGCAAATCTCTCATGAAGCTGGTGGGTGGAACTCATCATAAGGTGACTCTGCTGGCCATTTAGTGCTCTTTTGAAAAAATAGGCTTACTATTTAATGTAAGTACTAGTGATTAGATACTTAGAAGTCCTTGACTTTGCGACCAAAGACTTACTGATTAATTATTATTGAGCTTATGAAACTAAGTAACGGTTTTCTGTGCACTTTTATAAACTTAGGTAACTTTCAGAAAACATCTAGATAAAAAGTATTGTAAGTAGTAGATAAGATAGGATAAAAGTTGTAAATATTACAAATTAAGATTTTAAATTGTTGTATCAGGAGAACAACGAGAATCAACAACGAAGCAAAAAAAGAAGACAACGAAGTAGAACAACTAGACAATAGGCCTAAGCTACTACAAAAGGTGAGTCTATAACCTATATCATACATTTGTCTATTACATTATTATATGCTAAAAATGCTTGTTGAAGTGGTAGTGGGCTGGACACATGACAACGGATGGCCGATGGGCCAATAAAGTTCAACAGTGGTGCCACGTTTAGGTAGAAGTATTGGTCGACCATAAACCGTGGGTGGGTGGTGGTTGGGTGGGAAGCGAGTGGCAAGGGGTCGGTCGTCGTGGCTTTCATTGAAGGAGGCCTATGTTCAGCAGTGGTCGGATAAAGGCTGATGATAATAATTGATGGATGATGGTAAAAACTCTGTCTCACTCTTTTTCTCTCTCACTTCATTTAAGAGCATTGCTCTTATCGTTGGAGTTATCGACAATCATTCCTTCTCTCTACGTCACGTTCACAAACAGCACAAATTTATTTTGGTCACACAAGAACGCCCGCGCAGAAACTTAAACCTAAAACAATAAAATAAGATTTTTTAAGAAACAATGACAGCATTCTTTATAGGATAAAATTTCTGATTAAGTAGGCTGTAGCCTGTAGGTCCTAAAAGCCAAATCCGTATGAAAAAAATATAAGCCAAACAAGCGCATATTGTAGAAACATTTCTGCATGCTTTTGTGAAATTTTCCTCGCCCGAAATTTGTTATTTTTCTCATATTTCAGTACTTACATATTATACCAAACAGCAAAGCTACATTCTAATTAATCGTTGTTTTATTGAAAAATTCTCAAAGATAAAAAAAAAACCTTATAAAGCTTTGTAAATATAAAAGTATGCTAAGACAAATAGACAATAAAAAACGCGTAAGTATAGAATATTAAAGTTTATCTGATTAAGTATAAGTAAAATACTCTGCTCTATTGCGGCAGAATTTTATACGCTTAAAAGGTTTTCGCTCGCCTATATTGGGGTACATAAATTTGAATATATTTAAGACTTGACTAAACGAAATTTTTGTTTAGCATTTATTAAAGGTGGAAGTGTGTTGGCAGGTTTTTTGTAATAAGGGGGCAATAACTTAGAAGTTACTATAATATAATAACTGATCTCTCTCTCTCTGAGCCGTGCTCTTGTCGGTGAAGTAATTGCCAATCTTTCTTTCTCTCGGCCAATACCTGCACCTCCTGATACGATACCTGTACCTTCTCCTTGATTACCAGGTATTACCAGTAATATCTCCATGGTTCAGGCCTTGTCGTGGCGGAGGGGCTCAGTAGTCAATAGTCTAGGATGAGCCCAGCACCTTGGGCGAAACGAATTGAGCCGAGGGAGCTCTTTTACCCCGCTTATAAGAAGAGGGGACAAAAGGGGCAAGGTCGGGACCTTAACCCATTATACTGTCCCGACGTTGGCAGGGGTTGTTCTGTGTTGCGGTACAACCCCTCTGTGGAGGTGGTGCCGGTCTCCTGAGGGACTGAATAGCCGTCGAGGTGCCCTGTTTGTTCAACAAAAGAAAAAAGAAGGCATTACCAGTAATATACTATTACCAGTCAAAAAAAATTCGCTCCAACAAATTTCAAATATCAGTATACAATATGACTTGGTTTGTTCCATAACAACAATAAAACATTATGTTTTTTGTATACCACAATTCAACAATATAATAATTACAAGAATGATATAGAATTGTATTAAACTGAGCTGTAAGATGTAGTGACATGCTGCTTTGCAGCCGAATTGGTCCGACCAGACCGTGGTACCTCTCGCTCACATAACAACGGCGTCAAGTGACAGCTATGCTGTCACGTTTCGTGCGGTTTGTGAGTTTCCGGTGGCCCATCCCTCCAATGGGATAGGAAAAGGTAGGGCAACGCATCAGAATAACTTTTGGTTGTGCGGATGTCTATGGGCGTCGGTGGTCACCAGAAGGCTCTGGCTCTGGAGCATAAAAAATAATAATATAAAAATGTTTTGTGTATTTTGTTGTTTTGTGAAATTTCATGTGTTTCATTCATTCAACATAAACTAGTTTACCTGGAACTAGCCCAGGCAACTCAATATGTGTTGTTTATCCTGAGACATACGATGTTGTCTCTGTGCCAGTAATAACACTGCCGGTCTTGCCCTTCTCTCCCATACACATCAAAGCTATTTCACGGGAGAAATGAGCAGAATGCCACCCACCTGCACCGGCTTAAAAAAATACTCGTGCTTTTGGTTAGGGAGGGTAGGCGTTAAAAAGTTGCTAAATTTTTTTTTATTGACCGACCCTTAGACGGCCGATCCATCGAACGTCGTTCGTTCTAGTTAATATCCCTTGCCTGACACAAGGTAACCATATTATTCGGCCCGTCACATCCCAACTTCAGGAAATAGTAATTTATTTGGACCTTGAAATGCGAAGGGTTCGCGAGGACGACGGAGCCGGAAACAGCCGCCCTTGACCCAATAAACCTTAATATAACCTTCGCTTTTTGCATATTCTACATATTCATACTCCGCCTTCCAACTTCAAAATAGGTACGGGGGTATCTCATTACATAAATCTCTAATGCTCTATAACAAATATTCTAGTTTAAACGCAAAATTACTTTTAAAACATTTTTTTTTTCACGTAGTTTATTGGAATTAAAAAACATGAAACTTTAATCAGTAGAAAACAAATTTGTCCTTATTCCTTGATAATCTGCTTATACCTTTTTTATTACAGTGTAATGTAAAATGATATACTTATGTACTCTGGTGCTAAATGATATTTAAATACATTTAAAAGAGACAATCAAATAATAATTGGTTGGAAAGACGGTAGAGTAATGCAGTATGTGGTACCACTGCCCACCTAGAAGCAGATCATAATATGTAGCATATTTGCCAGGCATCCCATAAGTGAATTGTGAGTAATTCAAAAAATAAAATAAGTGAATATCTACATAATAATAGCTCTTATTTCTTATCAAAAACTTAAACTAAAACCTAAGGAAAGGACCTATAAAAATTGCCCATAAGTGCCAATAAATATTGGCTATCAAAGCTAATTTGATCATATTGACTTTACTGTTGCCCTTCACCACACTCACCTAATTTCACCCACATTTCTCAATGAGACAGATATTTCACATGTCTCATGCTTTCAACCTTCGTCTACCTTATTACTATGAGATTCACTAGTGTCATCATAGAATTGATTGATTAGCTTCTTTCACCACAGTAAGCTAATTACTCTACCATTTCACCGTCTCAATGAGACAGACATTTCACATGTCTCATGCTTTCAGCCTTCGTCTACCTTATTACTATGAGATTCACTAGTGTCATCATAGAATTGATTGATTAGCTTCTTTCACCACAGTGAGCTAATTACTCTACCATTTCACCGTCTCAATGAGACCGACATTTCACATGTATCATGCTTTTAACCTTCGTCTACCTTATTACTATGAGATTCACTAGTGTCATCGTAGAATTGATTGATTAGCTTCTTTCACCACAGTGAGCTAATTACTCTACCATTTCACCGTCTCAACGAGACCGACATTTCCCATGTCTCATGCTTTTCAACCGACTTCAAAAAAAAGGAGGTTCTTAATTCGTCTGTATGTTTTTTTTTTTTTTTTTTGTATGCATGTGACACGATATCTCCGCCGTTTGTGAATGGATTTCGATGGTAATTTTTTTGTTTGAAAGCTGGTGTTTCCAATTTGGTCCCATATTAATTTTATTAAGATCCGACAAGCCGTTTTTTAGTTATTCCCAATAATGCCTATTTGGTTGGTTTTGTTTACCTTGATGATATGATAATTTTATTACGTGTCGATGTAACAATTGTATCTGTACTATGTCGTATTTGTTGCTGTACATTACCTACCTACCTACCTTGGCTGACACCGACTCCAAAAGTAACTATAATGACGTGGTAAACGCAAAGTTTGTACATTAGTAGAAGATTAAGTTGATTATATGTTGTAAGCACAAAAATTTAAGAAACTGTTATTTTATTACTTTTTAGTGTTTTGAAGTCGGTTTTAATTTTTTGTAAAATGTTTTTAACCTTCGGAAAGAAAGAAAGAAAGAAAGAACTTATTTGACACACACATACGAGACAACAACAAATAGTTTAAATCTATAGAATAATATACAAGTATATGCTCTTACTATTTTAAATTAAACTATCGTGTGCCTCAGGAATGTGCCAAAATGGTTCGGGTTATTACTATGAGTGTCATCATAGAATCGATTGACTAGCTTCTTTCACCACAGTGACCTAATTGCTCTACTATTTCACATTTTACGTCTCATGCGTCTGTCTAACTCACTACTATGAAACTCACAAGTGTCATAGAATCGATTAGCTTAGAATAAACTTGTACCAACACTACAAAAGCATTGCGCTCTCTTGTAGTTAGTAGTTACAGGCAGTAATTAAAAGTCAGTCGATCTGCTTTCGGATTGATTTCACATTGTGTATATTATATAGCTTTATATTGTGTACTTTTTTAGAACAAATTCGTAACATATCTTACGAATCGTTCATTCAAACATATAACAAGATATGCACCCTATTATATTGAACTAGTAATTATGTTAGGTTATTCCTTTAATTTTTGTAATTTATTGTCTGTGGAATTGTAAATAAAGTTTAATTCAAACTATGCTACTTTTAGGTATCAAAAATGGAAATGTAACCTAGAGTTACAAATGACTGAAAGGCGAAAATATTCCAAGGTTTTGAATGAGCGGTGTATTTTCCATTCAGTCTAAAGGAAAGGGCTTTAGAAAAGGCATTAAAGATGAAAAGAGGAAACTGAACTGAAATAATTTCACCCAGTGCAGTGTTATGTAATAGGGGTTCCTAACATTTACAAAGAAACTGATACTGACTTCATAGGATAGATTTTACTCCAATCTGAAAATACGTAGGTCCATCGTGACGCTTGAAGCTTTTATCCGATTTTGATAAATGAGGTGTAAAGCGCTTCTATGGTCCGCCTGATGTAGACTGGTTTAAAAGAGAGGGGATAATTTTTTCCCCAGTCGAGTCTGAGTTATAAAACCTTCTATACTTTCTATTCACTTTACTAAATCAGGACTTCGTCATTCGGTCCTTAGCACATCGTAAAATATCTGATTTACCGCGCCGTGAATGGTTGAGAACCCATGTATTAGAGCCGCAACTTTCTGTTCGTACCTTAGAAGTTAGAAATATGAGGCCAAGATGTTATTGGATACAATAGGGAACGGTTACTAATAGGTAGTTTTACTAAGACGCTGTATGTAAATACTCTACTTATACCAAAAAGTATGGAAAATGCCCGAAATATATAGGTAATACGATTTGCTTAAATTATGTTATCTAAGGAATCAGGCAATGTGATAAATAATGCAGATTATATAATATTATATTTACTTGATCTCCCAAGTCATTATTCGCAACGTCCGTTATAAATGAATCTCTAATTTATTACTGGATCCATCTTTTTATATTGTGCGTTGATATGAGACTATACTATTCCTAAACGGCTAGACGCTTTTGATTAAATTTTTGTGCGTGTTCAAGTAGATTCGGGAATTTCTATTCAAAATACGATTCGCTACAAAATAATACATTGCTGAGAAGAAATAATGAATGATTTAAATTTAGAATAAGCTAGGTCCTTACATATGAAATTGGCACTTTATCGTAATGGCCACTTTGATCTCAAATATTTCCTCTTTGGTTAGGAATTCCAAATTTAAATTTATACAACAGACTATTAAAATTACTCATGCATTTTCATTTCGAAAACCGTAATTAATTTGTTATTTCCTCTTTTTAACCGACTTCAAAAAGGAGGAGGTTATCAATTCGTCGGAATCTTTTTTTTTATTTTTTATGTATGTTACCTGATTACTCGAAGATGACTAGACCGACTCGAAGATGGATAGACTTCCCAAATGGTCCCATGATAAGGAAACCAGGATCTGATGATGGCATCCCAGAGAAATCGAGGGGAACTTTCGAAAATCGTAGGGGCGACTAGTGCGTTTGATATTTTTTTTATTAAGTGTTTTGAAGGACTTCAATTTAATGAAGGTCTGGAGTCGATCTGATGCTGGAGCCGAAAGACAATCGAGGGAACTCCTCACCTATTTTATCAGTAACCTTGTGTTTGGGCTTAATTAATTTGTAATGATGAGAACTTTACACCTAGATGGGTTGTGACTGTCATTAGGGGTCTGATGATGAAGACAAAGGACAGTTAAGGGAACTCCTAAGCAGTTTACAGTAGCTACCTTTTGTTTGGACTTAATTAATTTAAATTGATGAGAACTTTGTACCCATATGGGTTATAAGCGCCATTACAGGTGTGATGATGGAGACCATACACAGTCGAGGGGAATCCTCGACGATTTACAGCTTTAATTGGGCTTACTTCATACGGTAAAAAATATTATGCCAAAATCATGTAATTTTATTACTTGTCGTTATTAAATGAACAAAAAACAACTGTGGCTTGGAAGCGCATCATAGTTTTTCAAGGTCATCATAATATCCATTCTATATCTATATATTGGTGATGTTCTATACCTATATATAATGGAATTATTTAACGAATAGCAGCAAATCTGCCGTGATTGCTTTCAATTACATGTATATAAAGTTTTACACAATTCCATTTCGGTTTTTTATTTGTTATGTAATGATTTAAACCCTTTCTACGTTCATCTCATTAATACAGCGCTATCTAATCTGAGCAACGCGTTTAATAGTTCTACCCATATTTCAGACAAATAAAATCAGTTATCGAATTTCGAAATCACTAAAAATTAAGAAATAAAAAAAATTTAAACAAAAATTAAAACTGACTTCAAAATTAAAAAAAAAAACTAAAAAGTAATAAAATAATTTCCTTAATCTTTGTGCCTACAATTTATAATCAACTTGTTCTTCTACTAATATACAATCTTTGCATTTACCACGTCATAATTGTTACTTTTGAAGCCGGTGTCGTATTCGTTGATGTACCTACCTCCCTACCTACCTTGGCTGACACCGACTCCAAAAGTAACAATAATGACGTGGTAAATACAAATATTGTATATTAGTAGAAGAACAAGTTGATTATAAATTGTAGGCACAAAAATTAAGGAAATTATTTTATTACTTTTTAGTTTTTTATTAAATTCTGAAGTCGGTTTTAATTTTTGTTTAAATTTTTTTTTGTTCTTCATTGGATCTTTGCGCCACTCAGTTTATTAAATGGAAAACTTGAAATATCGTGTTATATTTAACGAGTACGAGTTCCAGCAAGGCACCGGTGGTGGGAAACGGCTCGAAGGATTAATAATGTATATGGCTGCGGTGTTGTTAAAAAGAAAACACAGAACGTTTTTGTTTCCAACGTTTTCGTTCTGGAAATTTCGATTTGCAGAACAAGCCCGGTTGGAGACGAAAATTGATAATGAAGAATTGAATGAAGGTTTGAATTATTGTTGAAGCGGAAACATCACAAACCACGTCCGCGTTAGCTGCAAGCGGTGTTAGACATAAAACTGTTTTAATTTTAAGCAAATTGGGAAGTTAAAAAAGCTTGAAGGGTAGGTAGGTACCTCATGAATTGAGTGAAGCAAACCAACAAACGCGCTTAGACTGCTGCGTTACATTACTCAACCGACAATAAATAATGAAGGAATTTTAAATTGAAACATTACATGTGATGGAAAGTGGATCATGTACGACAAGCGCAAGCACTTAACACAATGGCTGACCCTGGCGAGCTTTATTTTTAAGCTATTGCATAGCTTTTATCGCGGGCCTTGAGCGCGGCGACCGAATCAAGAAATTCCGTAACGAAAAAAACCTAACACCCGACGAGAGACGAGCTGCTCCGAAATCGGACGAATAAGCGGAATAAGTAAGCAGCTGTTTGTGAAATTTTGTGAAGCAAGAAAGTATATAGGTGTGGGATACGGTAAGTTCTCCTCTCAAATTAACGCATTTAAATAAATGTTTCGAATCGACAACATATATCCACAATATTCGGATAATGGCGTAGTTTAGATTTAAAAAATGTAAATAATGAAAAAGAATTGACATAATATTATAGTATAATAGTTGTCAAATTTTTATGCGTGTGTCACGGAGCTTAAATAGAAAGGAGAGCGATCGACATAGGCGTTATATACTATAAATTGTCCATTGAAAGATCATCACTGGCAACGATGTTACTATTTGCGGATGATTTGCGGTTGTTGCTGGAAAATGTTCGTGGGTCAACATCATTTGAATCACTACGAACTATTAATGGTATAATGTGCCCAATATTTCGTGTAGCATGTTAAGAGCTCAATTTGCTTGAAAACGAAATTCACATGGACACGACAATCGCTGAATCTTTTGGTGTCATTATCTTAATAAAGTACTGAACTTCTTATTTATTTTGCAATCATTGTCTTACTTTCATAATCTCATAAAGTACATTCAGCTAATCTGTAACGTTATTGGCCCATCGGATATCTGTTCTCCTGAGTTTGTGACCAGCCCACTTTATCAGGCAAAGGCACAAAGTGGCAGTCCACTTTAGCAACGTGCCTATTATTTGAATGATATCGGTAACCTTAGTGCTCTGACGGAAGCTTAGGTTATATAAGGTTCAAGACGTTTAGGTCGACAAAGTGTTGGTCGGCCATTAACCAGGTGGGTATGGACGGATAGAGGCTGGTGATAATGATGATGACGATGCTAATGATGAATCTAAAACACGACATTAATTAATTGTTAGGCGGTACGAAGTTCGCCGGGTCAGCTAGTATTATAATATATTATTACCTAATTTTTTTAAATATGAATAAACAAAGTGCATTTATTAATGAAGAAAGTGATATGATTTTGTTTGTATCTTATCTATACAGATAAATAAAATTGGAGTGTCTGTTTGTAATTATATAAAATTTGTAGTATAATATAAAATAGCTGTTGCCCGCAGCTTCGCCCGCGTTAATTTAGATTTACAGCCGTACGCGGATTGATGATGATTATTTTTATAGCCTAAGTTACTCCCACAGAACTTTATCAAGATAGAAGTAAAGAGTTCCGTAATTTGTATGGGGACCGAGCGTGTAACATTTTGTGTAGGTACGATGACGTCACGAGTGTAATTTAGTGATGTGAAACACATAAGCCGCGCGAAAACAATTCAAAAACATTGATTCACAGATCGATTACCTATAACATGGCACCGATTTTATCAGTAGTATTGTTCAAATAAACTATTTTATGATAGCGTGCTATGGACGATAAACTATATTTTTATACATTGAGTAGCTATATTATAGACTATATTAAAACGTGTAATCATTTAATCGTTTTTTTTTTTTTTATTATTGATAATTAAAATGTTGATTTGATCAGATAATATAGACAGGGCGCCGACCGTCCACTGGCGCCCTTATTAGAGAGATTATAATTTCTAATAAACCAATCAATTTCTTTAAAGTCATCAGTGATAATAGTTGTAGTTCTTCTGATTCAAATTTTGGTCTTTGTCACATAGTGTCATTTTGCTTATTTTTAGCTTAATCATCTAAACGGCAAACGGTGGCCACTTTTTTTATTTAAGTAATAAATCCAAAAATACGGAATATAAAACCATATCACATAATTATTCAATAATAATTGGAGAATGAATAGGCCTACAAATAATCACTGGTGGATTGTAGAAAAATTAACTGGTTTATTAAAAAACACAATCCAAAATATTTTAGGAGTTATACTTCTTTTAGCGCGTTAGGGAAAAGTGATGAGTCACGAAAAACCGACACCCTGACTTTAGCTATAGTCAACATTATTTTATATAACAATATGCACATAATGACAGTATAGACGTCAAAAGAAGATATAGTTTTTAACTACACAATAAGCAAAAAGGTTACAGTGTAATGAAATTGTACTATGTATTTTTCTTTAAGGAGTATTACTTCTAACGCGTGTACATAAGTACACACACACTTTTTTATATAAAGATCATTCGGAAAACTGAAATAAACTTGTAATATAGAAGTAGCCATAACCAGTTAGAAAACAATACATAACCAGTTTCTCAATAATATTTGCTTTGCATTAAAAAATGCTAACAATAAAGGTTTATTATTTTTATTTTATATGTTACTGTATACATTACATTATAGCTACATAATAATATAAAATGAAATTATCATTTCCTCTGCTTTCGAAATAGATTTTAATCGAGTAAGAAAATCGCAGTGTAGGTACAGCACTTTTGACAGAAAAAATGAGAAATCGTCTTCAACGTGACCTGACAGTTTTAATAGCATATTTTACATCGCTGGTTTTGAACGCCCGCCAAGTCTGGCTCATCAAATAAAAGCCGCAATGGAAAACTAGCGTTAGACACAATCGCCCGCTACTGTTTTGATAAAAATAGTAAAATAATTTTTTTAGGACAAATAGTACGTACTGGTGAAAGGAAATGGAAATGAACTGGTAGTGTTTGGACAATTAATTATTGAACAACGAGTCATTTTGTTTTAAAAACCTTACGTCGCATGCTGACCGCGGTCGGGAGTATACTAAAGTTCGCGGCCAGGAATGGAGACGTCGAGTCGTCTTTTTGCCACGCGAGGTACATACACTCTTTACTTCTATCTCGATATATTTCTGTGGTTATTCCTTATAATCTCAGCTATCTGCCAGTGAAAGTCTCATCAAAATCGGCCCAGCCATTTCAGAGATTGGCCGGAACAAACAGACAGACAGACAGACAGACAGACGGACAGACAGACAAAAATTGAAAAAAATACTATTTTGGTATATGTACCGTGTATACATCCATACATTTAGTAAAAAGCGGTTATTTTAATATTACAAACAGACACTCCAATTTTATTTATCTGTATAAGATGTATAGATTTGAAATGGTTCTTGAATTGAAGTTTGTAAATAATGAATTTTAGTCATAAGAAAATTATCTCTTTGTTGATTATTGGCCATTCGCATTAAATCATAGAATTGTTGATAATCCATTAAATATAAAATATAAAAATATAAAACAAAAGAAAGAAAAAAAAACTGCATAAATTAAAAATAATTAAATTATTATAATTGCATAAGTTGATAAAATATGCTATGCTTTATCGCGGCAGTCCCCGAGTGCCACACGTTTTTTTGTTTTATTTTACGCCGGGAGACGCTCTGTCCCCACCATGGTTCAGGCCTTGTCGTGGCGGTGGGGCTCAGTAACCTAGGGTGAGCCCAGCACCTTGGGCGAAGCTAATTGGGCCGAGGGGGTTCTTTGTACCCCTCTTATAAGAAGAGGGGACAGAAGAGCAGGGGGCAAGGGGTGAGGATGGGAACCTCAGCCCATTGTACTGTCCCGACGTTGGGAGGGATTGTTCTGTGATGCGGGACAACCCCTCTGTGGAGTAGGCGTCGGTCCCTTGCGGGACTGACTAGCTGTTGTTCTAGATCCGGGCACCTCACCAAAGGCGGCATTGGTAGCACTCGCCGCGTTTTAGTGAGTAGAGCTGCGTCCATTTACCAGCTGTCGGGCGCAGCGGGTCTCACATACCTGCGTGGGGAGACCCACTCCCCCGCGGGATGCCTCAGAGCACATTTCCCGGCGTTAAAAAAAAAATGCTCTGATTTTTATCGATAAAAAAATCTTAAAAAATGTATATAAAAATGTACCCGAATAATTATTTTCCTTACACCTTTTTTCGTTTTTAACCGACTTCAACAAAAAGGAGGAGGTTCTCAACTCGGCCGGTATTTTTTTTAATGTATGTACACCGATTTCTCCGTCAATTGTGGACCGATTTTCAAAATTCTTTTTTTGTTTGAAAAGGTATACTTGCCATTTGGTCCCATGATAAGGAAACCAGGATCTGATGATGGCATCCTAGAGAAATCGGGAAACTTTCGAAATTTGTAGGAATGACTAGTGTGCTTAATATTTTTTTAAATAAGCATTTTAAAGCACTACAATTTAATGAAGGTCTAGAGTCGATCTGATGCTGGAGCTGGAAGACAGTCGAGGGAACTCCTCGACGATTTACTTCAGTAACCTTTTGTTTGGGCTTGATTCATTTGTATTGATGAGAACTTTACACCTAGATGGGTTGTGACTGTGATTGGGGGTCTGATGATGAAGACGAAGCTACTTTATTTTTTGAAGTATTTTTATTAAAAATTTTAACTTACAAATTTGACGCAAATGGACCAATATTGTTTTGACGCTAACGTGGAAAGCTGCTGCTAATTCAGCCGTAGATTGTGTATCATCAGCTTCCACAGTCGCCTTTAATTCGTCATTGTCGACCAAAGTCTTCGGACGACCGGAGGTTCATTTTTCAGGTCGAAATTTCCAGAACAGAAGCGAGCAAACCAATAACAGGTGGTGCGTTGGTTTGAAGTGTTAGCTCCGTAAACGTCGTTGATGTTGCGTGCCGCTTGTGCCGCCACGATGGTACTCATATTCCATAATTACTCAAACTTTTAACGTATCCATGATGACAAAAAAGATTGAAATGCGATGAAAATACGATGATTAGTGATACGATGTAACACTAATCAATAAACAAATGACTACTTTTGGAAAAAGAATTCCATGTTTTTAAAATAAAATTAATTTGAAATTAGAATTCTTAGCCAAACAAATATTATTTTGATTTGAAATGGCCAGTACTGCAGAACGGCAATTTCATAGGTTATTTATGCCTATTATATACCTATTATTTATGGAACAACTAGCTGTTGTCCGCAGCTTCACGTTTAGCCAGAGCAAGAGAGACAAAAAAAAGAGAGACAGACAGACAGACAAAAATTAAAAAAAATAGCTTTTCGATGTAAGTAGTCTAAGTACGGAGTACCGTATATACTTTGTTTAAAAGACAAGGCTGTAGTAACATCAGTTATCTATCATAAAAACTTAATAACGCCATCTGTGTAGCACCGCGCAAACTTCAATGACGTCATAATTGAAATCATAATTAATTTATATTAAAATAGATCTAAACTATAATTTATAACTATAAATTCTAACCAAAAGTTTGATATAATCGTATAAATCTATGTTTGTTTCGTGTGATTGTACACTTTAACCGAGGTAAAACAAAAGTACGAATTAAAAATAAATGAGGGTAGAAATAATAAAAAGGGCCGGGCTACGGGTATATAAAGCGGTGAGCCTGGCTATACCACACAGTCACAACCGACGCCAGGAGGCCGTGTGGTCGCAGACTGCACGGTTGGCGGGGGGCAACCCCCCACTTTTATAAACCAAAAGTGAGCCGAATGGGTTCACACTAATCCGATGTAGCATTAGGGCCTTCGGGCTGTTAGCATAGATCCATCCGAAAAAAAATATATATATACCACACAGTTCTACGGGTGACGCGACAGGACAAGAATCTCTCCTTGGTAAGAAATACCTCTCTCTCTTTTTCTTAAAGTTTATATTTCTGATCTTTTATGTAACTTTTACTTTATGTGCATAATCACCTTAGGCTTTTAGACTACACGTCTAGAAGATTTCTGTATCATCTTGAGGCTTCTAGACTACACGTCTGGAAGATTTCTGTATCATCTTGAGGCTTCTAGACTACACGTCTGGAAGATTTCTGTATCATCTTGAGGCTTCTAGACTACACGTCTGGAAGATTTCTGTATCATCTTGAGGCTTCTAGACTACACGTCTGGAAGATTTCTGTATCATCTTGAGGCTTCTAGACTACACGTCTGGAAGATTTCTGTATCATCTTGAGGCTTCTAGACTACACGTCTGGAAGATTTCTGTATCATCTTGAGGCTTCTAGACTACACGTCTAGAAGATTTCTGTATCATCTTGAGGATTCTAGACTACACGTCTGGAAGATTTCTGTATCATCTTGAGGCTTCTAGACTACACGTCTGGAAGATTTCTGTATCATCTTGAGGCTTCTAGACTACACGTCTAGACGATTTCTGTATCATCTTAGGCTTCTAGACTACATGTCACAGGTCTAGAAGTTTTCTGTTTCATCATCTTGGGCTTCTGGAACGGCATTCTAGAAGTTTTTATGTATAATCATCTTGAGCTTCTGTACTGGTGTTCTAGGAGTTTTTCTGTATAATCATCTTGGGCTTCTAGGCTGGAGTTCTGGAAGTTTCTCAGCATAATCATCTTGGGATTATAGACAAAATCACTGTATCTACCCAAAGACTGTAGACACTTGGCACGGCTGAACCTGCAGTTCCTTTCAATACATTCTGGAAGTCCTATCTCTGACTAAATCACCATATCGAAAGACTCTGTAGGCCATCATATTGCTTGGCTGTACCAAGCAAGCTTCTTTGAATACTAGAGCGACACGTGTTCATTCAGAGAATGGACTTCTCAAAATCACAAGTATAAGAACAAGCTATCGAGTTAGTCTAAGGATTAAACATAACTTAATGTGCCATTTTCTTTTTCGTGACTACACCAGGTCGCTAATTCTTATAGGATATATATAAGGATAATATACAATACAGGGATTTATCGAAGATACCAATCACACCTTGGGAATAAGGCGTTCATAACGAGGATTCTTTGTATATGTTTATTAGCTGTTGCCTGCAGCTTCGCCTGCGTTAAATTTCATGAGAATGGTCGAGCCATTTCGGAGGAGTTTAATTTCAAAACACGAGAATTTCATATATTCTATTGTAAAATAGTCAAAAGATAAGTTCCACTGAGTTTGTTTCGCCGGTTCTTCTCAGTGGACTAGGTAGTAGAGTCATTTGACAGTCAATAAAATAATCTTAAAGCCAATATTGAATAAAAATCTTTTTTTAAACCTTTTTTTACTTAAATTTTACATAATAGTTCTGTCTTTCCTAACAAATTATATTTGTGAAAAAATGAAGGCAGTAAGAATCAACATTTTATGAGCCCATTACCTCTCTCTTCTTTTAACATACTTTCATATGCATTTAGTGAATAGCAGTAAATTTTAAATTACAAACGGACACTTCAATTTAATTTATTTGTATTTTTTTAAATTTAAATTGAAGTATAGTATTGAAGTTGCACGGAGGTTGAAAGTTGCAACTTCAATACTACGCGTGCAACTACAATTACAATTTTGTGAAGTGACAAGTGCATGCCGTATTTCGTCATTTCACTGGATTTTTGTGAATAACACATAAATTTAATATACCTTTTTTTTTTTCTTTAACGCTCTGAGGCATCCCGCGGGGGAGTGGGTCTCCCCACGCGGGTGTGTGGGACTCGCTGCGTCCGACAGCTGGTAAATGGACGCAGCTCTACCCACTAAAACCCGGCGAGTGCCATCAATGCCGCCTTTGGTGAAGTGCCCCGGATCTAGAAAACAAACAGGGCACCTCGACGGCTAGTCAGTCCCGCAAGGTACCGACGCTACCTCCACAGAGGGGTTGTCCCGCACCACAGAACAACCCCTCCCAACGTCTGGACAGTACAATGGGGTGAGGTTCCCCTCCTCACCCCTTGCCCCCTGCTCTTCTGTCCCCTCTTCTTATAAGAGGGATACAAAGAGCCCCCTCGGCCCAATTAGCTTCGCCCAAGGTGCTGGGCTCACCCTAGGTTACTGAGCCCCACCACCACGACAAGGCCTGAACCATGGTGGGGAAAGTTAAAGTTAATATACCTAGCGGAAATAACTTTATGGAATAACATGACGTATAGTAGATAATTGATCAAATTAATCGGATTCTTACGCGATTCCGAGAAATTCCTTTCACGGATTCGCATTTCACGAATATGCGTATAATATCGACACATCCCTGCACACATATCCAATATTTCGACACCGTATAAAAGCTTGTGCGTGCCGTGACTACAACGCACTCGTTTATCTCAACAGAGGCCAATTATCATTTATGTTGACAAACCCTCGCAGACGAATCCTGGCTAATATTCAATAGCATTATCGTATGTGGGTCACGTACAAAACAATTTATATAAACGGGCGGAAAATATATTTTATACTAAAATGGTCATTCAAATTGATTTTGTATTGACGGTGGAATGTCCTGCACCAGAAAAGAGTGCCTAGGTACAGTGAGCAAAAAAAAGGTACGGTGAGAAAAAAAAAAAGTACAGTGAGCATAATCAAAAGCAAAATCTCATCTAAGCGGACCAAGAATGATATATGAAATTAAGTACTTATAAAAGTTGTGTCGAACAATTAGATCCCGGGAGCGTGGTAAGCTTCATGACATAATTAACGAAGTGCGTCCCAGCTAATCAAATGATTTGTAAGAGAAGCTATTTTAAGACTTCTGCTCAGCTGATTTCCCTTTATAAAGGCAATCACAATGTTTTGCTTGTATTTAATCTAACGTGAACGGTCAAAATCAAGACCAAAACAAAGCGAGCTCTTAATATCGTTTATTCTTTTTGTCGAGATAAAAGTTATATGATAAGTATTTTTTTTATAATTAAATACATCGAAAATAGCCGTAGTAGTGTCATATATTGCCAATGCGGTAACTTATGAGATGATTTTGGAAAATTCACGACATGCTTAAAGATCCCACCGCCGCTTCCACACGCCCAAAACTTTGTTGGGCGTCTGGAAGGGCCAGCTTTTCTTATCGCGACTATTTTGTAATAACTATGCCAAATGTCGATGTTTTATAATCTGTGTGATAATCAGTGCCGGATTATTCACGTAGCCTGACGTAGCAAATGCTAAGGGGGCCCCGCGCTCCACAGCCTGTCTGGCCGTAATGAAAATTATTAATTTAGATAGGAGCGTAAAATATCTTGCATGCCTTAAAAAGCTAAAAAAACATACTGGATCAATTTAATTTACGAAATTTAGAGATGCCAATACTACTCAGTTTGATTGGATTCTACTCCAGATATATCGCAAGGAGACCAATATTCTGATAGTGCGCTATGTTCTGCATCTGTATGTCACTTAAAGATTCTACTTCAAAAATTCCAATTTTGAAACGGTTATCGGACACTAGGTGGGCAGGCCGAGCTGATGCTGCGAAGGCTCTTTTATGTGGTTTTATCAATATTGCCATGCCGGAATAAAGCTTACGGACCAGTTTCAACGATGAATAAGTTACAAACGGGAATAATGACAATTACGTGGAACGGAAGCCTAGAACGCTTGAAAGCGACTAGTGCTTCGCTGCAGTCGTCTGATCAAGACCTTAATAAGGTTTAAGAACTTTTATTTCTCATAAGAATTTACAATTCACTTAAAATGAGATACAATATTTGATACATTGCAAAACAGTTTTAACAATTTAATATTAATAAATTTTATTTTTAAATTAAATTTTAATACGGGATACATCCTTTATAATTCATTATATGGCTACGTCCAAGCAATGCGATCCACATTTTCAGATATTGAGGCAAGAGCCAATGATCTGACCAACTGTGAAGAATACAACAGACGTCAAGACGATCAAGCGAAATACAAAGTACGACCATTTCAGCGGCTCTACTACTTACACTCGACGGATTTATTGAACAACGTTACAACGAAGTTCAGGTGTTTATTGTCATTATTGATATCGTACTGTCTGCTTAAACTAAACGTATGAAAGCATATCATAAGATTACTAGTATCTTTGTGTCTTTGAAGTATATATTTCGACAGCTAAAGTCTCTTACAACAGAAGAGATTTTTTTTATATTATCAGAGGGCAAACGAGCAGTCGGACCCTCACGGCGCCGACGCCCATACGCATCCACACGACCAAGGCCATGCAGATGCGCTGTCCTCCTTTTCCCTACCTGACAGAATTTGCTACAGGCCCCGCACTGGCTTAATCCGACTCTGGTCATAATAGATCATAATCATCATTATTCATTAATGGTGGTAAAAATCAAACACTCGATGGTCGATGGCGTCTACGGTCTAGCAATATAAAACGTGACTGTTTTCCCTGATGTTACTCCATAAAGTTATAATACCTTTCGCTAGGTATACTTATTAACTTTATGTTACTTTGACACACACCAATAAAATATGAAATCGGCGGCTTTACGTTTAAAGTTTATATTAAAGATGATTATTAGCTTTCTAATTAAAGATTACGAGAAAAACTAAAACTAATAGAATTTTAAGTTCTTCCGTGAAAAGTACCAGGACAGCCTGGAGTGAATGAGTCCAAGTAGAGCGTGTTTATTGATGACGCTGGCCTCTTACCATCATACGTTTTTTCTTTATGCTCTGAGGCATGTATGTGGGACTCACTGCGCTTTGGGCGCTGGCTGCTGGTAAGTGGACGCAGCTCTACCCACTAAAACCCGGCGAGTGCCACCAATGCCGCCTTTGGTGATGTGCCCCGGATCTAATGAGGCAAACAGGGCACCTCGACGGCTAGTCAGTCCTACAAGGGACCGACATCACCTCCAACGAGGGGTTGTCCCGCACCACAGAACAACCCCTCCCAACGTCGGGACAGTACAATGGGGTGAGGTTCCCGTCCTCACCCCCTGCCCCCTGCTCTTTTGTCCCCTCTTCTTATAAGAGGGGTACAAAGAGCCCCCTCGGCTCAATTCGCTTCGCGCTACTATGCCCCACCGCCACGACAAGGCCTGAACTATGGTGGGGTATGATCATAGGTATGATAGTAAGACCACACATACTATCATACCTATGATCATACTCGTGTGTCAGTCAGCCTATCCAAGACACAAAATAAATGTTTCCACTTTAAATTCATATTTTCTTTCACAACTAATAAAAAAAAATCATTCATATTTTTTCCTTGAGACATTTAAAATTTGCTACATCATTGAAACGGTAATACATTAAAAGTGACATTCATTAATTATTTCATATGCAAATAATTTGTTCGGCACGGAAACGGGGGGAGCTGGATTCACTGACAGCTAGCCAGGCTGGCACGCAACCTATGTTGTTACTTATGGTAGTTAACAACTACCATACCCCTATAACCTATATGTTAGGTTAGCTGGAGAGTTATATGAAAATAAATCAAAGTTATCAGCTTGGATATTGGTTATTTGAATGAACGGTCGTCTACTGAACGACGGAGGCTACTTACCAAGAATATGGCCTGTCGAAAGTTATAGGCTCTTTACTTTAGACGAATTTTGAAGTGAAACTTCTTTATCGACATATGGTAGACATCGTATTGCAATTTTAAATAAAGCTCGTCACAATTTTCGAAGCCATCTTGAAAAAAATCGTCACATTTTCTGTCACTTTAGACCGTAACGGCGCCATGCGTATTTACACTCAGGGCTTAGTGGAGGGATTGAGGAGTGACATATAATAAAGAATTTTTTTAATGTTAACAAATGATAAATGGACTTCATAACAAAGGTGTTATGAAGATTTACTTCAATCGCGCGTAAAGGAAGACGCACACACTTTTTTCAATTATAGGATGAAACCGCGAATAGTAAAAATATCGTAAGAAATTGCAATTAGCTGAATTGCAATTTCTTACGATATTTTTTTCAAAGTCAGTTTTCAGAATAATGAACTGATAACCCTTGAATGTACCCTAATATACCCAATTTAATATTATTTGAAATGCTAATGAAAATAAAACGTTCAAGTTTGAAAGCGGCATGCAAGTTGGCGCAGATCCAATCCATCGGTCTACTTGCTTCTTATTGATTTAGCTCTACAGTTTAGAGGTCTTCGACTATAAAATATATCTTTACCAACCAAGATGTAGGCTAGGGTTGGCATTTATACGTCTCTGTTGCGTAAGATTTTTAAAGGCCTAAATAGTTTGACCTACTTGAAGTTGGACGTTTATTGTTGAATGGGCTTGGCTGCATCATGCGTGGGCGAGCAGTGGCTGGTCATTATGATGCCACAGAGCACTTACATGCTTTAGAATTTAGAATTGAGATTTCGTGTGTCTTTTCAGTACTTTGATGTCTTTAGATATGCTTCAAGTTAGATCAGTTTAAGGAGGAATTAATTAATGAAAAACCTCAACAAAAACCACCTAGCTAGCTTATCAAAGATAAAAACATTTTCGCGTAGACAGATTTTAATTTTATTTAGGCGTAATCTTAAAGTTTCTTTAAACCTCCATTTTTTGTGTAAGTATAATGAAATTATGTTTTGAGTAAGTTGTCCGACTTTATAGCTCTACTTTTAACTTGTAACAACATTTTTTGGTCGTAGATACACAAAATTCGGAGATATTTTAATGTACATTACAGTTTATTTTGAAAAACTTTAGAGAATTTCTTCTTTAGTCCGCAATTAAATGAATTAAATGAAGAATTGAACTAAGGGTCACTTCAACGTGTCCAATTTGATTTAACCATCGAACTCGGCCAAATTCACCAGCTTTTACTATCGAAAGGCTGGTCGTTCTAGCAGTTGAGCGTCTGATTGAGCAACCAGTCCGATGTTTTGTCGAGCGATTGGTCAAACGACTTGTCAAGCAAATTGTCGAGCAACTGCATGAACTAACAAACTTAGAACAAGCAAAGTGGTTGAGCGTAAATCGCCTTCGATGATCGGTGATTAAAGTTGTTTTTGGCTGCAAAACTTAGATGGATTAACTTTAAATATTTACAAACCTTGCATATCTATATGAGAATGTCTTGTGTTATTAGAAATTTCATGTGTTGTACAAATTAAGTCTACCCCAGAGGCTTTATGTTATATGTAAAATGATTTAAAGTGTAAACGTTTGTATACGTTATGTATACAAACGTGGAAAAAAATAAACCAATTCGTTCATAAATTCGTTTCATTATCAACCTTTTCCCATCCACTGCCAGTGAATAGCCTCTTTCAATGAACGCTAAGACGGCCGATCCTCGCCACTCGCACCGAACCAGAACGCTGGACGGAGATCGTCGTCCTATCTCCATCTTTCGGAAATATAATGAATATACCTAATAATATCATCATTCGCCTTGTATTTTCAGGTGCTGCAATCTCGGCCCGTGAGCATGGTGGTCCAGTGGAGCGAGGTGCGCACGGCCTGGCAGGACAGCGACTTCATCACAGAGTGCCTGTGCTGGCACAACGTGTACCGCCAGAGACACGGCGCGCCGCAGCTCTACATGGCTCCGGAGGTGGGTTTTTATTCACCAGGGAGATGCGATGGTGGTGGATGAATTAGTATAGTATCCTTAAGTTTATTCGAAACATGTAGTACTTTTATGCCCACGATATTATGAAAAAAAACTTTCCTCCGAACCAAAAATTCTAACGATTTTATCAATCTTTGAGCTATCAAATTTAAAAGAACGTTTCAAATCCGACTGATAATTTCCGAGATTGACTCGTTCAAACCAACTATGTAACTTTTATTCCTTGCCTCATTAAAATCTAAAACCTTAGCGCCGGATGCGCTGTGTAGCGCCGGATGCGCTATGTAGCGCCTGCGGTTCCGGGACCCTCTAAAAGCGGCTGAAGGCTCTCGCAGTAGTTTTAGTTAGGTTGGGCACACCCAGGTGCGAGTCCCATATTGGGTCAAGATCTACCCGATGATCCTGGCTGCTTCCATAAGGATTTCCCTGCGATACTCGTGATACTGTGAACTCGGATACCTTACACTTGCTATCAAGTAGCACGTCTGCCAGTTTGCCTATGCAACCTATAGCCATGTTGTCTGTAATGAAGTGACAATCCATAAATGTATCTCTCATTTTGTCCTCAGCTGTGCGACTATGCGCAAGCTTGGGCGAACCACCTGGCGCACACCAATAAGTTCCACTACAGGAACGACCGGGACGTCGGGCAGAACCTCTACCAGCGGCCCGTCAGCGCGATACAACCTGACATTACCGGTAGGACTTATATCTAGCACTTTAGTTAAGAACTCATAAAGGTTGGCCGTCGCTGGGACGCCCGGGAGATGTAATAGTATATATTATATTAGGTCTTTACCTATGAAATTGCCGTTTTGTATGAAAAAATTAAACGATTTTTTTTTCATGTATTTTTTATTTGTATTAATCTAAGTAATCACCCATGCATCTTTGCCAACGCAGTGGCAGTTTATTGATGCCCTTCTTAAAGAAATCAGCTGGACGGGAGGCAACACATTCTTCAAAGGCATTTTGTACTGCCTCTCGGGTATTGAATTTTTTTCCCGCCAAGAAGTTATCCAAATTCTGGAAAAAGTAGTAGTCTGTAGGCGCAAGGTCTGGTGAGAAGGGCGGATGACTGAGATCTTCCAACCCCAGTTCTTGCAACTTGGAGACCTTCTGCTGTATGAGGTCGCGCGTTGTCGTGCAGGAGCAACGGAGACGAGCGATTGGCCAATGCTGGTTGGAGATGTGCCAGCTTCTCCATCATTGTGTTCAGTTCTTCACAGTACACATCTGCAGTAATGCTTACCCCGTTTGGTAAGAAGCTGTGATGAATCACACCGGCGCTAGACCACCAAACAGTGACCATCACTTTTCTAGTGGTAAGTTTTCGTTTAACTTGCTAAGCGCTTGCGGTTATGAAACAGAATCCATTTTTCATCGCAGGTAACAATGCGGTTCAAAATTCCTTCATTTGTGTGTCTGTTGAGCAGTGCAAGGCACGTCTCGACGCGTACTTCGCGCTGGCGATCATTGAGTTCGTGGGGCACCCATTTGTCAAGCTTTTTTAACTTACCAACTTGACGCAAATGGACCAATATTGTTTTGACGCTAACGTGGAAAGCTGCTGCTAATTCAGCCGTAGATTGTGTATCATCAGCTTCCACAGTCGCCTTTAATTTGTCATTGTCGACCAAAGTCTTCGGACGACCGGAGGTTCATTTTTCAGGTCGAAATTTCCAGAACAGAAGCGAGCAAACCAATAACAGGTGGTGCGTTGGTTTGTAGTGTTAGGCTCCGTAAACGTCGTTGATGTTGCGTGCCGCTTGTGCCGCTTGTGCCGCCACGACGGTACTCATATTCCATAATTACTCGATTTTTTTACGTATCCATGATGACGAAAAAGATTGAAATGTGATGAAAATGTAACACTAATCAATAAATAAATGACTACTTTTGGAAAAATAATACCATGTTTTTAAAATAAAATTAATTTGAAATTAGAATTCTTAGCCAAACAAAAATTATTTCGATTTGAAATGGCCAGTACTGCAGAACAGAAATCATAGGTAAAGACCTATTATTTACATAGAGCATAATATTATAATCAGATAGAGTAGTAATGTGAGCCATAAAATTCCGAAACTGGTCAGTGATTTGTCACTCACATAATAGCAATTCAATCAACTAGTGATGTGTGTGTACTTCTCATCGGCCAATTACCTTTATTTTTTATTATATAATTATATACATATAATAAATATTCGGCCAATCAGAGCGCTGAACCGGCGCAGGGTCGCAGCACAAATTTGCCGCAATTTGTTTTCATACAAAACACATAATATTACCGCTCTATTCCGGTTATAAATTCGGTGTATATTTGATAAAAATCTGTATGTGAAGATGGAATAAAATATGCGCGCACACATCAAGAAAACGAGAGCGGTGGCGTCGTACTTTGAAGTGGGAAATATATAATATGTTATTGTTTATTATATCATTGGAGTCGTAGGGGCGTCACGACATGACAGCATCATGCAGTTTAAATTCAAGTTTAATTAAAAATTGATTAGAACTTGAGAACAAACAAAACAAGAGGAACGGCGGGAAATATCGGGGCGTACGGTTATGTTATTTTGGTTTCTCGGTTTTTGGTTTTAATTAATTGTTATTTAGTATTTTGTTCATTCAGAGCGGTTTTCTGTAGTTTTTGTTTTAAAAACTTAGTCCGTAATCCGTATATTATATTAATGTGATTTGTTGGCGAATATTGTGGAGGACTGTAATTCTGGACCGGTTTGCCATTGAAGTACTGTTCTGGCGGCTTTCTATCATGTTTGTTTTAAAAACTTAATGTATATAAAATGTGATTGGTTTGCGAATATTGTGGTGGACTGTTCTGGATGGGTGGAGTGGGAAGTGATAATTAATTGATGAGTTCTAGAGGGGCGAAGCCGTGGTCGTTAAGCTGTCCCGTTTCTACATATTACAGACTAAATATTGTATGGCTAATAGCTTAGTAGCTAATGCCTTTAAATAAATAAATAAAAAACAACTATAAAATCTATAACATAAATCTAATAGGGTTCGGAATGGCGGGAAGCATCGGGACGCGCGGTTGTGTTTTTTTGGTTTCCCGTTAATTAATTGTTATTTTGTGTTTTGTCCATTCAGAGTGGTTTTCTATAGTGTTTGTTTTAAAAACTTGTTTTAAAAACTATATATATAAAGATATTGTGATTGGTTGGCGAATATTGTGGTGGACTGCCTTGGGTGGATGGAATGGAGAATGATAGTTGATTGATGGGGGCTAGAGGGGCGAAGCCGCGCTCCTTGGGGTTTCCCGCCATTTCTCCGTATTACAGACCGAATATTGTATTTTGTATGGCTAATAGCGTAGTAGCTAATGCCTTTAAATGAAAATAATAATAATAATAAATCTAATAGATGGGGAGAGATGGCGGTAAGCATTGGGGTGCGCGGTTGTGTTTTTTTTTTGGTTTCTCGTTAATTAATTGTTATTTTGTGTCTGTCTATTCGGAGTGGTTTTCTATAGTGTTCGTTTTAAAAACTTGATCTTTATATATTGTGATTGGTTGGCGAATCTTGTGGAGGATTGTTCTGGAGTGGTTTTCACTTTTTTTAGTAGGACTGTTCTAACAGTTTTTTATAGTGTTTGTTTTTAAAACTAAATCTGTGTAATATATAATATGATTGGTTGGCGAATATTGTGGTGGACTGCTCTGGGTGGATAGAATGGGGAATGATAGTTGATTGATGGGGGCTAGAGGGGTGAAGCCGCGATTTCTCCGTATTACAGATTGTGTGGCTAATAGCCTAGTAGCTAATGCCTTTAAATTAAAAAAAAAAACTAAATCTATTTCTTTGAAATTACCCTTGGAATGGCGGGAAGCATCGGGACGTGCGGTTGTGTTTTTTTGGTTTCCCGTTAATTAATTGTTATTTTGTATTTTGTCCATTCGGAGTGGTTTTCTATAGTGTTTGTTTTAAAAACTTGATCTTTATATATTGTGATTGGTTTACGAATCTTATGGAGTACCGTTCTGGAGTGGTTTTCTTAGTAGGGCTGTTCTGGCGGTTTTCTATAGTGTTTGTTTTAAAAACTTAATCTGTGTAATATATAAAGTGATTGTTTGGCGAATATTGTGGTGGACTGCCTTGTGTGGATGGAATGGGGAATGATAGTTGATTGATGGGGGCTAGAGGGGCAAAGCCGCGCTCCTTGGGGTTTCCCGCCATTTCTCCGTAGCTAATGCCTTTAAATGAAAATAATAATTGAAATTACCCCAAATTTAAACCGATAACGATAAAAAATAGAATAGATTTTTATTACTAGGTAAATTTAAAATATTTTTATAGGACAAGAAGTATCTTCGTACTGGTACTCAGCGGTGCGTCAGTACCACTTCTTCAAGGAGCCCGATGTGTTACACGCAAATGTTAACGCAGGTGAATATTACATTTATTTTTAGTCTGTAGCCTCGCCTGGCTGGTAAATTCTATATTTGGTGAAATATGAATGAAACAAACATTGCTTGTAAACAGGTAAAGGAAAACCACGATGTTTTTCACGGAAACTTGCATGCTTGATGTCTTTGAAGATGTGTAAAGTTCATCACCCCGCATTGCGCCATCGTATAAGTGAACAGAACTATGAGGCCAAACGCCCTCTCTCGCTTGATTTCGAGGAGAAGACACGCGCCAAGCCGTGTAACTTAAAGATGATAATTATATGCATGAAAACTTTTCTTTTTATCATATTATGGAGGCAACCGAGCAGTCGGTGCCTTATGGTGACTATTGACGCCCGTACACTGCGCACAACCAAAAGTTATGCAGATGCGTTGCCTCCATTTGCCTATCACCCCCAATGGGCTACCGAAAACTCCCAAACCACACAAAATGCGACAGCATAATTGTCACTTGTGAGTGACGATGGCCTAGTGGGTATGGGCTCGGCCTCTTGAGTGAGAGCCGAGAGGTCCGGGTTCAATCCTGACCCCCCCCCCCCTGTGATGCCTAGAAATGGGTTTTTCTAAATTTCTACCTGCACCTGACAATCGCATCCTCACCGGTGAAGGAAACATCGTGAGGAAACCTGCGTGCCTGATGAGATTAAAAGTCTTGGAAGGTATGTGAAGTTCACCAACCCGGATTGGGCCAGCGCATCGGTGAACTATGGCCCAAAACCCTCCTCGAGACCCGTGCCCAGCTGTGGGACATATAAGGGTTGATATTATTAGATATTATAGTTGTCACTTTTCGCCGGTCGTGCCGGCTCAATACGGCTATAATGCAGCATGGCACTCCCTCTCACAAAACTTATGTTTACATTACAGGTCATTTCACGCAAATGGTCTGGGTGTCCACTAAATTCTTTGGTGTGGGCAAAGCTCGCTCGCGTGCAGGTAAAGTTATAGTGGTCGCCAACTACTCTCCTCCTGGGAACATATCCGGACGATTCGAGACCAACGTGCTTCCCCCCCTCCCGGACAACTTCCCGGAGGTGCCGGCGCCTGAACACTGACGATTCTCAATCCGTGGCCGACGGTTGCGAATCGACGCCACGATGATTAAGTAATGCTTATATGGCGTCCGCCATTTTGATTTAGCGCTACGTCAACAGATAAATATTTTTTATGAACGCGATATTATATCGCTAAAGATATCAAATATTAAAAAAATTCAGTACTTCCTTTGGGAATTGTTAATAATCGGCATTTGGATCTAATATACGTTTCTTTGCTCAATTACCTTTATATTTAAAAAAAAGAAAGACATATACTTACTGAATAGTTACTGAATACTGATTAGGTAATATAATTACCTAGTCCCAGAACGACGATTTTTTTCAAAAGCGGAGGGAAAAATCTTGAAATTAAACGTTGTTCTCCGAAAGCATTACTACAGTTTTTAGTTAATTACACAGAACAAGTAGATAATTAACGACAATGAGTGTCCCCAAAATATCTTGCTGGGACGTACACCCGGTTTGTGACCCGAATTTACACAAGATCCGGAGTTAAATACTCCTCCCATAAAGTAACACTGTAACCTTTTTTTATTTTTAAGGCTAAAACGATTTAACAAGACAAAAAATGTTTTCTTTATTGTAATTTATCGTCGCGATTTCACGCATTATGTTGGATTAGACTTGGTAGATTTGTAAGAGTATTATGCTTAGAGTATACATAATATTATATAGAGTGCGAGAGTCTCGCCGCTTCGTTGTGCCGATCGTAAGCAGATGCGTTATAGAATATATTTATCTATAGAAAGGGATGTAAGAGTGACGTCGATATTTGCAATTGGGACATTCATCATCATCAGCCTCTATCCATCCACTGCTGAATATAGGCATCCTTCAATAAACGCCAAGACAGAAATATTATTGTTTCTTTAATTTGCTTCTGGGAATCATAGATCTAAGAATAGATAGAAATATTTCACCATTTTAACATAAAAACAAATACATATGGCTCGCGGACCTAATGTAACGTGTTGTTTTTACAATGATTGAACGTTTCCAAGACAATGGTCTATGTTCATACCCGTGCTTACATTTCATACTTAGAGACGCGCGCTCTTTAAAATATGTATACTCTAAGGTATTATGTCAGCTCACGTCAAAATAAGGCGGGAAACAAGGTATTGTTTTTTTTTTGGCAACAGGCATTATTGCATTCTCGGTAGCGAATGCGCCTCGCTTATAGCTTCCTTTTTTTTTTTAATGTTATTAATCAAAGCCAACGATCCAAAAATATATATTTAAAAGTCAATTAAAAAAATACTAATACCTAATGCAATAATAACAGGTACATACATAAGTTAGTACATTTAAGCAGTACCTACCTATGAAAAGGTTAAATTATTTAATAGACTTTTATTTTCAATTTGCGCCTTTTTTATAAAACTTATTGAGCTGCAATTATAGTACCTATTAAGACTGATTATGTAATACTGTATGGCGATAATCATATTTAGGTACTAAAATGTTCATGCCTTATCGTTGCTAACCATTTTGTGTTTTAGTACATCATAACTAGTTAAAAAATATTAGGTTTAAAATAAATCTGATCCCTGGACGAAGGTCGAAGTATCAGTTGATGAATTCGTGTGTGAAAGACTAGACTTTGAACAATTAATACAGAAAGAAAATTCTAGATGATTGTGCTTGTACAGAAATATTTAAATTTAAATAGAACGTTCCGATATTTAGAAGTATATTACCAATATCAGTTAGATCAGCTCTTAACTTACGGCCTATAGGATCTAGTTTGTGTTTAGACTTGTAGTAACTAAAGTAGTTCTAACTTACCTCTCGTCTGTCCAATCATATACAAGAAACAATATTTTGGCTATATATCTTCTAATAAAAGCTTTACGCTTTTCTAACTACGGTTGTTTTGCTGAGCTTAAACATTTTGATACTATAACAAAATTTATCACTACTCTAGAACGTACACGCACATACCCTAATATGTATAAGACATCGATAAAAACCCTGCCATTTTGCAAGTTATTTATTAGACCAATACAAATTAAAATAGTTAGTAATAAAACATAGGGATTTTTAATTTCCGTGATTTTAGCTTACACGTTATTAAATCTCTCATTAATAATACAAATGATTAAATTTATATAAATAATATTAACTACAGTATATGGATTAAGGACTACAGTCTACAGTATATTCAAATCAATCGCGTGTAGTAGTGTAGGTACCTATCCGAAATAATAATCTCGGCAATTACATATTCATTTTATTATATTCTTTGGCGGCTATAGTCTGTATTTCAAAACGTATATTATGTTTAAATATTCTGATCATTACCTACATGTATATTCTAAGTCTATGTTACCTACAATGTATGATAAAAATAAAAAAAAACAAGGCAAATGTGTTTCCGCGCCATACGCGCGCCGGAGTTTTCGCAGTTTCCGGACTACTATAAATCTCAGATGAAGTAAATTTTTACTTGATCTGAGCTATAAATAGGTAAACGACTAAACATAAAAAGTGTACAACCATTTTACAAAAAGTGCTAATAAGTAGAAGTTTTAAATATTAGGTATGTTCATTTTCTTTGTAATATACAGAACACTAAATCGAGGATAGTAGAAAATACTCTCGTCTGAATCATCATCATCATCAGCCCCTATCCGTCCACTGCTGAACATAGGCCTCCCTCAAAGAACGCCAAGACGACGTATTATGGTTTAATATTTGCTTCTTTATGATTGTTCAATTTAAACGGGTCAAAACTACGATATTTAATATAATTCCGTGAATCAGCATTCGCGGAAAATCAAATACCTATAATGTATTTCCGCAATGTAACGCAGTTACTGGGTCATCCAAGGTCATGGTTACCCAAGATCCCATAATGTATGAACCTAAGAATCCGGCATTGTTTCAAGTTTCCAAACGAAAATTTGAGATTAAAAAGCTTGCGTCTAAATTCCCTTACATTAGAGTATTACAGGGCTAGCCGCCTCTGATGATAATAAATTTTAAACCCGTCTTCCTAAATAGAAATTAGTAATATGACATACGAGTATATACACTTGTTAAGTTTTATTATTATAGGTGTTTAAAAATGAGCTTCTTCTTGACAATTGTTAGGCTTTTAGATATAATTTATAGACCTTGTAGAACATTTAGTCGTAACTATTTGAGTACAGCCTGTAGTTACTTTGTCGTATATTCTTATCTGTAGCTTGGGCCGACGAAATCGGACATGAATTATGATGTTACAGCTTTACAGCTAATAATAATATTCTACAGTATGTTCACGTAAATAATTTAATAATTTACTTTCAAGTAATTTTATACTTCTGAAATTAAGTACCTACTCTTACTTTTGTAATAATGTATTTTTTTTTTCGCTCAATAAGAATTTGATGATATTAATTAGTCATTCATCGCTATAGCAGTTACTCATATCATACTTGTTTAATTACTCCAGGAGTTACCTGATGAATAACGCCAAATAATTGATAGAAAGATTAGACTAAAAGTCCGTCCTTTCTCAGATCCAAAGTTAGAAAGTCTAGATTGATTTATGAGTGATCTTACATTGAGATTTGAGACATTCAGAGATGATAGAGAGCTGTAGTGTTATTTTTGATGCCCTGGGCTTTCCAGCTTCGGTGAGGATCATTGGAAATGTTTCTAATAATTAAAAATCACCCCGAACTTGCCTCGCTACAATAATCTTACTATTTTTTAACGACTCGAAAAAAAAATCATACAAAAATTGCATTTTTGTCTGAGGAAAAAATTTAAAATGGAAAAAGAAGCAAGAAATCTATAACTCACCATAGGTACTGTGTAATATAGTAGTGGTAGCCGGTAGGCTATAGTGCTATAAGCACAAGGAATAAAATAGGAGACGAAAACAGTTGCTCGTCACGGACAACCGGCAGATGGGAAACATCTATTGCAATAATTCATGTATCATGAATACATATGACGAAAGATGGATATTATTGTATACGTACCTACTGGGGGCGTCGTGCAATTAGCCGTCACGGCATTCTAGACCAAGGCGCGCAATAGATGTTTCATATTAAAAAACTCGTTTGGAAACATTCTAGGATCAAGCATTGTTCCTAGGAAACATTGTCTCGTCTGTCGGTTTCCATATTTAAAATCTTTTTTTTAACCGACTTCAAAAAAGGAGGAGGTTATCAATTCGTCTGAATCTTTTTTTTTTTTTATGTATGTTACCTGATTACTCGAAGATGGCTAGACCGATTTGAAAAATTCTTTTTTTGTTCTAAAGGGTATACTTCCCCAATTGTCCCATGATAAGGATATCATGGGACAATTGGGGAACCAGGATCTGATGATGGCATCCCAGAGAAATCGAGGGGAACTTTCGAAAATCGTAGGGGCGACTAGTGCGTTTGATATTTTTTTTATTAAGTGTTTTGAAGGACTACAATTTAATGAAGGTCTGGAGTCGATCTGATGCTGGAGCCGAAAGACAATCGAGGGAACTCCTCAACGATTTACATCAGTAACCTTGTGTTTAGGCTTGATTAATTTGTGATGATGAGAACTTTACACCTAAATGGGTTATGACTGTCATTAGGGGTCTGATGATGAAGACAAAGGACAGTTAAGGGAACTCCTCAACAGTTTACAGTAGCTACCTTGTGTTTGGACTTAATTAATTTAAATTGAAGAGAACTTTGTACCCATATGGGTTATAAGCGCCATTACAGGTGTGATGATGGAGACCATATACAGTCGAGGGGAATCCTCGACGATTTACAGCTTTTATTGGGATTACTTCATACGGTAAATAATATTATGCTAAAATCATGTAATTTTATTACTTGTCGTTGTTAAATGAACAAAAAACAACTGTGCCTTGGAAGCGCATCATAGTTTTTCAAGGTCATCATAATATCCATTCTATATCGATATATTGGTGATGTTCTATACCTACCTATATAGAATGGAATTATTTAACGAATAGCAGCAAATCTGCCGTGATTGCTTTCAATTACATGTATATATAAAGTTTTACACAATTCCATTTCGGTTTTTTCATTTGTTATGTAATGAATTAAAACCTTTCTACGTTCATCTCATTAATACAGCGCTATTTAATCTGAGCAACGCGTTTAATAGTTCTACCCATATTTCAGAAAAATAAAATCAGTTATTAAATTTTGAAATCACTAAAAATTAAGAAATAAAAAAAATTAAAACTAAAAAGTAATAAAATAATTTCCTTAATTTTTGTGCCTACAATTTATAATCAACTTGTTCTTCTACTAATATATAATCTTTGCGTTTACCACGTCATTATTGTTACTTTTGAAGTCGGTGTCCTATTTGCTGATGTACCTACCTCCTAACCTACCTACCTTGGCTGACACCGACTCCAAAACTGTCCAAAAGTAACAATAATGACGTGGTAAACGCAAAGATTGTATATTAGTAGAAGAACAAGCTGATTATAAATTGTAGGCACAAAAATTAAGGAAATTATTTTATTACTTTTTAGTTTTTTTTTTAAGTAATTTGAAGTCGGTTTTAATTTTTGTTTAAATTTTTTTTAATTAATGTGAATGTATGTTTCGAGAAGATTTGTTATCACGCACACTAGCGACAGTGGCCTATTTTTAGAAGAAGTTTCAAAACACCAAAAATAATGAATGAATATTTCCTACAAAAATTAGTCAAATTAAAATTTTCTGACTACAACCAACTTGCAACCAAAACACCATTTGTCCTTCCAATTAACTAAAGTACCTAAGAGTCCTAGGACACGATAGTTTTTTGCTTTAGCAAAGTTAGTTTCTCCAGCCTATAAAAAGACAGATAAATGTAAACTTGTTAAGTTGGAAAAATTGGTACCTATGTGAAATATACCTAGCATGATATATGCTTTTATCGCAGTGCTAGTATGTATTGGCCAAAACACAATTATTATTATGTTATTATACTTATAATAGGTATACTTTAATTATGAAATAAAGTTATTTATTTATAGAAAAGGCTATATTGTAATTTTGTATATGGTTGTTATATGTATTTTAGACTATAGATTTGTTTAAAATTATTTGTACCTGTTACATTTTATTATTAATTAATCAATGGCTGTGAATTGTTAATTGTTATATTTGGAAATGTGCTTGGCTATATTTTTAGTTAATAAAGTCTTTTAAATTATATTATGATCATTTACTTTATCCTATTTTTCCCGAATGTGTTAAGTAATTCTAACCATCAAGACCTTTATACAGATTACAGATGCACCTTCAAGCCTTCCTTTCTACATTCTTAATGTTTTTTAGCTAAAACTGCTGTTCGCTTTATTGGATTAATAGAAGACTAGAATTTATGACAGCCCAAGACTACAAGACCATTGTTTATCAAAAAATGTTCTTCAATATTTTGCTACAATTAGTAGGTCCAGTTAGCCCAAAGCAAAAGTGGCTCTGTATCATATCAGTAAAACTTATCATGAGGTGAATTGTCTATACAATAACATGAGGCTGTAGTTATAACGGTTGTAGAACTAATGTTACGCTGTTTATATCAACTAATACAAATATGTGAAATATTATGGTATCAATCTATGAAGAAAATAAACAATGTTTTACTATAAAGTTTATTTAGCCAAACAATACACTTTTAAATATTTACACCTATAATAAGTATGACTTGAATTAAATTTCACTCAGTCCACCGATGTTTGCAGCTGGTGCATACATAATATAGTCTCATTTCTTCTTCAGCACGTCTGGTCTGCCCTTGGAAAAAAACAGCTTCTCTGTGATTGCACTTAGGGCACATATGATCTTTCGTACGTGGTAGAGTTGGATCGCTGACCACATCCGGATTTATATGAGTTAATTCATCGACTTCGTGCATAATTTTGTTTACATAAACACAGTTTGAGTCAGCCAATTGTTTGTAATCACAGTTTCTACATGCGTATAACAGAACTTTATTGTTTTTATCTTCCCGCGGGTAAAGCATGTTGTTGCATTCCTGACAAAATTGAATGCCTACGTAACCAGGTCCACCGTCTTTTCTCCCAAGATTTAAAGTCATTGTCCTATACTGTATTTTTCAAAATTAGTTTTTAGTAAATTAATATGTTTTTTTGAAAAACAGGTAAACGATAAAATGTATGTACCGTTTGCGTTTGACACCGTCTGACGTTTTTATTTTATATTCATGAATTTATATGACAGTGTCATGACTCATGACACTTGACAGATCTTGAAATTTATAGAACGCAAATACAAAAATCCAAACAGCTTCATCTGGAATTATTATACATTATATTTTTCATTATAATAATTATAATATAATTACAATATAACATTAAAATTACCATACATAATAATATAACATATTATTATATTATGTTATAATAAAATATATTATATGTCCGATAGCTGCTCACAGGTGTCTTGTCTTAATTTTCGTATAAAAATTACTTAAAAAAAAATACTTTTATATCTAATCCTTGGAAGAATGAACTGGAGACCGCGTGTGTCAATCCTACGAAAAAAATTTTCACGGGGGACGAGAGGACTACTACAATTCACAAACAGCACACACGCAAAAATAATCTGTGTCTTTACAAAGATAAATTTCATTAAAGGGGCACAAATTGTAAACGGTAAGTTTATTATAAAAACTTACAAGCAATAAAAAATGTGAAATTTTATTTTTTAAAATGATTTGTTCAATAACTATTGTCCTAAAGTCATATTACTCTCAGTAAGTGATCTTAAACTTTATAAAAAAATGGATTGGAACTTTAGTTTGAGGTTAAATTTAATTTGTACTGGCCTTTATAGGATTAATCGATATCGATATATATTTTTATACAGCATAGGAGGGCAAACGAGCAGTCGAAGCCTTGTGGCCAGGGTCGGTCAAGTCTGTTTTACAAAACTGTGATTGGAGGGTTGATAAACACGACAGAGAGGACAATAAGGAAAAACAAGAATAGCGATGTATTGCCTGTCATGCCTGCTGTAATGATACCACTGAAAAAATACACTTAAGTTTTGAATTAGTTTTATTTTATTTTATTACAAATACTATGTTAAAAACTTAGAAACAATCATGAATTATATTTTTGAAAGTTAAACAATAGAGCAAAGTATCTTAGTCGTAATATAAAAAAAAGATTATTCAAAATATAAACATTTACTAAAATTTTCGTTTCATTTACTGGCAGCACTACAAGAAAAATGTCTGCCGCCGCTTGCGCAGAGTTCTATCTAGTAATTTGGATTATTTTCTACAAGTAAACTAATTTGGATTTTTCGTGCATAAAGAACGTTGTTCATCCTGTTCCTCCGTTAAAGTGTTATTTTGTGAGATAGAGACTCAAGTTCTGAGAAAGTGACTCCTACATTGTTTTGGTTGTTTTATATTAAGTTCCATAATCAAGAAGTTTGCCGAGAATTATAAAAGTCTTATATACTATATTATATTATATAAGACTTATAGGTATATAACTAAACTAACCTAATGCTAATAATATATATATATATATATATATATATATACACACACATGATATTCATATTTAGATTTGTGTGTTTTGCTCTGTTGACATATAAATAAACTTTTTTTAATAAAGTTACATATTTTATTGATTTCTCTAAACTGTGTTCTTCGATAGTTATTCTTTGAAAATGTGGATCGCTGATTTGATTAATATTCATATTTCTACAGAATTAGAATTAACATTAATCGGCATACACATAACTGCAAGTAACTCTGCGAAAAACACAGTGCTTCCAATTTTGAACCCTTTTGAACACACTAATTTTGAATTTCCCGCGCAAACAAAACATTTAGGATAGTTTTTTGTGGACTGCAAATAGATGGCGCAAGACGCTAAGGAAAATTTTCCTCACAAATTTTATATGAAGTTGTCATTCTTCTCTTTATGAGTAATATTGTTCTGTGCTTGTGGCGACTATGAACGCTCATACGCGTTTATAGATCATTTATAAATATCTAATAGAGGCGTAAATATTATTAACTTTTGCTTAAATACGTCTAACGCCTATAAAATCTTGCATTTTATAATGCATTTTAAATTTCGCTCCAAAACGCTAACACTTGTCACGTGACGTCATTTGTTGTTAAACATCGTAAAAATAATAAAATGATTCTAGTTGTCGTTAATAAAAAATGGCTTCTATGTTTTATTATTGTTGTACGGTGCCTATGTGTGTGTATACTGTCAAAACGCCTGAAAATTATATAGTTTTTACTGTTTACAATAAGTACTGCGTACGGAAAATGGTGTATAAAAGTACGTCAATATACTTCCGCTAAATAGGAACAGATGACGTCATTTCCGTTTATTATCACGTGGCCTATTTAAAATTTTGTTACATTTTATTTATTAAATATTAATTTAATTAATAAAAATAAGGGAAAATATTGTATTTTTTCAGAATTCTATCATAGAAACTACCAATTAACATCAAAATTATATTTTATATGAATACTGTCAACACAACATATATCGCACAACCAGAGATTATGCAGATGCGTTGCCCTCCTTTTCCCTATCCCCCCAATGGGCCACCAGAAACTCACAAACCGCACGAAGTAGAATAGCTGTCGTTTTACGCTGGTATTATGCGAGCGAGAGGTACCACCCCGGTGATGCCGGCCCAATTCAGATGCAAAGCAGCAGAGCACTGCCTCTTTTCTCTTTTCTATGTAGGAAGCAAACATAGAAACCCAAAAAAAAAATTGCCAACTGACCTCCTGACCTTGAAATTGAAGTTTTCAATTTCAAGATGGCACCTGATGATATCGATATTATTCTCGTGGCCACGTATTCCACTTCCTTATTTACACGTTTATTGTGTCCTTACTTATCATAGTACGCACTCCCCGCGAGACATCTCGGCCATTTTAGAACATTCGGTGGCAAATTTGAATTTGAAGTTTACAAAAATTTAAATTATGAAATAAGTAGATAATAATAAAACAAATAAAATTGTACATATAAAAGCTCCATTGATGTTTCAGATTTTTTACGAAAGAAAACAGCACAGGCGGTCATTTTTGTAGGATCTCTGATCATCGCAAGGTCTAAAATTTTATGTCGAAAAAATGACAGCACAAGTAGTTTTATATAATGACAGGCATCCGATACTTATACCTTTAGCAGAGGGGTAGCGCCTACAATGTGTGTTTTCCAATTACAGCATTATCGCGCATTATGCGGCATAATGCTCAATGTTGATGTTCCAATTACAGCATCGCTTACCACAATCGAGCACTCTCAAAAGTAGTGATGCAGTAGTAGAAAATTAACACGTGTTTTTTCTTATATCGAAGTTTTATTTATATTATCGTTAGTAATTATTGTTTATTATTGAAAAAAATATTAAAGCTTGCGTCTTGTCGTAGTTTTTTTGGATAGACGGAGGTATACACATTGACTATACATATACACAATATACTACTAGTTCTTACACAATTTTTTTCAAAATTGAACTTAGCGCACTCTGCTGGTGCACTTGAAAACTGTTCCAATTAAACATTATAAGCACAATTCGGCATTCTGCTTCACTAAGTCGCATAATGCCCTGTAATTGGAAAACACCCAATATTTACTCCGTTATATCCTCCAAGAATTTAAGTTAGAACCTACATAGTTTTTCTTTCATAGAAAATATCTCATATATTTATTTAAAAACTTGCATAATTAACCGAGTAGTGATGATAAATTTAATATGTAGTTAAAATATATTATAATGCTATGATATGATACTAACATGCTGTAGTAATTTAAGTAACAACAAGTCGAAAAATTAGATTATTACTCTTCATCATCAGGTGCCATCTTCATAATGAAGTTCGGAGGTCAGTTGGCAAAATTTTCTGCGATCCCATGCGGCTTCCTTCAGTTGCGTGTAGCTATGTTTGGTCCAGTCTTAGCAAAAACCTAAAAAAGGTATCTTCAACATTAAGTTAGTTCTAAATACTAATCCTGGACGGCGCAGCGATGGTTTCCTTCTGCGAGGCAGTAATGTCCCAGAAGGAGGCCGACGAGCGGGTGAGAGAGGAGGCCGCCGACTTGGCCTCCCCCCGTGGGCGACGAACGGGGGTGCGCAGGAGGCGCTAATTAATGCGCCTCCAGTAACGCGCCTGTGCTCGTGTCGGGTTCAGGATGGGAACCTGGGCCCAGTGTGACACGACGTCGCGGGGACTGCCTAAGTAGCCGGGCAGTCCCCCCTTAAGAGGAGTAGTCTGGCCTTCGCCGAGGCCAGCCTGTCGCTGAGGTGATCCTGTTGAATGCCTATCCGGGACCCTCAAATGAAAGCGGCTGAAGGCACTTGCAGTGGTTTTTTTAGTTTACGGGTAGGGCACTCCCAGGTGCGAGTCCCACATAGGGTCAGGATCTATCCGAGATCCTGACTACATAAAAAAAAAGTTCTAAATACTAAAATATATACACTTATAAAATAATTTTATTTTCAGATTGTTTTGTTTCAAATATTTTTTTTTACTTACACAACATTCTCCACCCATATACAACTGGCAACCGACAACGTTTTTTTTTTCTACAGTTGGCTGTCATGTCGATTTGAAGTTTGTCGCTGGCCATAATTTAATTCTTTTCCCATCTGTAGCCGATCGGTGTCGTGCTATCAAAATGGGTAAGGAGCAGTTTCGTGTGAAATAATTTGAAATTTGTGTTATTTTATTTTATGTTGTGCTTTAAAAGTGCTTAAATGTACCTAACTATGTGAAGTGATAGTCATTACATGGAATAATATGTAAACTCAATTCTTAATAAATTGCGCATGCCAAGGTGTCCGCCATGGCGCAGACATGTTTTTCTCGTGGTGTAAAACCTATCCATAAACATCTTCAAAATGCTCAACTTATTCCCAAGTGCATTTGAGAAATCCCTATTCATGTTTAGGTATCTTGAGTGTAGTGCATCGATTTCACGGCATATTGCGAACTATCGATGATAACCGGCGACTCACTTTCTAGGTAAGCCGCGGGGTATCCGTACCGCGCGGAAGCACGTGAACCATCGTAGAGAGCAGCGATGGGCAGACAAGGATTACAAAAAAGCCCACATGGGAACAAGATGGAAGGCCAACCCCTTCGGTGGTGCATCTCACGCCAAGGGAATCGTTCTGGAAAAAGTGTAAGTATAACGCAAGCACTACGATGATGCTATAAATTCTTTAAGTTTTGTTTACGTTAACAGTTTTCGAAGACTTGACGTATGAAGATGAAGATAGTAAAGATGTTTCCGCACGCCGTATTATTCCTGTGAATGTGTTCCTACTACAACAATCACAGGATAATACTGCGAGTGGCGGCGTCGATTTCTTCGTTACTATACGTGGTGTTTATGTATGCGGGTCATTGAACTAGAAATTGTTTACAGTTTGTTCATTAAGGTTTTTAAACGTAATCAGGTTCATTTTGTTGAAGAAAGTAACTTAAACTTCAAACATGTTAATTAAGACATCTGAATATTATGTTAACTGTTCATGACTAATATACAAGAGATTCATAACTATAGTCTCCCAGCATAACTGCCCTTATCTCATAACACTGACACAAACAATAGTGCTTGACATATGCAGATTTTGAAAATTAAATTTTGTCATAATGTGTTTTCAATATATATAACCTTCATTTTATAAAATAAATTACCTGACAATTATTTTTAAGCCTTACCTTATGTAGCATTTTATTAAAATATTAATATTTATTAGGCATCAAGATTTTGATGTACCTATTTAACTTTGACAACATAATTAAGCTATTATTATTGTCAGATGTATCGTCTCACTACTTCAAAAGGATTTACTCGAGACAAGTCTCTAAAATAGGTTAAGTTTGTAAATGAGTACAATAAATTTATATACAAATTAATACACTAACTTCTACCAAACATTATTTTAAAGATCTAATATTAATTGTATGCATGATAAGTCCATCACCTATATTCTATGTGGAATAAATTACTGGTTATGTTAGTGCCGTCATAAGCACATGTTAGATTTATAAACCATGTGGTTTCTGAAATGTAATAAACACGAATTCAATTAAAAACTACATTCAATTTATATATCATATTTTGACATCATCATAAATATATTATTATAAATAAAATTTCTTTAATGAAGAATCATTGCTATTAATTACAAATAATTCAAATTTAAACTTTCAAGTAGACTATAATTAGCTGTGTGAATTTCATTGCAACCAACCAACCGAAACTAACATACAATGTAAATTTCTATGTTTATTTCATATTTAAGCTAATTCTAGATGATAGTGATATCCAATCATTGTCACAGCATATTGATTCTCTTTAGGCTTAGTTTTATTGATCTTTATTATGTGTATGAAATTGATATTATGGCCTGGTGCTCACTTGTTTTTTGTGCATAATCAATAATCATGCAAAATGTTGAGTCAGAGATGGAAATTGGTCCAAGTCATTGTATCTAATGTCGACTAAGTACATACATTTGTTGTCTTCAATGAATTAGTAGAGCACCATTCACCTGTTATCCACATTACTTATATTATTGAGTTCTGTCAATATCTAATAAACTATTTTGTATCTTCAGTGGTGTTGAAGCCAAACAACCTAACTCGGCCATCAGAAAGTGTGTCAGGGTCCAACTGATCAAGAATGGTAAAAAGGTGACAGCATTCGTGCCACGCGATGGTTGTCTTAATCACATTGAGGAGAACGATGAAGTGCTAGTAGCGGGATTCGGTCGTAAAGGTCATGCCGTTGGTGACATTCCTGGAGTCAGATTTAAGGTATGTATTACTCGTACTAATTTGATCATTTGCTTCAATCATATTTCCAAAGTTAATATAAATATAATACAGACACTAAAATTTTGTTTGTTTTACTCAATCTGTTATTTAGTATACAAATAATTTTCTTTTCCCAAAAAAGAAAATTATTATATTATGTTAAAGGTTTTAGAATATTATTACTAACTTCTCAAAAATTCGTATCTGTCTAGGTGCAATATAAGTAGAAAATTCATAGGAGTCTTGTGGACAAGCTTATTGGAAACAAATATAAACTGAAATCTTGTTGTTGTGGGTTTATTATATAAAGAAAAACTTTAATATTGGCTTGCCAAATGACTTCATAAAATTCATACGAAAATGTAGATATGCTAGTGGTATTATGATGATTTTAATATCATTATGGAGTATTTGCTACTCTGAGTGCCATGATGTACGAGCATGTCTGATGTGTGACATAATAGTCAGCACATGGTACACTGGTTCAGTTCAAAATGTGTTTTTGTTTGCAGGTGGTGAAGGTAGCCAATGTGTCACTCCTCGCCTTGTACAAAGAAAAGAAGGAGAGGCCAAGATCTTAAGCACTTGTGATAGGTAATTTTCATTTATTTTCATATGTGGTTGTTGAACACGTATGATTTTATGCTAAACATGCATCATGTTCATAAAATTTATAATTGTCAATTTACAGAAACAAAAACACTGAGTTTTGTATGAAAAATTAAATGATGCGATTAACAATTTATTTGCTACTGCTGAATGCCATGACGTTACAACAATGACTGATATAAATAATAAAATCTAGTATCTTAATTATATTACAAAAGTAAAATTTTACTTATACCTTTTTTGTTTCAGGACTGCTGGAAATTTTACTTATAAGAGTAATGTTTATAAAAATGTAAAACCTAATATGCAATAAATTTGTATATGCCATATGTTGTTTCTTTTTTTAAATCCAATATTATTTCAACTTTGTGGTTGTTATTGTGTGGCCATTCTGGGACTGTTAACCTGTTAAGATTCAGAAGAAAGCGAATAAAAGCCCCATATTTTTTTACATTAATAATAGTATTTTGTAAGTGCGATGCAATGATTTTTACCCGTTCATCGTTGAAAATTTAATACGCTAGCTTCTTATTTCCTCCTATTTTGGTATAATCACATTGACATAATATTCAGGTGATTAGGGATGTGTTGCGAGTTCGAATCACATATAGTGCAGATAATTTTGATTAGGGACACCCTAATGTAGATTAGCAAAGTATTTGTATCTATATTAGCAAAAAAAAAATCAATTGGTTAGTTAAATAACTAGTGGGGCAGCTACTTGAGGTGTACAAAACTGACATTGTCACAAGTTAGTCAATATATTAAAAAAATAGACAAGACATGCTGTCGTGGACAGAAAATTAAGTATATCACCCAATTCCGTCGTGCAATATACTTATTTACTGTGCGTTTCAAATGAGAATAGGACGGACTTAGCGCCATATTGTGACGTCATAGCTGTGAATTGAAACCAGTTAGGTAGGGTTGGCAAAAAAGTTTTCTTAATTATTATTTTTTACAGAGATTAAGTGAAAAGAAATCAATCAGAATTTAGCTCTTCGATTCCGTTCATCGCTGCATTTAGGTCAGAGTGTGCGACGTGCGTTGAAGTGTTTTTATTTTTCCCCGTGGCCAATTAATGAACTCCCTTGGTCATTTTACTTGCATTTTGCAGTGTTTGCAAAATGGTAGCGTACATTTCACGAGTCAAACTTATATTTCCTTTAGGTCCACATCACGGAGTACACTAAATACGGCAACATAACGACCGGCGTCCTTATTTTATTTAATAATTTTGGGATGGCTCCAGGGCCTTTGCGGCAACAATGAAATAAAAAAAAATATTTAGTTTTTAAAAACGAATTATGCAAATAAGTTTTTTTGTAAACTACTTTTCAAGTGATGTTTGACAGATAGAGGTCATTGATGTTCCTATTCTTATTTGAAACTCGTAATATTACAATTATTACGTACCCAACTTTAACCGTTTACGCGACGGAAGCTCTCAAAAGGAATATTTATCCCGCTTTCGCCACATTTTTCATTAATGCTTCGCTCCTATTGGTCGTAGCAGGGTGTTATATAGCCTAGGCCCTAGAGCCTTCTTAGATAAACGGACTATTCATTATTCAACACAAAATAATTTTTCAATTCGAACCAGTAGTTCCTGAGATTAGCGTGTTCAACCAAACAAAATCGTCAGCTTCGTATATAACTAGCTGCTGTCGCCCGCGTTAACTTACATAACTACCATTAGTCACAGCGTGATGTTATATAGCCTACAGCCTTCCTCGGTAAATGGGCTATCTAACACTGAAATAATTTTTCAAATCGGACCAGTAGTTCCTGAGATTAGCGCGTTCAAACAAACAAGACTGCAGCTTTATAATATTAGTATAGATTTGCCTAACTCTATTAAATTATGACAAAAAATATTGTCTAATGAAAGGGATCTCTATTTAGTAATATTTAGATAGTGTGATATATATTAATAGACAATTTGCTTTATTATAAATAATCCCACCAACTTTTAACGAACACTGCTGATATTTAAATATAGCCATAGTGTGCCCCTGCCATCATCATCATCAGCCTCTATCCGTCCACTGCTGAACATAGGCCTCCCTCAATGAACGCCAAGATGGCCGATACCTTGCCACTCGCATCCAACACGGACCGGCCACCGCACGGAGATCGTCTTCGTACCTGGTCAATGGCCGACCAACATATGCCCCTGCCAAATCCAATATGTGGCCACCCTCAAATGACTCACTCATACGCAATCGGTGCGACAGAGAAAGTACTTTACACAATGGGGATCAGTAAAGTTATAGCAAATTCAATATAACTTGTATCCAAGCGATACTTTATGACATAAGAATGATATTTCTTTTTGAATTATCCAAATAGGACCACTACTTTCGAAGATATTAAGTTATAAACAATATGCCGTTCTGACACTAAAAGTAAGCGTACTCGAGTGCGTGTGACGTCACTTCTAGGGTCCACCCTAGTTAGTGATAAGGCGCGCAGGAGTTTACATTGGTTAATTGTGTCTTTAAAACAAATTAAGTTCCGATTTGTGTCTAATTCACCTTTCTAACAATGTACAAATATTATATAGTGCCGAAATATAGAAATACTTCTTTTAGAACGCCTAAACTCTTATTTTAACGTGCGGAAAGACCCAAAACTACGTAAAAAATGGTATGCCGTTGTGAATAGAGGTGATAAAACTCCATCTTCTCCCAGGCTACAAATCATTAAATAAATAGTTTGTACATTTCGGCACTGTATAATATTTGTACATAGTTAGAAAGGTGAATTAGACACAAATCAAAAAAGCGGCTGAAGGCGCTCGCAGTGGTTTTAGTTAGGGTGGGCACTCCCAGGTGCGAGTCCCACATTGGGTCAGGATCTACCCGAAGATCCTGGCTGCATACATTTTTTATTTCCTATATTTTAAGATGATATCATTCAGTAGATAAAAAAATAAAGTTTAAACAATTAGGCAACACTGAAGGCTACAGGTTTGTCAGACAAATAAAAAATATACATTGGTAAGTATTACTAATATAATTTCCATTGCTCTGATTACATACACATTACATAACTAGAATATTAAAATAGTGAGCTATACATTTGCAGTCTACTACATTCTAGGCAAGATACGTTAGTAGAGAATATATTTTAGTAGTACATACTACAGTAAAGCGTTAGTACCTAACTACCTAGAGGAATCACTGTGCATTGTTTTACCTTGCTTTAGTTTTATCATAAATTGTGGATAAATTATTTAGATACATTTGATTTTCATATATGTATTAAGATTCTAAATTAATGATTTGAAATAAACAAATACCAAATTTAAAAATTAAACACAATTACATGTGAGACAATCAATATACAAATATATACCCAACTAGTTGTACAATATCATATTGAATACATTATCTACAGCTTATACTAAGCTTAATTCTATGATTTGGTTACAATTAACATGCATTACAATTATTAAATATATAAGAATTTCGTTGTATTTTTTTTATTTACATAAACACGAGCTACGGAACATATATTAAACCTTTTTACTTTATCCAATATTCGATTGTAGATTATTGAATTGTCTACTGAAATGGCTAAATCCTATGCGATGATGTTACACTGTAAGTGGTCAGAAAATCGTAAATATCATGTGATCCATTTCATCACGAACTGAGAATCAAATGCTAAACAACGATGTCTCCATTTATCCATTTGAAGTATCTGCAGATTGTAAAAGTAATGCGAGAAAAGCTTGTTGTTGATGTAAATCAATTCTTGAGGAAATTTTATAAAAAATTTTAGTTAGGCAGTATGAGAATTTTTACACAATTTAATAAATATTAAAATAATTTATGAGTTAGCTTATCCTGATAAAATTCTGATGCATTCTACCATTTCATACTACACAATTATTCGATAACGGTTCACATACAGTAAATTTAATAAAAATATCGTTCTACCCTCACATATCACACTTAAGACATATCCAAAAATATCTTTCAAATTACAATATCAATCACAGGTGGTTAGACGAGGCCCGCTTCTTACCTATGGCTAGATATAATATATTCAGATTCTTGGATCGTTTCAAAAAGCTCAACAGTTTCTAAGCGAATATTAGGATTCAAAAAGCGACCTCTGTCGGCTAAAAACCTTACGAATATGTATATACTTAAGTAGTCTATTGAGATTTCAACGATACTTAACTGGTTATTGTAGGAATTACACTTTTACTTGATTCTTATAATTATAATTAATACAAGTCCGACGATCCTGTCGTTATTTTCACAAAATTTATGATTTTCTTGGCAAGTATTACACATTCTTGTATATACATTGATCTCTGTTTCCGTTTTCGTTAATACGAATGTTTAATACTTTTGCCACATGATTCGTAATTTAAATCGTGTGCCTCCTTCCGTATCTGGCGGAGGTGTACTGACGTACGGACAATTTCATTTTTTCTTGCGCTGAAATCTGGAATAATAATTACATAACAAGTTAGTGATGTGCTTTTAAAAACTAGCTGTTGCCCGTGGCTTTGTTCTTGTCGGATTTATTTATATCTTAAATGAAAGTTCAACATAATGCAAAACTAATAAAAAATTGTAAATTCAAAATTATGTTACAAGAACATAAAATCACAAACAAACAATAGGGCATAGGTCATTTTATTCCACCTCGACTTCATTTCATAAAAATGTTTCGGTGGATTGTCTGGTTTTGACACCTGAAGGCGAACTTGTAATGTCGGGCGATGTTGACCACTCATCCGATGGTTCGCCAGGCGCGGCGCGATCCTCACCAGCGCAGGGCGGGGCTAGGGCTCGGGGTAGTCCATGCTCTTGATGTGTGCGACGGCGGCGCAGAAGTGCGTCCACCAGTACAGCGCCTCGCCCGCCAGCGTCGCGCCGCCCATCGCGCTCACCAACTCCACCGTCGACAGCAGCGACGGCGGGTTCACCTGCGTACCACGAAACATCATTTACCAAAATAAGACTATATACGTGGGTAACACTGAAAATATTTAGAACTGGCCAGTTAGAAACATTGAAAATGAAAACTTTTTTTGAATTTTTATTTTAGAACTCTTTGGTAACCTAATGTAGTATATTGCATTCATTTGTCATTTGTTTTTGTGTCAATTCAATCTAAAACTCTTATTACACGTGAAAATGAACATAACGCGAGAAAATTTTCGGTCAATGATTTATTATGACTTTCGTTGTGGGCTTACTCAACAACAAAGCTATGATAGGCTGCGATTAGCATTTTTTAATGAAGCCCCATCTCGTGCCACTATTTACAATTGGTTTAACGAGTTTAAGCGTGGACGTAGCAATCTCAGTGATGATCCGCGTGAAGGACGTCCTTTAACAGCGACTACTGAAGATAACATCAGTGCTGTGCGACGCATGATAGAGGAAGATAAGAGAGTGACCTATCAACAGATACGGGCAAGCCTAGGCATTGGTATGAGTCAAGTTCAAATAATATTACACGAACATTTAGGCGTCAGGAAGCTTTGTACCAGATGGATTCCCCATACTTTAACCGACGACCAGAAACGCCTCCGCATGGACTGGTGTCGCCAAATGTTAGATAAGTTCAACGGCGATAACTCAAATGCTGTATTTGACATCATCACAGGTGATGAAAGCTGGATATATTGCTACGAACCCGAAACCAAAAGACAATCAGCTCAGTGGGTGTTTCCTTTCGAGGATCGGCCAACTAAGGTAAAGAAAGGAAGAAGTCAAGGAAAAAAGATGATTGCCTCATTCTTTGGTCGGAAAGGTCATTTCGCGACAGTTGTGCTAGAAGATGGAAGGACAGTTACTGCAGACTGGTATGTCAATCGCTGTTTGTCTGTTGTATTGGAAAAAATTCGACAGCAGCGCCCACGAAGCAGGATCCTCCTTCACCACGACAATGCTTCAGCGCACTCCGCAAAACGGACTGTTGAATATTTGACTATGGCAGGTCTCGACACCTGATGTGATAATGAGTCATCCGCCTTACAGTCCTGACCTGGCGCCCTGCGACTTTCATTTATTCCCAAGAACTAAAGATAAAATTCGAGGTATTCGCTTTACGAGCCCTGAAGATGCGGTGAAAGCGTACGAAAATGCCATAGAAGAGACTCCTAAGGAAGAATGGGCCCACTGCTTTTCTCAGTGGTTCCATCGAATGCGACGATGTGTAGAAAGAAACGGAGATTACTTCGAAAAACAATAAAAGTATTGGCAACTTTCTACATTAAGCCGTTTTTCATTTTCTAAACATTTTCAGTGTTACCTAGGTATATAGATAAATAGACAGATAAAAACTTTATTCACAATTCCACATAGGTACATAATAAAAAAAGTAAAAATAAAACTAACAAATAAAATATCATAACAGCATTAATAATATCACACTAAAATACAGCGTGTTTCTGTGCTGCAGCACAGAAGCGCAAAAATGTAAATAACTCTACTGAGTTACTTACATTTACTATACTGTACTATATAATATGTAAGATAATTTTCTACTGATAAGAATACGGTATAGAAAAATAAAAGTGCAATAATTGTGAAGTTATGTATAATCACATTATTAGTGTAATAAGTTAGGTCTCAGCTACTGTTATGACGTACCTTGATGATGACAAGCACCAGCGCGGGCGTGAGGTCGTCGGCGGCGGGCGGCGCACCGTCCGACAGCGCCAGCGTCGCACTCAGCGAGCGCACCACGCGCAGGACGCACCACACCTGCGCGCAACGTGCTCACCGGTTACGACTAGTGTACGGTGTAAGGCCTCCCGCCTCGGAGAAAATATTAAGAGTATAAAATACTGAGAAATCAATTTTAACATCCCAAGTGTCGTATTCATATAAAAATTATAATTTTGATGATCATTGGTAGTTTCTATGATAGAATTCTGAAAAAATACAATACTTTCCCTTATTTTTATTTGATTAAATTAATATTTAATAAATAAAATGTAACAAAATTTAAAATAGGTCACGTGATAACAAACGGAAATGACGTCACTTGTTCTTATTTAGCGGAAGCGGAAGAATATTGAGGTACTTTTATACACCATTTTCCGTACGCAGTACATATTGTAAAAACTAATTTTCAGGCGTTTTGACAGTGTACACACACATAGGCACCGTACAACACTTATAAAACTTAGAAGCCATTTTTTATTAAAGACAACTAGAATCATTTTATCGCTTTTACGATGTTTAACAACATATGACGTCACGTGACAAGTGTTAGCGTTTTGGAACGAAACTTTAAATGCATTATAAAATGCAAGATTTTATAGGCATTAGACGAATTTAAGCAAAAGTTAATAATATTTAGGCCTCCATTAGATATTTATAAATGATTTAAAAACATTTCTGAAAAATGTCAACATCCCTATTGCTTTCTTCTTAAGTAGAATAGTTTGATGAAGCATAGATGATTTCTAGCTGAGCATGTGCATCGTACATTATATAGAAAATATTGAATAAAAAAACCCCAACAAAAACAATTATGACCTTTAACCTGATTGATAAAACATCTCAACGTCTAAGAAGGATCGCTAGAAATTCTGCTTCCAAAAAAAAAGAACCTTATCCAAACCGTTTAAGAACTACGGTGCCATATACAGTTAAAAATGAGTCAGAGTGAGCTTGCGGTTTCACTTCAGCGTTCAGCGGGGCCAGGTTAGGCCGCGCGTACTGTACCTTGTCCCGGGGCGAGCGGCACACGGGCAGGTGCCGCAACTGCGCCTGCGCGTGGGGGAAGGGCGCGGCCCACAGGTGGCGCGCCGCCAGCCCCAGCGCCGACGCGCTAGTGCTCGCCGCCAGCCGCCGCACGTGCTCGCTGAACACCCTGCCCACACTCTTGTTACATACACATGATACACATACGGAGATAAACTCTATCACAGATCTGTTTGATATTTTATTATAATATTATTAGTGAATGAATCTGTATCATTTATATATTATAATATAATATACACAAAAATATTGTGATTGTGCACGGAAATTACGGTTCCATTTAGTCTTAAGGTTACACAAGTCGCTCATCTTTCCATACAAACGCAGAACAGTAATTACTACAATGTTTGACGTTGATCATCAAAAACTAAGGATAGTATTAATTGATCTCGTCATTATCTATGTCTGTATGTACCCAATATCGTTAAAAAAAATACAAGCTTCTTAATTTTCGTATTTCAACACTGATTTTAGAACAACTTTGGGCGAAAATAAATAGTATACAGAGCACGAAAGCTCAAAAATAAAGCCCATACAGACATAGTTTAGTTATGTATTTAAAAGTCGAAATAAATTTATTATAAAAAGATACACTTAATAATTTTTCTATAATAACTGTTTTGCTAAAAGGACATTTTCGGAATGAATCATTGTGCATTTCATTCTAGCACACATGCTCGCGCACTAAACAGGTGAGATAGCATTCATTTAGTTGGAGTTCGCGCCATCGACTTGTTCAACCTTAAGGTTACTTATTTCCCTCCACTTGTATCATGTTCGAGTGTGCGAGTACGTACTGGTCGCGCGCAATGTCTCCGTCGCCGTTAGGGAAAAGAATGTAGAGGTAGAGGCGCGCGAACACGGCGCGCTCCACCGCCAGCTCCGCGCTCTCCAGCACCGTAGGGGACGCGCCTAAGGACATACTCATGTATTGTTTATTGTTACAATAGTATGGATGTGTCTAATTAATAATGTGCTAAAACACATCCTCCTTGACATTCGCAGCTAGTTACGACATGTTAGCAGTAGTAATATAAAAGATTACTCACCCTCCCACGACGGATCAGCTTTAATTTCGGCTGTGATCGCCTTGATGTTGGCCGTCAGTCTTGTCGCCTTCTCGTCCATGAGCTCGCCACCTGCCAGACAGTTCATTATTCAATCAGAGCTGTTGAAAAGTGTGTGTGTGTGATCCTAGTGGCCGTGTATAATAACCATTGAGCGCGTTGAGCGGACGCTGTGCGTGCAGGCGCGCCAGACGCCGCAGTGCCGCACCGCGCTCCAGCTGCTCGAGCGCGCGCGTCGCCGCCGCAGCTCGGGCGCACGCCACGCCCTCCGCACGCGCTGTTCGCGTCTGACTGCGAAACATATTTCACATGGCATTGCGACTCTGTTATTTTTTATGCATTATCTTTTGATATATTTGATTTCGATTTCGATTAGATATATAATATTTAGAAGTCTCAGGTAAGAATTTTTTCATTCCATCAAAGATTTTGATTGATTCGTGTAATACAGGGCCTCCATAAAGAGTAATTATTATACTATAAAGAGTAGTTATTACTATGATTGGGTCAATAATACTTACGCGTTGAGCTGGTGGTTGTGGTGCAGCAGCGCGGCACGGCAGGCGGCCAGATAGGTGGCGTAGGGGCGGCGCGCGGCCAAGTCGGCCCGCAGCGCCGCTGCCAGCCGCGCGCCCCCCGCGCCCGCACCCACCGCCCCGCCCAGCGCGCGCACGCACGCCGCCGCCTCGGCGCACGCGCCCGCACGCACCCATTCCGTCAGGGACACGCTCACGCAACGCTACAGGTACATACGATGTAAATTTAGTAATTATAATTAATGAGGTGAAATACATGACTAGTCATATTATGTACTTAAATACTAAATCCTTTAGTGTATTGTATGCATTTTTTTGTGGGATGGAGAAGATAACATAGTTACGATACGCATAATAGAAGTCTAGACTGTACACATTATTCTAGTTTTGATTTCACATCCATCGGTGCAATATTATCGAAGGTATAAGTATGGGATGTATACGCAGGTTTTTTAAATCTTGTCAGTGTTCGCGAGTAGCGCATGACGTCATCGCTTCCATGCGCTCTAGCCTCTGTTTTTTTAAATTGATTTTAAATGATACTGATTTATTAACGATATTATGGTTTTAAAATTAAAATGGAAGCAGGATTTCAAAAAGGCCAATCCGACAACCTTCCCATAGTCCACGAAATGATGGTGGCAGAAAATACGTTTACACATTCCTTTACCGATAATCAAATATTAACCCTTTAGATGTGTATTTATCAACATTTTACTGCGAAACACACGCAAACTTACGAACTCTACGAGGTCATTGACCTATCTACTTGTAACCCAAATTTGATGTTTCCTTTGTGGGGTGTAGGTAAATGCACCAAAGGGAGATCTCCGACCGAACGAGATGGTGTGCTCGGCCAGGCCGAAGCCCACTTGCTATCAATTCAGCTGTTGTATGTATAGCGACGAGCTATGGAACTTCGATAGAGTGATTCAGGAATGTGTCGCTGATTGGTCCGCCACATCACTCCCCCCAGAAGACAGGAGGTCGAATCTTGAGTCTTCTTGCTTGGCTCTCTGGCACTTGGAAACAACTGCCAGAGAGTCCCAGTGAGTCGGAACTGTGCTGCTGCTGCACGGGCTCCAGTGAGTCGGAGTGCTGCCGTGCGGGGCCGATACTACGGTGCTGACCAGGAGAGATGTGCTCTGCTTACTGACCGGTCGTCTAATGAGAATGCCCGTTGAAGCCGGTGAGGATTCGACCAGGCCGCGGTGCGTTGAAGCTGGTTGGTCGAGGTACTCGAAGAGGCTGAAGCTGGCTGGCATGGTGCGGAGGGGTGGGGAGTGATGATAATGAAGTTCAGAAGGAGACGTGTTCTGAAGCCCCAAAGGGAGATCTCCGACCGAGCGAGATGGTATGCTCGGCCAGGCCGAAGCCCACTTGCTATCAATTCAGCTGTTGTATGTATAGCGACGAGCTGTGGAACTTCGATAGCGTGATTCAGGAATGTGGCGCTGATTGGTCCGCCACAACTTATGCGCATTGAAGCCTTATAATTTGTAAATGTTGTGTACAGATGTAATTGGGCGTTAGATTTTTTACTGTATTTTGTTTAATATTCTTTTGTGTAATTCTCGATCTGCAGCCTGTTTCTGTACGTTTTAAATAAAATAAAATATTACATGAACGTGTATCCCGAATATTAAAGAGTACGTGCTTCGGTCAAGATTGCCGATAAAGGACACTCGACTCCCAGTAGCTCGTGTGTCGCTGCGAGTGTGTACTCACGCTGGGCACGTAGTCGACGCTGTGGAAGTCGGTGTTGGCGAGCACGGCGCGCAGCCGCCGCTTCATGCTGTTGAACACCTCGGGGTCGCTCAGGTCGATCACGCCCTCGCTCCTGATAATACAGCCCATTACATACACATGCCGTTGTTACGTCATATAGTCTAGGTTCTACAGGTCACCGGGCATATGTTAGTTAAACATGCATCGTCACCCAAACTAAACGTGTGAACAAAATTTAATGCCAATTGGTTGAGGGTAATTGGTTTAAAATTCACTTCCAAGATTTGATCACTTACTTTTTGTCAATAATTTCTCAAATAATTTGTTTATGTCATAAGGAGGCAACAGCATAGCACAACCAAAAATTCCCTATCCCCCCCAATGGGCCACCGGAAACTCACAAACCGCACGAAACGCGACAGCATAGCCGTCACTTGACGCCGGTTTTATGTGAGCGAGAGGTACCACTCCGGACTTAGACACGAATAGTGAAATGCGTTACCTTTCCAGCTCCTGGTCGGGCCTATCAGTTCTGTCACTCCTCTCTGCCCCGTCGGGCCGGACGCCCCTGTCGGGCCGGTCCTGGTTGCGGTACTTGGCTAGTATCTCCTCCGAGGTCTCGGAGGGCCCCTCTACGGGACACTCCTCCACACTCGCCTCCTCCGCTGACACTTTCATATCTGCTAAAAGAACTTTATACTTCGAAAATTCGATCTTGGTAACAGCCAAGATTATAATAATAATATATATACACGCTTTCACACCACGTCAATCTGGTCCCATGGTAAGTTCTCGAAGAACTTGTGTTACGGGTACCAGATAACAGAAATATATTTAATACTTTTATACTATACATATATTTAAGATTTTTTATTATATAATACCTACGAATAAATAATAAATCAGGAAATGTAACTGTGTTATAAAAATGACCCAACAAAAGCCGTGTCCAAGTAGGCGGGGCTTAAAAGTCGTGTCCAGCGCGTCATCAGTCGGACATTTTTCTTACAAGCGAACACACTTCAAAGTTGCGCATACGTTTTCGTTTTTCATTATGAATTGCACCTGTTAATCATCATGCCATCACTTGTAGTGAAGTGGTGCAGGAGCCATACAAAATCAAAATCTCCAGGGATTACTTCTCACTAGTAAATAGTAGTAAAATTATATTATATTCAAATACGTTAATGTAATAAGCAAACCGAGATGGTCAATAGTATGCAAAATAAAGTCAGTCAATATTTGAACCAATGTAGAAGGTATTTTATTTATTCTTCATGAAATGTATAAATACCTAATATGTTTATATTTTTATCATTATTTAAATGTATATTGATATAATTGAGGTATTTTAAAAATGGTTGTGAATTTTACTTGCTTTGTTTTCTTTTAGTATCCCAGCCGATCCAATTCGGCAAAATAAGTAGTTAGCTGCAATTAAGCTTGAAAGACAAGGGTATCCCGGGGAAGAGCCTATAAGGAGCTAGGTGGTGCGGCTGGCCAAAGTCGGGCTCGAGATATTAGGGCATAGAGAGGTTAGGGCTTCGGGTCAGATTTGAAAACACCAAAGTTCTTCTCTTCCGCGGGACCGTCCGTAAAGAACACCGTCCGGGAGCTACCCTCCAGATCCGAGGGGGGAGGGTCAGGATGAGCCCCCAGATCAAGGGACGGAGACGGAGGGTGGACCTTCGGCCCACATTTGTCAATATTGGGATTGAAGGTCGTAAAGGCGGCAAGTGCGCTGGGCAGACTCCTCCCGAACCTCGAAGGAACCAGCGCCGCCTGCAGGCAGCTATACTCCGGAGTATGGCGATGTATAGTGCATCCATTTGGTCGGGTCTACTTACCGCGAGGGATAAGGCCCAGCTGGTACCGAACAGTATCGTGGGTGACAGCCACTGAACTAGCCGGTGACCCCCCCGTGGGAATTTGTGGCGGAGGTTCTTGCCGAGACGCATTCATATGTCTTAGTTAGGAGGGCTCCCGGCGAGAACCTTACGTTTTACTAAATCCTACGGGTTCGCCGACTAGGACAGAAGCATTAATACGGAGGTGGGGGGAGGACCAGGCATGGCAGTCGTATGACAAAAGCCTAACGGTTGCTTTGCATTCAGTCCTCGAGCGTTGGATGCGCCATAAGCACAAACCCCGTCACCTTCCGTCTGACACAGGTGCTCACCAGGCATGGTTGCTTTGGTGAGTACCTGTGCCGGACGGCCCACAGGGAGTCAGTAACAGTATGTTACGATTGTGGCGCGTCGGTGGACTCGGCCGAAAGAAATCAATGTAAAATATTAAATAATATTGTTTTATTATTGACTTGGTTCACTTATTGCATGACATCGTCCACGCAGCTATCACTCGACTGTCATAGGTGACATTGCAGCATGCGCGCCGACCAATACCTACATTTATTCTGAAATTAAACAAATCACCAATGACGTCTATTTGTAACCTCGAAAGTGATTGGTATTTTAAATCATACGTCGTTTTGGTTTGAAGTAGGCCCACTTTTTATGTGTCATTTGTTCTGAGTTAGACTTCCTGACTTATTATTTATTCGTAGTATAATACACATATTTAATACACGTCCATGACCCAGGAACACAGAAAACTTTTTTGTTCCCTGGCGGGATTTGAACCCGCAAACTCCGGCTTGAGCGCAAACGCGCTAACCACTAAGCCACAGAGGTCGTCAATTATGAAGATGCGTTGCTCTCTTTCTCCCTCTCTCTCAATGGGCCACCGGAAACTCACAAACCGCACGAAAGGCGACAGCGTAGCTGTCACTGGACGCCGGTGTTATATGAGCGAGAGGTACCACCCCGGTCGTGCCGGCCTAATTCGGCTGCAAAGGAGCAAGGCACTAACTACCTCTTAGATTTTTCTCATATCTATCCTCATAGTATAGATTAAAGTCGCCTTTTGTGTTGGTCTGTTTGTGCATCAATATTTTATAAACTACAAAACGGATTTTGATACGGTTTTCACTGTTGGCTTCGTTATGAACTAGGGCAGGTTTCTACGTATACGTATACGTACTGAAGACAACTCGCAGTGGTTTTAGTGCAGTATACCGAAGCGGGGATAGCGGGGTCGCCGCGAGTCCCACATTTCCCCGGGGACAACCAATCGCAATTCACGCGCGTGAATGCGCAAAGCATGTCCACCGCCTTATGTGGGTATGTGGTATGTGGGACTCTCGGCGCCGGTATCCCGCACTAAAACCACTGAGAGTTACCTTCAGCCGCTTGAAGGGGAGTGTCCCGGATCTGACTAACACAGGACATCCCCCGCACCGTTAGAATTCTACGTGAACACTGAGAGGCATAGATTATAAAAATAGTCATCATCAACCCGGAACCGGCTATAAATCTAAGCTAACGCGGGAGAAGCGACTATATAAATGCCCTCGCTATGGCCGGACAGGGCACTAACCGGCCTGGTGGTGCGCGCGGCCCTTCTGGCGGAACATCTTGATCTTGTGCAGCAAGTTCCCGCCCGAGCGCTTCACGTTGTTCTTGAGCTCGTCCAGGTTGCCCGCCAGCGCCTCGTCGATGTTGCGTCTTCTAAAAGTAAACTCCATATTTATATTAGCAACTATAGCTAAGGATTAAAATGTTTCTCTAGTCTATAGTATTAAAAACGCCCTCAATATTTTGAAAACGTCTTGAGGTAATTGGCGTACAGAATGCGTGTAGGCGAATATAACTCAGTGCGATTGACACGCACGCACACGTTGCGCTCGTTAAACTTCGTACACATTTTTACTACAAAAGATCATGATGGATAATGGTTTTAGTACAGTAGTATATTTTTAGTACCTACAGGTTCTTCAGAACCTGTAGGTTCTGAAATGAGTACATGGCTTTATATGATGTCATAATTATTCCGCATATACAGCGTCTGGGCTAAATGGGTTGGAATAGGCCCACCTCAACCGCAGTAACGACCTTAACCAAATAAACGTGCGTCACCTTTGCGTCTTCTCGGCGGTCGCGTCAAAGCTGATGCTCTTGGGTATGGCGCCAGTGGAGGAGGCGGTAGGCAGCTTGGGCGGCGGGCTGACGCGGCGCTCCGTCACGTTGTCGGAGTTGACGTCCTGGCTGGAGCTCTTGTCGGAGGCGGACGTCTCCGAGTTAACGGACAGCGTGCTGAGCGACATGTTGCTGGCGTCACGCCGCCGCTCCACGCGGGACGAGCTGATGTTGACGATGCTGGTGCGGATCTCGGACTTGATGCGCGATACGTTGTTGACGAGGCCGGTCGTGGAGATGGTGGCGGCGCTCATGCGCGTCATCAAGTCGGAGATGGCGGAGCGCGGCTCGGCCTCCGCCCCCTCAAAGCGCCGCTCGTACTGCGACACAGACAGCGCGTTGAACGAGCTCTCGCTGGAGTTCAACGACCTAGATCGAGAGTTTACTATCACTTATGTTCTTTGACACAGGACACTATTAGGAGTGCTTATACTATATATATTATTCCACTGAGTTTGTTTCGCCGGTTCTTCTCAGTGGGCTTGCCTTGGAACCGGTGGTAGACTCAATTGACGTTCAAAAATATACTCTGTTGGTACTATTTTGAATAAAAATTTTGATTTTGATTTATAATGTAATTAAAACTTGAAATATTGGCGAGGGTACTATATTACCGGCACCAACTTTTAGACACCGCATTGCACGCTTCTCATAGTAAATAACGCATGGACGATTTAAACAAGTCTTTTTGTGGAGATTTCGCAGATGATAAATAACATTGGACTCTTACGCTCATGGGGCATTTACATTAGCTATTTCGCCTGTTAATTGGCATATATTTAATTACAAAAAATAATTTTAAATTACTAAATATTTAAAAAAAACATACAGATAATATGTAGCGAGAATCTTACCTGTCCATGAGATCGTGCTCCTCGTACGACTTGGAGGTGGAGGGCAGGTCGTACTTGGGGAAGCTGTCATCCACCCACTGGCTGGTGGCGTCCACGCCGGCCCCGCCCACCGGCCCGCCGCCATCACCGCCCTCCGCCCCCTCGCCGTTGTCACCCGCACACCCAGTCATGCTCGCCGCGCGCGCATACTCCGTCTCTGCGCTGTCACTGGTAGAGGCAATATTGTCTTCAGTCGAAACATAAGAAAAGGCCGCAAAAAATGTTGATTCTACCCAAATTATTATTTCTACAAAACTATAACTATAAATTGCGTTGTGTACGTAATACTTTTTTTTCTTTAACGACGGGAAATGCTCTGAGGCATCCCGCCTGGGGAGTGGGTCTCCGCAGGCGGGTATGTGGGACTCGCTGCGCCCGAAAGCTGGTAAGTGGACGCAGCTCTACCCACTAAAACCCGGCGAGTGCCACCAATGCCGCCTTTGGTGGCCAATGAGGTGCCCCGGATCTGATGAACAAACAGGGCACTTCGATGGCTAGTCAGTCCCGCAAGGAACCGACGCCGCCTCCACAGAAGGGTTGTCCGGCACACACAATGGGGTGAGGTTCCCATTCTAGTCCCTGCCCCCTGCTCTTTTGTCCTCTCTTCTTATAAGAGGGGTACAAAGAGCCCCCTCGGCTCATTTAGCTTCGCCCAAGGTGAAGGCCACGTCCACGCCCAGGCCCACGTCAAGGCCTGAACCATGGAGGGGAGGTACATAATACATGATTGAAAAAAAAATGTCGTATTTCTGTCTAATTTCTAAATAAAAGTTTTGTGTACATTATTTGTTGCTGAAATGGAATATGAATTTTCTTATTTACATTCCTTTGATTCAGGAAAAATCAAGTTCTTAAGACCGTCTATACTGTGTATGTGACGGCGTACATACCCGTTCCTGTCGGCATAGTGGAACACGTCGGCGTGGTGCGGCGGCGCGCTCGTGCTGGGGCTCTCGGGCGCCGACGTCGCGTAGCACGTCATCACCTGACCATAATATAACACTCGATAGTAGTAAATAGTCGGAAAAGACACTTGAATTTAATTTTTTTTTTATTTCCGCTGGCCCATTTGATATGGAAAAGGAGGCCACGCATCTGCATAACTTTTGGCTGTGCAGATGTCTATGGGCGTCGGTAGTCACCATAAGGCTCCGACTGCGCTTATGGGAGCGTTCGTAGCTACCATTATTTGAAAAATGCCCTAATGGTGTCGTTGTGGTATACTACTCACCGGGTACCCGTTGACGAGGATACTCTTGCGGTGCTCGCTCGGGTAGGGCAGGTTGGGCAGGTGCGGCTCCAGCTCCACACCGCGTGGCGTGCCCGCCAGCGGTGCGCCCGTCAGGCATCCGCTGCCCGACCTGCACGCACACACGATGTCAGACGCGCCGCACACGTAGTGTGTGCACGCCACAGCGTATATAAAACTCTTTTTTGAAGCTTTTCAGTTCAAGGAGAAGGAACCATGATCTTTTCGAATAAGGGACATGTTCCTTACTAAGGGTACCCTAACACAAAATTTAGTACGAGCTCAAGTTTGAATTTAGGGTAGCCTACAAAATTCAGAGATATCTGCTAGAAACTTCCTTCACTTGACCAATTTAAGTCCGAAAGGTCTCAGTCAATGGTGCCAGTGATGAAATTGTCATTCCGTCTGGTGCTTCAAACTTACCGATTGGTGAGTTGAGAGCGAGACGCGTGGCGTGGACTTCCCAAGTCTGGTCGTCTGGTGCTCTGCGGATACAAGATATTACAAATTATTTCTACCGATTCCATTCTAATGAAGTATTAAGGTAAAATGTGAAGAGAAGCGATTGCCAGGGCGTATATGTGGAGGGTACCTGGAAGGGGCGTGGCAGGTCGTCCTGCGCGGAGGGGCGGCGCGGCCACGACGTGTCGGAGCGGGCGGCCACTGACACGCAGTCGTCCGTGTCCACCTGAAGACCATCGTCATCACCAATAAGAGGTTATATTGACAGTGATCCGATAGAGATCGATTGATCAACAATTTCGACCATAAGACATTAAAGTATTTTATTTTTTCTATTCTATATATTTAAATACCCTCGACTATTATGCAATAAAGAGGTTTTCTGTGTCCGTAATTCCAAGGTAGAGTTCAGTTATTTACATCCTTCCATATCTGTAGCTACCTCGGTATTGAGGTTTATGTCGTTAACAGTAAAGGACTATATCGTTTACCAACTGGTCTAGCATGCGCGCACGACAAAATGTTGTCTACCCCTTTTCTCGTATTATCTCTCTGTCTACAGTAGCTAACATGCGTTTTCATTTTTCAATATAAGACAAAGTATATTTAAAGTAATTTATAATAAAAAAGTAAGTAATTTATAATAATAATAATAAGTAAAGTAATTTAAACTTAAATAAGTAAAACAGGGTGCCTTATTGTTGTATACCATGGTATTTCCCTACTATAATTACATAATTTCGGTATACAAAGACTGTTCCCGTAGTAGTACACTTCGTATTACGTGGTATCACCATAACGAGTAATCGAGAAATTACTCGATGTAGACATTATCTCTCTCTCTCTAGTCAAGAGATATCTCGTTGTACGCATGCTAGCCCAGCAAGTGTTTTAACTTTGTCGTAGTCCACTTAGTTTGGGAAGGGGCTTTCTGAACCGAGTCCTACATAACCGGCAGGTCTTAACCAGGGCCTGTGTCAGTCGACTGACCCGTAAGTCGTCAGGTACCTCTGTGTTCCGGTCGCTGTCGGAGGCCAGCACGTCGACGCTCCAGGCGGACTCGCTGGCCGTCTCCGACGCGTCAGGCGCGTTGGTCAGAGCGTTCGAACCTAACAGTTACAACACAAGATCTTTTAAAATTAAGGTTACACAAGTCGCTCATCTTTCCATACAAACGCAGAACAGTAATTACTACAATATTTGACGTTGACCATCAAAAACTAAGGATAATATAAATTGATCTCGTCATTATATATGTCTGTATGTACCCAAAATCGTCAAAAAATTAAACATTTAAAAATAAAATCTTTTAAACTTTCGTATTTCTACACTGATTTTAGCCCAACTTTGGGCGAAAATCAATAGTGTACGGAGCACGAAAGCTCAAAAATAAAGCCCGTACGGACATAGTTTAGTTATTCAAAAGTTGAAATAAATAACTTATTATAAAAAGACACACTTAATAGTTTTTCTATAATAACAGTTTTGCTAAAAGGACATTTTCGGAATGAATCATTGTGCATTTCATTCTAGCACACATGTTCGCGCACTATGTCAGGTGAGATAGCGTTAATTTAATTGGAGTTCGCTCCGTCGACTAGTTCAACCTTAAAATGTTAAATTCCAAATTTCAACGTACAGAACAATCAAGCAAAGGTCATTTTAGCTCCCTTCAGTCCAGCCAGTTAGTGCGTGTGTGTGCGTGACCGCGTTACCTGCGGGCGCGGCGGGCGGCGCGGGCTCGCACGAGTCGCCGATGGTCTCGGAGTCGGAGGCCAGCACGTCGGTGCTCCAAGTGTCCGACATGATGCTGATCGTCTCGTCTCCCTCCAGCAGCTTCTGGAAGTCGAACGTGTTATACCCATCGGGCGAATACTACTTACTGTATAGAAACGACAAAAATGGGTTCAGACCCGACTAGGACAGAACACCGCGGAGCTGTTTAACGAAAGAAATATGCAAGATCTTCAACCGGAAATCAGTAAAGTGTTCCTAGTTCAAGTTCATACCAATCTGAAATGTTGCGTTTTTGCGGCAACTTTAGTGGAAAGTGGAAACATATGGCTATCCTGTGTTCGACAAAAAAAAATTTTTGTGTGTGTGTGTGTGTGTGTACCTTGATCTCGAACTTGCAGAACTTGTCCTCGATCTCGTTGCGCGTCTGCTTCAACAGCTTGGCTTGCGCCGCGCTCGCCGCCTGGCTCACCGGCGCGTTCGCTTGCACGCTACACAATCATCATCACAGTAAGCTTGTCTATTGCTGACGGCCACTACAGTACACGTAAGGTCTAGATAGTTTCAGCCACTTTCATCCAGCCAACAGACATTTGTATGACGACTTAACATGCGTGTGATTGTTTTATTTCAACAAGCGACCTTTGCATGTAGATGTTCATGGGATATGCCTGATCTTTTCAATAGTTGGCCGTCATGTTAATATACTTCTGTTCCTAGTACCCGTGATCAGTACTTACGAACTTTACAACGTAACCACATAAGACTTTTCGCTTGCTGTCATTTATAATAGCTTCATATTTATATAAAGAGCTGATATCAAGACGCATATAAGAAAGTAAAAGCTATTATTTTATTCAAGTTGTACTTTTTTATCAATAAATATATAAATAATATAAATACGTCAAGTTAAATATACCACAAGTATGCCTCTAATTATTCTGTTTGGTACTTTTTATATAATATTGATACAACAGTAAAACAAAATGTCTGCTGTCCTTCTATGCGATATATAATTAGGAAGTACTTGTTGTATGTGGTGTAGTGTGGGGGCGGTACGTACCGACGGTGCGGCGCGTCGGGGGCGGCGTCCCCGTCCGTAACCTGCGAGGAGGGCGTCTCCCGGCCTGAGATGTTGGGGCTGCCCCGCCCGCTCACGTTCGCCGACACCTGTTTGCAAACACAACCATATCACGACAAATTTTGAATATTTTCTTGAATTTTACTTATTGTAATAAACTATAAGCCATTCCTGGAAGATTTAAGTATCACTTGTGTATAGGTTAAACAATTCATCCATACAATCAGTTCATTGTGTTGGTCATTTTTAATAATAAAGAACTTGATGATCTTGATACGTATAATGTGAATTAAGTTACAATATTTGAGTCCCGACAATAACAATAATTATAAATTATCGGTCACGTCCGATAGACGATTAAAATGTGATAGTTCTCGAAGCTACGTACGCCGGTACGGAGGGAGATGAGCCCCCTCTCGCTTCTTCTAATATCGCATCACAAATACTTCGTCTCTTTACACTTATGTGTTTAAACATTATAGGTACACGAACACTTGTATTCGTAAACGCATAGGTTCACAGACACATTGTTATGTTCGTCAATTTCAATTGGTTTTTTTTATGTTAGTTGGATAGGCAAACTGGCAAACGTACCACCTGATGGTAAGTGGTCGACGTCGCCCATGAACATAAACTAGTTTACCTGGAACGAGCCCAGGCAATTTATGTGTTGCCTATCCTGAGACATAAGATGTTAAGTCTCGGTGCCAGTAATTACACAGCCTGTCTTGCCCTTCTCTCCGAAACACAGCAAAGCTGTTTCACGGGTAAATAAGCAAGATGGTGGTACCCATGCAGCTGGGAGCGCAGAACAGTGCTTCCCTCCCACCGGTCGTCCCCGGTTGGTCGCTGCCACCGAGCTTAGACTGTGCGCGGCGGGGAATAGAGAACGCAAGACCACACAATGAGTAACGACTCGAGTTATAACTTCTCGTGAGTGGGAGAAATAAGCGGAGCTTTACAATCCGATTATCGATAAATTAAAATCATGTCGATAAATAGTTCATTATTTATTATCCTTTACCGTTTTAACTTATTATATCTAGTATATAATTATATACTATTTAGGACACATCGTGCTCTCTGTATCTCGACAAGTCGCGAACTTACGGCGAATGATTAAATGTATCCATCGAATAAGGATAGTGCTTTGGCTGCGATGCGTTCTCTATTCCCTCAGCGCACTGTCTAAGCTCGGTGGTTGCTGCTGATTTTATATATCAAAATATAATATATCTAAATAATAAGTAAAAATATTGTTTTCGTAATACATATCATGAGGAAACAACAGAGAAAGAAAAAACTAACCCAACCAGTCAAAGGGACTGCCGATAGAAGTAAAAACAAAACAATTAAATTCAAATACCTATAATACAGGCTTAAAAAGATTATGACAACCTATACAATTTAAATGGCGCACAAAATGACCGCATGACATTGACATTTCAGTTTTTTTTTTCGGATGGTTCTCTATGCTAACGGCCCGAAGGCCCTAATGCTACATCGGATTAGTGTGAGCCCTTTTGGCTCATTTTTGGTTTATAAAAGTGGGGGGTAGCCCCCCGCCAACCGTGCAGTCTGCGACCACACGGCCTCCTGGCGTCGGGTTGGGACATTTCAGTGTGTTTGACGATTGGTTATGTAAACAAATATTGCTTAATCTTATATATATAAATCAAACGTCAAATAGCGTCTCATACAGGTGATAAGTCGCGAATCCAGAGCTTTTATCTCTTTTTCACTTCAATAAAGAGATTAAGAGAGAGCGACAGTATGTATGGTTTATGTGAGTATCTATCAACCTATCTATCAGATGGCGAGAGAATTGTATACCGTTACCGTCCACCCTTCTCTCAGTTTAAACTCAAGCGATCCACCATGGTACTGACCATGTCGGAGAGGTTGTCGTTCTGGTCCTCGGTTTCCAGCTCAAGGCTGGAGGTGACGCTGTGGTTGGAGGCCGCCTCCGACACCGCCTCCAGGTTGTCCGACGTGTTGCCCAGCGACACCTCGTCGTGGGATACCGAGAATCTGGACAGTGCGTACATTATAAGTGGCTGGACGTGGGACACCTTAGTAGCCTGAAGTCTATAAGTTAATTCCTATATAAAATTATATTATACATTAACTTGTGTGACAGATCTCTAGGTTCTCATCCAACCCGATACTGCATAGATAGCGTTATAAGAACGCAGATCACGGGTGAAGAATTGTAGCGATCGCCAACTGAGGCCGATTAAGCTCGTCCCTGATCACGAGCATCGTCAATAGTTATAATTTATTAAAATCACCCTCATTATCAACCTTTTCCAATCAAGACAGTTCTCTGATCGCATGACTTTAGCGAAATAGGATTTCATATTATTTTTAATGTTTACGCGAATGTCACTAATTATAATGAAACAACTTATACTGTTTTTATGGCGGTTTATTTATATTTTGGTTGCTGTAAATTACTCAAAACGTGGGACATGTAAAAATCTTAATCAGGCACTAAAATCAGTAAAAGTTGTTTTATTATAGTGAATGCAATTCGCGTAAACATCAGACCGTATGAGCTATGAGTCGTAAAATTAAGATAACGATGTAATGAACATACAACGTAAGATACGTGTTATCTACTCTTTGTTCCACAATTCGAAGATGAGCTAATAGTCCAATAACCCGTAGAGAGACTAAAACAAGTCTCTCTACGGGTCTCTATCCATTATCAAAATATGTTGTCAACACTCTCTGAGCGGCGGGCGACGAGGGCGGGTCTCACCTGGCGCGCTTCTGGCCGGGCGGTGGGCGGGGCGCGGCGGCGTCGTCCACGTCGCCCTCCGCCCCGCCGTAGTAGCACTCCAGCACCTTGGACTCACCCACCAGACCTGACACAAAGAATCAAGCACTTTGACGTACAAACACACACTACAAACAATTATTCATTTTTATAAAAACATCATTCTTATATATTTCTCTTATGATTACATTAATTTCACTTAATTTAAACACACACAAGCATTTTTTCGCGAATTCAACTAATTTAGAGAGTTGCCTGGGCTAGTTCCAGATAAACTAATTTATGTTGATGGGCGACGTCGACCACCTATCAGGTGTCATGTCTGCCTGTTTGTCTATCCAAGTAACATAACAAAGAGAAATTCAATATGTCATATCAAGGAACCTGTACTTGTTCCATCACCCTCTCGTTCACATAATACCGGCGTAAATTGACGTTTCGTGCGGTTTGTGAATTTCCGGGGGCCCATTGGGAGAATAGGGAAAAGGAGAGCAACGCATCTGCATAATGTCTGGTTGTGCGGATGTGCATGGGTGTCGATAGTCACCAAAAGCTTTGACTGCTCGTTTGCCCTCCTATGCTATAAAAATACATAACTCACCGACGTAGTCCTGCTCGTCAGCGGCGGCGAGCTTGATGACGAGCACCTCCGGCGCGTCCGGCTCGCGGTCCGCGCGCTCGTCCGAGCTGGTGGAGCGCGGCAGGCGCGGCTTCACCTTGCCAAGGATGCCGCGCCGGCTGCCGTGACCGTTCTCCGACACAGTGTCCTTGATGTCGGATATCGATCTACAAATTAATATACATTTATTAGATGAAAGAGAGTATCACTTATTGTAATAACATTTACGGATTTCTTTAAATATGAAAGTATTAGAAATGTAGAAAATATTCCATGAATTTTTTCTACAAAAATTAGGATCGTTAAGTTTAACACAAAAGTTTATCACATTGTACATATAATGAAATAAATAACATTTATTTGAAAAAGTTATAAATGTTACAACAGCAAGTCACTACTGGACAACGGTAAGACGGTAAATGCTACACTTATTTATTTACAAAGTAAATGAACTTCACATGGATTAACATCTAGATTGCCGCTAAATTCTTGTTACGTTGACGTTCACTTAAATATCGGTACCTGAGCGCGCCGAAGTCTGGCATCTTCCGGAGCAAGTGCTGCAGCCGCTCGCGGTAGGCGGGCTCGCGCGCCGCCAGCTGCGCGCTCAGCCGCGACACGCCCTCTCTGAACACGCCCACAACACATGTTAACATTGTTATCGCCACTCATGTCCGGCTGGGCGAGTGATCAGGCTACTGGATACTTTATGCAGAGGTCACGGGTTCGTTTCCCGCCAGTGCAGATAATTTGTATGATGAATATAGATGTCGGCACCGGGCACTTAATTAAATTTTATTTCCATTCCTAGTACCTGGAATACAAGTTCTTACGAACTCAGCACGGGGCTACGTTAATGTAGCGTGATTGGTGTTTATTATTTATTTCTTGTACAACAAAAAACAAAACGGTTTTAGAAAACAGCAACATTTTTTTTAAGATACACATGAGGATACCTAACCATAAGTTACTTTAAGAAAAAAATCGTCTGCTTGTCTTCAAGTTCATCGTATAAATTCCGAAATTGTGCATGACTTCGTGAATATTTTGGAGTTGAACGGTTATTTAACGTCAAACTCGTATTTTTAATTTTGGTATAAATGATAATGTAATATCACATAACGAATTTTGGCTATTTAATATCACCAGGGTTTAGAAGATATAAATATCGTCATGTATTACCCAAAGCCCACTTCTTCAGTATTTTGAATGCCATTCTGTTGTTCCTCTCCACCGTTCTGATTATTGTTGTTCAGTTTTGAAGTAGACTGTCTCAGAAATGTTATCTGTAAAAAGTTTTGTAAACATTACTATACTATTTTCAATAAAAAAAATTTGATTGATTATGTCTGTAACAGTGTCGTACCAGTTGCTGCGCGTCGGGCGCGGTGTAGAGGGCGACGTAGGTGCGCGCGCGCACGTCGGTTCGCAGTGGCGCGGCGGGCGGCGGGGGCGGCGCGGGCGCGTGAGCGTCTTTCGTCACGCTCTCCACCAGCGACCACACGCACGACCGCTCGAACTTCGCGTACACGTCACGGACTTTCGGCTCCACCTTTCATTCAATGAGAATATTTCTTAAGGGACCAGGCTAACCGAATTCGTCTTTATCGCTAGAGAGCCGTGATTTAATAGTTTTAATATTTGACTGGCCTGTTGGTCTAGGGGTCAGTGACCCTGACTGCTAAACCAGAAGGTCGTGGGTTCGATTCCCACCCAGGACAAATGTTTGTGTGATGAGCATGATCATTTGTCTGTTTGTCTATAGTTTGGGTGTAATTTATCTATAATATGTATGTATTTAGATATATATAAGTATGTATCAGTTGTCGGGTTACCATAGGAACAGGCTCTGCCTAGTTTGGGATGAGATAGGCGTGTGTGAGTTGTCCCAAGATATTATTATTAATATGTAGTTATAATATAATATATAGTATTCGTCATTTCTTAGTTTCAAGTGAAAACAAATATAACGATTTTGTATTTGCATTTTCTGATTTTTCTCTCAAATTTTTTTTGGTGAGATGTACATAATCTTGTGTGCATATTAATAACCAAATAATAATAATACAATATTGAGACCAAGAAACATAAAACTTGTTCTTTAAATCTTCCGTGTGTTTTGGCGAATCCATCTGCCAAAAATTGGAGACATTTTTAGAGATGTAGAAAAGAAATTCGAGGGGAGAAGGAATACAATTTCTGGGCGTACCTAGAGCATGAAGTATGTTTTCATTGTTATTATATATAAGATTATTCTTACAAAACACGAAAGTCGACCTTGTACATTAAAACAAAACATTCCCTCTTGTGTACTGACCTCCTGGTACTTGGCGAGGCTGAGCATCTGCAGGATCTGCGCCACCTGGACGAGGTTGAAGCGCGCGATGTAGGAGACGGGCGCGTCCACCACGCCGTGCGACTCGGGGCTCACGATCGCCGCGCACACGAACGAGCTCAGCACCAGCTCCGTGCTCAGCGCGTGCAAGTCGCGCTCGGCCGTCCTGGACAGGTCAAACACCATTTGATCACTTCCTATCATACAATTCCTCCATCTCACCTCTACATCTAACACTACTTGATAATTTTTATAGAAGAGGGGGCAAACGGACAGTCGTTTCACCTGGTGGTGAGTAATACCTAAGCGACATCCACAGACACCTGCTACACCAGAGGATTAGGATGGGCGTTGCCGGCCTTTCAGATATGAGTATGCTCTTTTCTTAAAGGTCCCTAAGTCGTATCGGTTCGGAAGTACCGTAGATAGCAGCTGGTTCCATAAAGTTGTCGTGCGAGTCAGGAAATGGCGTAAAAAATCTAGTTGTCGTGGATTTCCGGACATCGAGATGGTGTGGGTGAAATTTAGAATTTTAACACGATGCCCAGTGTTGGAATTTTGCTGCAGTTATTAGTCCGAACAATTCCTCCGAACACTCCCCAGCATACCTTCCCACCATTCATTTCCCACATTCCCATCCGCCTGTTCATCCCTACATCAAACACCCCTTGACCTTCTCCTATCCGTCTTTCCACTACTAGCAAGAGTACTAACATTCTATTACAATATCAGATTTCGGGAGGCTAAAAAAGCGTAATCCTACTTAATGTACTTTCCTTTGACGTATGTTAGCTCGATATTGTTGATTGTTCTTATCATTATTTTTGGTAATTCAAGATCCCCACTCCAAACCAAATCCAAGATCCACTACTTTACCAATAAGTATGTCCGCAAAAGCGGATCCAGTAGGGTTAGCACGCGCGCACGACAAAATTTTGTCTACCCCTTTTCTCGTAATATTTCATATAAGTATGCATGCTAGACCTATAACAGGTAGTGTAATTGAAAAATGACACAAATTTATATCATGTTATGTCTCATAAGGACTCATAGTAGATCCCCACCAAGGTTCAAGCCTTGTCGTGGCGTTGGGGCTCAGTAGCCTAAGGTTAACCCAGCACCTTGAGCGAAGCAAATTGGACCGAGGGAGCTGCTCTTTATACCCCTCTTATAAGAAGAGGGGACAGAAGAGCAGAGGAGGGACAAGGGGCGGAATGGGAACCTCACCCCATTGTACTGTACCGACATTGGGAGGGGTTTTCCTGTGGTGCGGGAAGACCTCTCTGTGGAGGTGGTTAGCCGTCGAGGTGCCCTGTTTGCTCAATAGATCCGAGGCACCTCACCAAAGGTGGTGTGGTGGAACTGTTAGCGCCAGTTCTGAATCGCGCTATCGAAGTTCCACAGCTCGTCGCTACACATACAACAACTGAATTGATAGCAAGTGGGCTTCGGCCTGACCGAGCATACCATCTCGCTCGGTCGGAGATCTTCCTTTGGGGCTTCAACCTATAAATCCCACAGTGGCATTGGTGGCACTCGCCGGCTTTTAGTGGGTAGAGCTGCGTCCACCTTACCATCTTTCGGGCGCAGCGAGGTCCACATACCCGCCTGGGGCGTCCCCCTCTCCCCAGCGGGATGCCTCAGAGCATTTCTCGGCGTTAAAGAAAATAAAATGTTTTATAGTAGATAAGTTCGACGTTCCTATGCCGGTGGGGCTCAGTAACCTAGGGTGAGCGGTGCACCTTGGGCAAAGCTAATTGGGCCGAGGGGGCTCTTTGTACCCCTCTTATAAGAAGAGGGGACAGAAGAGCAGGGGGCAAGGGGTGAGTATGGGAACCTCACCCCATTGTACTGTCCCGACGTTGGGAGGGGTTGTTCTGTGGTGCGGGACAACCCCTCTGTGGAGGTGGCGTCGGTCCCTTGGAGGACTGACTAGCCGTCGAGGTGCCCTGTTTGTTTTCTAGATCCGGGGCACCTCACTAAAGGCGGCATTGGTGGCACTCGCCGGGTTTTAGTGGGTAGAGCTGCGTCCATTTGCCAGCTGTCGGGCGCAGCGCGTCCCACATACCCGCGTGGGGAGACCCACTCCCCAGGCGGGATGCCTTAGACTGCCTTAGAGCATTTCCCGGCGCGCGGTGTTAAAGAAAAAAAAAAGACGTTCCTATGCGAAAGGACCAGTCGGCCAGGCAAACCCCTCCCCCCTTACGAGGAGGAGTCTGGTCTTCGCCGGGGCCAGCCTGTGGCTGAGCTGATCCTGTTGCCTCTAGATTCGGATTCGGTAAGGTGCTCGCAGGTGATTTAGTGGGATAGTGCATTCCCAAGTGCGAGTCCCCACATAGGCCCAGGAGCCTCACCTGAGGTAAACCTTCATCATGCGAAAGCATTAACCTGCGTCACCAAAAAAAAGGTGGACCAGTCCTAACTTAGATACCACGTTTAGAACTACGCACACCGGTTTCCGAAGGACTTGAGACCTCTGCTAATACAACATACGAACCTGGAATGTTGTTTGAGTATATGTACGATCTGCTGCAGTATCCAGGCCAGGGCGGCGGGGAAGTTGGCCCAGTGCTCCTTCAGCGACAGCACGAACTTGCTGGTGAGGTTGTACAGAGACTGCACCGTCCACTTGCGGTAGCGCGCCGTCTTCGCCAAGTACTCCGGGCTGTTGGGCTGACCAAACTTCTTGAGGCGGTCCGACGGGGTGAACCTGAAGAGATTTGGAAGAATCAGTTTGATGTTGAGAAAGAGCTGTTTTTGCTTCTAGGTATAAGATTTATTTAATCGAGTCATTGGTCAATGTCAAATCACCACAGCAAGATCAGAAAGTGTTAAATAGAAGTCTTTTGATATCGATATTAATAGTGTCTCATAGATTAACTTCATAATTTCCAACAAACGCAGGCATAATATGTGAGCGAACAACACTGATAACCGAGACTTCGTAGCTAAGCAGTTTTATTCATTTTCCTAAACCACCGCCCCATAGAGTTCTGACTAACCGTCTTTCAGTCAGACTGCAGTCCATAATAAAGCGCAGTTGACGCAGATTCTGATAACGCATTTAACCCTGCTTATCTTTTAAAATGCAAGAGATACACACCGCTCCATGGCCTTATCCGGATCGATGTCTAGGAAGAACTCGTCCTCGTGCAGCACCGTCATGACGGGCGCCTGCAGCGCGCTCACGAGGAACTGGCGCGCCGCCGAGTGCCCGTCCCGGAACACTGAGAACAGGGCGGTGAACGCGCACTTGTTGCTGCGCAGGAGCCTGCGACAGATATTAAGAGCTGGATTCCACGCTTATACCGGACAGTCCTGGGCAACGTAGATTTCATAGAACGCCATATTCGAAACCCGACAATCCGAAGGGGCAACGGGACAAAACACGAAATTATGGTATTTTTTTCGATAATACCTTTTAAGAAAAATAATTTCTAATTATTTTCGAATTATTCTATTATTCTGAATTATCTTAAAAATAATTTTAAAAAGAATTTTATTAAGAATATTAAAAAGAATTTTAAGATAATTTAGAATCCCTACATTGAAAAGCGTCAAATTGGAATTAAACGTTATATATATAACTTTTAACCCAGTGGACTTGGCAAAAAATCATAAGAGATCTTTTTTGATGAGCGTTTCAATTCTCTACAAAAATATGTCGAAAGATTTTTCGTATAATAGATAATTTTGCAATAAAAATCAGAATGGACCAAAAAAATCCCATTTTATTTCTATGTAAAATAGAAAAGTGCGATGCAGGCTATGGTAATATTAGGGGGATTCTACGAGAAAGTAAACCTTGAAGTTTTTTTTTTCCAGTTGTTTTTATGCTATAAATTATTGTATTTATCAATACAAAATACTTCGAATTTCACGGTAATATAACAATTTTTAGCATATCTTAATTTTTTAATTTTTTATAAAAAAATTAAAAAATTAAGATATGTTGATATGAAAAATTGTTTCAAGTTGGCAACACTGTAACGTCGGTTCTGGTTTGAACTTGCAACTGTTATTGTTCTTAAAATTGCTTTGATTGAATTAATAATTAACACGTGCCAGCGGATTTAATAAACGGTAAGTAGTTCTGCTGTGAAATAAAAATTAAAACTATCAGTGATAAGTTGTCCCACCCGTTGCGAAAACACACGTAAGTTTTGTTTTTTAATAACTGGCTTTGAGGTTATGTTTGATATTTATTAATTAGTTCTAGTGTAATAAAAGAAAACCATCGGTATATTGATATCTATTTTCTTTCAAATAAAATGAAAACTATCAGCTGTTGAATTTGGTCCCACCCGTGACAATTTCTTTCGTCACGGGTGGGACGTTTGTATATGTTGAGGTTACTTGTGCATTGCGAATTATTTAAGAACATATATATGTTTTTCTGGTCACTTTTTTACGTGTTATTAATGTCTTTTGTATAGAAAAAGTTAGATTTTAATCGTTTTACGCGTAATTTAGAATTATTTTTACTTTTTAGGGAAATGGGTAAAACAACATCTGCTCAAAGAATGAAGAAGTATAGAGAGAGGCTTAAGAACAGTCCTATAAAGTATCAAATTCTTTTATCTAAAGAAAGAGAGAGAGAGAGACAAGATAAGAAGGGATAACACCAAGAAAAAAGAGGATTCTTCGGCACGACTAAAAAATATAAGAATGGCTAAGGAAACTGAAAGAAAAAGGAAGTATAGAGAAAAGATAAAGCTTTTAAAACAGGCAGATACTAATACTACGGACGAACAACTGTCCTCGTCATTGGGATCATACTCTTGTAAACAGACGTTGGGAAAGGCTGTAAGCAGAGTAAATAGAAATTTGCCTTCTAGCCCGACCAAGAAAATAGCAGTAATCCGCAAAGAGCTGTTTGGAGTCAAGTTAAACAACGAAAAGTTGAAATCAACAACGCTAAAGATTTTGTGGTGGCAGCGGGTAAGACTGTTAAAAACATCAACATTATACATTTGTCAGAAGAAGAAATCGAGGCTAATAGAAAAATGTTAGATAGTAGATGGAAACTGGCCACTGGAATTGACAAAATACAGTCGCTCCACTTTTTCAAAGGCTAAAATCGTGACGACTTATTAGTGGGCACTACTGCTGATTCGGATCAGAAAAGATTGATAGCTCAGTGTTTCAAAAATATACTCTGAAACAGACTCAAGCAGTTGGAGTGACTCTGATTATGAAACTTTAGCATCCATATCTTTAAAAAAATCGGCCAAGTGCTAGTAAAAAAGCTTATAAGCCGCTTATTTTGCCTAATAAATCGTACGTGTCCCACCCGTGACAGTGTTAGTCCGACCCGTGACACCCTTTATTTCATTTTTGTAAAATATGTTTTAATAATAGGGCATTGTTTTTTATTGAAATTTTACGTTAAGTTTATTGTTTCAAACAAATAGTGTAGTTTGCATTAAAAAGTTTAATACGAGAGCAGAGTTTTATTGAATATGATTCATGTGTAACAAGCATGTCCATTTTTTGTCCCACCCGTGGCAAACATTTACTGTCATTTTGATTTAATTTTACACAGTGTTATCCCCGCCTCCAATATAACTATAAAAGTATATAAAATATTTTGTTATTCTTTATATAAACAAATTTGATATCATTGATACAATTCGCATAAATTAGTCACACATACTGAAATTAAGGTACAAGTGTCCCACCCGTGGCGATAGAATCCCCCATTAATCAAATTTTAACTAGAGTATTTTTACACCAAAACGGAAATTTTAAGCCTGTTTGCAAAAAAATTAATCTTTCTTGATTTTTGAATCGCCCTTAATTTATACTATGATACCCAACAAAGGTTTTAAAAGATTACCTATGTTAGGCTAAAGGACTTTATAAGGTAGACCCATATAGAGTAAGTATACGTAAATAATATAGAGAATATTTCATAGGCTGTAAATTTAAGTTAATGTTTGTAAGAGGTGGAGTGCCATGCTGCTTTGCAGCCGAATTAGGCCGGCACGACCGGGGTGGTACCTCTCGTTCGTATAACACCAGCGTCAAGTGATAGCTATGCTGTCGCGTTTCGTGCGGTTTGTGAATTGCCGATGGCCCATTGGGGGGATGGGGAAGAGGAAGGCAACGCATCTGCATAACCTCTGGTTGTTCGGATGTCTAATGACGTCGGTAGTCACCATAAGGCTCCGACTGTTCGGTTACTTCCTTATGACATAAAAAAGCTATTTCTGTGTTTTTTTTTATAGAAGAGGGGGCAAACGGACAGTCAGTTCACCTGATGATAAGTGATAGCAACATCCACTAGTTTAGTAAACGGGAAAGAGTACAGTGAAAACTCGATAAACCGGACTAATTGTTGTCGTTAGGCGTTCCGATAATCGAAAATCCGGATAATCGAATATAAGAAGAAAAGCGGGTATTGTGCCATATGTACCTAGTACATACCTAATGTTACTTATTTATAAAAATAACAAATATACATATATTCGCGAAAATCAATGTTTATTATGAAATTATTAAGAGATACATTATCTAACATATTATATACACATCATATGTATCATGAGTTACATACGTATCATGCACTAAGTAAGCACTTATTTATGTAAATCATGAAATAAAATAATAAGTTTATTTTTTTTTTAATATTTGGGAACTGTCATTTGACATCAGTCACTTTTTCTCTTCATTGCTGCTACGTCACGATTCCTTTCATATGTAGCAAACTCACAGTATCACTGTGTTTGTTTCTCAAACCACTTGAGAACTGCTTCCAGCGCTTGAAACGTCTATCTCATGAAGCACTCATGAGATGGTCCTGCATCAATTTCGCGTCTAGATTGAACATAACAAAACGCATGGGGCAGCGATCCCGCGGGCGCGAGCGGGGTAATACCAGTGCAACATGATCACGGTTGCATACATTCGACTTGTATTTAATATCGCGGTTGGTAGTCCGGATAATCGCGAATCCGGATAAATGAGAGCCGGATAATCGAGTTTCTACTGTATATACCTTTCCCGTTTACATCAATGATCATTTTAGTATTAATCAAGATCATTACGCGATCCTTAAAATAACTTCAATGGAACACCTGTAACAGAATAACTTTCTCTCAAGTAACGCAATAATATAGAAAGTCATTCGTCAGGTGCATTCGGCGCTCGTCATTGAGTATCAATGCTGGGACACGCTCACGAAATATTCAGTGCAAACATTGGCCCGGGCTTCGATACGTAAAGACTGTTCAAAGGACATACTTCTGTTTTGAACAATCATTATTATTAATAGATATTGTCATAATAACATATTTTAGTCCATATTCAAATTAGATATTATTTCGTGCTAAAGATTTATTTTCCGGGTGGCGGGGGGTCAGCCGTCTTAGCATTCATTGACAGCTAGAGAGAGACCTATGAGTTATGACCCGCAGTGAACGGTAAAAGGTTGATAATAATGAAACATTTTGACTTCCTAGCCGATGGATCTATGCCAGAGCATCTTTGTTACTTATAAATAAAATGGAAGCGTCTCTTTGTAATTTCAAATTAACAGTTTTTCATAATAATAATAAATAAAATTAAAGCATCTCTTTGTAATTTCAAATTAACAGTTTTTCACTATGAATATTATCTATACAGAATACAGATAAATAATCTATACAGATAAATAAAATTGGAGTGTCTGTTTGTAATATCAAAATAACCGCTTTTTCTTGAATGCATATGGATATATACACGGAACATATTATAACAAAATAGGCTTTTTTACAATTTTTGTCTGTCTGTCTGTCAGTTTGTTCCGGCTAATCTCTGAAACGGCTGGGCCGATATTGATGGGACTTTCACTGGTATATAGCTGATGTTATAGGGAGTAACTTAGGATACGAAAATAATCATCATCGATCCGGTTACGGCTGTCAATGTAAGTTAACGCGGGCGAAGCTGCGGGCATCAGGGTGATTACAGTCTACAAATATGTGTATACTATAGAAAAAAACATACAAAACATAATAAACAATATCGCTAGCCGAAATAGCTTACTAAATAAAGACTGTCCCCTCTTCGGGCCAGTCAGTCATTTAGTAAGCACGAGATCCATATTATCTTTTATAGTTTTTCAACAAGAAACAATAAGACTTTGTTGAACCCCGTCGATCTGAGTCGATATCGAGTCCGCATACATAATATCTCTACTTACATAATCCACTAAAAAACATGCTTCTTAATTAACACGACATCGGTGCGTCCTTGATGGAACTTTCACCAACAAATTATATTTTGGCACAATTCATGCGTTTCGAAATATTTTTGATTCGATCGTTATGAAACAATCTCCTTTTCTCTTTTTGGAGAAAACTGAAGGTCGAATTTACTAATTTACTGCACCACCTGAGCATGAAATGTGGAAAAAATAATCGTCATTGAGGATGACATCATATGACCGAATTTCCCCACCATGGTTCAGGCCTTGACGTGGCGTTGGGGCTCAGTAGCCTAAGGTGTGCCCAGCACCTTGGGCGAAGCTAATTGAGCCGAGGGGGCTCTTTGTACCCCTCTTATAAGAAGAGAGGACAAACGAGCAGGGGCAAGGGGCGAGTACAGGAACCTCACCCCATTGTACTGTCCCGACGTTGGGAGGGGTTGTTCTGTGATGCGGGACTACCCCTCTGTGGAGATGGCGTCGGTTCCCTGAGGGGCTGACTAGCCGTCGAGGTGCCCTGTTAGCTCAATAGGTCAGGGGCACTTCACCAAAGGCGGCATTGGTGGCACTCGCCGGGTTTTAGTGGGTAGAGCTGCGTCCACTTACCACCTTTCGGGCGCAGCGAGTCCTACATACCCGCCTGGGGAGACCCACTCCCCATGCGGGATGCCTCAGAGCATTTCCCGGCGTTAAAGAAAAAAAACGAACGAATTTAGTGAACCTTTGTGAATGATCGCTATTGTGACATCATGTATTTGTATCAATGACAACTGAAATACTAGCCGCTAGGAAAACCAGCTAACATGAGTACGTGCTTGCGTAACGCATAATAGTGTTATACCACTTCCCTGACTTATTCTAGAAAAAAGAGCAGAAGAGGCATGATTTACTCACACAGAGATAATAATAATAATATCTATGGACGCTTTTACACCACGTGAATCTGGTCCCGTGTTAAGTTCTCGAAGAACTTGTGTTACGGGCACCAGACAACGGAAATATATTTAATACTTTTATACTATACATATATTTAAGATTTTTATTATTTATTACACATATTTAATACATATCCATGACCCAGGAACAGAGAAAACTGCTAACTCCGGCTTGAGCGCCAACTCGCTAACCATTCAGCCACAAAGGTCGTCAAAAGAAATATACATACCATTCATATATTTAAGATTTTTATTATTTAATTAAAAAAAGAGATACATCATTTATCCTTTTTTTTTCTTTAACTCTTAAAAGTCCAGTAAAATAGGTATGGGGTAAATATAATGGTGAACAAAATTTAAGTAACAGATGAAATACCAAGCCCATTGACAGCCACATTCCAACCATAAATATACCACAATCATATAACAAATGAAAACATTTTATAAAAAATTAAAACCAACTTCAAAAATACTAAACTAAAAAGTAATAAAATAACTGTGTTTCTTTAATTTTTGTGCTTACAATTTATAGCCAACTTAATCTTCTACTAATAATGTACAAACTTCGCGTTTACCACGTCATTATAGTTACTTTTGGAGTTGGTGTCGTATTTGTTGCTGTATCCTACCTACCTTTTTTTTTTTTTTATCCTATCCTACCTACCTACCTTGGCTGACACAAACTAATGATTATGATGATGATGATAATTACGATGACCGCGACATACTATGGTGTGCTACCAAAGCATCCTATACAATTGTTACATCGACAAGTAATAAAATGAGCATATCAGCATATCATCGAGGTAAAAGAAATCAACCAAATAGGCATTCTTGGGAATAACTAAAAAACGGCCTGTCAGATCTTACTATAATTAATATGGGACCATATTGGAAGCACCAGCTCTCAAACAAAAAAATAACCATCGAAATACATTCACAAACGGCGGAGTAATTGTTTCACATACATACAAAAAAAAAGAACATACAGACGAATTGAGAATCTCCTCTTTTTTTGAAGTCGGTTAAAAATTAACAGAAACTTCAAAAATATTTATCATAACAGATACCAACTGAAACAGGCTAGATTTAAGTTATTTAATTCATAACCACAATACATTTTTTTAATGATATTTGGATAGGCAAATATGTGCAGCAGGGTGGTGATACCCATGCAGATGCGAGCGCAGCACAGCGCAACCCTCCCACATCCAAATAACTCCATGTGATTATGGATTGAGTTTCAACAGACTCGATTCCAATACAACATATTTTGTAACTTTCCTACATTTAAAAAAACCAACAATGATTTCTTACATGTTACTCTAAAAGACTAACACTGCATTATAATTTCATATAATAAATATGGATATTATACAAAATTAATGTTCGTTAAAAGAGATTTCTCTGAAATATAAACTTATAGGAATTTATATGTACTTACTTTCTTGGATCACTAGAGGGGGCAAGTTGATGTTTTATTAATGATCGTAGCACAGCCAACAGCCGAATTCTATCATCTGCAGATCTACAGCTACCATACAGTCCAGCGACCAGTGACGATGGTAAACTTGGAGGCATCTGATCCTCTCCCAGTATCAGGCACAGGGCCATTAGATGTGGAGTATCTCTTAACCATCCTAAGAGTTCACCCACTGGGATAACTTCCTAAAATAAAAAAGTTCACTTTAAGATTTTTTGAAAATAAATTATTGGGCACGGACATTTTAAATAAAATCCTTCACTTAATATAGTGCAAATGCATTTTTTTAAAAGTTTGCCATAATAAGACATCTACCCATCATTAAAGTAATTTATAATTAATAAAAATCCTTATTATTGAAAAGAATTGGTCTCATTCACTGTTTTGTTCATTGAAATTTAATTGTTTTTATTTAATGTCTTCATATATGTGTAATAAAAATATTTAAAGTGTACAGTAGTTCTTAAACACTTATGTTATCACAGGGAAAGCTATTGATTTCTGATAATAGCAATCATAAATGAACAGTCAAAAAACCAAAAGCTACACATAAAAGCATAAACAATTACAATTGTTATTGATGCCTAGGCCAATATTGAGGAGAACAACCGATTTTGCCATACAAATACCACTGGCATAATATAAGTATGATAAAAAACATAACAAAAGCTATAAAATACTGCACTATTAGCTATAATGATACCATTGCCTATTTATAATAATATGTAACAATGTAAACTAACTCAGATTTCATATGCACATTGAACAAAAAGTGGGTGGATCCTTATTACTCGGAACGTAAAAACATTATTTTTTAAATGTGTATATACTAAATATTTATTGTATATTAACAAAAATAGTAGATTTTTTTCAATAATACCATTCTTTAATAAAATAGAAACAGTACCTACCTTGTATCTTAAAACTTTGTAAGCATCAACAAAAGTTGTTCTCTCAAGTTGACTTGCCCGCTGACAAGCTGCTACGGAATCAGCCTCGCATCTTGAAGTAATTAAATTCGTGAGATTTTGTCGTTGTTGTGTACAGATCCATGCAGCTTGCAGTAGCTCCAAAACATTTTTTTCCACTTCTTCATTGAGACTCTGTAACAGCTGCCTCTCTGAGTTTATAAAAATCTTTTCTCTTCTAAGTTGGTTAGCGAGATCTGCGATATTCATACAGCCTTCGGATGATGGTTGCATCATTTTGAATTGAATTTACACTTATCACTAGCACATTTTAAAAATATTAGTATATTATTTTCATCTTAATACAAGATTGGTGTGTTTTAGCACATACATAAGCAAACTTTCTTAGAAAAACATGATAAATTATATTAAAAAAACTGCTTTTATAATTAAAACGGTTTTCGTAAAACATAAATATACATTAAAAAATATTGAAATATTTTTAATGCAAAATATTGAAAGGCTCGAGATGAATGAAAATTGACAAATAGGTTTTTCGATCTCATTCATTTACGAATAATATTGCCATAGCAGAATTTAAATACAATATAGCTTCATGTAAAACGTTTAAATACTCTTTGGCTGCATGATACAGCAATACAAGTTTCACTAAATAATAAATAATATCAAGGTAAATTTCATAATATTTTGTGCCCTTCCTTTTTTATTTTTTACTAGCTGTTGCCCGCAGCTTCTCCTGCGTTAACTTAGATTTACAGCCGTACGCGGATTGATGACGATTATTTTTTATAGCCTAAGTTACTCCCTATAACATCAGCTATCTGCCAGTGATAGTTCCATTAAAATCGGACCAGCCGTTTCAGAGATTAGCCGGACCAAACAGACAGATAGACAGAAAGGCACACAGACAGACGGACCGACAGGCAAAAATTGTAAAAAAGGCTATTATTTTTGTATATGTACCGTGTATACATTCCCTATGCATTAAGTAAAAAGCGGTTATTTTAATATGTATTACAAACAGATACTCCAATTTTATTTATCTGTAGGTAGGTATAGCTATCAATGTATGGTGAAAGAAAGAAACATTTATTCCACACAAACAGGAGACACACAGAGAGAGAAAAAAAGTGTGTGTCTCACGTGTGGGTCAAAATTATGGTTCACCATCGTGTCAGGAAAATGTTTCCTGACGCTGACAACTGAACCGAGAGTATAGGTCACGGATGCCAACCAGACACTAATTATGCCTACAATTTTTCTTTTATATATTGATAATAATATTAGAACAATAACAATTTAATATAATTATAATTATTGGTGGAATTGTGTATACTAAATATGCCTACTGAAAATTCCGCGATGGCAAAATATTTAGAGATAACATACTACCGATATCCATTTTAATAGGTATTTTAAAAAATTGTCAATTATAAAGCGGTAATATAAAATTCTATTTACTTACACAAATAGGGTATTAATCAATACATAATGTAAACTAAGTTCTCCGCTCGTCCATAGATAAATGATAATCATCAATCCAGGTACGGCTCTGTAAATCTAAGTTAACGCGGGCAAAGCTGCGGGCAACAGCTAGCAATATATTATAATATCAAGAATTATATTAATAAATCAATTTGGATAAATTCTTACTAATATTATAAATGCGAAAGTAACTCTGTCTGTCTGTCTGTCTGTTCTTCACGCCTAAACCACTGAACAGATTTGGATGAAAATTGGCACAAAGATAGTTTAGACCCGAAAAAGGACACAGGATAATTTTTATCCCGGATATTCCACGGGAACAACATTGAAAACACGTGCAATACAGAAGTGTGATCCTCATAAGGATTCGCATCTTGTAATCGATAGCGTGATCTACGTTTTGAGTTGACGCCATCTATTAACACATTTAAAAATCTTCTACTTACACTTATACATCTTATATCTTACTTTGGGTCTCAAGCTATCTCTTTTTCAGAATAACAACTCTTTTATTTTCTACGTTAGGTTTCAAAGCATCTTCATATCAAATTTCACCCAAATCTGTTCCGTGATTTAGAAGATAGACAGTCCTGGAGTTTTACCCGCATAGTCCCGTTCCTGTGGGATTTTCAGGATAAAAACTATCTTAAGTCCTACGATAAGTTTCAAAGTATCTTCATATCGAATTTCACCCAAATCTGTTTCGTGGTTTATAAGATAGACAGTCCTGGGGTTTTACCCGCATAGTTCCCGTTCCCGTGGGATTTTCAGGATAAAAACTATCTTAAGTCCTACGTTAAGTTCTAAAGTATCATCATATCAAATTTCACCCAAATCTGTTTCGTGGTTTAGAAGATAGACAGTCCCAGGGTTTTACGCGCATATATCCCGTTCCCGTGGGATTTTCAGGATAACAACTATTTTATGTCCTACGTTAGGTTTCAAAGAATCTTCATATCAAATTTCACCCAAATATATTTCGTTGTTTAGAAGATAGACAGTCCTGGACTTTTCCCGCATAGTTCCCGTTCCCGTGGGATTTTCAGGATAAGGACTATTTTAAGTCCTACGTTAAGTTTCATAGTATCTTCATATCAAATTTCACCCAAATCTATTTCGTGGCTTAAAAGATATACAGTCTAGGGGTTTTACCCGCATAGGTCCTGTTCCCGTGGGATTTTCGATTTTTAACGATTGACTATTTATCGACCTATTGACGTCGTGTTTCTAATTTGCTCAATAGATGTCACAATGAAATCCGATAATTGTTTTATAATATATATCTCTCTTAAATAAAATCAATTTACCTGTTATAATTAATAATCCTAAATCTAATAATTTAATCTAATCTTTAAGCTAAAATAACAAAATGTCTAAATTAAAACTTAACTAATTATAAAGTCAGTTGACATTTAACGGAACGTGAACGGGATGTTGGTTTTTGAACGATGGATCGGATGTAGTCTGTGGTCTTTGATTGCCGGACTTGTCAACGGGAGTTTAGGGACATCGCAGCCGCATCTCGAGGCTAATCCTCGAAAATTAAACACTGCTTTAATTCCGCTGGGAATTTACTAAATTTGGCTGCCTATCTAAATCTAAGAAGAACACAACAGCCGTCTGAATTACCGGCATTGAATACCGGTGGAGATCTCCCCGTATCCGGCCATCTTGGCCAGGAGTCGCCAGTCAGGCCGGTGTCCTTCCCTACCGTACAACTTACAAGTGCGCTATCGGATCGTGAGTCAGCTGAAGAAGATTTTCGGCTTTAAAATAAGGTACCTCTACAGCATCTTATTTCGAACCCTATCTAAATCTGGTCGCATCGTGGGTCCTACCACCCCACATACGCGACACCTTGTCTAGCAAGTTGCTATTTGCCAGGTGTAAATAAAATCAACTTGTGAAGGAATGGTGCATTATTAGCGGTTAATCATAATTAGGGATCGGCCGTCTTGTCGTTCATTGAGGGAGGCCTATGTTCAGCAGTGGACGGAAAGAGGCTGATGATGATGATGAATCATAATATGTTACTATATTTGCACGAACCTTTGTGTTTTTGAGGATTTTACTGTGAACTTGTTGTGTATTATAAACATAATATGTATTATATAAATCATGGGATTCTTAAAGATGGAATAATATCAGACAAATGGTATAAATAAATACAATATGGAAATGCTTCTAAGACATGAATGTAAAAAAAAGTAAGTAAGTAAGTAAAAAGTGTTTATAGCTCTAAATTAAAATACCTCTGTTTATTCGGAATAGAGGAACAGACACGAGCTGTCAAACGAAACCGAAATGGATTTACATTTGTGTGCGTCAAAATTGCTTATGAGTGCGTGTAGTGATGTATATCATGTCGCTTCATCGAGCATGTAACCAGAATAGAGTGGTAATGTTGTGTTTTGTGTGAAAACAAATTCCTATAAATTTGTGCTGCGACCGCTGCACCGGTTCTGATCTCTGATTGGCCGATGACCAATGACGACTGGCCGATGTGACGTAAATACAGATCACTGGTTGATTGAATTGCTATTACGTCTGTGACAAATCACTGGCCAGTTTAGAAATTTTATGGCTCACATCTCTACTCTAACGATTATATTCTCGATGTGATGCTATAATATCGATGTGAATGATATGTAACGGAAGGAGTGGTGAGGTGTGGAATTCGATAAGCGGATACGAGGAGCGACCAGGGGTGAGGAGAGGAGGGGAGAAGCAGAGAGGAGAGGAGAGGAGAGTTGCTTATAAAATGGGGTGCGATTTGGCGGAGCGTTACTATTATTGCGAAATTCTTAATATAAAGTTGTAATAGTCATTAAAATATCAACAGTCATTGTTTATATTTAATTTTACATAATATAAAGTAATGATATGAACTAATATCATATTATATTTGAAGGCCGTAAAAATATTCATTAGTTAAGTAATAATAGCATTAATAGAACTAAAATAGAATTGGGTTTTATAGCGCTCCGAAGTGGAGCGAGTTCTTGAATACTCGTAAGGATACGATAAAAACGAACCATTAGGCTTAGTTCGACGTGTTCGATAGTTTAGGTGGTGTATCTATTTCAGACGGCAGGGACAAGTACAGTGTCTGTCTGTCGCATGTCGTGCCTGGGACAATCTCCCACTTTTGTTTGACGTACGCCTTTTTGCCTTGCGCTGGTTACGTACGGTACCACGTACCCTTAATGCGTATAATAAATGGTACTACTGTCTAGAGGACCTCAGGAGACGTAGGTCAAAATGAAACAGTACAGACAAAATATAATTTTCACTTTGCTCCTAGTTCTCGGCTCTTGGCTATTTCACTTCTTACTGCTCTTCGTGTAGCCTCTTCGATGGGTATGCTGCGACGGACAATTAAGCCCGAAATTGGCTCGACATTTATACGACCTGGTTGGCATTATCGCGTATTTTGCTTATAATTTTACTGTGAGCCGAGATCTAAAATGTTTATTTATATCTGTTTTCTATAAAACCCAATTTTATACATTTTTATAAACTACTGTCATCATTTATAACATAAAACATTAATTACACATATATCTTTGCACAGTAAAATATCAAAATACAGATCAAAAACCTATGAACTTTGTATAGATTATTAGGTAACTCACCTTTTTTAATTCATCAACAACTTCATTTTATGTCACAATTCTTTTTATGTTCATATTGGCAAATTGAATTCAAAGTTTCAAATTGATAATATAATAATTAAATTTTCAATTTTTCATATAAAATTCTTACCTACTATTAAGTTTTTTTTATAACTCGTATAAATGCGACCTAATCTGAGTTTTATTAGATTAATAATACTAATTTAAGCCTTACAAGGCTTAAAAGAATGTTATAAATCCTCATCCTATTCAAAATCTAATAAAAAAACAAAGAGCTTGCATTTAATTGCTTGAAATGCAGATTTCATCAAAATTCGTTTCGCTCCTCGCTTCTGTAAATATGTTTCTTCAAAATGCTTACTGCATACACATGAATAAGTTTTCGTGATATTCCAGTTTGGACGATCAATTAATCTAAGCCATGCATTTCTAGTATCCAGGTTAGTAGGAAATCTGAAACATACATAAATTATGTACTAATGATAATAACAGTCAAAAACTGATAAGTACCTATGGTTCAGTTAAGTATCTTAAATGGGGTCACATTCCCAGGTGATTCCTATCTCTACCTCTACGAATATCTATTACTGATGTCAAAACACTTATATGGATAAGTGTTTTGACATCAGTAATAGATATTCGTTTTCCGCGTAATAGACAGTGGACACGAAATATCGATAACTTGATGCAGCCCTAGTGTAAAACGAAAATTATTTCTTTTACACAAAATATTCTTAAATTTTGCATTATGTGTATTCAATCTATGTTTCTTATATAGATAAATCTTTAAGAGAATTATCATGTTTACTAACGAATTCAAAGGGGGAAGAACGGTCCGCGTTTATCACGGAGCTATATAAAATTGTTCAATTACCTAAACGACGTCTTGAGCATTCTCCGGTGTGTCGATGCCTCATAATATAAATCTAATTAACACTAACCCCTAATTGGCCAATCGGATAATCAATGCTAATTGATCTATACTTATCTGAGACAGCCTCGGTTGGACACGATGCGCAGCGAAGAAGCTCAACAAGATGGCGGCTCACAATAACTTGTTTTAGGCACTTAATTGTTCACAATAGTCAATACACAATATTTATATTAGTCCATTATACTCAAATTAATCAATCTACGTGACTGTGCCCCAAATAGGCGAACAAGAGAATCACGTAACAAATATAGCTCGCCACGGCAACTAAAAGAAAACCACGTCGTGCCGGTTAGAATACTCGCGATGGACTGGCGGGCCCTACCGCCCAGGCGCCGGCGCTGCCCGCGCGGGCGCGGCTCGCGTCCGTAGGGATATGAACGAAAGTCAATAAGACCGTAGTGTGGTGCTATTCGATACATTTGGTTCATAACACGAAGCGTTTTAGCAAAAATAAATACTATGTTTGAAGGTGTCGATTTGGAATAATTTACCTGTGAAATGTAAATTTTTCGGGGTTATTTCGCTGTGTTGTGTACAGCAATCAATCACTAAACAAGTCACCAAGTTTCAGAAGCACTGTTTCTCAAAAATATGCACGTTCTCACGTAATATCACAAAAATTCACAAAGCTAAAATTCTCAGCGTGGCGCAATATGCCGAGAAATGTCAAACAGTTGCAAAAACGGTTCTGTTACGTCGCAGCATACATCTCTTTTTATCATACAGTGTTGCTGCTAGTGACATCTCACTCGCTCAGCCGTTTGTTCCTCTATTCCGATAGGTATATTAACTTTATGGTCCTAGCAGTGAGTAGTCCAGATGAAATAAGTGTTCATGATTTTTGACGCAGAGAACAAAGAATGAATGATAGTGACTGAAGATAAGGAATGACTTTAACAGAGAAGAGAGAACTAAAGAATGAAGACGATTTCTGTAATGTAAAGGAAAGGAATCTTTGGACTGCAGCTTTCGAGTTTAATTTTTGTGTAAATAATATCATAAATGTTTATTTCTAAGCGTTTAAATGTGACGGGTGTACAGTTATAGTCATTATAATGTCCAATAGTTCAATAGAAGGAAAACTGAAAGGGTTACAAGAACGTTTTGAAAATCAATTGCGTATTGGACGAGATGGTGGTGCTTTTCAGAACCAAGGGGGACTTGGTGCCCCTAAAAGTGGGAATGCAGGAAGACCCAGGCCTCGTATGTGTTCATTTTATATATAAATATTAATAATCAGACTGTCGTCTGTACGTCTGAAAAACATCTGTTTTGCTTGTTAAACTACTTACCATTCATTGTAAAAAATTGTATTTGCTCTGCTGATAAATGATACATACTTAATAACTAATGTTTTTGCACTATGATTGATTCGATTTGGTGAAAACGAAAGTACATAATTATTGATAACTTTACTTCATGTGTAAGATTCTTTTACACCATTTGTACAAAATCGTAACAATAATATCTCGATTACGTACATAGTGATTATTGTTTTAAATCTATATTCTTTAAATATAGCATAATGTACATACTATATGACATAACTTGGCCATCATATGAATTAAAAAACCATAAATTCCTTTTTTTCTGAAGAATTTCGTTGTCTGACTATTTTGATTATACACTAGGTACATATTTGATTTCTTAGGATATTATTAACATTCGTTTATGTTTTAACAACACCGGTTTTTTTGTTAGAAATATACATACTTGTTTACAATATTAAAATAATTTTAAGAAATTATACTGCATTTGGTGTACCACCAAAATAAACAACATTTTTTGACGTGATAACGTCAAATAAATCGATGAACGCCGGTTATATTCACGAAAACGTCACATATTGCTCATTGTCCAGTAACACACATTGTCCCATTACGCTCATTGTACTCTTGCATTTTGTTATGAGGTTGTCACATTTAACTATCGTCCGTAAACCGACTTTACAGACAACCATTTTTTTTACCTAAATGTAGAATTTGAAACACAGTTAAACTTTCATTTGCATAGAAAAATTACATTTTTATACAACATGTAATCTAAATCATGTACAATTTATAATATTATTTGCACAGAATAAAATGTGACTGTTTTAAGTACTTATATTGTGATGTTAATAACAATTTCATAAAATTTATGGTACATAATAAAATATGTATTGTTTATGTCCTCTTTAAAATAACTAAAGAAATTGAGATTTTGCTTGCCGTAGGCTTAAATAACTATTAAAGCTACTATTATTGAGATATCTTTCTTCATTTTTCAGCTTTTATGTTTTCTGCTAGAGAGATTCCATCATTTCCCCCAAGATCTCCACAAGCCACGGACACAGAGAACAGAATGCGGGAAGTGTATAAGGTAATTGAAATTATTACAAAATATATGTAAATGATAATGGTTAAGGATAAAGATTGCACATAAGGTATGGATTAAGAAGAGAAAAACTAATAAAATAATTGGAGAAGACCTTTTTTTTCATCACCAATTTTGACGACTTCTGTGATTAGCTTTTTATTAGTGAGATATGGACATTGGTATAAAGAGATAAGAAAGTTATAGTTAAAAAAATAAATATAAATCAAGAAACACACTTGAAGTTGGTTAATTACAAATAAACTGTGGTCTTGTCTGACTTAGGCATTATTATTGATTAAGGATACTTGCTTAAAGTCATATTCATTTTTATTCCACTTTGATGCCCACTCATATTATGTGGGTAAGGTTTGTATTTTATGGTAATATCTTTAAATATGAGTCTTAAGGATTATCATTATAGCTTTTCATAAGATCCTTAAATATGAGTCTTAAGGATTATCATTATAGCTTTTCATAAGATCCTTAAATATGAGTCTTAAGGATTATCATTATAGCTTTTCATAAGATCCTTAAATCCTTCCCAACTAGTGAATGTAGGGATGAAAAACCATATTGTATTGGCTTTTATGGATTTCACCATCAATTTATATTAAAATCATTCAAACTGTTCATATATTATGTACTAGTTCCATAAGCTAATTAATAATTTATTTAATATATAAATAAACTAATTAATAAATTTTAAGGTGAGTGGCAAATTAAATGTTGATGGAGTAGAGTACAGATCAAACATTGGAGATCTTCACCAGTTGGGTGAACTTGGCAGTGGTACATGTGGGCATGTTGTCAAGATGTTGCACCAACCTTCAGGAGCTGTCATCGCTGTGAAGGTAATCAAAGACATTCCATATTTATATACATATATGTATATCAGCCATCTTGGCATTCATTCTAGGGGGGCTAGAAATGTATACTTTGTAAGAGGTAGGTAGAGGTAGTAAAGCCTGGGGAATTGGGTGAAATGGTCCCGGTAATGAGGACTGATCACCCGTCTGGCCTCGCTGGTGTCCCCACCCTTAAATAATAATAATAAGAGGTAGTGCCATGCTGCTATACAGCCGGGCCGGCACAACTGGGGTGGTACCTCTCACTCACACAACACCGGTGTCAAGTGACAGCTAAGCTGTCGCGTTTCGTGCGGTTTCTAAGTTGCCAGTGGCCCATTTGTGAGATAGGGAAAAAGAGGGCAACAGACATTGTGCAGATGTGCATGGGCATCGGCAGTCTAAAAATAATATATTAGGATCATCCATTTTTTTATGATTCCTTAATTTTTCTTTTTTCAACTTTGAATTATTTTGGTGGTACCTCATCAAGTACTCTCTTTTGCAGCAAATGCGTCGCTCTGGTAATTCCGAAGAAACAAAACGCATTCTCATGGATCTAGATGTGGTTGTAAGGTCACACGACTGTCCGTATATTGTCAGATGTCTCGGCTGCTTTGTGACAGACGCAGACGTATGGATCTGTATGGAGTTGATGGCGTCGTGTTTTGATAAATTGCTCAAACGGCTAGGAGCGCCTATCCCTGAGGCTATCCTTGGGAAAGTCACTGTTGCTGTAAGTTTTGTTCTAATTTTATTTTTCATTTTATATTATTGTGATAAGCATAGGGGCAGTCGAGCCGCCTGATGCTATGTGGTCAGTGTCAACTAAGCTAGCAACTCAATTGTATATTACCTATTCATAAGTAAGCCTCTGTGCCAGTAATTACACTGACTTTCTTTCCGAAACAAATCAAAGCTTGTTGACGGAAGAAATATATAGTATAGTTGCAGATGGAAGTGCGGCATTAAAATAAAATAATAATAAAATAAATGTGTAAGTGCTGACAAATTTTTTGACACACTATTATAACTGTCTTTAAAAAAGTGAGACTTTTCAGATTTTTTTTGTGATCTTTGAATATTGTTACGAGGGCGGCACTGAAAATTTCGGGAAGTGACACAATATTACTATTTAAAAATGTATTTATTGCTTTTCGAAATATTCTCCGCGAAATTTGACACATTTTTCCATACGATGGAACCAATCATTGAAGCAACCATTCCATTCGGAAGTTGGGGTCTCCAAAATGGCCGTTATGTTGGCGTCCACAGCTTCTTCAGGCGATGAAAATCTCTGACCACGCAATTTATTCTTTATTTTAGGGAAAGTATAGAAATCATTAGGGCTTAGGTCGGGGCTGTACGACGGATGGTCTAATAATTCTGTTTTCTTGCTCTAAAAACTCTTTTGTTCTGTGCGCGGTGTGAGAACTCGCATTGTCGTGATGGAGGATGATGCGGCGGTTGCAGTTATAATAATAATATTTATATTTGGGCTAAATATGGTACAATATAGGTCTTACATGTTTAATAGTATCACATACTCAGTCGTTACCGACGTCCAAATATTTATTTCTTATTTTAAATTATTACTGGTTACTTATAATTAAAAAACTCTTGTATAGAATTTAAAAAAAAATTAAAAATTGCAAGAAATGAAATCTATTGCATTAAATCGTCCGCCCGCAATTCATAAACACAAGAAAGGTATATAAAATTAAATTATATTGCAAGAAATTCAATCTATTGCATTAAATCGCCAGCGCGCAATAAATAAACACAAGAAAGGTGACGTAACGGGGTTTTAACGATTTCATACCCTAAATTAGATGTAAATTTTAAAACATATAAATTTATTTATTTTAATACACAGTTGATTAGTGTGTTCATCCCATTTACATAGTTTGTCTATATGTATTCCCAGAAACTTTACTTTGTCTACTTCCATTATATTTGATTCATTATGATAAATATTAATAATTTTAGGTAAAGAATTTTGAGTCAAAAATTGCATTACATTTGTTTTGGTAAGATTTACTCTTAGGTTATTTTGTTTGAGCCAATGTGTGGCCATTTCAATGGTTGAATTGATTCGTTTTCAAATTGTTTATCGGATTTACCTTTCCCTTCTATTACAAGAGTGGTATCATCCGCAAACAATATACATTTCTGTTTTATATATTTCGGAAAATCATTAATGTATATTAAAAATAAAAGAGGACCTAAAATTGAACATGGGGTACGCCACATTTGTTTATTTTGAATTGAGATCTAAGTTTTATAGTTTAGACCGTCTAATCTTCCTATTTCTACGCATTGCTGTCTGGAGAAGAGATAGCTTTTAAACCAATCATTAGCCACGCCTCTAATACCATATCTTTGTAGTTTTGATAATAATATGTCATGTGAAACTGAATCAAAGGCTTTAGTCAAATCTAGAAATATCGAGACCACCGGATTCTTGTTATTTATATTTTCTGTTATGATTTTTATTAAATTAAAACAAGCCAAAGTCGTTGAGCTATTTTTCTTAAATCCGAACTGGTAAGGATCCAGAAGATTATATTTTATGAAATAATTATAGATTTTGTCATATATAACTCGTTCGAAAATTTTTGGTATGACTGGAATAAGGGTGATTCGTCTATAATTATTTATATCATTTTTATTTCCCTTTTTATATAAAGGTTTTATTATTGAAAATTTCAGGTTACTTGGAAAAATACCTTGTTCGATAGAGAGATTTATAATGTGTGTTAATGTTTTTGTTAAAGTTATTGCACACATTTTAAGAATTTTAGTTGGTATTTCGTCATATCCGATGGAATTTGAGCTTTATAGTTTTAAGATTATTTTGTAGATGTCAGAGTCATTAATAGGAGTCAAAAAGATTGAATTGTCCATACGCGGAAAGTCATTAATATTATTTGGTATGTCAGATATTTTATTTGAATTTAATTTACAGTATTTTAATGCTACGTCAATAAAATAGTTATTAAATAATTCAGCTATGTCTTTTGGATTATTATAAATTATATTGTGATTATCAATTATTTCATTTATTTGTGTAGCACTAGGTTCATTGTAAGTATGTTCTTTTATAACGTTCCAGGAAGCCTTATTAATATTTTTAGAATTAGAAATATATTTTGCATTATTAATTTTATGTGAATATTCCATACATTTTTTTTAAATTTTCGTATATTTTGTGTAAAATAACTTTAGTTTAGTTCACTTTACGGAGTTCAGAAACGACCTGTGGCAAACAAATGCTAGCATACCATTCTGCATTAACCGTTCTTTGTCCCTCAAGAGGAATAGTCGCAACATGGCCGGTTTTGGAGACAAACGTGGCCACCATTTTTTCGTTTCGGGTTCGTACGCGTATATCCAGGATTCGTCACCTGATACGATGTTGTATACAGCATTTGAGGATCCTGCGTGGAATCTTTCGAGAGTTCTGACGCACCAAGTAACGCGAGCCGCTTTTTGCTCTTCACAGAGCAAGTGCGGTGTCCATCGGGAAAACAACTTTTTTACACCTAATTGTTCATGCAAGATTATTTGTATTTGACTCATGCCAATATCTAAAGTTGCCTGAATTTCGCGGTATGTCACATGTCGATCTTCCATAATCAGCTTACGCACAGCATCAACGTTTTCTTGGGTGACTGCAGTTTTTGGACGACCTTGACGGGGATCATCACTGAGCTTGACACGTCCACGTTGAAATTCAGCAAACCAGCGATAAATTGTGGTTTTGGATGGGGCTTCATCACCAAATGCAGAAATCATCCGGTCAACACACTGTTTTTGTGTTAAACCACTTCGAAAGTCATAATAAATCATCGCTCTAGAATTTTCTCGTGTCAATTCCATTTTCTCAACGACTAAACAAGTTTGACAAGACCTTGTGACAAGACCGAGAATCTTTTTTAAAATAAATAAATGGTATTCGATTTTTAAAACCAGGGAGTTTTCAATTAAAAAGATTTTAATATGACAGGAACAGTGGAAATATTCCATTCCCGATACTTTTAGTGCAGCCTATGTATAAATACAAAAAAATTGTAGCATAGTAGTCCTTACTTTTTTTTCAAGTGTTGACCTAAGTTTAGTAGTGGATGCACAAAGCTGAAAATTATGATAAAGCTAGGGCGTAACTCACTCCTCACCTAATTTCGAGGAGGAGAGTATGTGTTACGCGTATCCAAGTAAATACAAAGTTTGGTGTATAATTGCAGACGGTGAACGCGCTGTCGTACCTGAAGGATACCCACGGGGTGATCCACCGGGACGTGAAGCCCAGCAACATCCTGCTGGACGAGCGCGGGAATGTCAAGCTGTGCGACTTCGGCATCAGCGGCCGCCTCGTCGACTCCAAGGCAAAGACACGGAGCGCTGGCTGCGCGGCTTACATGGCTGTGAGTCATACAACATGTTACATCTCCGTGCCAGTAATTACACTGCCTGTCCTGCCCTTCTCTCTGAAACCCTAATAGGACATCCCTATCACATTAGTACTTTTAAAAATACGTTAAAATACTTATTAGTAAAACATTAATAGAACTACATCTAGATACTATCTTATTTTATAACAGGAAAGGATAATGATTTTATTATTATAACGAATATGATACAATTAAACTTTAATAAATATGGTCGATATTTCCTTCCTAATGGCCATTAGTTAATATTAATTTAATAATTTATCATTATAATTATGTGTTTTATTACTTTATGTAACATTAATATACAACGAACGCATTTATAATATACTTTTAACTGTGAAGTGTGAACGCTGTCAAGAGGACACATCCCCGCACACCGACTCCCCTCGACCAAAGACGCGGGACATTTGAATAAGGGTGTTCTAGTTTCTTCCCCCCCCCCCTCCCCCTTATTCCGGCTTCCAAATATCACGTGATTAATGGACGATCCCTTGTGTGGTGTGTTGGCAGCCGGAGCGCATCGACCCGCCGGACCCGAGCCGGCCAGACTACGACATCCGCGCGGACGTGTGGTCGCTAGGCATCTCGCTGGTGGAGCTGGCCACCGGCGTCTTCCCCTACCGCGACTGCCAGAATGACTTCGAGGTGCTCACCAGGGTAAGCAATCATATAACTGGTCTATACTTCGAGGTGCTCACCAGGGCAACCATAAGCAACCGTATAACTGTATATGTATAACCATATAATGTGAGTAGCGGGCGATCTGCCATCTGATATGGATCATGTCCAACAGCGGGTGGAAAAAGATTGATAATAAAAAAGATAAAAAAGGAAATTAATTACTTTTTTAGGGTACTCCTACTATTCATTATACTAATGTTTCGGTTGGGGTTAGGACTTGTTGGTAAATATATGCATGAAAATATATATGACAAAGTCTATAAAACTTACGCCCGGTTTCCAAAAGGCTGATCAATGCAAAAATTAACAAATCATCTGTCAAATCTCTTGTTAAGTGTCAAATGAGTTGCTAAAAGCATGGTACTAATACTAAATTTGATCAGCCTGTCAGTTGACATAGCTGTCAAATTTGACTCTAGAATAGAATGTTAACCGCCATTTTGGGTTTCTGAAACGCTATTTAAGCCCTAATCGTTGGTCAAACGTCTGTCAAGTACTCGGTCAACTAATCGGTATAAATCGGCAAATTAACGTCAGGAGAGTAATTGTTTTGTTACGTGAAACTACATTTTTTTCTCTACAAATTACTTATTAAGGTATGTAAAACATATTTATTACCAAATATTGAATATGTAACATGTTTTTTTTCTTACAAAAATCAAAATTTTGGCTTTGTGTTAAACTTAAGTATTGTTGTTTGTTGTAGGTTGCACTGTGATGTCTCTTTCGGATTTAAGCATGAGCACCAGCTCATCTAGCAGTGGTGAAGAAGAAAGCAGGAGGCGAACTTTTAAAGACAGAATGAATCCTTTTGAATTCTATAATGATGAAGAATTCAAAAATAGATACCGCCTGACAAAAAATGTTGTTACATTATTGGTGAACTTGATAGGGCCAAAAATTAAACGCTTTACTTAAAGGAATAGGTCTATAAGTGCTTTGGAGCAAGTTTTACTGACAATAAGCTATTTTGCAAGTGGAGCTTTTCAGATTACTGTAGCTGATCATATAAGGGTACACAAGTCTACAGCTTGTAGAATTATAAAAAAAGTATCTGCAGCTATTGCAGAACTTAGGCCACAATTTATTTCTATGCCCAATACACATGAAGATAGAAATAGGATAAAGAGTGAATTCTATAATATTAGCTCTTTTCCAAATGTTATTGGTTCCATTGACTGTACTCATATTAAGATACAATCACCTGGTGGTCAACGTGCAGAACTTTATAGGAACAGGAAAGGATATTTCTCCTTGAATGTTCAAGTAATATGTGATGCACATCTCAAAATACTAGATGTTATCTGTCGGTGGCCTGGCTCTGTTCATGACACAACAATAATCAATGATTCCCACATTCGGGCTGATTTTGAAAGTGGAATGTATGGTAGTGACTACCTACTGGGAGATAGTGGGTATCCATGCAGGGCATATTTATTAACACCCTTTTTACGTCCCTCAACAGCTAGTGAAGAAGCTTATAACCAAGCTCATATAAAGACAAGAAATACTGTGGAGAGATGCTTTGGTGTTTTGAAGAGACGTTTCCCTTGTTTGTCCATGGGTCTCAGAGTCAAGCTACCGACAAGTATGAACATTATTGTTGCTTGTTGTGTCTTGCACAATTTGGCTTTAAATCATAATGACCATATAGAGGAATTAACTACTTCATCACTGGAATTGAATCACCACGATGATACTGGTGCAAGTTCACTCATGAATGAAAACACTTCTGTACGGTCATCTCTATTATTGACACATTTTAATTGTTAGGTATTACATTTTATTAGTGGTGTTTATTGGGAGAGGCCTATATTCAGCAGTTAATGGATAAAGGCTAATGATGATGAATGATGATGATTAAATTTTATTAGTATGATAGGAATAGGTATAGGAAATTGAAATAAAAATAATGTCATAAATATGTAATCATAACTTCTTTAATTTTCAAACACAAAGATTATAAATTTACTAAAAATATAGGAACTCTGTAATACTAAACTATAACTTTAATTTTCAAACGTAAAGATTATTATTAATTTACTATAAATATACTCTACTAAAAAAAGCAACATATTATAATTACTTAATAACTAGTATTTAAAATAAGATAGTATAATTTTTATTGCTGTATTAAATTTTCATACTCCTTTTGTTTAATTTTTAATTCTATATCTAATAAATTATGTTTTTTTAAAGCTAGTCTGTATTCAGATATTTTTATTTTTTCTTCTATCAATGCACTCTTTATTTTTTTTCATAATATTGTTTTTTTAGTATGTTATTGTTTTTAGGAACTATTTTCTTTTTTTGTATCTTCCTTTGATGTTTTGCTTTATTTGATTTATCAGATGTATTAGTAACATCACAACTAGTAGGTTCTGTAGGCTTTGATATATCACAAATAATAACATCTTCAACTAAAAAACAAAAAAATATTCAATTATAATGGTACATGGTAAATCTAACTCGTTATGTAAAGTTCTGAATTTCAAATTTGTTTTCTAATTATTTTTTAAGTTTTTGCTTCTATTTTATGTACTAGGTTATATTTGTAGTGAATGTTGTGTATACCTTTTATTAGCATACATATCAGATATTGTACCTAGTTAATGTATTCTATATACAAATGTTGTAATATGTAGTGCTGTTGGTGTACCTATTAAACAAATAAATAAATCAAATGTAAATTTAAAGTGTAACTTCTGTATATATGGACAGAAAAGAAAACATACCATTTTTATAATAATTAGATGCACTATCACAGGTATTTGAAAGTGGTTTCACCTGATCACCCATTATTGACAGTATTTGAGCACCAACAGTGCTAAGTACTGGTTTATAAATTCCACCACCAGTTGCCATAATATCCTTCTGAAAATATAAATTACCATTAATTGTTTTTGCAATTTACCTATTAATTACTTACAATATTATATATTATTAGTTATTATTATTTGTTACAAACCTTGTCAGCGATTTCATCTCTTTTTAATTGCTTTAAAAGAGAACTTAACTCTTTAATTTCGCTATGAGTACTTGTCTGAAACAAAATAAAATAATATCAATTAAAATTAATTACACCATAATTAATCATAAGATGTATTAAAAATGATACTGAAAATTACCTCTTCAGTTAAACTGTTGGCCTGAGATGGTCCTGCATCTGTGTCACATGTATAATTTTTTCTGTGTTCTAAATATTGTTGTACCTGAAAAATACCATTATATCAAAGAGTTAAGCTAAATATGTGTCAACTGTCTCAAGTAAATAAGTGTCCCATACGCAGCTAGGATTAGAAATAGACACCTAATATCTGTGTGTGTGATAAAGGGTGACTAAGGACTCGTACTTGTTACTTTGTTCGCTTGTTATTTAAGTTCTTTAGTTTTATCTAGTAACAGGTATCATTGCTATAATTATTTTAAGATCTATCTGCAATCTCTACTAACATAATTACATTAATCCAATCCTGTAGCTAGTAGAACTTCTACACCATGGTTCAGGCCTTGACGTGGCGATGGGGCTCGGTAGCCTAGGGTGAGTCCAGAAAAAAGTCAGTAGAACTTGTGTTATAGGTACTGGGATATGGATATAGTCTATAAATACATATATATTAAAGAGATTATATACTGTTTTCTAATGTTTACTCGAATTTCACCCATTATAATTAATGTTTCATTATAATGAAATTCTATATATTATGCCTATTAATAATTATTATAATATTAATAATCAAGAATACCTACATTTTTATTTGCTATATTTTGCCTTGTAGTTCGTTTTAAATTTAAATATGCTGTGTTTAATTGTTTTTGATTCCTTGGGGTTTCCGCAGTACTGTTAAACTCTGTTGTAATACTAATCCAAGCTTCATTCTTCTTTGTTATTGATATAGCATTGGTGCATTTATTTTCTATAATGTGTTTGTATCTGAAATAAAACAAAGGGTCTACTTAAGCATCTATAAGTACTTATGTGTAATGTAAACAATTATATTTAATTTGTAAACAATAAAGGTTTTAAGAACTCTAAACTCTTATGTTCTTATTTTGTACTTACTTTTGAACCAATTCTAAAAGCATGTACTTTTCCCTTTCAGTGAAATTCTTCCCTCGTGAGGCCATTTTACGAAAAGATTTTAATAATCACTTTGGTATGATTGTAACTTGAGGTTCAAAATTCGCGGAATAATCTGTCAGCAGCAACACTTGACAGCCTGCCTTTTATAAAACTGTCATTTTTGACAGTTTAAAATAAACTATGGTACGATTTTTATCAGTGTGGCTATATTTGAAAACAAACCGCATGTCAAATCAAACAAATCATAGATTAGTTAATTTTGCTCTGAATGACGTTTCAGCAACTCAAATTGATTTGACAGTCATGTTAGATTAACAGCCATGTTAGTTGACATAAACTTTGACAAGCGTTTCAGAAACCGGGTGTTAGAGTTTCATCATGTCACGTGGTAAATTCTTATCTCTTAAACAATTTCCAGGTAATATCCGACGACCCACCACACTTACCAGAAGACAGCAATTTCAGTCCCGAGTTCAAATTATTTGTCTCACAATGGTAAGTTGAAGTCTGACTATTTTTATAGAAAATTACCCGACGAGCCACTTCATAGTAGACAGTCAATGTTGCCATCAAAAAAAAAATTAACCCGTAAAAGAACCCCAAAAATTACTCTTGTAATTTTAAGTATTTAAACTGCCAATGATTTTTTTGATATTTTACCCTATGATATTATATTCTATGTTGTTTTTTTTAAACAGATTATCAGCATCATTAGACAGAAACGTTTGTATTTAAATCTTATTAATATCCAATTATTTACTCTTTTCAGTTTAACTAAAAACTACAGACAGCGGCCGAAGTACGTGAAGCTGTTGGAGCACCCGTTCGTGGTGAAGTCAGCGCGCAGCTCGGTGTCGGTGGGGGCGTGGTACGCGTCTCTGCCGCTGGCCGGGGGCCCGCCCCCCACGCCGCCCACCCCGCCCGCGCGCGGCTCCAGCGGCTCAGTCGGCTCCGTGAGCTCGCTATGCTCTATCGAGGCGCCGGTCACGCCGCAGCCCGTACGCAACTTCGTCACCAGTTCGCACTTCTGGACGCCGGATCAGGCCACGCCCACACCTACGAGGTAACTAATACTTACATAGTTGTTTCTAAACGTTGTTAGAAAATATAGTGCTTAAAACGTCGTTGGTGTCTCGATTATAGACATATAGAGCGGGGGAAAAACCATCGAACTTATCATGAATACTATGAATATTTAAAAAAACCTATCTATGAAAAAAGACTGTATCCCAACCTCGCAGTCGCGCATAACATTATAAACAAAAATGTCAATTAAGTTCAGATAACTCAACGTTTTATTTAACTTCACTAATACTATCCTACTAATACCAGCGCCCTCGTTGTCAAGTGAAGATTATTATAGCAGATTTAGGATGACCTTTTCATTAACGATTCATAAACTATACTGCAATTTGTTAGGGCGTGGTGGGCGCAGGCGAGTAACGCGGGCGGCAGCAGCTCGCAGCCGGCCAGTCTCGAGGCGGACCTATCCATGCACTCGCCCTACCCGAGGCGCAGGTAACTGTTACTAGTACTATACACGATGATTATAAAAGATGGCGACTGGGGTAAATTACACGTCACGTGATGTCCAATCCCGTTAAGAGCTTTTGTAGTAGTCATGTGACAGACACAGTCACATTAAAGAAGAAATTTAAAATGATAGTATAAATGTTAACATAGTAAACCACTACTATTTCTTTTCAATTTAGCTGTATTATCGATAAAATACAAAGTTTTAAACATTTAAACTAACGTAATGTTTAAAAATTAAGTATCTGTTTGTACGTACTCAGGACGCTGGAGGCGGTGGCCCCGCCCACGCCGGCGCGGCGCGTTTCCGCCGATAGTCGCTTCCGTGCGTCCCCCGCCTCGCCCGCCGTACGTACCGCGGCACCGGACAAGCCACCACACACATCTACTAAATATTGATATTACCACTACAAAATAACATGCACCCCACCATAAACATCGCCACACACGACACCACAAACGTCAAAACATACGTTGCCATATGTCACACAATTGTATTGGATACGTCACCACACTTGTTATTGCATAATATGTCTCCATCCATATCAAGCTGTTATATAACTCGCACACATATTACACATACAATAGTCACAGGCTAGACAGATGCAACTAAATCCATGCATGTTATCGTACATGTCTTCCCATCACACTCGTTATCACATATGCTACCATACAAATGTCACCGCATACATTACCAAACGTCACCACACTTGCTATTGCATATGTTATCACACATTCAACGCACAAGAAACCACACTACTGACCATGGACGACACATACGTCACACACACGTCATACTCACGTCACACACACTTCACACACACGTCACACTCGTCATTATGCTACACCAGAATCCACTATTTCAAATGTAACGTTTAGTTTTAATAAAATGTGATATTGTTTCAGAGTTCTGGTAACACCAGTCCCATAGTTCTACAAAGGTTTTATCACCAAAACCAGCAGAGGAGGTCCCGAGTGGACCTGCACGCTACACCGAGGCATAGGAGGTATGTTAATGTTCTTTGACCCTTCGTTGGACACAACATTCCTTAATTTGTGTCCAACGTAGATTCCTGAAGGGTATTTATTTATTGGTTCAGTCTTTTTCAATCTAAATACGCGACCCCAGGTCTAAAATTTGTGGCGACCCCCTTGGACTATACAAAGCCAAAAAGTTTTATTGAAAAAGAATTATTGAAAGATTGTATGATATATAAGTATTTTTTTTTAAATAAACAAGGTTTTTACTGTAATGCAGAACCTTGCCTTACTTTCCTTACTGTACCTGTTGGCGAGCGACCCTCCGAGTAATTGATCCCACAGATTGAAAAACACTACATTAGTTCATTACGCGCTAGCGCTGTAATATATGTATTATTTTATGAAACAGATATATTTTTTAATCAATCTATCACGGTAAACAAACCGAAATCGAGAATTCTAGGTTATTGTACGTGTCTATGTAAAGGAACGCACGATGTCTTGAGGATACTACACCCTGGGAATAACTTTACCACAGGGGTGCGGAATGCCGCGCTCTTCTTTGAATACCACCATCCTGCTTACTGCTGTCAAACAGCTATGCTGTGTTTCGAAAGGCAGAACAGGCAGTGGAATTACTTATCCGAAGTAGATCTTACGATACGAGATGGTGTTTTGTCCGATCTCCTGCTAGTTTTCGGCGTCTAAGGCACGTAGGTCTTTACCTACTTTGTCAATTGTTATTTGATCGATGTGTGCAGCCTCAGCCGCGAGCACAGCACGGGCCGGTCGCCGGAGCCGCCGCCGCGCACCAGCCGACACCATCTGCCGCACCACGAGAGTACGTATCGCTTTCAAGTTTCCGCGAATTTCACTCGTAAACAAACAAACACAAATATTTTTAAATTAACCTGGTTTTTTCTACTTTTATTTGAAATTGGAAATTTACTATGTTAATAACAAAACATGGTAAAGTTCCCGTTTGCAAAAGTTTTATCAACCACAATTTTTTGCTAAATAATGCCGATTGAATTGAACGAATGAAGGATGATCTGTGAGGCTATTGATGTATACATCCTAATTTCAATAGAGAAGATGGCTGGTTCTCACCGCCTGCTTGGGATCCAATTATAAATATAATCGTCATCCGTCATCGTCAAACTCCAGTCGTGGGGCCCGATTCAGCTGCAAAGCAGCTGGCACTACCTCTTACAAAATCTTAATTATTGATGTACCATAGGGTAGTTTCTAAGAATTTTGTATCGTTCAGATGTTTGATACCTCAGTCCTTTCGTGACCGTGATTGCTGTAAAGTAACCAAAAAAAAAACCAATTGCATTATATGTATTAGTAATTCTTCTATTTATATAATAATATAGTGATTGGACGATGTACTACATATTATATATTTGGTGGGAATTGACGATCTCCGCCCAGTAACCGGACCGTGTTGGACGAGTGACAAGTGATTGGTCTTGGCGTTCATTGAAGGAAGCCTATGTTCAGCAGATGATCATATACATTTGATATTTTGAGTTCTAAATAATATATAAATATAATAAATAAACAAAAAAACTAACCTAGTTTATTTTCTACACCAGTATTTTGATGTTTTTCAGTGGAAAGTCAGATGTTCAATGTATTATTGATTTAATTAATAATAAAAAATATAATAATTATTATTATTAATTAAAGAGAGAGACTGGTACTACCGAGATCGAGACCTGTACCTACTACAGATACCCAGACTCACTCCTATGACGTCATAATTGAATTAATTTTGTGTCTCCAGCTAACGGCGTGGAGTTGGAGCCGCCGGCGCTGCTGGAGCGGCTGCACCCGCACCCGCCCTCGCCTCTGCTGCTCAATAACAGGTTCGGGCATCTTATACGTATGCATAAATCATATATGTCAGATCTTTACATCGACACTACATTTCATAATAATAATAATGTTTTATGCAAATAAATATTATTATTATTATTATTCAGCGCTATGTTTAAAAGAATAAATAAAATTTGTAAGAGGTAGTGCCATGCTGCTTTGCAGCCTAATTGGGCCGGCACGGCCGGATGGTACCTCTCGCTCACATGAAACCGGCGTCAAGTGACAGCTACGCTGTCGCGTTTCGTGCGGTTTGTGAGTTTCCGGTGGCCCATTGGGGGAATAGGGGAAAGGAGGACAATGCATCTGCATAACCTCTGGTTGTACAGATGTCAATGAGCGTCTGTAATCACCATGGCTCCGACTGCTAGGTTGCCTCCTATGACATAAAGAAAAGAATAAATAAATAATATGATAAAATTCAAAGAGTTTTAAATAGTGCTTAGTTAATAATGGTTATATAGTTTTATGTTATATGTATAACCATTACTGTTGTAATGATGTAATGTATATTATGTAACAATGCAATTTTAGTAAGTTTTATATTCTTGTGATGGCAACATTCAAGACAAAGTGATTTTTTAGTCTTTTCACTCTATATGTATGTGTCATGGTGCTGTGATGTATTGTATTGTTCTAAGTTCTTACATTAAATGAAGAAATAGTTAATTAAAGTTATTCAGAGTAAGCCTTTATAAAACATACAATTACTAACCCATTACGGTTCACTCCTGGAATCAGGTCTCAATGTATCGACGTACATTAGAATAATTTATGATTTAATCAGGGCTTGGGTCCAAAAATAAACAATTTTTGATTGGGTTATTGGTTAGTCAACTGTTGGTAGATTTTTTGGTAATAATAATAATTATTGTTAATAAAGTACTAAAATCGTAGGTTGCCGGAGGGTAGGAGCCAAAGTCTGACCCGCGCGGAGCTGCGTAACGGGTACCGGAGCGAGCTGGCGCACGGGCCGCCCGCCAAGCACCATCACGACGACCAGGGTGAGTACACACACACACACGCACACACATATATACACACACAAACACACAACCCAGCTCAACGGGAAAGCAAATCCTCTGGTCTATGGATGTCGGTGACCATTTACAACTTGGTAAAGTGACTGTCCGACTCACTCATAAAATTCAAAACAGTATACTAAGTCATATTTATAAGTCCAACACAATTAGCTCATGTTCGAAAGACGACCTTATCCGATGGATTTACTTATTCTAATGTTTTAAAAAACTCAAATAGTCTGAATATTAGTCTGAAATGTGAAACTTCATATAACCCAATACTTACTGAAGTATATACACGAACCAACAGGATCTAATTAAGCGACATACACATTGATCAAGTACAATTCACTTTGTCCTATAACAGTTGTGTGACGTGTATATCTACTTACTTCTGCGTACATCTGTGTGTTTTCCAATTACAGCGTTAACTCGCATTATGCGGCATAATGCTCAATGTTGATGTTCCTATTACAGCACCGCTTAGCACAATCGGGCACTCTCAAAAGTAATACTTTCGCGTGATTCGGTAGCAGAAAATTATCACGTGTTTATTTTAAGTTGGCATTGATCGATATTTTATTTATATCATCATAGTAATTATTGTTTATTGTTGAAAAAAAAATTAAAGCTTTCTTCTTTTCTTACTTTTGGAAACATTAAAAATCTAATTCAGACTGTGATAAAAATAAATATAAGTATAGATGAAGGTATAAACATTGACTATTTATTTAAAATATTAAAAAAACAACTTCTTTCACAATTTTTTTTTTCAAAACTGAACTTAGCGCCCTCTGCTGGTGCACTTGAAAACCTTCAAGTTCAAATTAAGCATTAGCACAATTGGGCATTGTGCAGCACTGAGTCGCATTATGCTCTGTAATTGGAAAACACACTATGATGTCAGGGTACTATTTCAAAAACCTGCATAATCATTACTTTATCAGTTTCAACATCGTAATTAAAACATATTTTAATGCGATTTTTTTAATGAAACATATCTTCTTCTATATTTAGTTTTTATACTTTTATTTTGTTACATATTATGACTTATAGCAAAGGAAACATTTATTTAATCTTCTTTATGGAATATTTTTTTATATGACAACTTAAAAACCTCCCCTTGTAATTGGCACTTTATCAATGTAAGGTAATTTTTGGCAGCGCATCTATATAATAAAAAAGAAGCATCTTGAACATATTTGCCACCCATTCAGTACATTTGCCAAAAAAGATAATAAAATTAATGGGTACATGATATACTTATTTGAATGTTACATTGTTAACATTGCAGGTATCATAAGTTTTTGAGGTAAAACATTTTTACTGTCTACTTGACTAGCTTGGGGTAGGGTAATGCACAGCTCTACACTGGATGTGTTATTGGCTTTGGTTATAACGGGACAAGCTTATATTATGTATATAGATATATGCTTTGGTAAACGGTAGCGATGAAACAACCAAAATATAAAGACACATGTATCTTATGTACAAATATAACATTGACATGTGTAAATAATTAACAATTGTTTTTCTTGCATTCAAAATTAATTTGAGGGCAGCCAGCCTAAAGACCTGAATACATTCCAAACGTTGCGCTAGCCATTCTGCCACAAAATGATTGTATTTAATGAGAAATTATCAAAATTATTACAGTTACTTTCCTTTTTTTTGTACTTCACCGCCGGTCTTGTATTTTGCCATTACATAATACCATATTATGTATACATTTTCTGTATTTTTTGTGTTTTATTATTTGTTAAATACAATCATTATACCATATAAATAATAATCATTCATTTATTGTTTCACCGTCTCATCGTTTTGTTACGTCAATGATATATTATGCTTAAGCGCTTCACGGCTCTGCTTCAGCCATTACTCTTGAGATTCATTAGGTAGAGTTCTTTACCGAAGAAAAATCTTTAACATTTATCCTCACATTCCCATGTTATATGTCTATCCCTTTAGGCAATCTAGATCTATATTCTAAGTAATCTTAAATAAATCAACCTAGAAAAAAAAACGTATCGCATATTGAAGGCAGTTCGGGTGGTCTAAGCAAAGTTATAACTTCATTAATTTTTTACACATAATATGGTATCAAACTTTTTATTTTGCAATTTTTAAATTGTAACGACGTGGATAGGACATGATATCAAATTTGTGTGCTACTAACATATCGCTTATAGATATCGCTAACTTGTAAGAGAGACAACGATCTTGTAGCTATATAGTTGAGGCAAGTGTCACACTTCGCTTGTGAGACTCAGCCACAGTGTGACACTTACCTCATTTAATTTAAAAGCTATATTCTGTGAATTTTTACGACACACATGTATAAAAATACTAGATGGCGCCACTAGTATTTTGTATCCGCTTTTTCATTTCGTACTGTTTCATTTCTTAATTATACAATGTCGTACAGACCAGACATTTTTGATTAAAATGCTTGTGGCGCCACCATTGTAGTACCCTATCTTAGTGATCGTATAAATTGTTAATCTGTGGACGCAAAATATACAACTATATGTATAGCAAACACTGTGTTTTATTATAATTAGTATTTTTACTAATTTTAATATTTATAGATATTATGGTTTTCATTTCATCTCCAAAATTGCTTAGTTGTATAGTTAAATTAATGTGTTGTGCTATGCATTGGTGTATGAGCGATTTAATTCGGTCTGTCTGAAGTTAGTTAAAGCTTGTGACGTCACTAACTTCAGTTCGTTGAAGTCGCGACGTCAAGCGGTTCACTTCAGTCGGGCCAAGTTAAACCGCGCGTGCTGTATGTTTTCGGTCTACGTATACCTGTGCTTCGCCGCTGTCCTCACGCGCCGCACATGCCATCTGTTGCTCTATCACATGCCTCGCTACACTAAACACGACCCTAACACCGAGCTAATTACGGTACGCTTTGGGTACGCCCCCGACAGCGCCCTCTGTGGAATTTGAATCCGTTCGATTTGGACACAAGATTTTATATTTTATATAATCATTGGAATATATTATCTAAATTATATCTTATATTGGTATTTTATTGTTATTTTGTTTTGTTGGCCACAAAATTGACGGTAGTTGGTCGAACGGGTTGGAAACATAACTTCAAAGTTTTAGCGCGGTGTACGGTCACCATTTCATGGTCCTTCATGGCTTCGCTCACCGCTGTAACATAGCAAGGCATTTGGTACGGCACTCGGCACCTCTTTGGTTCTACACGGTAAGTACTTGAGTCGATTGAGATAGCTTCTGTCTCTTTCATTCATTGTCTATGCTGCTTTTTTTCTAAATTTCCCACTTGTAATCATAAATATGAATCGTTTTTAATACAAAGTTCTCTATGGTTGTTTTTAAAAAATGATACCCATATGACATATTAATTATAACAACTTTTGAGTATAAAATTTCAAAAATATTTATTTAAATTTTAATGATTGGTTACATCAATGAAGATTAAAACGATTGGTTATTATTCTTCTCTGTCACTCAATGCAAATATGTAAATATAGCGCAGCATTTCATACAGTATAATAAAAGAGAACAGAGGCATCATTTGGAACCAAAGGGGTGGGGCAGTGGGCGCGTGGGCGAGTGGGCAGCGCAGGGTCTGAGTGGGCGTGGGTGTGGGCGTAGGCTGGCTGCACTCTCTTGCGGGGCTGGTGAAGCGCCGCCTCAGCGGGTATGTCAAGTGGCATCACGTTGCAGCGCGCCGCGAGCCGAGACACGTGCAACTTGCCAGGCACAGGTGAGATTCACACTCCACTTTAGAATAATTACACTATAGAAACCTAGTCCGCGCGGCCATTTTGAAGCAACTCACATGGAGCCATTTTACACCAAGCGCCGGGAAGTTCCGCAGTATTCTATGTCAAACCGCACCAAACGTGTCTCCGTAAAATAAATAATTATGACGATTTGTGCAGTTAAATTATGACAATACATCTGAATAACAAAATAAATGTAATAACATCACTTTTCACTGGAAATCTTTCAATATTTCGTAGTATCTTGTAATTAATTAGGTTTAAATAAATACAATTTTTTTCAATGCTCAGTATTGCCCGATTGTGAAAATATTTTTACTGATTATTTTCCCCCACTGAATAAATTTAAAACAGTTGCTACTCATATTTACGTAGGTACGTGACACGTTCTCGAATTAATGTGTTTATGTGATTTAACGATATCAAATAAAAACAGAAACAAATATTCATACTTCCATACATACAAACTTTCGCGTTTATATTACAAGTTTAAACAGTAATATATATAACAACTTTACATTACAACTGTGTTTCATGCCAATAAAAAATAATTATAAAAATGTATATTTTACTAATTACCGTTATATTTTCTTCGTTTCATATAAATAAACATTCTTCTAATATAACAATTATACTTAATAAATAATAATATAGCTTGTGTATACATGGTTAAGTAAAGTTGTTATAAATTAATACATAAATAGATATGCCCACCTAGCTATTTATGTATTAAATATTATTGCTATAACAAATTGTTATCAGCGGCCGAATCATTTCCCGTTTTCGGGAAAACTTCACCACTACTGGCAACATTGAATCAATTTAGTGCTTCATTTTTGACAGCGCGCTTGTATGAAGACTGACCTTCTATAGTGTAATTATTCTAAGCACTCCACAGATTATATTAAACCAGTTTTTTTCCTCATAGGTTTAAATGGCTTGTTTGTAGCCCTTTATCTTCATACATTATAATATAAGGTGTGAATTTTATGGCAGTCGTACTAAGAACCTGTTTTAAAAATAGTAAAAATTATCCTTAACGAAGGGTCGTACGGCTAATATTTGTATAGAATAAAAACAAATTTAATGAATTAATAGTCAAACTGGGATACTACTTGGATTGTTATTATATTTTTCAACGATTAGTATAGGAAAACTAAAATCTTATACATACATATATCGCAATACACTGCAATATTTTTAAATTTATTACCATAGTTTAGTATCCATTGACTTTTGGTATGACACAAAAAAAAAGTTTTCTATTTAATATTAAATGCTATAAACGAATCTATTTAATAACTCAAATGTTTATATGCATATGTATATATTCCTCTAAGTGACATATAATTTGTAACGCATATAAGGTAGCCATATCACGTGTACGCAGGTGGGGCACGAGCGAGAGCTGGAGCGTGCCCGCGTCGCCCCTGCCGCCGCGGGCCCCGCCCCCGCGCCCCGCCGACTAGCGACGCACACGCCGCAGGTGACTGCCTCCCATCACAGTATATCATATAATACAGCTGAAGAGTTTGTTTCGACGCGCTCATCTCCGATACCAGGCGGATTTAATAGCCTATTGTTATAGACTATTTACTTAAGGGTAACATCTTTTTTCGATTTCAGGGCGAGTGTAGTAATGACTATGTTAACGCACTCGCCTTAATCAATGAAACAATCCAAATGTAAATGTAATATTCAACGTACAGTTTTAAAGTAATGCGTGCGACACAAACACAAAGGCCACATTTCTTTATCAATAAACAGCTGTCGGTCAGAAATTAAAAATATTAATATTAAAATAGAAATGTATATAATGTGTTGAGTAAAATTATAAAGAATCGACCATTTCATTGTTTTAAAGTAAATTTTAATTTATACAAATCGTTCGACTTTGCCCCGTTTTATGAGTAGTCTTGATTCTTGCTGATATATTTTTTGTGCGGACAAAAAGGTAGGCAAAGGTATTGCGGTGAGCTTTATTAATATTTTTGGTAGAAATTTCATGTCTCGTGTGCTTCACTAGTCGCCTAGAGGCGAATTTGTAAATTGTTAAATAATTCGAGTGGAACATATTGAAAAGCTAGTCGTGATAACAAGAGGATGTCGCATCTTCATAGCAATGATGTATATTTTTACACAATAGTTACAAAAGTATATGAAATAATATGATAATGTGCAAGACTAAGAGCTAGATAAATGTTACTCAATAGAATGTGCTCAGCTGCTGGGTACCAAAATACAGACGACACGAATGGAGGAAATTGAAGAATGAACAGCCTTTTAATAAGTCTGACTAATTTAGGCTGTTACCTTTTACACAATTAAGCGACTCAAATATTTTCTAGAATCGAACATTGTAAAAATTTTAATTGTAACTAGTAACGATAGTATATTTTAAGATTGAACAGAAAAATTAAATGTATTTTTCATGTTTAAAAATAACTTAGTAAAACATTTCTTAAGATGTGGTAATATTGGCAAATTATAAAGAAAATATTCTAAATTAAAGTTAAGGTATCATAATATACAAGTTCTGTTCTAAATGTAGTCAAAGAAAGAATATAGGTTTTCTCCCACACCCATTCCCTTATAAGTCCTGCAACAGTACAGTGACCATACTTTTAGCACATTTTAAGGACACTTTTACTTTAGTTATTAGACTATCTCTTTCTTATTTCTATAAGTTTAATTTTTCTGTTCAATGGCTAATCTTCATGAACTACAAGTGCGTAGAACACCAAAAACATTAAGTCATGTTCTGTACATATTAATTTAAGGTTTGTTTGTGCGGCTGCGTATACTAGTACCGGCCCGAGCGCTTGGTACGTCTCGCTTATGTATTGTACACGGTCTATACTCTATACACTCTATATGCTCACAATAACAACTACTTATGGCATTTCTACATACATTTTCAATTTATTATATCTCTTAAGTAAAGAAATGTTTTCTCGATCTGACCTCTGCAAGTATTTCTCCACAGATTTGGGTTCACTTTCGCATCTATTTCTTATTGTATGCCATTAAAAAAATATGTCAATAGTACTTTCTTATCTCAGTGTACTCTGTTTCAGTTTTTAGGATCCTTTTAAAAAGGATTTCGATGAAAATAATGTTGGAATTGCATTAGTACACGAAGTCACAATATCTGATAAAATTGAATTATTTAACGCACAAATGATAACCACTATTTTATATTAAAAATATGTATATCTGTTCTTTTCTGCTCTATGTTAAATATTCTTCGTCATACGCTAGTTTCGACTTGTAAATTTAAATTATCTTATTTATTGTCATAAATGAATGGAAATACTTAATTCCATGAAGGTACTTTGAAAAGTATTGTTTAACTATCACTTAATTTTACTTAATTATATTATGGTAATTTTTGTGTTAATAAGTTTATATGAGACGTGAGATGGATTTGAGTGATATAGACCGTGTTAGGATCCTATTTATTTACGAGTTAGTGCAAAACGTTATATGTAAATATCGTGTATTATATTGATAAGTGACGATTATTGACACATTTTGTTAAATGTAAACGGATTTTTATGAGTTTCTTTGTAATTAAAGAACGATCAAATTATGTGTGTTTTTTATAAAACCTAACCCTTATGCTGCTCGCACTTGTGTGTATTCGCGTGTGTGATTTGTGTGAAGCGAGCCGTACGAGCCAGAGCTTATATCAACTTTTTTTAAATGTTACTTGGATAGGCAAACTGGCAGACGTGCCACCTGATGCGTCAGCGTCGCCCATGAACAGAAATGAGTTTACCTGGACGCAGACGGTAGCGCGGTACAGCGCAATCCTCCCAGCAGACTATATAGCCTATATATTTGGGTCTTACCAGCTTTATATATTATACAATTACCCTCCCGATTTATTATCATCAGCCTTTTTTAATAACCCAGGGAAGTGCTTTTTGCGCATCTTCGGGTAGATCCTGACCTTATTTGGGATTCTCACCTGGGAGTGCCCTACCCAAACTAATGCCACTGTCAGCGCCTTCATCCGCTTTGCGAGGGTTCCGGATCTGCAGCAACAGGAGCACCTAAATGACAAGGGGGATTCCCCGGCCGCTACTGAGCAGTCCCTGCGACGTCTTGCCGGTGGGGGGAGGCCACGTCGCTCTCTCACCCACTTGTCGGCCTCCTTCTGGGACATTACTGTCTCGCAGAAGGAGGCCATTGCTGTCCAGGACTCGTCATCACCGAGCATCGCGGTGATGACGCTCGGCAGAGACAAATTCCCTCCGATGACTGACGTCAGATCATGACGCCTTGAGGGTGTGCTGGGCCAAGTCATCAGCCTGGTATTGTCTACTGCTAACCATATTTTCTCTTAGTGAAATTGCCATTTGGCTTTTCAAGGTTTGACATTACACAAGGAAAATTTTAGTACGCTCAGGTGAACGACAGATAGCTGAAGTATTAAATAATAGTGTATCTAGACCTCAGATGAAGTAAAAAAAGGTAGATGACGCACGGCCTTTGCTAATACTGAAGCCACAAAACTAAGCTCCTTCATGTAAATACACGCGCTCACGCACACAGATACACCAAAACTAAGCTCATTTTTGTTAGTATCTTACGAGTCGTCGTGCAGTAAGTTTGCCAAAAAAATACCGTCCTGTGTAATTAAATGGAGTAAAAACAATACAAAAGTGACCAAAGAGTCTAAAGAAATATTTAAAATAAACACAAGACTATATTCTTTTAAGATATTTTAACACTATTTTGAGGTTAATCAACATAAATAATATTATTGCCGCCAAATGACGTATCGGAAGAGTGTTGCCAGAAGTTAGTATTTCTAATAGCCCAATAGTGGGTAAGTCAATTGCAGGCAAAGCCATAGCAAAATAATTAAGTACAGAGGTGACATAATTATTATTTTATTATTTGATCGCTATATGACTGAATCGAAATGACCTCGTATAACCTATGTTGTATTATTTTTGGGACTCACATACCCACAGCAGGACTATGTATTTAATTATTTATAAATTCAAAGATTTACCATTTAATAAATTTAAAAAAATGTAACAGTGTGGCTTGCAGAGAAATGTTTTTATAATTTAAATGTTTTTTTAATGGAAAACGACATATTATGTATTTAATTTAAATTACTTTATTGATAAAATGTGACTTTCTAATTACTATTATAATCAATTATTTTGAAACTGTTATTCTCTGACAATGCTTTTAAGGACATGTTGTATTTATCAAGTTTATTTAATTGTAACAATTTTTTCCTGTTAATTTATATTAATTGTTTATTTATGTAAAGTTTTGTGATTATTACTACTATCTTGTGATTACTACTAAACTATAATGATATGCTGATGTATTTTAATCTGGGAAAAATAAATAAATTGAATCCTCCTGCAAACATGAGCACAAATACTACGTTACTAAACTTATCCATATTTCTTTGGTAATGCAGCTAGGCGTCATGAAATGTTGCTTCTATATTTGTTTAGTGATGAGCAAAATTGGTCTTGCTTTTCACACATACGCAAGTGCTTCAGTGAACAAGAACATCTATACCAAGAGTCAAGACTGTATATGCAAGAGCCAAGACCAAATACGCAAGACTAAACTAAAAATTACATAAATACTTTGTTATAATGTATACATAGGAATAACGGAAACAAAACGGTTAACAATATAAATAAAATATTTAAAATAAAAAAAATAACATTTGTCTTATTATAATCATTTAATAACAAATTATATGAAATAGTATATTAATGAGAGTATGTATATAAAAGTTACAAAAACAAGAAAATCTAAAACAGTATGTAGGTATGTAGCGGTCATTCACAGATAATTTTATTCGCGGTATTCGAATTTCGATTGATGATTTTTTTTAAGTGCTTGAATACAAAGTCTTTTGAGTAAACGTAAACATTCAAATTGAGAACACAGTGTTATCAAGATCTGAATTGATTCTAGCCCAACCAGTGGTAGGTACTGCCGATAGAAGTAAAAATAAAACAATTAAATTCAAATACCTATAATACAAGCTGTAGATTATGACAACCTATACAATTTAAACGGTGCTCAAAATAGCCGCATGAAATTGACATTTCAGTGTGTTTGACGATTGGTTATGTAAACAATGATATGCTGATGTATTTTAATCTAAAAATAAATAAATTGAATCCTCCTGCAAACATGAGCACAAATACTACGTTACTAAACTTATCCATATTTCTTTGGTAATGCAGCTAGGCGTCATGAAATGTTGCTTCTATATTTGTTTAGTGATGAGCAAAATTGGTCTTGCTTTTTCGCAAGTGCGAGTGAACAAGAACAATACCAAGAGTCAAGACTGTATATGCAAGAGCCAAGACCAAATACGCAAGACTAAACTAAAAATTACATAAATACTTTGTTATAATGTATACATAGGAATAACGGAAACAAAACGGACTCCTTAAGAGAACAAGTGAGAAAATAATTATGATTGTCTTACTCACTTTTAGTAAATCGTTTAACTAAACAAAAATATATTGAAGGGCTTATCTTAACCTTAGGTGCCCCGTTTTGACCTCCATTACTATAGTAGTAAATTATAATTAAAAAGTAATGTATATTTGATATATTTTTTAATTTTATTAAAACCCAGTATTTTCGTTAATTAATAACAGATTGTGAATTACATAAAAATCATAAATATAACGAATTAAAACTTCTTCAAAAATAAAAACTAGCCCAACCAGTGGTAGGTACTGCCGATAGAAGTAAAAATAAAACAATTAAATTCAAATACCTATAATACAAGCTGTAGATTATGACAACCTATACAATTTAAACGGTGCTCAAAATAGCCGCATGAAATTGACATTTCAGTGTGTTTGACGATTGGTTATGTAAACAAATATTGCATAATCTTAAATAAATAAATCAAACTTCAAATAGCGTCTCGTAACGGTGTCGCGAGAGAACGTCATATAAACGTCAAATAGCGTCTCCTAACGTTGTCGCGAGTCCAGAGATTTTATCTCATCTAAAAATATGCGTACCGCGCTAAAATTACACTTCAATAAGTAACAGATAAAATGAGCAAGACCAAGACTGTCCAATATTGGTCTAGCTTTGCTCATCACTATATTTTATGTTCGATTCTTCAAAATTAATACATTTTTTTCTTCAGGCAATGAGCTTTTACTATTTGCCAGTGTCAAAAAATAAAGATTACATAAATAAAATAATGGTTACCTTATCTAAAAAATAGAAATGTCTTTAGGCGATAACATAATATTACCAAATTTTGAATAGAAAATTGATTTCTAAACTTTTAAGTGCATTATGAAGCCTGTAACTTGAGTATTTAGACCATTATAATTACAAGTTTGTTTGCATTTTTTCTATTGTGAAACAATATAGCCTATGACTACACAATAGGTTTTTTTTTTTAATTTAATCTACTTCTATTTCAGTGAATATTAAACTTCCAAATTACAAATAATTTTCTAAAAATCTTAATAAAATATATTTTTTGTCAAGTTAAGGAAAAAAGAAGTTGATTTTATTTCTAAGCTATTCAATATAATATGTTAGGCCCGGTACTGATGACTGGTGCCATGTCTATTATCACTACGACGGCCAAAGCATCGACACTTGACATCCGGAAGTGTCACAGGAAAATGCGGATATCATAGTAGGGGAGAAAATGAAAGTGTATTTTTTTTTGCTGTAAACAACAATTCAAAGGCGTCCACAATGGCGCACAATAAAGGGAGGATAGACTAATTGAATTTAAAATTATACTACGGGATAATTGAGTGTTAATTTCAATGAAGAGAGTTAAAAATAGGAGTATTAGAACTTGCAAAAAGTTTTGAATGTTAAAACTTTTCTTAGCAACAGCCAGATATAAAATTTATTATAAACGTTGTTGATGAAATTGAGGGAAATTTTTGTTCTCTTTCTACTTTTTAACAAGAAATAGAAGTTTTGATAAAATTAATAATAAAAAAACGACTTGTGCAAAAAAAAAAAAAAACAAAGTGCTGGCCTATGTTAACAATAAGTGTGTCAATTTAACAATCCGTAATTCCTAATTTAAACAATTAACAACCTTATATCCAGCCTCTTAAGCATAATAATCGAACTCTAATTATTGCATTATAATATAATATTCTGACTAGTGAATTTCAGTTTTCTTTTACATTTTTTAAACTGGACATTCCAATCTAATATATCTACAAATGTGCCTTTATATGAGCAATAAATACATCCTTTACAGTCTATAGAATAATTACTACATAAATGAGAAACCTAGTCCGCGCGGCCATATTATGAAGCAACTCACATGGAGCCATTTCAATTACCTACGTTCCGTCGTATTCTATGTCAAACCGCACCAAACGTGTCTCACAAGCATAAATAGACTATTTATATATAGACTAGTCTGTTTACAGATAGGATTAAGATTTTAATATTTTTTCAATATTAATAGTTATTAGAACTCGTCTTACCACTATCTACTTCAATTTATCATTTTTTTCTACTAATTTATAAGCGCTCAGATATAGGCGGGCAAAAAAGAATAAATAAAGATGAGGGCTACTTATTGACAAATATAAATTGTCCATTTTGTATTATTCGAATATTAAAAATATTTGGATGTTGAGTTAGTATAGATGATGTCTCATTCCAGTTTATTCTACTTCACCCGGCTATAGCCTATAAATAACATATTTTATTGAAGCAGCAACACCATATCAATAAATTCCTATACATTTGTTTAAATTTTTGTTATTTCTTTGGTATTCTTTAAATTACAGTTAGTTTTTCAGTATTTTTGTTTATCTCAAAAAACGTTGAATATTATCAAAACAAATACTTACCTATATCACTTTCCGAATTATAAACGTATAAATAATGTGCGATTCTAATCAACTCAAAACTTATAAAAAGCAGATCATTTATGAATGAACAGCCAAAAGTAACGAAATGAAGTTTTTAAAACTGTGATTTTTATTTTCTAAAATATATTATAATAAACCAGTTATTTATAATAATAGATACCATTAGTCCATATAACAATTATTCAAATACGTAGGTAGATATTCTATATTTTTTTCTACATTTTCTTCCATTCCTTTTATCATTTTTCGTAAACTGGACATTGAATCTAATCTAATGTAAAATGTGCCTTTATATGAGCAATAAATACACGTTCAGTCTTAGAATAATTACACTATAGAAACCTAGTCCGCGCGGCCATTTTGAAGCAACTCACATGGAGCCATTTTTTTGCACCAAGCGCCGGGAAGTTCCGTCGTATTCTATGTCAAACCGCACCAAACGTGTCTCCGTAAAATAAATAATTATGACGATTTGTGCAGTTAAATAGTATGACAATACATCTGAATAATAAAATAAATGTAATAACATCACTTTTCACTGGAAATCTTTCAATATTTCGTAGTATCTTGTAATTAATTAGGTTTAAATAAATACAACTTTTTTCAATGCTCAGTATTGCCCGATTGTGAAAATATTTTTACGGATTATTTTCCCCATTGATTAAATTTAAAACAGTTGCTACTGATATTTACGTAGGTACGTGACACGTTCTCGAATTAATGTGTTTGTGTGATTTAACGATATCAAATACAAACAGTAAAACAGTAACAAAATATTCATACTTCCATACATACATTTGTTTAAATTTTTGTTATTTCTTTGGTATTCTTTAAATTACAGTTAGTTTTCAGTATTTTTGTTTATCTCAAAAAACGTTGAATTTTTAAAAATATATATTTTACTAATTACTGTTATATTTTCTTCGTTTCATATAAATAAACATTCTTGTAATATAACAATTATAAAAAGCAGATCATTTATGAATGAACAGCCAAAAGTAACGAAATGAAGTTTTTAAAACTGTGATTTTTATTTTCTAAAATATATTATAATAAACCAGTTATTTATAATAATAGATCCCATTAGTCCATATAACAATTATTCAAATACGTAGGTAGATATTCTATATTTTTTTCTACATTTTCTTCCATTCCTTTTATCATTTTTCGTAAACTGGACATTGAATCTAATCTAATGTAAAATGTGCCTTTATATGAGCAATAAATACACGTTCAGTCTTAGAATAATTACACTATAGAAACCTAGTCCGCGCGGCCATTTTGAAGCAACTCACATGGAGCCATTTTTGCACCAAGCGCCGGGAAGTTCCGTCGTATTCTATGTCAAACCGCACCAAACGTGTCTCCGTAAAATAAATAATTATGACGATTTGTGCAGTTAAATAGTATGACAATACATCTGAATAATAAAATAAATGTAATAACCTCACTTTTCACTGGAAATCTTTCAATATTTCGTAGTATCTTGTAATTAATTAGGTTTAAATAAATACAACTTTTTTCAATGCTCAGTATTGCCCGATTGTGAAAATATTTTTACGGATTATTTTCCCCATTGATTAAATTTAAAACAGTTGCTACTGATATTTACGTAGGTACGTGACACGTTCTCGAATTAATGTGTTTGTGTGATTTAACGATATCAAATACAAACAGTAAAACAGTAACAAAATATTCATACTTCCATACATACAAACTTTCGCGTTTATATTACAAGTTACAAGTTTAAACAGTAATATGTTTAACAACTTTACATTACAACTGTGTTTCATGCCAATAAAAAATAATTTTTAAAAATATATATTTTACTAATTACTGTTATATTTTCTTCGTTTCATATAAATAAACATTCGTGTAATATAACAATTATACATAATAAATAATAATATAGCTTGTGTATACATGGTTAAATAAAGGTGTTATAAATTAATACATAAATAGATATGCCCACCTAGCTATTTATGTATTAAATATTATTGCTATAACAAATTGTTATCAGCGGCCGAATCATTTCCCGTTTTCGGGAAAACTTCACCACTACTGGCAACATTAAATCAATTTAGTGCTTCATTTTTGACAGCGCGCTTGTATGAAGACTGACCTTCTATAGTGTAATTATTCTAAGCGTTGAGTTATATTTATTGCAGTAGGTTGTTTAAAGATAGACAATGATTTTTGTTTTTAAGTTTAACCATAGTAACTTTAGTCAAACTATATTATAATTGTTACCTGGACTTTATATCACTACAACTCCTTGGCAAAAGTGTCACAACGCTATTCTCGCAGTTGTCAGCTGTCACTTAGTGCGGCCTGCCGATTTTCCCGCCCCGCTGCGGACTCGCCGGTAGCGAGGTGGACAGCGACGGGTAAGAGAGATAAGACTTGTCACTGGGCTTCCTCTTCAAGTATTCAGATATGTGCTGCACTATCAGGTCAATGGCAACTGAAATGATAAGTGTATTGTTAAAACGGTAACCCCATCAAACCCAGTGGCTTCGTGGCCAACTTATAGTGGTGAGATTTTCATAAATGCTTACCGTACCTACTTACTAAAATAATTACATAACACGGGCGTAGCCAGTTTTAAGTATCGCGGGGTTACTAGGCCCCACCCCCTACTCACCCCAAAAAATAAAAAGTACTTAAATTATCGAACATAATGTGATGAGATTGTAATAGGGATGTTGACATTTTTCATAAATGTTTATAGATCATTTATGAATATCTAATAGAGGCCTAAATATTATTAACTTTTGCTTATACACGTCTCACGCCTATAAAATCTTGCATTTTATAATGCATTTTAAATTTCGCTCCAAAACGCTAATACTTGTCACGTGACGTCATATGTTGTTAAACATCGTAAAAATGATTCTAATTGTCGTTAATAAAAAATGACTTCCAAGTTTTATAATTGTGCCTGTGTGTGTACACTGTCAAAACGCCTGAACATTAGTTTTTACAATATGTACTGCGTACGGAAAATGCTGTATAAAAGTACGTCAATATTCTTCCGCTTCCGCTAAATAGGAACAGGTGACGTCATTTCCGTTTATTATCACGTGACCTATTTTAAAATTTGTTACATTTTATTTATTAAATATTAATTTAATCAACTAAAAATAAGGGAAAATATTGTATTATTTCAGAATTCTATCATAGAAACTACCAATTAACATCAAAATTATATTTTTATATGAATACTGTCATTTACCGGTGGGAGGGAAGCGATGTGCCGCGCTCCCGGCTGCATGGGTACCACCATCTTGCTTGTTTCTCCCGTGAAACAGCTTTGCTGTGTTTCGGAGAGAAGGGCAAGACAGGCAGTGTAATTACTGGCACCGAGACTTAACATCTTATGTCTCAGGATAGGCAACACATAAATAAGTTGCCTGGGCTCGTTCCAGGTAAACTGATTTATGTTCATGGGCGACGTCGACCACTTACCATCAGGTGGCACGTTTGCCAGTTTGCCTATCCTACTAACATAAAAAAAAAAAAAACATCCCTATTACTACACATACATGATACTGTATGATTGAGCTCTATTACGATGTTATATATTTTTTATAGCATGAGGGCAAACTAAACTACAAAAAATCGTCGTGGCTATAATCTTCATAAATCAGCCTGTAAATCCACTGTAGAAGATATGCTTCTCTTAGTGGGTTGATTCCATTTTAGAATCATAATGAAAATAGTAGGCCGGTTACGTTTTCGAATTGTAACCTCAGTTTTTTTTTTTATTTGAAGAAAGTAAACTTTTTTTTTTACTTTTTAAAAAGAAACGGAATGTACTGATCGTATTCATCTTTCAAATTGAGATTCTTCAAGGATGCAAACAAGATCCGGTTCTTGTCTGTCTTTTAAACTCACTATTTTCAAAAATTGTAGAGACTATAAAATAAGAAATACATGCCTCTCCCTCCTATGAAGTCAGCTACAATTTTACAATTGTCAAAGAAAAATCCATTGTGCTATTTTAACTATTTAATTAATGTAAAAACAATACAATAATTATATACAAAGTTTTATATCACTGTGTAAAATTATTAAGTAATAAAAATACAATACATCTGGAAGAACTGTTTAGATTTCATAAATGCAAATAAGATAGATTATTTTGTCATTCTATTGATTTGGATTCATCGAGCATATAACCGGAATAGAGCGGTAATGTTATGTATTTTGTATGATAACAAATTCCGCCAAATTTGTGCTGCGATTCTGCCTTCTGATTGGACGACTGGACGTGACAAATCACTGACCAGTTTCGGAATTTTATGGCTCACATTAATACTCTATCTCGCTATATGCTCAATGTTTGGATCAATTTCGGATTCGTAAAACATTGATAGTTAGTTTTCATCTAGTGGAAGGGTAATAGTATATAATATTAAATAAAATACGTAACAACTTCTGCATTAAAAATTACCCTTTGATATAAACCACTATTTATCAAAATAACTACCAAAACTGCTCACCAAATTCAAATATCGAATATTATTACAAATAATAGAGAAATCATGCCAGACAGTCAATACATTCGGGAGACAGGTTATGATATAACTAAAAAACTTATAATAAAAAGCCCTCAGCCTTACGATATAGTAGAACGTTACTTAAGTCTTAACCTAAAATATGTATAGATGCATGCACACTGCACAGTAGAACACATGCGAGATACAAAAATCATAGTCATTTTCTTTAAAAATTGTCTATGAATATAAAATTTAAACTAACATGGTGATTTTCCATATTTAAACTGTTTGAAACGGGATATTTACCGTTCACTTTTTTATGTAAGTATACTTTTTTCAGTCTTGTGACAATGCCGAAATATCGAGTTTAGCGATATAAAAGTAAAACAAAACGGTGTATATTCCGTTTCAAATAGTTTGTTTACGATTATTTAATGAAAAAATAATAACCAAATGTTTCGACTAAACTGATCGACTTGTATTCAACAATTTATTTATTATTATTAATTTATATATTAACTTGACCTAAAGGTGAAAAATGTATAAATCATAAGATAAAATATTAGTAATGTCTATTTATAACAGGTCATCAGCACCAACATTCGTATACAATGAGATATAATAAAGAAACTCTTTGAATACCTTTTGTTTTTCAAATCAAAAAAAAATATATTTAAAATAGTACTAATACAGTATCTTTTTGAATACAGTATTTTTTTTCAAATGAAAATCATTATCTTAATTCAAGATTACTTTTCTGAATCGTTTATTTATTCTTGTGGTTTAATTACAGTTTTTTCTAAGAATAAAAGATAAAACAAAGTTTGCATGAATTGTAAATGATTTTTTACTTATTAAAATATCATTATCGTTTATTCGTACGTTAAACTAATATATCTAGTTCCTGACTTGACATAATTAAAAAGTAATAAAATAGTTTTCTCGCATGTGCATTTAAGTCTGGTACATAGACTTTTTTAATAGCGCATTGTGTTACTTTCAGTGCGCACTCTTAAAATAAACAACTAAATAAAATTCCACTATCTTAAAATTGTAATACAATATGTGTATAAAAATTAGGAATCATAATTATTATCCTGTATAAAACGTTGTTTTATAAAAAAAAACGTTATCAATTTTTTTTGTGCTTGGATGAAACAAATAGGAATTCTGCCTAAGCATATGAACGAGAGTTGATATTTTTTAGCATCTTTTGCCTCGTTGCTTTAGAATTTAAAATGGCGCATCACATGAATTTAGATTTCCATTGTCTCAACAAATTTACTTGATCCCTATCCACTGAATGTAAACTCATTAAATAATTGTATACTTTTGTGGTGTAAAGCAAATGTGTGGTGTAAAGCAATGTGTTGGTTTAAACATAATATTCCAAATTGGGCAAACGACATTTGGCCATTTTTTTTTAATTTACAGACTTGGCACAACAAGGACACGAGTATTAATATCAAAAATATTCTGATACAATTTATATGGTGCTGTATATCCTCGATCATATCCTTAGTTACAAGTTTTTCAAATCAGTTTGACTGCTGTCAGTAAACAATTAGTCTGGAGATACTTATATAGGTACTTTCTATTTGAGTTTGACATTTGCTATTTAGTATAGTTTGTAACATGAGCGCTGGACAGACAACAATTATTGCCAGAGACTTATCCTCCTGACCCGCAAATACTCAAACGAATCTCAAATTTAAGACGTACTTAAACTAGTGTTGTCCCTCTTTTTTACACTGGCTGGCTCAGCACAGGGCTTCCTAGTGAGTCAACCAGTGAACCAAAAAAAAAAAAACTACTTGATTCATCTTACATAGTACTTTTTAACTGTACTGTACTAGTTAACTGATGATAAATATCATTTTTATTGTTAAATAAAGAAACTGTAAAATTTAAAATTTAAATAAAGAAACTGTAATTTGTTGTTTGTGTTATTTGGGGGTGAGTCTTGTAAAATTAATAGACCAGTGTCATAATACAAGACAAAATTATAACTATTATATAATCAGCTTGTAAGACAAAAGAGTATAAGCTGTAGTTTAAGGGTAATATTACAATATTTCGTAATACCGGTGAGAACACGAAAACAAAATAAAAATATTTTTGGAAAAAATTACATAGAATTGGCATGTCACGGCTAAAAATAAATTTATTACATTGAAATGAAATTTGTGCCAATATTGAGACATTATAATTATTTAAATAGAAGATTTGTTTGCTATTTGCCTATTCAAAAATAGAAATTAACTTTTTTAATAAAAATTATACAAAGTTGCTTTTTGACGCAAAAGTTTTATTGACATTGTGCTTAAAACGATAAATTTTGTATTGATAACATATTTTTGTGTGAAATAACGCAAGTACTGGAAGTACAATAAAATTCTTGGCACCTTAATCTACAGAAAAATCAACATTTTTTAAATTAGCAACTCCAATTGAACAGGATCTTAATGCATACAGTTTATGTGAATACATTTTTTTTTTAATTGTAACAAAATAAAAAGTATACAATCCTTAAAACCGGGTTTTATATTCTACCTTAGCACATTAATTTACAATACATTAATATGGTATATATTTACTCATAGTACATTATATATCTAACAGTACATGGTCACAACATATAGACTAAGTAAGTTGTGAGGTATTGGGACAATTCGATAAGGTTGTAGTGACAAACAGTACAGGTATATTATTCCATATAAATATTATAAACGTGAAAGTTTGTAAGAATGTATGCATGTTTGTGACTCTTTCACGCAAAAACTACTGAATGGATTTTGATGAATTTTTACAACAATATAGCTTATTCATCAAAATCACATATAGGCTATAATTTATCCTTGCACACCCACGGGAATGGGAAGTACGCGGGTGAAACCGCGGAGCGCTGCTTGTTCCATATATACATATAATTTAATCCATAATAATATACATAATATGAATCCAGAATGTTCTCGAAGAGTTGAAGACAAATAAAAACCTAGTATATTTGACATATATAAATATTTGACTATAAAAATCTTATAGTTTGGATGACGCCTCTTGCTTAAGTGGCATGGCATGCGAAGTTTATGTGATATAATTCAATCAAGAACTAATTCCATTTAAGAAATAAATCCTAATATGGTAGGTATATAACTAAATAATTAGCTAGATAGTGTATAAATAACTCAACCCCATTATTATAATAAAAATATGTACTTAGAACAGTAATATGTCGGGGAATTAAACTTGGGTGTTTATATGGTTTTGCACCTAGTTAGTAGAAAGGACACCAACAAATGGGTGGGCCATTTGTTTGTGAATATCCCATGTCTATTAACTAAACTATACGTCTCAGCAGATTTGTAATAAATGTGTTATTGCCACTAACACAAAACAAATGAATTTTAAAAATATTGCTAAAAATATTGCACATTAATTTTATAGCTTTAAACAACACAAAGAATATTATCCAATACAGATAGATTTATCAAATAGAAACTTTGAATAATTACATAGAAGTCTAAAAAAACCGATAAAAAAAAATACTAGTATATATGTATATAGATTAATAATAAGTAGTACATTTAAGATAAGAATTTACACCCTGTATAACGAATGGATGTATATACCTGAAGAATTGTATGTCACTTAAATATATTTGGACTATCGGCTCAACGTGTCCTCTGAGCTTCCAGACATTCGCCTCCCATTGCTCACCTCATCCACCTCCAAGTGTGTCCCGTTACATCCGTTGACTATCTTCTCAGTTCGTTTCTTATACATGATGTCCCAAATATGGTGCACGATTAAATCAATAGCCACTGCAACAACGAAAAACGGACTTTAACTTCTAATTACAATACCATTAGCAGCTACATAAGAGCATAGCCGCTGCAAGAAGTTAGAAGTTGCCGTTTGAATCCCTTATTGCAGTGGCTATGACCTTTACTCACCATGAAACATCACTAATATATTTAGTTATATTTCTTTTTTATGATGAAGGTAATGCTATGACTAATGTGCAATGGTAGCGCTTGCACAGTGTAGCAAAATGTGTCTTGAAGAAACCGTTACTAAATTTTTGTTTTTGCATTTGGGCTTTTGTAGTGAAATTACCAGTTTATTGGTAATTTGTTAATGAACACTTTAGTGTAGATTCGAATCACGATAAAAAGTTGAGCTGGCCACAAAACGCAAGCACATTTATTATAACTAATTATTAATGATATATTAATAATAAGTAAAACCCACTTAAATCTTTTTTTTTAACACACATAAAAGTGACTTACATATTTTAACTTAGTATTAGAACATGAAAATAACTAAAGCTTAAATTATCTACAATTGATAAAGACAAGAGTGAACAAATGTAAAATCTAAAGATCAAACCTACCTAAATTCTTATGAGAATTTCATACCACAAGGCCGTCCTTGTCTTGTGTTCCACTTACTTTCTATACACCACTGGTTCCACTGTTTCTAAATTCTTCGTTCTTTTATTTTGAGTTTTTCAATCACAAGTAATAACGCAAACATTCCGTAGAACTAGACTACAGTTTTATGTAGTAAAAAATATTTTGTTGTAAAAATGAGTTCACACATTTAATACTTTATAAAAATAAATATATGCAACTTACCTAAATTATCTGCACCTCTCGGTATAATGACGTCGGCGAACTTTTTTGTCTGAAAAAAAAACGAAAAAGAATTAGTTTAAGTTAATTTAAACCATTCTATGGCAACACTAAATCAGTGAATAATTTTTAATGATGTAATAGCCGGACTAATCTAACAAAAATACCTTTTGAGTCATGCCAATTATATTGGGCTAAATATGTAAATAATAATATCTATTGACGCCTTTACATCACGTCAATCTGGTTCCGTGGTAAGTTCTCGAAGAACTTATGTTATATACTATACACATATTTAAGATTTTTATCATATAATACACAACCATGACACCCAAGAACATAGAAAACTTTTTGTTCCATGGTGGGATTCGAACCCGCTACCTCCAGCTTGAGCACCAACGCGCTAACCAATGAGCCACAGAGGTCGTCAATTATTTTCAAAATAAAAGAATGAATAATAAAATAAAATAAATAATAATAAAACCTGAAATATACGATTCCTATGAGATCTCGATATTTGCAATAAAAAAAGAATTACACAATTCTATCGATATTTTTGAAGATTATTGGAATAACCAAGAGATTAAAGAGTCTTAACACTGTGGTTATAAATGTTTGTTGTGATGACGCACAAGAACGCACGTCTGTACGCATCACAACTACAGGATGGTACACCCATTTTCGTGAAATAAAAAAAAACTGTTGTACATAAATTCCGTATAATAAAAACAACTTACAAATTAATTTTCACAAATTTGTCGTTGTGTTTATTTAAACAGATTCATTTAATCCGAAAACAAAATCAGTATTAAAAAATTGTGAATGTTCCTTTCGACCCTTGTGTTAAGTTATTACAATGTAAAATTATGAAATGTCAAAAGGTATTTGTTAGATTGGTTGGACTATAGATAATTCATGCATTTTACACTGATCATACCAGTACTTATGAGTTATGACCATGATTGTGAACTCAGATTACATGTAAACATCAAGCATATAACGGGATAGAGTAGTAATCTGAGTTATAAAATTCCGAAACTGTTTAACTCAACCAACCAGTGATCTGTATGTACGACCCATCGGCCAATCAGACTGCAGAACGGCGCAGCGTCGCAGCACAAAATTTAGCGGAATTTGTTTTCACTCATTACCGCTCTATTGAAGTTATATGCTCGATGCATGTAAAGAAGTTATGGACAAGGCATCCTAAGGGGCTCTCTCCATAGCAATATACAGATCGAACACAATGGAGTTAAACAAAACAAACTAGATTCCCAGAAAATTGTAAGTAATTACTTACCGGTAAGCAGAACTCTTCGAAGGCCGGTTTCACAAAGTTCATGTATTGGTTGAGAACCTGCTCCAAATCACGTCCCCTCTCCATGATGTCACGAGGTACTGCAATTATTATGTAAAATTTACTGCCATTGTGAAATGACAAAAGAAGGAAACATGTCTTATCTTAGCCATGTTTGTCGTTTTGGTCGTGAATTATAATATAGCTTATTTAACTTATTTATTTTAAAAAATGCGCCAGAGAACTAACTTTATATATATAACGCAAAGCTTGTTGAAGTGGCAGTGGGCTGGTCAAACACTCATGAGAACAGATGGGCCAATAAGGTTCAAGAATGGAGGCCATGTTTTGGTAGACGAAGTATGGAAGATGGCCATTAACCGAGTGAGAAGATGATCTCCGTGCGGTGGCCGGTCCATGTTGGATGCAAGTGGCAAGGCATCAATCATCTTGGCATTTATTGAGAGAAGCCTATGTTCAGCAGTGGATGGAAAGAGGCTGATGATAATGATGATATGAAATCCTAAATGTTGAAATAGTTTTGCAGTTGAAAATATGTTCTATTTGAAAGCTTAATTTTATGTGTCGATATGAACTTACAACAAAATAAACTGAATCATATTACATACCTCGCCTAGCTAATCTCGTGTCAGAGTCTGTATCAACAAACAGCTTCATGTGGAAAAGGTCTCGAATTTCAGGGAAGTAGAACACCAAGATGCCCTCAATGAGAACCACATCTGCTGGATATATTGTGTGGGAACGATTGCTGGAAAAAATATATTTATGTTTCATTTATTTTTGGGGAAATAAATTGTCATGCTGTAAAAATTAATGATAAAAGGTTGGGGAAAAAAGAATACCATTACTTTTGCTCCAACTTTGCGCAAATAGTTTAAAACTATTTTATGGTTGATCCTTAGCTCCTGGGCGATACTACAACTGCTAAAATGCCGGTCAACTTTGATTATTTCTGTGATTTCATTGACATTTTCGACGGCAGGCCTGCCTGTGCAAGGTGCATTTTTAACATCAAAATGCCTTAACAGAATCGACGAAACCAAAATTGCATGTAATTAGCTGTTACAGTATCAGCACCATAAACACCATTTATTATTTAAGCCGCCTGGTTTGCATTTGTAAAATGTACCAAATTTTTTCTTGTTGTTGACTTCCATTTTTAAAACTGTGGCGGACCAGTTAGTGCCACAATTCCTGAATCGCACTATCGAAGATTCACAGTTCGGCGATATATAACAGCTAAAATCATAACAAGTGGGCTACTAACTAAAACTAACAAATTTCTTTTTCCTTAACCTTATTTGTTGCTATATGTTGCTTCTAGTAGGTTTTCTCCAGTGCAGCTGGTGTCTATAGATGTTGCTAATCACATACCACCAGGTGAACTAACTGTTTGTTTGCCCCATCGTCTTTAAAAAAATGTAATGACTCTCCCTAACTTCTTCTTAACAATGGTCTTTTTATTTTCTTTTACGCCGAGAAAAGCTCTGAGGCATCCCGCGGGGGAGTGGGTTTCCCCAGGCGGGTATCTGGGACTCGCTGCACCCGAAAGATGGTAAATGGAAGCAGCTCTACCCACTAAAACCCGGCGAGTGCCACCAGTGCCGCCTTGGTGAGGTGCCCCGGATCTGTTAAGCTAACAGGGCACCTCGACGGCTAGTCAGTCCCGCAAAGGACCAACACCACCTCCACAGAGGGGTTGCCCCACACCACAGAACAACCCCTCCCAACGTCGGGACAGTACAATGGGGTGAGGTTCCCATCCTCACCCCTTGCCCCCTGCTCTTTTGTCCCCTCTTCTTATAAGAGGAGTACAAAGAGCCCCCTCAGCTCAATTAGCTTTGCCCAAGGTGTTGGGCTCACCCTAGGCTACTGAGCCCCACCGCCACGTCAAGGTCTGAACCATAGTGGGGTCTTAACAATGGTCTAGTATATTTAAATTCATCACAACAATAACTGCCCTGTATGGGATTAAAATCTAACATTAAAGTATATGTTCATGTAATATATCTTAATATTTACCTGATAGAGTTTGTAATGTAGTCATATTCTGGAACCTCAACTTTCTTTCCAGCTAGGATATCTTTTAGAACTGTCAGGAGATTCTTGTCATCGAATGCATCTGGATGGTCAAAGTTGAACTGTCCTCGTTCTGCCCGGAGCCTCTCAGATGGTGTTAATGTGCGATAGAATGAATCTTGGCTGATGCAGACCACTCTCCTCTCTGTGTTATCTTTGTGTTGTTGGCCTAATTTTTCCATAATACGCTGACATACTGTTGACTGCAATAACACATTTAAGTATAAAAAATGTATATTTTTTTTATGAATGACTCATTTTTAGTAACGGAGGAAGCCAAGCTAGTACTCTGTTGTATTTTAGTATCATTAAATTTCTACTGGCCAATATCTAAGCCAAGATGGGATATTAAGCCCTTGATTTGCTTAGATTTCCCACCTTGGCTTGGCTATTTCTTTGATTCACCAGATACATAATTCTTGTGGTTAACTTTTTTGCTTCTAACTTCAAAATCAATATTTTATATTAAGGCTGATCACTAATGTAGATCTATATATAATCTACTCCTTAGATTTTTTGCCAATTTGGTGGAATAGTAAACCTACATGTTGAGGATAAACATAATAAATGAGAGGATAAAAGCATTTCAAAGTCACATAATATTATGATTATTTGAATTTCAACGTATCTGGTTTACATGAAGTATAAATAACAAGTTTATTATTAAAATAAGGTCATCATAATGAGGATAGAAACATACAAACTTGCATGATTCTTAAAAAATCTGTTGTCATTATTTTTCTACCGATTCCCTCTTTCAAACATTGTTAAATAAAAATGGTACCGGTTGCAGAATCTAATTTATTAACCTCTTTTGTTTTACTATTAGTTAAACTATAACGATAGATAAAACTGACGTCAATTCAAATAGAAAATATCAATTTTGAAGTACTAACAGCCATTATGAGGGTCATTATCGTGTTTATTTTGGAACATACTTTTGAGGTTATGAATGATGAAACTTATATACATTGAAGATACGTAATTAACTTAATTATTGGATGGATATGCTGGGAGGACATCAGATTTCTCAGTTACGTAACATTCTTCAGCGAGAGGAAAATCAATACTAGAACAAATTATGATACGCACCTTGCCGCTAGCAGTACCGCCTGCTACACCTATTAGAAAAGGTGTTTTACTCTCTAATCCATTTGTAATAACGTGATCTGCTGGTTTTTCAGACATTTTGTGCATAAATATATTTCTTTGCGTTTTCTTAATAGCTAAAACACCACAATTCTGCAATATACGACTTTTGATCAATATATTTGACAATGACATTTTAAATGTGTTGCTAATTGATTTGATTGATTGATTATTTTCATTTAAAGGCATTAGCTACTACGCTATTAGCCATACAAAATACAATATTCGGTCTGTAATACGGAGAAATGGCGGGAAACCTCAAGGAGCGCGGCTTCGCCCCTCGAGCCCCCATCAATCAACTATCATTCTCCATTCCATCCACCCAAGGCAGTCCACCACAATATTCACCAACCAATCACAATATTAAGGATCAAGTTTTTAAAACAAACACTATAGAAAACCACTCTGAATGGAAAAAACACAATATAACAATTAATTAACGGGAAACCAAAAAAACACAACCGCGCGTCCCGATGCTTCCCGCCATCCTTCGGTTGTTCTGTTGACGGCTGAGTGCTGACGAGTCATGTGTTGCTAATTGCTAAGAAGAGAGTATTTTATTATTATTTTCATTTAAAGGCATTAGCTACTAGGCTATTAGCCATACAAAATACAATATTCGGTCTGTAATACGGAGAAATAGCGGGAAACCCCAAGGAGCGCGGCTTCGCCCCTCTAGCCCCCATCAATCAACTATCATTCCCCATTCCATCCACCCAAGACAGTCCACCACAAGATTCGCACACCAATCACAATATATAAAGATCAAGTTTTAAAACAAACACTTTAGAACTTACTCTTAACTCTGAACAGATAAAACACAAAATAACAATTAATTAACGGGAAATTAAAGAAAATCAATCGCACGCCCGATGCTTCCCGCCATTCTGAAAGAAGACAGTAGTACGTTGTGTGTTGCTATATTTATATGCTTATTATTTATTATTTCGTTCGATGAACGCTTATGTAATATGTGGCTAAAGATTAGGGTCAGAAGACCTACAATAACATCATTAAACAACATTAGTTGAAATGAGTGAAGGAAACCTTTAACCCGTGCATATTAGAAAGGGACAATCAAGTTAGTTACATAATATGCCCAGATCGGCTCTAGTTTGAGGGTCTATGTCCATAGATAATACACTAATATATGGGCTGTGTCCTTCCAACTTAAGTATTAATTTTACTATTTCATAGCCATGTGCAGGTGCATATAATATCCCTAGCATGGTTCAAGCCTTGTCGTGTCGGTGGGGCTCAGTAGCCTAGGGTGTGCCCAGCACCTTGAGCCGAGGGAGCTGCTCTTTGTACCCCTTTTATAAGATGAGGGGACAAAAGAGCAGAGGGACAAGGGGCGAGTATGGGAACCTCACCCCATTGTACTGTCCCGACGTTGGGAGGGGTTGTTCTGTGGTGCGAGACATCCCCTCTGTGGAGGTGGCTGACTAGCCGTTGAGGTGCCCTGTTTGCTCATTAGATCCGGGGCTTCTCACCAAAGGCGGATTTGGGGCACTTGCCGGGTGTTAGTGGGTAGAGCTGCGTCCACCTTACCACCTTTCGGGCACAATGAGTCCCACATACCCGCCTGAGGAGATATATCCCGTCCCACATATCCCACTCCCCCGCGGGATGTATCAAAGCATTTCCCGGCGTTAAATAAAAATTAAGGTGCATACAATTTAGTGATTTTATTCTATTCTTTGCAGCACAGGTAAGAATCGAATTTTCACATCTGGATTGTATTTGGTGTTAAAATAAAAGTCAAAATTTTGTAAAAACTTTAATAATAAAGTATTGTGGAATGTCTTAAATGCTAGATTGAACAACATAATATATTTTAGACACTTTAGCACAAGTATATCATACTTAAGTTTATATTATAGATTTCTCATTTTCTTGTCTGCAACTCTAAGGGCCGTAGCCATTTCCAATTGTTTGGCCCTGAGCCTTCCCCACACCAGGTAGTCTTGGAGGCCGATGATTTGTGCGGCCATGAGGGCAGCACTGTCGGGGTATATTACCGTCGCACAGCCCAAGCCTGATGGAACCGACAAGGAAGACCAAATATCCTGCAAATATATTTAATAAGTTAAAATCTCACCATTTTAATTAAATTTTATCATTTAAATTAAAATTGACAAAAATCTTGATTCATTCGCCCCGGTTGGGGTTTTTTATGCCGAATATTAATCAGTTTTCTATTCAATGGATAAACTTAAAAATATGTTTTCACCCTTTTTCTTATGCTTTAGCATACAATAAAGAAGATTTCTCCTTATATTATTTATATATAAAGACAATTTTTGGATGGATGGATATTTTCAATACCAAATTTATCCAATAAAATAGAACTGAAATAGGAAATACTGCATCACCTGTACAAGTTTATCGGAGGGCGGGGGGCAGTTGATGACGGGGTAGGAGGTGTTCCCGGCGAGCACCGGCCCCAGGCCGTTGGAGCGGCCCGCCACCGCCACGAACACGAGCGCGCCGTGCGTGTCCTCGTAGTGTCGCAGCAGCCGCAGTGTCTCCTCCGTGCCCTTGTGCGCCGACGTCACGCGCGCCTCCACCTCCAGGCCCAGGTCGCGGGCGGCTGTGTGATATTCATATATTAACATTTTACCAAAAATCAAATCTTTTTATTCAAAATAGTACTAACAGAGTACCTTTTTAAACGTCAATTGAGTCTACCACCGGATACAAGGCAAGCCGACTGAGAAGAACCGGCGAAACAAACTCAGTGAAACTAATATTTGAAAAGTAAAATATTTTATAGCAAAATTTTACATATTGTTATCCTGAATTGCCTGGGAGGAACGCCCTATTCCCAAGGTGTGATATCTTCTATAAAATATTTTACTTTGTATGTTATATCCTTTCCAACACAAACACTCTCTAATAACGTTTTAGATTTTTTAATTGGGAAGTTTTGAACATTTTACCGGTGGGGGGGGTTACGCTGTACCACGCTCCTCTGGCACCGAGACTTAACATTTTAAATAGAAAAGCTTTATTCGATGCTCATTACACGTCACTGCAGTACAGATAGGACGTATCAAACAGATGTCTGATTTTATGTCTCAGATTGCCTGGACTCGTACCACTTACCAGTGGTTTGCGTCTACCTCAGGGCACGTCTGTCTGTTTGCCTATCCAAGTAAAAAGAGCAGAGCCTAGAACCAGGCCTTGTAGACCCTGGACAGTGGGCACGTTAGGACAATGGGTAGATACACTGACTGTTTCATTAGACAAGGTAGTTCTTTTTAGGTTCCGTACCCAAAAGGTGCCAATCGGGACCCTATGACTAAGCCACTGCTGTATCTCATGAATATGATAATAATGGTACGGAAGCCTTCGTGGGCGAATCCTATTACCCAATTAAGAAAAATTATTTTGTAGCAGTATTTACTTTGTTTTAGCCTTCAGGGCAGATGAGGCCGCAGGCTACAGGTAATATTAAATTACCTTTGATGATTTTCTGGCAGTGCTCCTGGTCGGCGGGCGAGCCCATGAAGATGACGACCTTGTGGTGGACGGTGGGCTTGAGGTGGTCCAGCTGGTCCTTGACCCACGCGAAGTTTCTCTTCACCTTGTCGAGGTCGGCCGACGTCACGCTGGTCAGGTTTCTGTACACCTGGACGGTGGAAACGAATAATAAAATGATTGTAAGTAAATGTTATCGACATCTCACCCACAACATCTTTCTTAAAAGTCCCTAAGTCTGGATGGATAATAATGTGCTTACACTGATTAGGTCAGAATTGGTGATGGAGGTCATGTTCAGACGGTTGGTCGATGGACCTCCTGCTGCATGGATTGACCTAGTAGAGAGAGAGAGGCTGACTGTGTTCATTGTAAGAAGATAATAAAAGGCTTCACCATTAATGCAACATTTACTTGTGTACTGTTTTTTTATAGCATCGAAGGGCAAACGAGCAGTCGAGGCCTTTTTGGCGACTATCGACGTCCATACACATCCGCCCAACCAGAGATTCAGCAAATGCGTTGCCCTCCTTATACCTATCCCCACAATGGGCCACCGGAAACTTACAAACCGCACGAAACGCGACAGCATAGCTGTCACTTGCCGCCGGTGTTATGTTACCGAGAGGGCCGGCCAAATTCGGCAGCAAAGCATCACTCCCTCTTACTAAGAGCACCATGGCACTACCTCTTACTAACAGTTTAAGTATAAGTAAGTTTGAAGATAACGCACCTGTTTGTCTACCATCAGTCTTTTGTCACCGGACGGCCACAGCCGCCACGAGTCGGAGTCGATCACGTCTGCTACTAGGATGTTACCTGAAACATAAACCACATGATACATGTCATCATTCTATTTACGGTCTACTCTCTTCCTAGACCGTTACCACCTTAGCTACAAGGATGATCGAGACAGAATGGCACTACCTCTGTAATGCCATTATAATCTATACAGATAAATAGAATTGGAGTGTCTGTTTGTAACATTAAAATAACCGCTTTTTACTAAATGAATAGAATAGAATAGCATATTTTTTTTCTGTCCGTTGGTTCCGGCTAATCTCTGAAACGGTTGGACCGATTTTGACGGGACTTACACTGACAGATAGCTGATGTTTTAAGGAGTAACTTAGGCTATAAAAATAATCATCATCAAGGCGTCTTCGGCTGTAAATCAAAGTTAACGCGGGCGAAGCTGCGGGCAACAGCTTAATTTCAAATATGACTTATAGCTCTGTTCATAAAGGTCCCTAATGTAATGGTTCGGAATTTACCATAAACATCAAAATGTTGTGGATTTTCATATATCCAGGTGGTGCGGGGGAAATTTTGATTTTGTAATACTAAAATAGATGTTTTACATCAGTTTTATTTACGTTAGTTTGATATTGAACAGTTAGCCGTAATCGAAAGGTGAAAATCTTACCCTCAGTGTCCACTCCGAACTCTATCTTCATGTCGATGAGGGCGCAGTCCCGCAGCGCCCAGGCCTTCTCCAGCACCTCGAAAACGAGGATTGTGGTCTTACGCATGAAATCTACTTCATCTTCGCCTGAAATATTCAAATCAATTATACTTTTTACATTCTATTTACTTAATATGTATGAAAATAATAAAGGTGAATAATTTGTTTGTTTCAACAACCAGATGATACTATTTAACATATTGTTATCTTTACGCGAATTTCACTCATTACAATAAAAAGTTTATAGATTTTATAGTTTTTTACAAGCCCGTCGTTTCGAATACTTTTTTTTTTCGGATGGATCTATGCTAACGGCCCGAAGGCCCTAATGCTACATCGGATTAGTGTGAGCCCATTTGGCTCACTTTTGGTTTATAAAAGTGGGGGGTTGCCAACCGTGCAGTCTGCGACCACACGGCCTCCTGGCGTCGGGTTGATTCGAATACTTTACAGCAACTATGGTCACGGGGGGACATCGGCATGTAAAGTTTTAATTGAGTTAAAATCCGTAAAAAATGTTTCAATAATATAAAAACCTTTTGCATTCGTCAATTAGTGGGAACTAGCAGTGCCCCGCTGTTTCACCCGCGTACTTCCCATTCCCGTGGGAGTACAAGAATAAATTATAGACTATAAGTTATTCTGATGAATAAGCTATGTTATTGTTGTTTCAATAAAGTCCACTCAGTATTTTTTGCTTGAAAGAGTAACATTAAACATACCTACATTCATACAACGTAGGTACATTCTTATAAACATACGCGTTTATAATATTAGTAGGTTTATTTATTTAAGAAAAAAGTTTTATTCAAACCGAGTGAAATCGATTGAAAAGCTTACCAATAAGGACACCATTGAATTTGAAGTTAGCAGACACGATCTGCTCTTCAGACCACTGCGGGTCGTGGTTGGCGTCGTCCTTGAAGAAGGTCTCCTGCTTGGGCGGCGTGAAGCGGAACCCCTCGGGCACGCCAGGGTTCCGCTTGAGGAACGAGCCGGTGGCCAGTCGCCGCGTCACCCACTCGATGGGCACCATGTCGCACTTCTTAGAGATGAAAGACGCGTCGGACGCCATTTTGACGAACGCTGTTTTGATCCCTGTAATAGATACATGTTTAAGTGGTAAAAGTGGGTGTGGATATATTGATTTGTGGGCAAGTAAATTTCGAGTAGATGGCGATCGACCTCCAGCCAGTTAGGACGTTGATCTCCGCGAAGTAGCCGACTCTAGTTGAATGCGAGTGGCGAGGGATCGGTTGTCTATGTTTTGAAAGAGGCCTCAATCCAGCAGCGGTCGGATAAAGATTGGTAATCTTTATGAACAATCTTACAACGTTAACTATACCTAACCGCTAACGTTCGTACTTATACTGATCTAAAGGCGCCCCAATTTATTTAAGTATATCAAGCGTAGCTTTAAGAGCGACGATGGTCTAGAGTCTAGACTCTAGTGGGTATGGGCTCGGCTTCTTGAGTGAGAGGTACGGGTTCCATCCTGACCCCTGTAGTGCCTTGAATTTGGGTTTTCTACATTTCTAACTGCAACTGAACATGAGACCATCACTTGCTCACCGGTGAAGGAAACATCGTGAGGAAACCTGCATGGTTGATGAGATTGTCTTTGAAGGTGTGGGAAGGTAGTGCCATGTTGCTTTGCAGTCGTATTGGGCCGGCACGACAAGGGTGGTACCTCTCGCTCACATAACACCGGCGTGAAGTAACCGCTATGCTGTCGCGTTTCGTGCGGTTTGTGAGTTTCCGGTGGCCCATTGGGTGGCGGGGGGGGGATAGGGAAAGGAGGGCAATGCATCTGCATGACTTTTGGTTGTGCGGATGTCTATGGGCGACGTAGTCACCATAAGGCTCCTACTAGGACAAAAAAGGGCAAATTAGTCGCAAACAAAAGTTTCAAAAACCGTCCACAATGGCGCTATGTAGCAAGAGGACGGATTGTTTCATGTTTGTACTATTTATAATTATTGTTGTGTGTGTGTGTGCGTAATTTCTTGGCGCACACACGTTTCAAAATTCTTCGACCTGGCTACTATGGCGCCACCTGTAACTTATCGCGGCAACAGCTTAATTTGTCTCTTTTCGACAGACACTTTTCATACAGCAATAGTTCTCCCTTACTTTGTATTATGGAAGGTAGAGACAAGGAGGACCCACTCTCCCTACCATGGTTCAGGCCTTGACGTGGCGGTGGGGCTCAGTAGCCTAGGGTGAGCCCAACACCTTGGGCGAAGCTAATTGAGCCGAGGGGGCTCTTTGTACTCCTCTTATAAGAAGAGGGGACAAAAGAGCAGGGGGCAAGGGGTGAGGATGGGAACCTCACCCCATTGCACTGTCCCGACGTTGGGAGAGGTTGTTCTGTGGTGCGGGACAGCCCCTCTGTGGAGGTGGCGTCGGTCCCTTGCAGGACTGACTAGCCGTCGAGGTGCCCTGTTAGCCTAACAGATCCGGGGCATCTCACTAAGGCGGCACTGGTGGCACTCGCCGGGTTTTAGTGGGTAGAGCTGCGTCCATTCACCATCTTTCGGGCGCAGCGAGTCCCACATACCCACCTGGGGAGACCCACTCCCCAGGCGGGATGCCTCAGAGCATTTCCCAGCGTAAAAGAAAAAAAAAAAGAAAAAAAAAAGGAGGACCCACTCTGTGTATGAAGTGTTCGTAAAGACTATTCAAGTCATTACAACAACTACGCTCATATCGTAGTTTTGCCGTTATCCGAACGCCAGTGCTCTGCGCTATTTAAATACACAATAGAATCACTAAATTATTTTTTAAAAATCACACTAATAAAATTACCCTTTCTGTCTGCAGTATTTTGTTTATTATTTACTAAAACATATTAGATTACGTTTTAGTCCTTACAACAACTATGTTCATATCGTAGTTTTTTCCTTACCCTCCAAATTTTCTATACCTATTCCATGATTGAAGTTCATTGTTTTTTTTTTCGGATGGATCTATGCTAGCAGCCCGAAGGCCCTAATGCTACATCGGATTAGTTTGAGCCCATTCGGCTCACTTTTACTATAAAAATGGGGGATTGCCCCCCGCCAACCGTGCAGTCCGCGACCACACGGCCTCCTGGCGTCGGTTGTGGGTTCAATGATAAGTCCTTATATGTAATTCTTCTTCTTCTTTTTTATTCGTGGCAAATAACATAGTTCAAATGTGAATACCAGTTGCCACGTATGACCGAATTGTTATTGACGGTCGGTATCTGACAAAACACATAGTTTATATTTCGTAATAAACACACAAACATGATAAGATGTTATTTTCCGAGGGGTCAGATGTCGCGTGTACGCTCACAGATTATAAAAAGATAATTGAAAATAGTTGATAGTAGTTGAAACGTGATATGATGTAATAAAAATATCGACAGTTTATTATGTTAAAGTCAAAACACCATATTTTTTTGTTCTTTCTTCTCCTTTTTATTTTTTGGCATACGATCGCCTTTTGTGACATTCTGCCAGTGACTCTGACAGTGGAAAGTTAAATTTTATACAAAAGTAAAAAACACACTTAAAATGTTTAATTTTTTTTAATGTTATAGGGAAGCAATCGAGCAGTCGGAGCCTTATGGTGACTACCGACACCCATAACATCCGCACAACCAAAAGTTATGCAGATGTGTTGCCCTCCTTTTCCCTATCCCCCCCAATGGGCCACCGGAAACTCACAAACCGCACGAAACGCGACAGCATAGCTGTCACTTGACGCCGGTGTTATATGAGCGAGAGGTACCACCCCGGACGTGCTGGCCAAATTTGACTGCAGCTTGGCACTACCTCTTACTATTTAGAATTATTTTGGTATCTCAAAATACAATAAGGGCCAGAAAATTGGTGGAGTTAAAACAATTAAGGAATATAATAATAGACATCCAATTTCAACATCCATCCAATCCACAGACATTATATAGAGAAATTATATTTTAATGTCGATACTATTTATAAATTTTGTGAGGGTAAACCTTTGTATCTTTAAAGAAGTATAAATGATAAAGAAATGAATAGGAAGTGGGACATTAAGTTGGGTTATATTATCAAGGAGACAAAAAATATTATTATTAATTGGTTTAAGCTTCAACCCACAGGGATTTTCATTGGAACACAAATATTTTGCCTTTCCCATTCGAAAAATAACTTTGATGATCAAAGAACTCAGGTATTCATGCATTTCACAGCGACAGTGTCTACCCTTGCCTCAGATGAAGTAAAAAAAGGTAGATAGCGCACTTGGAACAAGAAAGTGAAGCCACTTTTTTAAGTATGTGTGAGTGAATGAAGGGTTGCCATTTTTTAAAATATCCCTTAAAATTTTATATTAATAAAAATAGGTAATAAGTGAATGCGACAGTGAATATTTTTATAAAATACAATAATATTACGAATATGTAGGAGGCGTGTAGGATCACTTTATAAACTGTCTCAATAGATATCTTATTGACACAATTGTTTTATTTATTTATTTATTCCCATGAATGTAGTAAATACATAGGTGATATTAAAAAAAAAACAAGTTCTATACATTCTACCATAACATGGTGTGTGAAAATAAAACTTTACATAAATAAACAATTAATATAAATTAACAGGAAAAAATTGTTACAATTAAATAAACTTGATAAATACAACATGTCCTTAAAATCATTGTCAGAGAATAACAGTTTCAAAATAATTGATTATAATAGTAATTAGAAAGTCACATTTTATCAATACACAATTTAAATTAAATACATAATATGTCGTTTTCCATTAAAAAAAACATTTCTCTGCAAGCCACACTGTTAATTTTTTTTTTTATTAATTAAATGGTAAATCTTTGAATTTATAAATAATTAAATACATAGTCCTGCTGTGGGTACGTGAGTCCCAAAAAAAATACAACATAGGTTATACGAGGTCATTTCGATTCAGTCATATAGCGATCAAATAATAAAATAATAATTATGTCACCTCTGTACTTAATTATTTTGCTATGGCTTTGCCTGCAATTGACTTACCCACTATTGGGCTATTAGAAATACTAACTTCTGGCAACACTCTTCCGATACGTCATTTCGGGGCAATAATATTATTTATGTTGATTAACCTCAAAATAGTGTTAAAATATCTTAAAAGAATATAGTCTTGTGTTTATTTATGTGTGAAACGATATTTCTTTAGACTCTTTGGTCACTTTTGTATTGTTTTTACTCCATTTAATTACACAGAACGGTATTTTTTTGGCAAACTTACTGCACGACGACTCGTAAGATACTAACAAAAATGAGCTTAGTTTTGGTGTATCTGTGTGTGTGAGCGCGTGTATTTACATGAAGGAGCTTAGTTTTGTGGCTTCAGTATTAGCAAAGGCCGTGCGTCATCTACCTTTTTTTACTTCATCTGAGACCCTTGCCCCTTTCTTTCCTAAATATAGCAAAACTTTTTAACCACTATACTTATAATATCTTCTTGTTAATAATATAATAATAATATCTATGGACGCTTTCACACCACGTCAATCTGGTCCCGTGGTAAGTTCTGAAAGAACTTGTGTTACGGGTACCAGACAACGGAAATATATTTAATACTTTTATACTATACATATATTTAAGATTTTTATTATATAATACACATATTTAATACACATCCATGACCCAGGAACACAGAAAATATTTTTGTTCCCTGGCGGGATTTGAACCCGCAACCTCCGGCTTGAGCGCCAACGCGCTTACCACTGAGCTACAGAGGTCGTCGTGTTATAAGTATAGTGGTATTCATGCAGATGGACATACGGTACAGCGCATCCCTCCGGCCGGTAAAAGGCAATCAGGCAACGCCAAGTGCCACATAACTGCCAGTTTCCACCCAAGTTCAGGTAGTATGCGTAAACATATCGCGAAATTATTACACTCAGATACCTTTTCGTGTATCGTGCAGCAATAGGCAACCGTATCAGAAGACTTCAAATTCAGGTGTGCATGATTTACCTACTCTATAATAGATGGCGGTTTATATAATTTAATTCGTTCTAAAATGTAATTACCCTAATATGTTGTTGAATTAATAATTGCTATTACAGCCAAAGCCGTGACCGCGACATATATCATTTCGTCGTTACATTACATTACATTGTTTACAGTGAGATAAAAATAACCTTATAAGTTATAAAAGTTACTATCGTCATGTCATATATATTTAGCCTCTAGATATACCAGTAGATAAACTATTAACATTCAATGTCAAAAAAAACAGACCCTCGCTTAATCTTTACTCATATTAAAGCTAGTTTTAAAGAAAGAATGAAGAGTATGTCTGTGATTTGTCTCAACACGCTCGGACACCACCAAACGATTCTGATTATTTTGGCGCCAAATTATTTCGTGCCGTATGCGGGTATTTAAAAAAAGACTTGTTAAAGGTCTTTGAAGATGTTCTAAGTTCTACAACCCGCACTGTCTATTACCTTCCTCGCTTGATTTCGAGGAGACACATGCCCAGTTATAATAGACGTTCTAATGAAAACCTTGCAAGTTTTTCATAGACAAGAAAATTACTTACCAGCTGCTTTTAGGATTTCGAACACTTTGGCGTTGGTCTGGTTGGATATCTCCGCCTTTCCCGCCATGTCGTGGGCCTTGACGCCATCGCCGGCGGTGATCCTGTCCTTGTTCAGCAGCAGGCAGTGTCCTGGCACGTCTGGCAAGTCGAAAACCTGCTTCGTTTTGCCTTCTATGATCAATTTACCCAGCTTGTAGCCGCCAACTGGAAAGACAGGATTAAATAGGATTTGAACAAAGTGTAATATATTCTGTTGGACGTTCCACGTGGACTCTTGGAGAAAAGATTAACCCTAAGTAACGCCCATCTGCATTCAATAAAAACTTGTTGTTTTCGATGACAGTGACGTTTTTAAGTAGTAAACTTCCCTTCCCAGTAGATCTAGCCTTGATTGCGACGTGCAACTAACAGTTTCAAGAAAAAAAAATCAGTTCGGTGTCAGCAAAGGTAGGCTACAGTGTATAGTTCTGTGGCTACACTCTACAGCAACAAATACGACACCGGTGACGGACGACGGTGACGTATTTGTTTCTGTACCAATTTAACTTAGCTGACACCGACTCCAAAAGTAACAATAATGACGTGATAAACGCAAAAATTGTACATTAGTACAAGATGATTATTAGTTGTAGACACAAAAATTAAAGAAACGCGATTATTTTATTACTTTTTAGTTATTTTATTCTTTGAAGTCGGTTATAATTTTTTGTTTAATTTTTTTTATTTCTTAATATTTAGTGATTCATCAAAGAAAGACATACCGAGATAGACATTTTGGCATATAGAACCGTATGAAGTAAGCGCAACAAAAGCTGTAAATCGTCGAGGAGTTCCCTTGCCTGTCTATGGTCTCCATCATCAGACCTGTGTTATGACACGTATCACCCATATGGGTGGAAAGTTTTCATCAATATAAATTAATTAAGTCCAATCACAAGGTAGCTTACTGTAAACTATTTAGTAGTTCCCCTAACTGTCCTTCGTCTTCATCACCAGACCCCCAATCACAGCCACAAACCATCTAGGGGTAAAGTTCTCATCAATACAAATTAATCAAGCCCAAACACAAGGTAACTGAAGTAAATAGTCGAGGAGTTCCCTCGACTGTCTTTTAGCTCCAGCATTAGATCGACTCCAGATTTCATTATATTGAAGTGCTTTAAAATGCTTATTAAAAAAAATATTAAGCGTACTAGTCGCTCCTACGATTTTCGAAAGTTCCCCTCGATTTCTTTGGGATGCCATCATCATTCATCAGACCTTGGTTTCCTTATCATGGGACCATTTGGCAAGTATACCCTTTCAAACAAAAAAAGAATTTTGAAAATCGATCCGCAATTGACGGAGATATCGGTGTACATACATAAAAAAAACCGATCGAATTGATAACCTCCTGACTCCTCCTTTTGGTTGAAGTCGGTTAATAAAGCTAAAACGGTAACTCATTTTGATCTTAAGTGAGTTTCTGTGCAAGGCGCAAGCAGTTATTACTGTGTTCGTACTTCGTTTCACCTGATGGTAAGTAATAAGCAAAATCCACAGACATCCGCTACACGAGAGGATTAGCAGAGGCGTTGCCGACCTTTCAGATATGCGTATGCTCTTTTCTTGAAGGTCCCTAAGTCGTATTGGTTCGGAAATACCGTAGATGCCAGCTGATTCCATATAGTGGTCGTGCGAGGCAGGAAATGCCGTAAAAATCGAGTTGTCGTGGATTTCTAGACATCAAGGTGGTGTGAGTGAAATTTGGAATTTTAACGCGATGTCCGGTATTATTGCTTGGTTCTGCGGGTATTAGTCCGGACAATTCCTCAGAACACTCTCAGAAACAATTATTTAAAAAAAATTAAGCGTTACGATCAAAAATATAGATTGTTTGCTATAAATAAACTATTAAAATACCATAACTCAATCATAACTTCTAAAACGAGGTCGAATCTTACCAAGGGCAGATAATATATCCTCGACCCTTTGTATATTAATCTATTCCTGAATAGATATGAAGATCTCCAATCATATTATGTAGGCATGGTGTAGGCTCAGATACGAGTAAAAAAGTTTACTTTTATTGTCAAGATCAAGAAAAAAAAATTACCTTATTTTACTTGATCTGAGGATGTTAGTTATAATTTTTACAAACTATACAAAAACGAGATAAATTATTATTTTTTTAAAATTAGGAACTAAAAATTCGAATTTCGAAATATTCACACTTCTATAGGGATGCTGACAGTATTCATATAAAAATATAATTTTGATGTTAATTGGTAGTTTCTATGATAGACCACCACCCCACATGCACCACAACCACAGTTAAGTCTTAACGATTGCTAATCGTAGAGTCTACATCCTGAGGATGCCTCGGTGTCAGGGCGAAACGTGCGTAGATTGTGTGGTGGTGGTCTTTAACTGTGGTTGTGGTGCATGTGGGGTGGTGGTGCATGCGAGTGTACGCATATGCAGTGTGGGAAAGGAGGGCGGTGCTATATGCATGCATATGCGTGCACTCACACATTTGCAGTAAAGACTGCGTGTTTTGCGGGATTATTGCAAATTAAATTATAATTTAATCTTATAAATTAATATTTTATAAATAAAATGTAACAAAATTTAAAATAGGTCACGTGATAACAAACGGCAATGACGTCACTTGTTCTTATTTAGCGGAAGCGGAAGAATATTATTAATACCTAATAAGAAGTACCTCAATAGGTACTTCTACACCATTTTCCGTACGCAGTACATATAGTAAAAACTAATTTTCAGGCGTTTTGACAGTGTACACACACATAGGCACCGTACAACACTTATAAAACTTAGAAGCCATTTTCTATTAACGACAACTAGAATCATTTTATCACTTTCACGTTTTTTTTTCCTTTTACGCCGGGAAATGCTCTGAGACATCCCGCCTGGGGAGCTCCCCAGGCGGGTATGTGGGACTCGCTGCGCCCGTAAGATGGTAAATGGACGCAGCTCTACCCATTAAAACCCGGCGAGTGCTACCAGTGCCGCCTTGGTGAGGTGCCCCGGATCTGTTACTAACTATCTGTAGCTAAAAGGGCACCTCGACGGCTAGTCAGTCCCGCAAGGGACCGACGCCACCTCCACAGAGGGGTTGTCCCGCACCACAGAACAACACCTCCCAACGTCGGGACAGTACAATGGGGTGAGGTTCCCATCTTCACCCCTTGCCCCCTGCTCTTTTGTCCCCTCTTCTTATAAGAGGGGTACAAAGAGCCCTCTCGGCTGAATTGGCTTCGCCCAAGGTGCTGGGCTCACCCTAGGCTACTGAGCCCCACCGCCACGTCAAGGCCTGAACCATGGTGGGGATCACTTTCGCGATGTTTAACAACATATGACGTCATGTGACAAGTGTTAGCGTTTTGGAGCGAATGCGATGCAAGATTTTATAGGCATTAGACGTATTTAAGCAAAAGTTTATAATATTTAGGCCTCCATTAAATATTTATAAATGATTTAAAAACATTTCTGAAAAATGTCAACATCCCTATTGGCCAACATTAAACTCAGAGTTAAAATTAAAATACGTAGTAGGAATCTTATAAAAATAACGTCTATTTAGTATTACCAAACTATATAAAATACGGTGAAGATTCATTATCTAATAAATACTAATCTTTTAGTAGGTACATTGACCACCGGCTGATCGTGTGATCAAGTTACTGAATACTATACGCAGCAGTCGCGGGTTCGAATCCCGCCTAGTGAAGATAATTTGTATCATAAATACAGCGGGTATATAAATGTCTTAAATTTCTTAGTACCCGTAAAGCCGTAACATAAGTTCTTCTGAACTTACCACGGGGCTAGGTTAAAGTGGTGTGATTGTTGGATAATATTTATTTATTACTAAAATTTGCGTTTTACGCAATATTATTTAAAGTTCCCGCTCTTATATCACAATATAAACTACCGATTTGTATTATTTTAAAGTATTTCATCTACATACTTCATAAAGTAAATAATATAGTTCAAGGACCGTACCGTAGTCCGTACAGGGTACAAAAATTATCTCATTCGCGTGTCAAATATTAGCTTGATTACAAAAAACATCAATCTTGTTAGATTCAACTTCAAGGCACAAGGTCGCCGCGTAATATAGAACGTAATAAAATACACCGGCACAGTACATTCATCCGACCTACAAAGTACATGCTAAGGAACATGATCAATTAAACTTAGAAGGAATTTGCCAATAAAAACTCACCTTCTTTTGGTTGAGACATATTAAAGTATGTGTTATGATGGAACGAGTTGACGAGACAATTTACAATACAGATCTACTGAATGCCGAGACTTTGCAAATAGCGTCTCGGTATAACAACCACGTGCTTTTCTACACACTCGCCTTTGACAACTATTGATAACAGTCAAATATAAAACACATAAATCGTTTTGATACTTGTTATTTTTAGTTATTTTGTTTTATTAAAATTTTGTGTATTTTTTTCTAAACGTTTATATTTATTTTAATGAGTTTTAAATATATTATGTTGTTCTTTCTGTGTTTTTATTACACAAAAATCTGTGAAAAATCATAACGTAGTATATTTTATTCTTCGTCTTATTATGCTAGTTAAATAAGCAGACGAGGCACCTTATGATAAGTAGTCGACATCACCCATGAACATTATCATGATAATCCAGGATTAAGACAGGTAATCAATTAATATTATTTTTATTTATTGCCTATCATTAAGTCACGGTGCCAGTAAATACTTCGCCTGCCCTTTTTTCTTCCCGAAACACAGTAAAGTTTTTTCGCACAAGAAATAAGCAGAATGGATCATGGGTGATTCTTCTTCTTCTTGTGGAGTCGAAATAGGTATAACTCTTTGTTGCTTTGACCAGTAAGTACCCATTAGCTACTTAACCAAATTTACCGCCCCTATAAGGGCGTCCCACCTACATGTAGTATTCTATACAAAACTTATTATCCTTATGAAGCATTTAAAATTTAACGAAGGTCTAAATAGTTTAGATTTCTAGCACTGTCGTATGGAGGGTAGAGAGGTATCTTTGTGCATGAAAAGTGTCCGACTAACAACAACTAATGAGCATACTCAAATCGAAGTTTTTCCGTTATTCGAATGCCTGAGCTCTGGGCTATTGTGGTAGGTACTGGAAATAAACACACAATAAAATAATTAATTATTTTTTGAATTAACACTATTAAAATTACTTTTTCTGTCGGCAGTATTTCGGTTATGTTTATTTATTCGGAGCGGGACACTTTTACAACTTTCACCCTATTAAGAGATGTTTCTCCTTGTTCTACCCTCCATATACGTCCCATGAAATCAATTTTTTGAATACATGTCAATATATTTCTGTATTTCCTGGGTCATGAATGTGTATTATATAATAAAAATCTTAAACGGAAATATATTTAATAATTTTAAACTATATGTATATTATATAACATATATTACATACATATATTATATAATATACGTATATAATATATTCCTCTCTTTTTCCCTATACCCCCCCACCCCCCAATGGGCCACCGGAAACTCATAAACCGCACGAAACGCGACGGCATAGCTGTCACTTGACGCCGGTGTTATGTGAGCGAGAGGTACCACCCTTATAAAATGGTTGATGATGATGATAATACTATAAATGAATATAATAAGTATGTACATAACTACTAATGCCTATATTACTAAAATGATGTCCATGTTCAGACGGCATAGAGCTGATGAAGTACATGCAGACAATATGAGTAGTTTATCAGTCGCACTATACATATATCTATTTCAGTCACTCACAGTCTATACTCGTCGCACGCGCAGACTTATTTCAATTGAAAATCGAATAATGAAGCAGCGTTGAATTATTTCTTGATCTTGTCGCTACATTGCACTACATCTACAAAACCGATATTCTGTAATTTTAAAACTTTGTTGTTGTGTACCATATTAGCATAGGTAAGTTTTAGTTCCTATATTTTATACAATATTTTTTTTCCAACAGCTGTTTATACTTTAGGTTAGAAAACAACAAATGATTTAATTCGAGTGGACTCGGTAAACAAGTCTTGTCAAATATCAGGTTTAGGTATATTTTAAACCGAAATTCGCAATAGCAACTTGTAGTGGTTATGTTTGCTAGATCCACATGGTCAATTCGTTTTTGTATTTATTTGTTATTAAAGTGAAAAGTATACGCGCATATTTTTACAAAGTTCGCTCAATATATCTGTTGATGTAGAGTATATTTTAATTCATTACTAAACTTAAAAAGTTGGTAATGTAAGTACATATTCAACAGAAATTAAAAAATCTCAAATTTTTGAAATATTTCTCAATTCTTATTTTATACTTTAGTTTTCTTGATATTTTACAATATTAAGTTATTTAATTTTAGATGGGAAAAATATAACAATCAACTGAATATTCTCAAGAAATGTTTATATTGTAATATATTTAATCTATGAAATAATATAACAGAAATACTGTGCTCTATGTTGCAGAGGAAAATATTTTTTGTAAAGAATGTATTTAAATTACAAAACAGCTTAATTGAAAATATTGGTAGTATGTAGTATTTTGATATGGGGAGACAATCAGCAACAGGTTGACTTGTAACCTAATCATGTGGCTAAGTACAAAAATGTCTGCCTATCACTTTTCCAAGCTAATACCTTGTATATTTATTAATCATCAACCGGTGACAACGACCTGCAAATGTTAATTTAAATGCTTGACAAATTGCTAATCTCCAGCTGCTGGTCATCACTGTCACTATCATCGCAGATCACATGCCATTTGTATCCATTGAGGACCATCCACTTCATAGAGTCCTGTCTAGTTGGACGTCACCAAAATAATGCTAAACCATAGTTTGTTAGTCATTCATATTTTGAAATGTTACCGATTTAATATTGCTTGATAATGTTGATTTATATCTCACTTTGCCGGCATAAAAGATTTTATAGGTTCTTCATCAATATAAACTGCAATTTTATGTCCTGTAAGGACATAATTCCTTTGATAACTCTCACAGTTACTTGTGTTTATTGTTCCATAAGATGTTTTATTGAAATTCCAACCTCTATATCATATGTATTATAAACTATAATTATTTATGATCATTGTTATTACTACTATAGATTACAGAATATAGAAAAGTCGTTCTCTCAAACCATACTTGCCTTAACCTACTTACATACTCTGTTGCTTATGTTTCTATAATTATTTATAATAAGGCATAATGTATGAGATCTGGTAGACTCAGACTGGATAGGATTACTATCTCCATTGAGTTGCTTGTCTAAGTTGGATGTAAGCAAGCGGGATGAAGTGTTATTACTAAAATAAATAACTAATGAGTTTAATTAATATTAAAGGGGATGAATACTAGCTGTCATGGCAATGAACGATGATATAATAGAGAAGAAAAGGTAAGAGGTAGTGCCATACTGCTTTGCAGCCGAATTGGGCTATCACGACTGGGGTAATTCCTCTCGCTCACATAATACCGGCGTCAAGTGACAGCTATGCTGTCGCGTTTCGTGCGATTTGTGAGTTTCCGGTGGCCCATTGGGAGGGATAGGGAAAAGGAGGGCAACGCAACTGCATAACTTTTGGTCGTGCGGATGTTTATTGGCGTCGGTAGTCACCATAAGGCTCAGACTGCTTGGTTGCCTCCTTATGGAATAAAAAAAGAAACCATAAACTTATTAGCTAGCCAGTTTATTGCTCACTTGTGCTCGCTGAGATTGTATCTAAGCTTGTTTATGTTAATAGTTGAAAGAGTACTAGGTCAAGAATTTTTGAAATCTAATTGCCTGATTGAAAAAGTAAATTCTTAAAGTAAACCTTAGGTTTAAATATTTAGTACATGTACAGTTGTTTTATTTCACGAAAGCGAGTGGACCCTATTTGTAGTTGTGATGCGACAGGCACGCGTTATTGTGTGCGTTATTGGGCCCGATGGCTTTTAAACTCAATCTGAACAGTAGGAATTCACCATCTGCTCAAGATGGTTCACCTAAGAAATATTCGAAAGGGGGTCGCCACCCGCCGCGCCACTGGGGCGCGGTTCATCGAGCGCGCTACTCGGGAGAGTAGGATTTAGACTAGTCAATTAATCCGATACAGTCGACGAATCTTTAACGGTTGAATTTACACTATCAAGAGAGACGGCCCTCACCTGGAGGGGAAGGCGGGTTACGCGTGGTACCCGTACAATCTAACGGTAGCATATTGCTACCGCTGTTACACGGTCTGAATTAGCGCCTACTCGTATCGGATTCGAACCTTCGGTCGGGTTAGCGGTCAATCCGGATCGTCGTGGTTTTCATTTGTAGGGGTCGACGTTCCTCACGACCCCGAGGCCCAAGCGTTGTGCATGAGTACCTAGTACCTACAGGCAGCCTATCAATTTAGTAAACTGAGCGCTCCCGAGCTTTCGGCTTACGCACGCAAAGACAAATGTGCATGTACAATTACAGTTTATACAAACACTAGGATGGCTCACCGCTTTCGTGAAATAAAAGATCTATGGTTAAAAAAGAAGTAGATGGAATGACATTTATTCTTTTTTATGACATTATGATAAATAATTGTCAAAAATGTATTTAAGGTCGAAATACCTGTATAAAAAATTGTTTTTTTAAATATTGATATGTATGTACCCCTTGGAAAAATGATTAATTTCTTCTAACATATTTTTATTGACAATTTGGTTGATTAGGTTTTTTTTAATTGACGCTGAAAAATACACTGCCTAGGTTTAAGGTTTGAACTCGTAATCCTCGTTTTATATTTTGTCAACTGACTTCTATTTTTAAATGTATTTACAATAACGATTCACAGTTGTTATCGTTCTGAGCCTTATAATAGATGTTTAGTGATGTAAGTGATCTTTGACCATGCAGTATCTTTATCAACCACCTGCAAGGAAAATTTATGCCATTTGTCTTATGTAATATCGTGGTAGACATGCGTGTAAACTATAATAAGCAAATTAGTTGTACGTGAGTTTGGGATCGGCCAACTTGCGGTTCATTAGAGAGACCAGAGATCTCCAGCAGGCGATAGTTCCAGGCTAATTATGATGTTTATCAAATAAATAGCGTTTAACAACCGAAATCATGACATATATTTTGGTTTTGTCAGTTGAAGTAGTTGATTATGATATATTCTTATTAGGCTACGACAATTTTTAACATAAAATAATAGATATTTCTGAATAACCAATACCACGGAAACACACTCCCATAATAATAGATACGGTCGTACTGGTGTCGGTACTAGGAACGGAAATAAATTAAAGAGTAAATAAAGTAAAGAATTAAAAAGAAATAACAATAAACAAAATATATACGTATTTAATTCCCTTGCATCTACTTTTTTTTACTTATTACTAAATTCAGTTTCGTGAATTCACGTATATGGCAGGATGTATTTAACCCCCACCATGGTTCAGGCCTTGTCGTGGCGGTGGGACTCAGTAGCCTAGGGTGAGCCCAGCACCTTGGGCGAAGCTAATTGGGCCGAGGGGGCTCTTTGTACCCCTCTTATAAGAAGAGGGGACAAAAGAGCAGGGGGCAAGGGGTGAGGTTGGGAACCTCACCTCATTGTACTGTCCCGACGTTGGGAGGGGTGGTTCTGTGGTGCGGGACAACCCCTCTGTGGAGGTGGCGTCGGTCCCTTGCGGGGCTGACTAGCCGTCGAGGTGCCCTGTTAGCTTAACAGATCCGGGGCACCTCACCAAGGCGGCACTGGTGGCACTCGCCGGGTTTTAGTGGGTAGAGCTGCGTCCATTTACCATCTTTCAGGTGCAGCGAATCCCACATACCCACCTGGGGAGGCCCGCTCCCCAGGCGGGATGCCTCAGAGCATTTCCCGGCGTAAAAGAGAAAAAAAAAGGATGTATTTACCAAAGACTAGACTTTTACCAAAAGAAAAAAAAATGAATTCCGGGATTTCCCTTCAGGCCTATTTGCTAACTCTGTCTGTAGAACATGAAGATGGTTGCAGCTAACTATTGAACATTATTCGTACATTTGACTCTCTAACATAATAGAATAAGATCCCGTGTCAATCTAAAGAAGGAATTTGTCGCATTGATAAATGGATGTTTCCTGTAAATAACATGGAATATTTACTGTAGTGTCGATAACCTCCAGTCTTTTTCCTTTGGTTCGATAAATAGATAAGCTTCGAAGCAATTTAGTAATACCAAGGTTCTATTGTATTGACTATCGAGCTGTGGCTTAAAGTATCTATTTGTAGTCAGGTGACACGTACTGTGTGCACGTCGTCTTCGATATCGGTAGGTCGCAGATTCAAGTGCAGATAATTTGTATAATCATTACTGTTTAGAGACTGGGTTAACGTTGTGTAATTATTCGTGATCTATTCATAAGTGTGAATCTACCTGTGCGTAAAGTTTTTATGCATAAAACGTGCCTTATGGAAGTGGATAATAACAAAGACAAACTAATCTGGGGTGAAAGCCGTGGAGGGGTCACTCGACTTCCAACTAAATTAAATAACGATCTCTGTACAGTAGTTGGTCCAATTTGGTTGCGAGTGGCGGAGATTTGTAGTTTTGATGTCCATTAGAACAGGCCTTTCTCCAATAGAAACAGGCTGATAATGATGAGATGTGTGTTCTTATTCTTTATCAATAATAAAGTAATTTGCTCCTCGAGCGTCAGCATTGACGTACAAAGGGTACAATCACATTTTTCTCGGAGAGATATATTTTATTTACAACTCTTATCATTTTTCCTTGTTGTGTTTTTGCAATTATCAATGATTTATTATTATTATTAGAGATCAAAGGTATGCACGTATTTAGTGTAGGGATAATAAGGAGTGAATATCTATATTTTGCCAAACAAATAAATAGACGAAGAAGAACATTTTATTCTTGGCGCGAAAAGTGACAATCAAATGCAATGCCTGCACATTTTATTAAGTAATGTTTAATACTTTAGCGCCTCGACATTGTAGTATAGTGTTATGAAATATCATCCACTGAGTGGAGATTTTTTAAATTTTGTAATGTTTTGATATGCTAAGACATAATTGTAAACTACACATTATCATCGTTATTATGATGCATGATGCAATAAGGGAGAGTCAAAAATCATGTTGACTTATAAACAAGCTATTGGTTTATCAGTGATAGCGTTAATTGTGTTATTGGTCCATTTTAGCCTGGGCCATTTCAGTAACACGACGCCCACGAACGAAACACAAACATGTTTTTGCGATCGATTTTTAGCATGCCTGGCTCTATTAAACTACAAAGTTTGTTGACAGTAAAAACGAGCTAGGATATAACTTAAGATAATATACTATAAGACTCCGGTGGGAGGGAAGCGCTGTGCCGCGCTCCCGGCTGCATGGGTACCACCATCTTGCTTATTAGTCCCGTGAACGGAGAGAAGGGCAAGACGGGCAGTGTAATTACTGGCACCGAGACTTAACATCTTATGTCTCAGGATAGGCAACACATAAATGAGTTGCCTGGGCTCGTTCCAGGTATACTAGTTTATGTTCATGGGCGACGTCGACCACTTAACATCAGGTGGTACGTTTGCCAGTTATCCTATCCAACTAACATAAAAAAAAAAAAAAAATAGACGAATTTCACTAATTATAATGAAGCAACTTTTACTGGCTTTATCGCGGTTTATTTAGACTTTTACATGCCCCACGTTTTGGATACTTTAGAATTTAGAGCAACCATGGTCACGGAAAGACATGATCATCCTTTTTTTTCTTTTGCGCCGGGAAATGCTCTTGGGCAACGCTGGGGAGGGGGGACTCCCCAGGCAGGTATGTGGGACTCGCTGCGCCCGAAAGATGGTAAAACCCGGCGAGTGCCACCAATGCCGCCTTTGGTGAGGTGTCAGTCCCCCTAAGGGACCGACGCCACCTCCACAGAGGGGTTGTCCCGCACCAGAGACAAACCCCTGCCAACGTCGGGACAGTACAATGGGGTGAGGTTCACATCCTCGCCCCTTGTACCCCCTGCTCTTTAGTCCCCTCTTGTTACAAGAGGAGTACAAAGAGCAGCTCCCTCGGTTCATTCTGTTTCGCCCAAGGTGCTGGGTTTACCTTAGGCTACTGAGTCCCACCGCCACGACAAGTCTTGAACCATTGTGGGGAGCCACAGGACATGATAATCCTAACATATTCAATGGTTATCTTAGTTATTGTTATTTATCTTTAAAAAATCACTAAAAAACGAAGTCATAGACCACATCGTTTTTGAAGGCGTATGTTTGAGGACCTCCACATTTCCCAACACACGTCAAACTCCCTTGAAGTTACAGGGTTTTTTTGTGTTATATTTTTATAAAACATTTCTAACGGCCGGTGCAACTATTCATCATAAATATGGAATATGTCTGTCTTCGACCTGTCCTATATACAGGCTAGGAGATCGTCTTTTTTAAACGAATTGAAACGTTGATGATTACGAATTACAATCATCAAATTCATGATTAATTGATCACAAAATCGAATTCATTGATAGAATTAATTGCATGCAACTTTGAACTTACACATTGATTTACTCGTGTTGATAGTCATCGAATTCGTGATGTAACAGAAGGATTATTTATACGTATTCATTGCAAATTGATGAGGCAATACAAAAATCTAAGCCTACTCAATTAGGCAATCATTAATACTAGGTCACTTTATGTAACCGTTCATACTAGTTATGATTTATTACTTCATCTAATTATACAGAGCAGGGGTTGCCAACTATTTGCAACAACAATTGAGATCTAGTTTGTATGTATGTTACGATTTACTTGCCATAAGTAATGCTATGTTTCTAAACTAAAATTCTGGTCTGGATGACACCGGAGTAATGCGCTTTGAAAATGAGGGTATATTGAAGAGTGAAGTCTGCTGTAATTCGGCAAGAAGGGACGGACAGTGTAATTACTGGTGTGGAGGACCAATCTGTGCCACATTCCTGAATCACGCTATGGATGTTCCACAGCTCGTTGCTATATATACAACAGCTGAAATGATAGCAAGTGGTCTTCGGCCTGGCCGAGCATACCATCTCGCTCGGCCGGAGATCTCCCTTTGTGGCCTTTCACCTATATTTCCCACACTGGCATCAAGACTTACGATGTTAAGTCCCAAGGTGGAAAAACGTTCAAGTGATGTCTGTATCTAAAATAATATAAGTTAGTCACAGAAATTCCAGAGACTTGTATTCCAGTAAGTCTCTAACGGTGTTTTCTTAGTACGACGAACTATCGACAAAAACACGCTTCGTAACAGACGGACTCGGACTAGCCGTGATGAGTTGATTGCCTACTCCTTAGTCCTGGTGTACATGTGAGACCAGCCTCTCTAGACCCGTGGCTTTTATATTTATAGAATAGAATCATCAATGTATGATATTTGAAGCGAACATCAATCTCATACATTGATGTTTCTATTATATTCTATTCAATAAACGTAAAAGCCACTGGTCTAGTGGGCTTGTTATTGAAATAACGATATGCTAAGCTATCATCATCATCATCACTATCTACACACATACATGCAGCCTCTATCATTCCACTGCTGAACATAGGCCTCCCTCAATGAACGTCAAGATGATCCCTTGTCACTCGCATCCAACACGGACCGACTACCGCACAGACATCGTCTTCCCACCTAGTTAATGGCCGACCAACACTTCGTCTACCTAAACGTGGCCTCCACTCTAGAACCTTATTGCACCATCGGCCATCCGTTCTCCTGAGTGTGTGACCAGCCCACTCCCACTTCAACGAGCTTTTTCTTTGCGTGATATCGGTAACCTTAGTTCTCTGGCGAATGTCAAGGTTTGGAATTCTATCTGTCAAAGAAACACCCCAATTCGTCGTAAATTTAGAGGCCACGTTTCAGTCATCACGGGGAGAACGCAAGTTATAGCTAAAATATAAACATAACATACAAGTTTGTTTACAGCTGTGAAAAGGAATTTTATCTAATATGCTTCCGGACATATCGGCTCCTATGTCGTATAATGTAAACACAATGCATTTATAATGCTTTGAGGTGGGAATATTTGATGCAATGTGGCACATTGCATCAAATATAAATATTTTATTTGGGTTCTTAAGGTGACAAGGAGTCAATGTATCTAAGGAGGTTTTTATCCATCTAATATCTGTCTGGAAATAAGCATAGACAAACAAACGAACAGACGATTCTTTAAAAAAAATACTATGCACAATAAATAACTTAATAAACTATGCTAAGCTCACAAGCTTCTCAATACCTATATTTCAAGTTATCACTAATGCCAAAATATAAACACGTGACTTTTTGACGTCCAATTTTTTGATAACTATTCATAAATATTATTCGAAACGATATTTAAAAAAAGTTTATTTGTTATCGTGTACGCAAATTCTAGTTATCTGTTTAATGTTTATAGTCTGTGGAAATAAACTAGTAATGTTGAAGATAACCCCCTACGGCTCAACCGAGCGGCGAGTGATGACAGGGTGTACTCTATTGCGCTTATTTACTCTCTTATCTCGGTCTTAACATTATTTGTCTATTATTTCATCAGGCATATTTTTATTTTTTGGCATAATGTAATAATAAGAAATACAATGGACTTAAATCCGTGATATTTTGGGCGTTAAAAAATATCATTTAAAAAAAAATCATGGCGCGTATAAACATCGACGCCATAAGAGTTAAGGCGCCATATTGTTAATTCCATTTTTGTCCATGTTTAGGCTTATTATGGATGTAGCCTTGTCTTACTTAGCAATCTGTTACAAGTTACAACCTGCACATGTTTTAACTAATACGAGCTTACAGCTTATGTGAATATCAATAATTCAATATTCTTGTAGGTATCATCTTTATATTCGAATAGAATTCGAATTTTAAAGAATAAACTACCTACCTAGTTTACCTGCCAGTATCTCTTTTTATAGCCTAGGTAACCTATTTATAGCCCAATTATATATTTAGTATTCCGACTACCTAACCATTCATTGAATTAGGAACACGGAAAAACATTAGATGGATGAAACGAATGCCTACTATTTTATCTAAGTAAACATAAAAAATCCGTTTCGATGGAACAAGACGATGCGATGGGTACAAGGGAAGGGAGCTGTACAAGTTGCTCTGTAAACATCGCACTAGTTCTAGTAAAATGAAAATTAGTCAAACAAAAATTGAAGTAATTCATGTGGAAGGTGCTTCAATATTTTAATTTGATAATGTACTTATATTAAAAAACAAATTCGATAAAAGGTCTATTTGAAATTAATAATAAACTCGAGAGCAAAGCAAAGCTTGATTTAAAAAGTTTTAATACATTCAATTAAGGAGAATTGTCTATTAAACACAATTTATTTGATTAAACTAGCATATAAATAGTTTCTGAGATTTATAAGTTTCTTTAAGTGACCCGGATTCATTGCCCTCGATTGTAGGGTCTAAAATACGTATCAGCGATTTTATTTCTGTAACCATGATTATACACACGAATATTACAAAATAAAATATTACGACTTTCTATATGAAAAAGGGACTTAATTACTGGTAGGTATCATGATAACATATCATGGATACGTTTACATCGGCATGTAAGTGCAAATCAGAAACTCGTTTATGTCAGTGGGCGCTGATTAGGTACTTAATAGTACGATTACCATTACTTGATAGTTCAGTATCATTTGCTCGTAAAATGATAAATCCCTGCTGGAAAGAGTTGCAGCACCCCGATTAGTCGTGGGGTTTTTCTGTCATTTTCACGTACCTATCTTGTTAAATGTTAATAGGCTATTTTACGCAAAACTTTTTTAGGTCATAACTAAAAATTCTCCTAATTTTAAGTTGTTTATTTAAAGTTTTAGTTAACGTCACGCAATAGTTTTGTTTTGATCTCTTATCTACAGTATTATTGTTCTCCTTACGACAAATATATTGTAGAGCTAGCATCCGGTCTGTTCAGTTAGTTGTGGCTATTTGAATAGAAAGTGTGTATCGAGTATCGACATAATATCAGTGGTACAGCATACTTTTACGGGCGAAATATAACAGACAAAAACTTTTTAAACTTGGAATACCATAGTACATATGTTTTTTTATATAATTAACACACATGTATCTTAAATCATTCGTATTTTTTTGAAGTGTATCATTTTAATTGGTTTTCCTTTATAGTTTAAACATGGAGGGTCCTGCAGGACCGTCACCATGTGAAGCTGGGAGGAATGAAAACATTAGCGGAGGAATGGAAAGACTGACAATGGAAGAAGGCAATGACAGCTGCCAATGTCATAAGCAGGGGGAAGTAAAAGTGAACAGCAAGAGGTTCGGGAGGGGAGCAGTTGAGTCAGGTAATACCTCAAATACAATTCAAAAACTCCTTGTGTAATTTGTTTTATACATCATAGTGACCAATGTTCCATTAAACAAATTACACAAAACACAAGTAGGAGTGTTTTTCTTTTAGAATTTGGATCTCGTAAATTCTTGTCAAAATCAAAATCTTTCGAAATGGTGAAATTCTTAATACAATCTGTGATACAATAGTATGTTGCAAATCAATGTGTTGAAAGTGCGTAGTACAGTAAGTAGTCTTTGCAAATTGAAAAACGAATGTATTCTCTATTATGATCTATTAAACAAAGCTCTCTGGTAAAAATATTTTAATAGTTTATGGGTACGTATATTATTGTTTGCGTAACGCGACACCGGTTTTCATCCGTGACATTCCCAATTAGGTTTTTGTTGTTATATTTAAAGCTTTAGATCAAAAATTTTGCGTAATCGATTTTAAACGATTTTTATAAAAGATACTTTTCTTTCAAAATGATTGTATTAATTTGAAAATAAATGATACAATTGAGTAGTTGTACACAAAAATATTTATACCTAGGTAACACTGAAAATGTTTAGAAAATTAAAAACGGCTTAATGTAGAAAGTTGCCAATACTTTTATTGTTTTTCGAAGTAATCTCCGTTTCTTTCTACACATCGTCGCATTCGATGGACCACTGAGAAAGCAGTGGGCCCATTCTTCCTTAGGAGTCTCTTCTATGGCATTTTCGTACGCTTTCACCGCATCTTCAGGGCTCGTAAAGCGAATACCTCAAATTTTATCTTTAGTTCTTGGGAATAAATGAAAGTCGCAGGGCGCCAGGTCAGGACTGTAAGGCGGATGACTCATTATCTCGACACCTGCCATAGTCAAATATTCAACAGTCCGTTTTGCGGAGTGCGCTGAAGCATTGTCGTGGTGAAGGAGGATCCTGCTTCGAGGGCGCTGCAGTCGAATTTTTTCCAAGACAACAGACAAACAGCGATTGACATACCAGTCTGCAGTAACTGTCATCTTCTAGCACAACTGTCGCGAACTGACCTTTCCGACCAAAGAATGAGGCAATCATCTTTTTTCCTCGACTTCTTCCTTTCTTCACCTTAGTTGGCCGATCCTCGAAAGGAAACACCCACTGATTGTCTTTTGGTTTCGGGTTCGTAGCAATATAACCAGCTTTCATCACCTGTGATGATGTCAAATATAGCATTTGAGTTACCGCCGTTGAACTTATCTAACATTTGGCGACACCAGTCCATGCGGAGGCGTTTCTGGTCGTCGGTTAAAGTATGGGGAATCCATCTGGTACAAAGCTTCCTGACGCCTAAATGTACGTGTAATATTTTTAGAATTTGAGTCATACCAATGCCTAGGCTTGCCCGTATCTGCTGATAGGTCACTCTCTTATCTTCCTCTATCATGCGTCGCACAGCAGTCAGCACTGATGTTATCTTCAGTAGTCGCTGTTAAAGGACGTCCCTCACGCGGATCATCACTGAGATTGCTACGTCCACGCTTAAACTCGTTAAACCAATTGTAAATAGTGGGGTGGGGCTTCATTAAAAAATGCTAATTGCAGCCTATCATAGCTTTGTTGTTGAGTAAGCCCACAATGAAAGTCATAATAAATCATTGACCGAAAATTTTCTCGCGTTATGTTCATTTTCACGTGTAACAAGAGTTTTAGATTTGCCGCCAATTCACAAAAACAAATGACAAATGAATTCAATATACTACATTACGTTACCAAAGAGTTCTAAAATTGAAATTCAAAGAAAGTTTTCTTTTTTAATGTTTCTATCTGGCCAGTTCTAAACATTTTCAGTGTTACCCACGTAAAAGCCAACATGAGTTTCGTTCATCTGCATACAAATACAGCTTGGCAAAAAATAGTTTGGAAAAGCTGAGGGCGCCACTTTCACTTAGGATACTCATAATATGGAAAATTAGGAAGAGAATTTAATCAAATCGTTCAAAATAAATGTGAAACACTAAACGTTACTCAAAATCGAGTATTTGTCGGCCAAGTATTGTTAACATCATAGGTTTCCATTTAGTAAAATATTTAGTTTCACTTGTCACCACGTTTTTTTGCTAAGCTATAAGTAAATCAATATTAGGGAATTGTGAGACTGTTATCAGATCGCAACTTGAGGGAGGCCTATGTTCAGCAGTGGACGGATAGAGGACGATGATGATGACGATGAAGTACTGAGAGATTTCATATCCTCGATGAGTTTCGCTTAACATATGGCACATTTCATGACTGACGGCCAACGTGTCGAGTGGTAATACTGGTCACTCGACACTCTGCGGTCGGGGGTCGAATCCTGCCAACAATAATGTACGGAAAGTGTGAGTGGATGGTATGTTTATATCTTAAATCGAACTTACGAACACCACCACGAGGGCGTAAAATCAAATTTAATTAAATGGCGAATTTATGTACGTCAGTAGGTCAGTACGCAATTAGAACCAAACCCGCGTCAACGTTTATCAGTAACGAGATGTAAACAGATCTTTATCGACCATTAGAATGCTCCATTTACTTATCGATTGGATGCCTATAGGCCTTGTGACGTCATTAAATGTTGAAGATAACTTTATACCAAATATAGACTTTCATTGTTTGTTTCTTCAATCATTTGCAAATTGCAATCTAATTGATCTTGGCGTTTCAGTTATTTCGGTTAATTATGTAAGATTTTGCAAATAAATACCAATAAGGTGGTATAATTGACGGGCATAGGGAGTCCTTGATATGGTGATTGGGATGAATATTCTACGCTTCAGCTCACATATTTTTTTATTCAGCGAATTTCACTTATTATAATGTAACATCTTTTATGAGTTTTATCGCGGTTTGTTAAGATTTCTACATGTCCGACGTTTAGGATAGTCTACAACAACAATAGTCACGGGATGTCCATGGTTGATGTAGAAAAAGTAGGAGGAGGTGTTAGCTCCGTTTTTTTTGCAACTTGCTCATAGATATTTTTTAGCTTGAATTTTTTGTCAATTTAACATTTCATCCGAAATGTATGCAACTGCAGTGGCGCCATTTCGGTTTGAATGGCTTATGTCTAAATTATGGATCAGTACAGTGTAATTGGTATAAAAAAATGTGTTTGTAAAATGTGTGTGGTACAATTTGTGTGTGTCAGGTCTGACGCACGAGTGCGGCGTGTTCGGGGCAATCGGCATGGGCGAGTGGCCCACGCAGGTGGACGTCGGGCAGGTCATATGTCTGGGGCTGGTGGCGCTGCAGCACAGGTATGTCACTTGTACATGGTTGGTTTGTATGTTTTTTGCTACACCGGTGAGGGATGCACCTACCGGTGGGAGGAATGCACTTACCGATGGGAGGGATGCGCTTGGGTCATGCTCCCGTCTGCATCAGTACCACCATCTTGGTTGTTACTTCCGTGAAACAGCTTTGCTGAGTTTCGAAATTCGGATTACCTAACTTAAAAGGCAAGATATAAAATACGATACAGTCCGTCTTGCCCTTCTCTATTTTATTCCATTTTTCTGAAAGCGATTGAAAATTATCACTAAATCTGCCCGACAAATTTGAAGCCTATGAGGGTGTAATAATTTCGGTTATCAAGCACGTAATATGGCAACTTATATTACTTTAATACATACGACTCAATTATCTCTTTCTTACAATAACTATTGTCTGACTAGGGGCCAGGAGTCGGCGGGTATCGTGACATCGGAGGGCAAGAGCGCGCGCACCTTCAACTCGCACAAGGGCATGGGCCTCATCAACAACATCTTTAACGACGAGGCCATGCGAAAGCTCAAGGGCAACCTCGGCATCGGACACACCAGGTGAGAAACGTCTGGATAGATGCATACTACATACATACTCTGCCCAAATAGATCTTAGAAGAAGTTTAGACGAGTGACGATATGGTAGGAAACCAAAGATCTAAAGCCCTCTCGGACCTGCAATGTACCTTATCTCTGGAAATAATTAGAGCAGTTTGATACAGATTTTGAGTTCTAATACACACAAGTTATCCTATAAGATGCTTTTTTTAGTGTGTTAGTTTGAGTAACCTCGCTAGTAATATTTATGCCTATTTTGCGCTGAGATAAAAAGGCAACATGTGCGTTTGTTGGTGTGTGGTTTTTGTTTGTTTGTTCGTCACTATGATGTATGTGCAGGTACTCAACGTCCGCGGCGTCGGAGGAGGTGAACTGCCAGCCGTTCGTGGTGCACACGGCGCACGGCGCGCTGGCCGTCGCGCACAACGGCGAGCTCGTCAACTGTAGCAGTCTCCGAAAAATGGTGACCATCTTAAACCATCACCATTACAACATAAGGACATAACCACCATATTATTCATTTAACCATAGTAAAAGCGACCATTGTGATATACCATTGTTGTTGATGACACCTTTTTTGCTGGTAAGACTAGCCACTCACCAACCGAGTTCATTAGTAGTGGTAAGAACAGCCACTCACTAACCGAGTACATTAGTAGTAGTAAGACCTGCCACTCACCCACCGAGTACATTAGTAGTAGTAAGACCAACCACTCATCAACTCAGTACATTAGTAGTACCTATTGTGACCAGCCACTCACAAACCGAGTACATTATTAGTAGTAAGACCAGCCACTCACTAACCGAGTACATTATTAGTAGTAAGACCAGTCACTCACTAACCGAGTACATTAGTAGTAGTAAGACCAGTCACTCACCAACCGAGTACATTAGTTAGACCAGCCACTCATCAACTGATTACATTAGTAGTAGTAAGAACAGCCACTCACTAACCCCGTCATGCAGGTACTGGGGCGCGGCGTCGGTCTGTCGACGCACTCGGACTCGGAACTGATCACACAGGCGCTGTGCCTCAACCCGCCCGAGGGAGAGACCGACGGGCCCGACTGGCCCGCGCGCATCAACCACCTCATGAGGTACATATACTAGCTTTGTTTTGTTATATTAGTTGGATAGGCAAACAGGCAGACAAGCCACATGTGTTGCCTATCCTTAGATGTAAGATTGTAAGTCTCTGTGCCAGTAATTATACTGCCGGTCTTGCTCTTATATCCGAATTACGTTTGACGGGACAAACAAGAAGCATGGTGGTACCCATGCAGCCGGGAGCGCAGCACAGCGCATCCCTCCCGCCGGTATACTATATTTTGTTATTGTAAAGGCCACTATAAAATAGTAATTTATTGAAGATACCACACCTTGCGAATAAGGCGTTTGCAAGGAGGCTTATGTTAATATATGTATCTACAGCTTGGCAAAAAAGAGTATGGAAAAAATGAGGGCGCCACTTTCACTTAGGTCTCATCATAATATGCCAAATCAGTAAGATAATTTAATCAAATCGTTAAAAATAAATGTAAAACACTAAGCTTTACTCAAAATCTAGTATTTGTCGGCCAAGTATTGTCAACATTATAGGTTTCCATTTAGCAAAATATTTAGTTCCACCTGTCACCACGTCATACTCTTTTTTGCTAAGCTGTACACATCTATACAGATAAATAAAATTGGAGTGTCTGTTTGTATAAAATAACCGTTTTTTATTGAATGCATATGGTTGAATACACGGAAAACATACCAAAATAGCATTTTTTTTTTTACAATTTTTGGCTGTCTGTCTGTTTGTTCCGGCTAATCTTGGAAACGGCTGGGCCGATTTTGACGGGACTATCACTTACAGATAGCTGATGTTTTAAGGAGTAACTTAGGCATCTAATATATAAAATTTCCATGTCACAATGTTAGATACCGTACTCCTCCGAAACGGCTTTACCGATTTTTACCAAATTTTAGATGCGTATTCAGTAGGTCTGAGAATCGGCTACTATCTATTTTTCATACCCCTAAGTGATAAGGGTGGTCAACCCCTCAAATTTTAAAAATAAACGCGGGCGAAGCTGCGGGCAACAGCTAGTAATAAATAAAAATAATCGTCATCAATCCGTCAACGGCTGTAAATTGAAGTTAACGCGGGTGAAGCTGCGGGCAACAGCTAGTTTTTAATATATTGTGAGATATTTAAAATATTAATTTCACTGAGTTTGTTTCGCTAGTTCTTCTCTGTGGACTAGTTTTGGAATTGGTAGTAGTCATTAGACGTTCAATAAGATACTTTAATGTACAATATTGAAAAAAAGAATACTTTACAAGTTTCCTTCACCGGTGAGCAAGTGATGGTCTCATGTTCAGGTTCACGAAGAAATTTAGAAAAACCCATTTCAAGGAATCACAGGGTCAGGATCTAACCCGCACCTCTCACTCAAGGGGCCTAGCCCATACCCACTAGTCACTTCGCTCACAACTATACCCATCTACTCCTACTCCAGACTGGCGCCGCTAAGTTACTCGCTGGTGATAATGCTGAAGGACAAGATCTACGCCGTGCGAGACCCCTACGGCAACCGCCCGCTGTGTCTGGGGAAGATACTGCCGCTCGGGTCGTCGTGTGAGTCATATACCAGATAATATAGTTATCATTGGGATTGCAACTCGTGGGTTATAGACTCGTATGCAGATATGATTTTAATATGGGTATTTTTACTATTAACTATAAACGGGGTATTTACCATTTTTACGAAATAAAGGTAAATGGTATGGTAGGAGGTAGTGCCATGTTGCTTGCAGCCGAATTGGGCCGGCACGACCGGGGTGGGATCGGTCATTGTTAAGTAATGATGATATCACAGGGCCTCTTGCATACTGTCACAGGATGTCTGTCTATTTCTATTTTTTTACATGACATGACCATAGGTCGTCTTAAAAAAATATACCTGGGAATCATCACTGTTCTTTTAAGGGAACGCATGATACGTTCATGCGTACGCACGATTACGTGCACATGCGTAAGCAAGACAACGTGCAAGTGCTTACGCAAGTTTACGTGCATATGCGTACGAAAGTTTACGTGCACACGCGTATGCACGTTTACATGCACATGCACCATATTAATATGTGAACCTCTTGCAGATGTCTACAAACCGTCATCTTCGCAGCATGCTGCGGGTAACGCATCATACATTTATCACTAACTGTAAATCCACACTCATTTTGATGTGACTTTTAAGCATGGGTGCTTTCTTGGCATGGATTATCTGCTTTTACACATCTTCATAATGAAAATAGCAAATAAAAGCATATAACGTTTACGCCTTGCTTTTCTTCGAGTAATGTGCGTCCGAAGTGGCGTTTAGTTTATACATCACTTAAATAACATGTGTAAGGGCAGATATTTGGTGGGGTTGATATCGTAACTAACATTGTATTGTATTGCAAGTAACATACCGTTTGGAATTATTTTATTTTTAATACCGGGTGTATTTGGAACGCTTGCGAAAACGAAGAGGTATGATAGTGTTGGCATAGCCTTTTTTTTTTTTTTATCGCAGGGAAATGCTTTTTACGCATGTAGCCAGGATCTCGGGTAGATCTTGACCCTATGTGGGACTCGCACCTGGGAGTGCCCTACCCGTAAACTAAAACCACTGCGAGCGCCTTCAGCCGCTTTCATGAGGGTCCCGGATAGGTATTCAACAGGATCACCTCAGCGACAGGCTGGCCCCGGCGAAGGCCAGACTACTCCTCTTAAGGGGGGCTGCCCGGCTGCTTGGGCAGTCCCCGCGACGTCGTGTCATACTGAGCCCAGGTTCCCATCCTGAACCCGACACGAGCACAGGGGCGTTACTGGAGGCGCATTAAGTAGCGCCTCCTGCGCACCCCCGTTCGTCGCCCACGGTGGGAGGCCTCGTCGGCGGCCTCCTCTCTCACCCGCTCGTCGGCCTCCTTCTGGGACATTACTGCCTCGCAGAAGGAAACCATCGCCGTCCAGGACTCGTCGTCACCGAGCATCGCGATGATGAAACTCGGCAGAGACAAGTCCCCTCCGATGACCGATGTCAGATCATGACGCAGCGCCGTCCATCTCGGACACACCTCAAGGGTGTGCTGGGCCGGTCCATTCGCCGCATGCACGAGGTGAACGAACTCCCGCATCGCGCGCGTCTTCAGTGTGCCCGCTAGTCAGGCGTCTCGCGGTTAGCATGAGTGCATAGTGTGTTACATTGCGGGTTTGCAAAATACACAAGTCCTAAAATTTTCTTTAAAAACGTTTCTGAGATAAATGGTTATGTGCATTATATAGTATATAAATAGTATACTATTAGGGTTTAATCTTCGCAAGCGTTCCAAATACATCCGGTATATGCTTTTGCTATGATTATATTTGTCTATTGTCGCAGCGATGTACATTAGTAAGGCAAAGCTAATTACTAAACGAATTACTGTAACTAGAAGAAATCCACGATACAATGTGATCTAACAAGACATACAGTATGGTCAAATTGTATTAACTACATGAACACAACAACGAATGGCTGCGCTAAAACGAATAGGTTAAAAGTTTCCATGCAGTTTGCATCTGTATTCATGTGGTTAAGAAGGGGCCGTACTGGCACTTTCATATTATTAATCACATGTTTGTTAAGTCAACTTTTTTATATCATCTTGCATGATGGATTCAACCTTTTTTAGCTTTTGCTTTGTCCTGGGAATGATATTAAGAGTAGATTTATATACAATTTACAAGCTTAGGTTTTATATCTGTAGTATTTTATTACACTTTTTGAATTTTTTGATAAATAGTTTATTTCTCGTGTTACGTTAAAAATTTGCAGACTATTGCACTCTTTCAGTCAGGAGTTTCTGAGTATCAGCTCTTTATGGCTTCTGCTATAGGATTAAAAATTATTTATCATTAAAATAATAATTATTTATACAAAATTCGCGCACTGGGGTAGCCTGAAGATTCTCTTATTAAACATTTTGCTGCATAGTTCAAATACTAACTGGTTGTGGTATCTCCATATTTTGAAGTATTGAGTAACGAGAACGTTCCCACTTCCAGTTTTATTGAACGGCTGTGCCAAGAACGGCATCGACGACAAGCCCGAGGGGTGGGTGGTGTCCTCCGAGTCCTGTGGCTTCCTGTCCATCGGTAAGTACACGATAAATTATTCCACATGCTATTAAAAATAACATAGTCTAAAGGCTGACGGACAATGTAAATAACTTTGATGTATTCAAGGACCTTAACGAGCATTCATATTCATAATACATGTCTGGCTGGATTTGAATTTATAATAATGAAAGTCTTCAGTGACTTGAGCTTGGGTTTCACTCTGCCATAGTATGTTGAGCAGGACTCCTTATTAATAATAATAATAAAACCTTACAAGACTACACTTATTTATATTGAAAAAAATGTATCCCGCTTCAGTTTCTGTTATTATTTGTCGTTCGTTAGAAAATAATGAGAATTGAGAAAGCAAGAAATGTGAATTTACAAAACCTGCCAACTGATGGTACCACTTGGTACTTAGTCGTGGCAGCTTATTTATGCGTTGCCGACCTTGAAATGTTAGATGCTAAGTAAGCTAATCCCACCGGTATTGTTGGTGATGATGATGATGACGATGGGTGACGTTGACCACATGCGTGCAGGGGCGCGGTACGTGCGCGAGGTGCTGCCCGGCGAGATCGTGGAGATGTCGCGGCGCGGCGTGCGCACGGTCGCCGTGGTGGAGCGGCCCGCCGACAAGCACCAGGCATTCTGCATCTTCGAGTACGTCTACTTCGCGCGCGCTGACTCCATCTTCGAAGGTAACACCACTTAACCTAGTTAAGGTACCCTCGGATGTAAAAAAATCTTTAGTTTCGTAGTTAAGGTACCTGAAAGTCAAATTAATCCTTTTCTCTAATACCGGACCATCAAAAAGTAGCGGATCGAGGATTTTGATTGAGATTGATTTGCTCATAAGTTTGATTCGAATAATATAAAGTTTAGCTTGAGCCTGAGATTGCTACTGCAGTTATAATGCAAAATGCAAAATTAGGGGTTGTTCAACAAACTAATGAGCTTCGATTTTTTATTCGATTCATATAATATATAATGTATGTTTTATTTAACACAATATCCCGGGTGTACAGGTCAAATGGTGTACAGCGCGCGGCTGCAGTGCGGTCGCATGCTGGCGCGCGAGTCGCCCGTGGACGCCGACATCGTGTCGTCCGTGCCCGAGTCCGGCACCGCCGCCGCGCACGGGTACGCCAGGCAGGTACGTACGAGCGTACACGTACACGTACCGACACGTATATGAGCTCACATGTGCACGCACTGGAACGTACGTACACGCACGTGTGCGAGCCAGGAGGAGATGTATAAAGACTTCAGAATAATTTTCACATAACCTAGTTTTGTTTGTTCTAACATTTAATATATTAGCAGTAAATGCATGTGGTTACTAAAGTATGCTTAAATACACGCACGTGTGCGAGCCAGGAGGAGATGTATAAAGACTTCAGATTAATTTGCACATAACCTAGTTTTGTTTGTTCTAACATTTAATATATTAGCAGTAAATGCATGTGGTTACTAAAGTATGCTTAAACGTGACGAGATTATAATATTATTAGGTTGGCTTTTCGTCTGGCAACACCGAGAATAAATGTGTCGCTGAGGCTAAAATCGCATTGGAGTGGGAATAATAAAATAATTTGGCAATGTGTAAACACTACTATAGATAATTATTATTAATAACTTTCTATGAGCAACATTATTCAATAGTAGATAATATTGAAAAGCTATTTAAGTATATACTTTTGTTCCGTTCTCACTATCACTACCATAAAAGTAATACAAATTAAAAAATAAACCCGGCGAGTGCCACCAATGCCGCCTTTGTTGAGGTGCCCCGGATCTGTTGAGCAAACAGGGCACCTCGACAACTAGTCAGTCCCTCAGGGGACCGACGCCACCTCCACAGAGGGGTTGTCCTGCACCACAGAACAACCACTCCCAACGTCGGGACAGTACAATGGGGTGAGGTTCCCGTCCTCACCCCTTGCCCCCTGCTCTTTTGTCCCCTCTTATTATAAGCCCCCTCCCCACGGCTCAATTCGCTTCGCCCAAGGTGTTGGGCTCACCCTAGGCTACTGAGCCCTACCGCCACGTCAAGGCCTGAACCATGGTGGGGAAGACAAATTGTCCCGACCTTATAGTATATTACAATACTCGTATTCCAGTCGGGCATCCCGTTCATGGAGGTGCTGTGCAAGAACCGGTATGTGGGACGCACGTTCATCCAGCCGTCGACGCGGCTGCGCCAGCTGGGCGTGGCCAAGAAGTTCGGCGCGCTGTCCGAGAACGTGCGCGGCAAGCGGATCGTGCTCATCGACGACTCCATCGTGCGCGGGAACACTATCGGGCCGATCATCAAGCTACTGCGGGACGCGGGCGCCGCTGAGGTGACAATAATAATCCTGATCCTAACAAGTTATGCGGCTTCGTTGATGTAACACTTTTTTTGACGCATTCAAGTGGGGATGGGTTGTCTCCGAGGATATTTGGGACATTATCAGATCCTAGTTTCCTTATCGTGGGACCATTTGGGAAGTATACCCTTTCAAAAAAAGATTTTTTGAAATCGGTTGGTAAATAACGGTAGTTATGCCCGAACAAACATTAAAAAAAAACATACAAACATCCGAAGTGAGAAGCTCCTCCTTTTTAGAAGTCGGTTAAAAATGCAATTGTTTTATTATGCATATTTAATTGAAATTATATGGTCACAATAGTAAAATACTACAAATACGTATGGGGTCGTTAAACTGCCGCTCGACTCGGCTGTTTTTTCTTGTATCCCTTGCTGCCTCCAATCACAGAACCCTTGTAACTTTGTTTCAATTATCAGGTCCACATCAGAATAGCGTCTCCGCCGCTGAAGTACCCGTGCTACATGGGTATCAACATCCCCACCCGCGAGGAGCTCATCGCTAACAAAATGGACGCCTTCAAATTGGCCGAGCACGTCGGTATGTGTTGAACATTATTATTATTATACATACATTGTCTAAAACGTTGTTTTTTAAATTATGGTTAATATGATAGAAGAGGGTGGTAAACTATCCTGTAGGTTTGGTCATTTAGCTTGATCTAACTTCGGGTCAAGACAATGACTCAATCTACCACGATACCTTCATCATTTATGATTTAATGGCGAAGGGAAGTTACGAGTGTAGCCTTTTCTACCTTTCTTTGACCTTTTCATCTTTCCATCATTTATGATTTAATGGCGAAGGGAAGTTACGAGTGTAGCCTTTTCTACCTTTCTTTGACCTTTTCATCTTTCCATCATTTATGATTTAATGACGAGGGGAAGTTACGCGTGTAGCCCCTTTTAATATATCTTTGACTTGATTTTTCTTATTGCACATTGTAAACGGCGGTATTTCAGTTCTATAAGCCATCACTTTTTTTTATATCATAGGGGAGCAAATGAGCAGTCGGAGCCTTAGGTGACTACCGACGCTCATAAACATCCGCACAAGAAGTTATGCAAATGCGTTGCCCTCCTTTACCCCATCCCCACCCATGGGCCACCAGAAACTCACGAACTTGCACGAAACGCTACAGCATAACTGTCACTTTACGCCAGTATCATGTGAGTAAGAGGTACCACCCCAGTTGTGCTGCCCCAATTTGGCTGCGAAGCAGCATGGCACTCCCTCTTACAGATGGCACCGATGGTATTATTATTATTTAAGGGTGGGGACACCAGCAAGGCCAGACGGGCGATCAGTCCTCATCAGCGGGACCATTTCTCCCAATTCCCCAGGCTCGCCTCTGGGATTAGATGCGGGGACGGGTTACCAATTGCCCCTCTGGTGTCACCCCCTCAAACCTACGTGTTGATCTACAAAAACTACTTAGCTGCCTTATGGTTAGATATGCTAAATCTTCCTTCTTCAGCTCGTCCGCTCCAAACAGCTCCCATCTTGCGTATGCAAATGCAGGGCATTCCGTTATGAAGTGCAGACTGGTTTCTTCTTTCTCTTTGCACTTAGGGCATAGAGGGTCCTCTGTTAGCTTCATTATTGACAGGTGTCTGTTGAGTGGGCAGTGTCCTGTCAATATTCCTACAATTGTTCTGATGTTGTTCCTATTTAGTTTAAGCAACTCTTTAGTCTTCTTGCTGTCAATTGTTTATCCTCAAGGTTATAACATTTTTTGTTATCCTGTGTGCTATTGGCAGTCTCGGCTCAGGGCCTATGAACGTCTCATCGGCACCTTCTCTCGCCAATCTATCTGCTTCTTCATTGCCCGCATTTCCTTCATGTCCGGGTACCCAGGCAATTTCTAACTCAGTCTGGTCTGCTAGATCTTGCAGGGTGTTCTTGCATTCTTTGACCAGTGCTGAGGTAGTCTCCCTCTTACTAAGGGCCTTCAGTGCCGCTTGACTGTCACTGTATATGACTGCCTTCTCAATCCTATGTGCGCTAATGATGTTTTGTTTAATCATGTTGCCACATTCTCGTATTGCGAATATCTCCGCTTGGAATACGCTGGAGAATCTGCCTAGATTGAACGATGCTTTCATTTCAGTTGGATGGCTGATATATACGCCAGCCCCTGACAGCTTTGTCGATTCCTTTCTGGATCCATCTGTGTAGCCGACCATCGTTGTTTTTGGGTGGTCGATGTCAATGTTCCAGTTATCTCTCGAGCCTATGCTTATCCTGTATTTCTTGTCGAAGATTCTCTCCTTCTTTATCAAATCATTGTTTGATATAATCATGGATAGATTTTCTTCGTACTGTTTTGCTATCTCGGCATGACCTTTGTCATAGTGCCGGCATCGATGGTAACATTGGTCGATTATCTTTTTACATTAACATTCATCTTGATGATGCCAACACTGGCAACACACATTGTCGATCATCTTTGTATGCCATCAAAAACATTTCCCTATATTTCAGGTGCTGACAGTCTCGAGTACCTCAGCGTGGAGGGCCTGGTGAGCGCCGTACACTACAACATGAAGACCACGCCCAGCGACGGGGTGGGCGGGCACTGCACCGCCTGCCTCACCGGCGACTACCCCGGCGGCCTGCCCGACGTCGACTGGTGATACCCACAGAGCATGGTGACCACCACATCATCCGACGAGGACTGGTGGTGATCCCACGTGGGCACGGAGCATGGTCGGTGTCTGGACCAGGTCCAGACCTGACGCAGACATCTTTGTTAGCCAATGTCAAATTCTTTCCTTGACCGTCACAGACTGAGAAACATTCCCTGCCTTAATACAGTAAGAGGTCTGCTCCAAGAATATTGTTTTAGAACTCTAATCGGTGTAAATTGTTTGGGACATTATAAAATATTTTAGTTTATTGTGACATTCCTCTCGCTTTTCATCCCATTTCTTTCAAATAATAATATAAAGTTTTGTTTGGTATGATTTACAATTGAGTTCATAAAATGGCCATCCAGTCTATAAGTGAGAATACAAGAACGAATGATGAAATACAGAATGCTAGAAGGTTGAGTCGACCCAGGGATCATAAAATTGAGAGAGGTCTTCCAAGTTGATGGTAATAATTTCTCCTATTGTATTTGTCATTTGGTAGTGGGTCCAACAAATGAACTAATATCTGATTTGTTTCATACTAATCTGATATTAATTCTTTAGTAATAATATATAATATATCTTTGTCAAGTGTGAATCAGTTTGAGGGTAAATAAATTATGAATATAATTTAAACATTGAGTGCCTTAGAGTGACGCTTTATATAAGAATAAGTGAAGTCGTGCTGGCTACGACTTGAACGTAAAGTAAGAATATAAATATAGTAAATAAGTATATTGAGTACATTTGTATACTAAAAGATATCAGGGTCCAAATGTTCTTCTGGTAATAATCTTGAATTAACTAAAGGAAATATGATCATCGATAAGGTGATAGTAATAGTACTTACCATCTTACGTCTCAGGATCATCACATGAATGAGTTGCTATGGCTGGTGGCCGGTGAACTTGGTTGTGATGATGGGCAACGCAGACCACCTACCATCAGGTGGTCTGTCCGTTTGTCTAACCAAGTAACACATATAATAGATACAAATGACCTGCGGCGAGGACATATTTATTATTGTATAAATGTAAAAGTAACTGTAATTGAACAAATCTAGCGGTAGTTATAAGTGTGACAATAGTTTAGGTTTAACGGTAAAATTTACCAATAGTTAAATTATGTATTTTTATAATATACAATTTATTAGCAATATTGTATAGTATTTTAATGTTTAGATTATTTTAAATGTTTTGTAAAATTGTAAGTGCTCGAATAAGACTCGAATGGTAGTGTTAAAGATCTGATTGCTTGTTCCCTTAACATTGTTGTACATTCCGATGTTATTGTAAGATTTCTAAATAAAATTATATTACTTCGGGATCTTGTTTCATTCAGTGCCATTGGAGTCATAATTATTAAATATAAGGCTTATTTTTGGGATGGCCAAAAGTGCTATCTCAGATGCACAAAATATGGAGTGACCGCAACATCTCACGAAAAACCAAGGTAAAGCTCTTCAACTCGCTGGTCTTCTCCAAATTCAGCTATGGTGTAGAGACATGAACCCTGAAGAAGGCGGACAAAAGCCTTTGAGATGTAGGAAGGAAGATGCTGCAGATTCCCTGGATGGCATTCCGCACAAACATCTCTATTCTTCGAGAGCTTAACATTTTTTTTGTTGAGCTCTCGAACCCGCCTTCCAGTGTCTTCTTACGTAGGCAACTTGGATTTTTTGGCCATAGCGTCAGAAAGGAGGGGCATAACCTGGACAGCTCGTGGTTACTGGCAACTGGTGATTACGGCCGGTCCGTTGAGATGGACTCCAAATTACACGCCGCACTCCACGACGCCAAGGATAGTGGCAGAACATCGTCAAGACGAAAGTACTTCAGGAGCGGGGTAATGACGACCCTCAACAATGAGGAGCACGACACGAGGAGGAGGAGGAAGCCTTATTAGGTCATGTATGACTCCTCTACATAGTCAAAGAGGATAATTTTAGAGTGAATTGCTCCCAAGTTAAATCAGAACATCAAATTTTGTCAAGGAATATATATTTATCTTATTTCAAATATATTATTTGAAATTACCTTCTAATGTAGTTATAATGTTTATATATTTTTTCATTATTCTAAAACTAACATTAAAAAATAATACTAAATAATTTATAGGTATCATTTATATCACAACAATTACAATTAATTATAATTCTATTTACACCAAACAAATGTCTCCAGACATTTACTATTTAAAACTATTAATTTACCAACAAAATTTTAAAACTTCTGTCGTATTTTTCGGTAACACTACCCGCCTTATTCCAAAACGAAGACTAAATATAGTACCGAGTTTAATAACAGCTTTAAACCATGGTCTAATATAAATGTTATTACAAAAACTAGTTTAACGCTAGTACCAGGACTATCTATGGTAAAGTTAGACCACCGTGACCCCTAGTTTAACTTCGGTACTAACCTCAAAACTTTAAATTATCAGATGTCTTATGCGTTGAATTTGCGTTTTTTCGTATTAATTGTATTGAAAGGTAATTGAATGAACTCGATGTAGACAAAATTATGGAATTGGACTAACATTTAAAATAATTATTCTGACATCCTTATATAATTTAACATTCTATTTCTGTAATTTTGTTGTATTGTATTTTGTCATTGATATACATACCTATTTTATATCATATGTAATAATTCTAATTAACTATGATATTTTTCATGTATGTTTGGATTAAATAAACACTAAACTTTTCTTGAGAAGTCCAATTATCATCCCTTTTTTCTTTTGTTGATATATTTTACAACATAAGTAATGTTCGTGGCACACAAATTCACAACAAAAAATATTATACTATTCTTATGAACAACGTACCGTCTATTTAGAATCAAAGAACAATAATGGCTGTATTGTAACTATTGGTAACTCGACTTACATTGCAATAACTAAACATTAAACAATAAACATTTCGATGACATTAGAACTACGCGCGCTTTGTATTTCATTCCCTTATACGCTAGCTATATAAACAACTTAACAGCGAAATATTACAATATTTGTGTGTAATAAACAAGAATTTGAATCACACTACCTCAAAGTACAAAGTAGTAAAGATTTCAGATATTTTATATAACACAATAAATTTTATTATCAAAATATTGATGTATTTTCCACATTATATTTAATTATAAATTAGCGAGCTTTGCATAAAAAGGAACGGTGTACCGAACTAATCAAATATTGAACGAACAAAATGAATGATATGTTGCTCAATAATCTGTGGATACAATTAAACCAGGGACGATCTTTGGTACTACCTAGACCTCGGTTGGTCCTCGATTTGTAATAAGAATGAATTTTAGTCCATGGACTAACGTTAATACCGTAAAAAACCTGGACTTTTCAGTCTTGGTTTAATCCTGGTACTAGATAAGTTTTTTGTAATAAGGCGGTACGAGATCAAACTACAGAGGATTATTAACACTGTTACATTGTAAACGTGCAATAGATCGATAATATTGTATCATTATTTGTAAGGTAATTCAAAGACCGGTATATATTTTTGGGACAAATACCTTCTATATTCTAGTTTTTATTTACGTAGGTTTTTTAAATCTTGTCAGTGTTCGCGAGTAGCGCATGACGTCATCGCTTCCATGCGCTCTAGCCTCTGGTTTTTTTTATTGATTTTAAATAATATTGATTTATTAAGTATATCGTGTAATTTATTGTTTTAGAACTAAAAATGGCAGAAAATACGTTTACACATAACCATTTACCAATAATCAAACATGAAATGAACCCCTTAGATGTGTATTCATAAAGATCTTAATGCAAAACACTCAAACTTACGAACTCTACGAGGTCATTGATGTTTATGTACACTGAATCATGCAATTTTAAACTTATAATTATTGTTTCTTCTTGAAATTATATGGAAAGGTTCAATAAATCGTTACTTTCAATATTTAGTCATTAGACACTGCGAGTCATGTACTAAAAAACATATTACTGGCAATAACTAAGTACCCACTATTTGGTATTTAACGGCAAGGTAGAACCTACTTACATCGAAATGATCCTCACAACACTAAGCTGTCGTTTTTGGTTCCAATAGATGTGCTCTTTTCATCCTCCATTTTTTCTGATTTTCAGATCCTTAGGATACGTTCCTAAAAGAAACAAATTCCGGGTATTTGTGGCTAAGGCACAATACAATATTTAATAGATGCGACTCGTGTTGTTTTTATTGTTTCTTATTTAAAATTAACAAAGTAGTTCCGCGCGCGACCGGCACATTCACAGTACAAATGCTTCGCACTCCCGAGTGGCTCGCGCGGAGAAGGGACCCGTGACGTCATCAACGTCGTCGTCGTTTTTAAGACAGAAAAATAATAAAAATACGGTACGAGTATACGTAATTTTTTGTAGATTTTTTTTTGATATATAAAACGAAAAATGGTTATCTTCTCCATTAGGAGGATGTTAAAGTGATCGCAGATCAATAACAGTTAAAAGAACATACGACCTTTATTTTTATTGAATAAAACACTAGGTACGAATTGCCGTCTTTGCCCTACGTTCTTTTGGGCTTTTGTATAAAATAAATATCCCAATTTTACTGACATGAATTTTTAATACAAGGGATGAAATGAGCATTTTTCGTATAGTTCCGTGAAGTAAGCCCCGCCCACAGACTTAAGACTGACCGCAACTTAAGAAGCCGAGAGCACATCGATTGGCTTTTTAGTCAGGAATTCAGGAAGGAAAAGAATGAATTTCAAAAAGGAAAGTTATTGAAACATTGCGTGCACTATTTCACGGCGATTTCAAGTAGGAGGTAACTGGACACGCCTCCTAACACTTATGTATGAGTATTTCAAACATTGTCTGTTTGATGATTGCGTCGGTTATTAGTCCTACTATATTTATAACTCAGCTTTGAACTCCCTTCGAAACCCTGGAGTACGTTTTAACTTCTACATAGCCTGTTTGCCCACCAACGCCTCTATGTCAGCGACCTCCTTGACGGCGGCGGCGGTGAGCACGTCGACCCCCGTATCCGTGAGTAGCACGTCGTCCTCGATCCGCACGCCCACGCCGCGGAACTCGACCGGGACCGAAAGGTCGTCCGCGCGGATATATATTCCTAGAAAGTGTTCGTTCATTATGAGTTTAACAGGTCTATATACATATATTAGATCCATTAAAAAGTACCCATTTATATACAGATGCGCTTCAAAATGGATAGTAGATATTTATATAGGTAATCTGTTCTAACTCAGATGGATTAAAATTAGTTTAATTAACACAATGAATACGCTCTATATACATATATCTATATCTGTAACAGAACACCTGGCAAATTTCAAACATCTATGTTATATGTATAATGAATAAATATGACAGAATAATACAGAGTCATTCCATTTGCCATCACGGCATTTGACTCGATATTACTTAGTAATAAAAAATCATTTTGCCACGTCACTCCTAGCTAACTTCAGTCCGATCAATTTGTTCGTACTGTATATGTGTATAAATGGCATAAAACGTGCGAGTGTGTGTATCTGCGTGTGTGTGTGTGTCACTGACCTGGCTCGACGGTGACGAGCATGCCGGGCTGGACGGGCGTGCGGCGGCGGACCAGCGGCGCGTCGTGCACGTCCAGCCCCAGGTGGTGCGACACGTGGTGCGGGCACAGCTGGTACGCCTTCTGCACACCACCACACAACGCGAGTGAGACAAAACATAGTATACAGTACGATAGAGCGAGACAGAAAAGACGTTATTGGCCCAAATTTCGTTTAATTTGCAAAATATCAAGCTCCGGGCTCTAATATGTAAATCTGTCATTAATAGACATGATTTAATATAGACGAAGTCCACTGGACACAGCACTTTTCTGATTCCTGCTGTTATGAGTTTTAAAAAAACTGTTGGTTTACGGACGATACCTTTACGTGACAACGTCATAATGCCTCACAAGCCGATCGCTTAGCCCGATCGTGTCTCTCTATCGCTTGTTCCGCGCTCTCCCTTTCACGCTCGGCTCGAGCGAAACGTGACACTTTTTAGTGTGTGATGCTGGCATCGATTTATAAGCTGACGTTTTCAGGTCAAAAATTCAGGTCAAAGAGGTTGTTCCTTTTATTTTGGCGATACGTTCCATCGATTTTGGATTCGGATTAAAATGTGTGTACCTATATTTAAGTGGGTCCCAGGTTGGTTCAAGAGTACAATTAGACGCGGTAGATGGCGTCGTTTGCTTTTCCTTAGGCTTCAACAGACATTCTAAATACAGATTTGTCTGACTTACCCCTACGAGCTGGTTGGTGTCGAGGTCACGGGGGAAGATTCCCTCTTGCTGCAGGCGCGCGCCCAGCAGCCGGCACATATGCTCGAACAGCTGGTCCAGCGCCGGCCGCTGCTCACCCAGTAACTCGATCAGACGCTTCTGGAACAAGCAATCAATATTGAAACAACTTTTACGGATTTTATCGCTGCTTATTAGGTTTTTTACATGTCCGATGTTATTCATGGGGTAGTTTTGAATGAATGTGTAACGTTAGGACGTCTGAGACCCCAGTCCACCCGTGACCATGATTGCTGTAAAGTATCCGAAGCGTCGGGCTTGTAAACAACTTAATAAATCGCGATACATTCCGTAAAGTATGTTTCATAATGAGTGAAATTATGCCTATTTCTTGGGCCTTCATTGAATTTCACTTCGCAGCGAGTCCACTGAGCAGAACCGCCGATACTAACATAGCAGGAGGAATATGTTACTATATTTTTACGTTTTGTATTCATTAAAATCCTAGGGACATACTATTCGCAACATGTGAACATGACAATATTACTTAAACTTTATACACCCGTATTTTAAATTCACCAAAAAATTTTTGGTAAATACATTAGTAAACCATACTGATGACATAATATATCTAATAAAAATACAAGCCAATTAAAAATTATTTATATTATATTTTTTTCGAAATGTCTAAGCTAATGTAACATCGGTTTAGTGGTGAGCCAGCTGGCTCCCCTATTGATTTTTATATGAGAAGGATTGCCCCCCGCCAACCGTGAAGTCTTTGACTACGAGTTTAAGTGGCATATCTGTGCCGCGTCTCCGTCGGGTGAAGTAGTACCCCAGGCGGACTACGGGATGGACTCTTTGAGGTGAGGAAATTTTTGCCATGTACATATTCAAAAGACCAAGTGCCGAGCAGCATTTGCCATAATGTCGTAATTTACTAACCTGTTACATGGTACACAGTGTACACAATCAAGAGCCACAGTCAAGTCACAAAAAATAGTAATTCACGATGCATTGCTCAGGGTGCCCACGATGCCCAGGACTCAAAAGTATGGCGTATAATGTATATTATAATTCTATATTAACACAATACTGGACGACAACGCACCTGAACAGTCAGAACGAGCTCATAAAGTATCTGGTGATATTTGGAGAACTTCCCCGAGACCGGCCACGTTCGGGATATATCAGAGTTGTACAGCCATCTTTGACAGCCTACAACAATAAGACAACGATTTTTTGACGTATTTCAAGTGTACAAGTTGTTACCTACGAAATAAATATATTTTGGGTTGATTTGATTTGGTGTGTTCCGGGCGGAAGAGGCAGTGAAAGTATTGGCGCCAAACAATAATATCCTACGTCTCATTTCGGGCCACGCAAGCATAAGATACTTTCGCTTATCCCAGGTTAACTAGTTTCTGTTCATGGAAACATTGACAACATTAGGTGGCACCTCTACTTGCTGCTTGCCTACACTATGACCATTAAAAAAGTTTTCATATCAAAATATTTAAATTTCTCCTTCTTCTTTTACACTTGTTCACTCAGCATTTTGCCAGTGTCATGTATTTAAATATACTTCTGTGAGTACACACCAGAGTCCACCAGCAGCATATCGTCCTCGGTGAGCAACTGATCATTAGCGACGTAGTGTATATGCGTGGCGCGCGCGCCGCCAGCCACCACCGGCGGGAAGGCGGCGTGCTGCGCCCCGCCCATGCGCGCAGAGTACTCCAGCACCGACGATACTGCGTGCTCGGATATACCTGACGGATTGCCGATTGTTTATTAATATGTATGTACTATGCGTTTCAAATGAGAATAGGACGGACTTAGCGCCATATTGTGACGTCATAGCTGTCAATTCAAACCAGTTAGGATGGGCAAAAAAAATTTATTTTAATTAAATTTATTAACAGAGATTAAGTGAAAAAAAAAACAATCAAAATCAAGCTCTTTGATTCCGATCATCTTTGCATTTCTGTCCGAGTGCGCGTTTGATACGTGATAACGTGTTTTTATTTATCCTCGTAGCCAAATGAACTCGCCTCGTCACTTTACTTGCATTTTGCAACCTTGCAAAATGGTGAAACTCGTATTCACCATTATGCTTATATTTTTTGCTCAAACTTATATTTCCTTCAGGTCCTCACGATGGAGCACACTAACAACGCCAAGATATCTTTATTTTAATTAATAATTTTGGCATGGCTCCAGGGCCTTTGCGGCAACAATGAAATAAAAAAATGTTAATGTATGGTTTTAAAAACGAATTATGACTTAAATTTTTGAAATAATTTACGACTATTTAACATTTTTATTTAAATTCGATTTAAAACTATTAATTATGCAAATAAGTTTTTGTGCAAACCATACTTTTCAAGTGATATTTGACAGATAGAGGTATATTTACGTTCCTATTCTTATATGAAACGCATAATATATACATCTATTGCAACAGAATATCATCTTAGAAATACAAGTAAAAAAATATTGTTGTCTGTAACAAAACACCTGGCAGATATAATACACCCATGTTCATACTAGAATGTATCATCATCATCATCATTAGCCTCTACCGGCCACTGCTGAACATAGGCTCCCTCAGTGAACGCTAAGACGGCCGATCCCTTGCCACTTGCATCCAACACGGACCGGCCACAGCACGGAGATTGTCTTTCCACCTGGTTAATGGCCGACCAATTCATCGTCTACCTAAACGTGGCCTCCATTCTTGAACCTTATTACCTTATTCGGATAATAAGGGCAATAAGGCAATAAGAATTTATAATTGATAAAAAAATATTATGAAAGATAACAAAATAATGGCAAATTACAGTGAATATTGTTTGCTGTCATGACATTCAATTTGGGTTTACTGCCAAGAGTAAAGATAAAAAAAATAGTCAATCCATCTTTGAACCCTTGTATTTCTATTATGTTGCAATGTTGTATTTCTATCGAGTCTTTTCTAAAATACTTTTTATGCATAAATTCTCACCGGGCTGGCAATGCGCAAATAGACTGTGATATAGTACATATTTATCTGACTGTCTTAAAGACTTGAAATCATATTGTCACCATGGTGCCCATGGCTATGCTTAGGTGTGTTTTGTGTGTATATAAATATATACAAATAAAACTTACTTTGTCAATACTAAAAGAGTTAAAAAACCAAGTCACATTTCCAACATACCTACCAGGTTTGGTGCAAGCCATAGCCAGATTGACGGAATGGGAACCAATGTAACAGGCTTCCCGCAACAGCTCAATCTCGGCTGGTGATTTTATTACTCTCATTTGGTGTAGGGCCAGTTGTGGATCATCCAGTGAAACATGACCTTGCTTGAGACAAAACCTTACTGTTTCATGTATATCTGGGTTTGCCGGGCTTTCGTTTTGATACCAGACCACTGCAGGTTGAGATGTGGCTGTTAATCTGAAAAAAGTATTTAAATAACATAAAAAATTTGACTACTTAACAGTTATTAACTAAATGATCAATATAATATCGAGTAAATGTGCATATATAATATAGATAATATGCTGTTGTGTAATTGTTAAGTGTGCACAGGCAATTATTCCGTAATTATTACAGATATCAAAAAACTTTAAACTGATTTCGAAAGTACTTTAGCTAATGAGTAAAATGACAATAATAAATTATTAAAAATAAAACGAGAAATATCCAAAAGTTTTACATTAAACTCTAAAATATTTATATAATTACCTGTGTATGAAATTACTGAAGTTGTCAATGGGTCGTGCCTCATCGACTAAGAATAGTCGGGCTGCAGCTGCACATCCTGTCCTTGGGCCTTCCCATAGTTCTGCGTGACTGTCCTTGTCATGTACAAATAATATAGCCTAGAAATTAAAACTTTTTTGAGTGTTATTATGATTTTAATTTTATATCATAAATTTTGTTGATCAAATTATGATTAAAATATAAGAGGAAAAAACAGGAAATTTGGTTGTATTACATATTATAATTTTATCTATTAAAATAAATTTACTTTTACACCCATTATTTATTTTACTTTTTAAAATTAGTTCTATTATACATTTTTTATTAATTTATATTTTTTGGATCAACTAAATATTAATATCTTTTCAAATATATTTAAGCATTGCTGAGTAACTTTTGTTGCAGACTTATTTTATAAATAAGTAGTAAGCTAAAGCGCAGCCCAAATATAGAAGTTTTTAACATAACATAATATAATAAAATTTTGATTTTAATAATTACAACATCTAATTACCTTATAATTATTGTCCTGTGCATGTTTCACTAGCACTAATATTGCCGATGGTTCCAGACAGCCTGTCAGGTAGAAGAAGTCTGAGTTTTGTCTGAATACATACGGTATTTTCTCAGACATGTATTGTTTTCTAGCTGCTGGTATTATTATCTGTAATTTTTTTATTAGTATTTGTTATAAGCTTGTGTTGCCAGTACAAGATGGATGTGACTCCGTTTACCTATTTAAATACACGTGCAATGAACCATCATATTATGTAGGTCTGTTTGATTTCAATGATTAACCCAATACCGGATATATTGAAGTTCTGTTTTTTGAATTTTCTACAAAAAAGACTTACAACTTGTGACTTGTGTACATGTTGGGCTTCAGATGCTAGCTTGTTCACCAGCGTGTCCCGCCTGTCTCTGAACTCCTGCTGTGTGAGGCCACACGTGAGATAACCTTCTTGGATCAGATGGGGATGCGTGTGGCATGTTGGCTGACCGAATATACCTTTTGGTATGGAGCTAGATACTGCTTTCAAATCAGGGGGAGTATCAATAGTGCTCACACATCTTAGTCTGCTCTCACATAAACTTTGCCTCAATACTTTGGTTAGGAATCGACTACCTGAAACGCAAGAGCGCTTTAGAATTCATTTTTATTACTATTTACAACGTCTGTTTAAATTAATCTTACCAAGACGCAATGAAACCTTTCTAATATTATGCATCTTTTTGAGCTAGAATATAATATAAAATTATTATAAACTATTTATGTAAATAAATACTTAAAAATATGAGATTATTATTATTTTCATTTAAAGGCATTAGCTACTAGGCTATTAGCCATACAAAATACAATTATTCGGTCTGTAATACGGAGAAATGGCGGGAAACCCCAAGGAGCGCGGCTTCGCCCCTCTAGCCCCCATCAATCAACTATCATTCCCGATTCCATCCACACATGGCAGTCCACTAATATTCGCCAAACAATCACATTATATATTACACTGATTAAGTTTTTAAAACAAACACTATAGAAAACCGCCAGAACAGCCCTACTAAGAAAACCACTTCAGAACGGAACTCCATAAGATTCGCCAACCAATCACAATATATAAAGATCAAGTTTTTAAAACAAACACTATAGAAAACCACCCTGAATGGACAAAACACAAAATAACAATTAATTAACGGGAAACCAAAAAAACACAACCGCGCGTCCCGATGCTTCCCGCCATTCCCTCTTAAAAATATGAGACAAAATTTTGATTTATTTTTATTATTATTTTCATTTAAAGGCATTAACTACTAGGCTATTAGCCATACAAAATACAATTATTCGGTCTGTAATACGGAGAAATGGCGGGAAACCCCAAAGAGCGCGGCTTCGCCCCTCTAGCCCCCATCAATCAACTATCATTCCCCATTCCATCCACACAAGGCAGTCCACCACAATATTCGCCAAACAATCACATTATATATTACACAGATTAAGTTTTTAAAACAAACTCTATAGAAAACCGCCAGAACAGCCCTACTAAGAAAACCACTCCAGAACGGTACTCCATAAGATTCGCCAACCAATCACAATATATAAAGATCAAGTTTTTAAAACAAACACTATAGAAAACCACTCCGAATGGACAAAACACAAAATAACAATTAATTAAAGGGAAACCAAAAAAACACAACCGCACGTCCCGATGCTTCCCGCCATTCCACAAAATTTTGACATTGAAACTTCTGCTTCTCCTTCTTATTCCTATTTTTCCGTTCAAATTGGAACTGGATAAGACGAGAGTCCATGCTGCCAATTCTGTCATAGTCAAAATTAGCTTAATCTATATTTCTATGGTAATGCCGAAACCAAGTCAGACGTATGGAAAAACGGCGACAAGCTCCAAGTCGAGTGGCTTCACCCCTCCAGCCCCCCACCAATCAACTATCATTCCCCACTCCCACCCAGAACAGTCCTCCACAACATTCGCAAACCAATCACAATATTATGTATATACAGATTAAATTTTTAAAACAAACATTATCTAAAACTACCAGAATAGTCGTTTTATATGTCATCAGGGGCAAACGAGCAGTCGGAGCCTCACGGCGCCGACGCCCATACACATCCGCACAACCTAGGCCACGTACTCCTTTTTCCTATCCCCCCAATGGGCCACCGGAGACTCACAAACCGCATGAAACGCAGCTATCACTTGACGCCGATGTTATGTGAGCGATAGGTGTCACCCCGGTCGTGCCGGCCCCGTTAGGCTGCAATGCAGCATGGCACTACCTCTTACAAGCATGGTACTACCTATTACATTATTAACCAACCAATCACAATAGAAAACCGTCCCGAATGACCAAAATTCAAAACAACGATTAAACAGCCTTTTAACAGCCTTTTGTTATACCCCGCCGTGGTTCTACCCATGTCGTGGCGGTGGGGCTCAGTAGCCTAAGGTGAACCCAGCACGAAGCAAATTCAGCCGAGGGGGCTGCTCTTTATACCCCTCTTATAAGAAGAGGGAACAAAAGAGCAGGGGGGGGATGGGGATCTCACCCCAGGGGATTAATGTATAATATACTCCACGTATCTATTATTATGAAAATTCATAATTGCTAAAATCTGTAACGAAAACAAAATTGACAATGAATAAAGAAATGCAAGCCTCATATCATTGACGGTGCAATTTAAGTCGATTTTACAGCACCAATGTTTTACATCAGAATTTTTTTTGTGCTTTTACGAGGATACAATTAATTTTGCGTTAGAATAAGACGAATGGAATTTAATTAAATAAGAAAATGTTATAATGTGACCTGCACATTATAACAACCCCACCATGGTCATGCCTTGACGTGGCGGTGGGGCTCAGTAGCCTAGGGTAAGTCCAGACCTCGGGCGAAGCTAATTGAGCCGAGGGGCTCTTTGTACCCTCTCTCTTTGTACCCCTCTTAAAAGAAGAGGGAACAAAAGAGCAGGGGGCAAGGGGCGAGGGCGGCAACCTCACCCCATTGTACTGTCCCGACGTTGGGATGGAAGGGAGGTGGGAGACAACCCCTCTGTGGAGGTGGCGTCGGTCCCTTGGGGGTCTGACTAGCCGTCGAAGTGCCCTGCTTGGTCATTCGATCCGGGGCACTTCACCAAAGGCGGCATTGGTGGCAAACGTCGGGTTTTAGTGGGTAGAGCTGCGTCCACTAAGCTTACCACCTTTCGGGCGCAGCGAGTCCCACATACCCGCGTGGGGAGACCCACACTCCCGCGGGATGCCTCAGAGCATTTCCCGGCGTTAAAGAAAAAAAAGGTCACATTATATTTTATAACAAAGTGAATGTAAGGACGAACAGCCTATAAAACGTAGGTACATAATAAGGCTCTCGTCCCGCTGAGTTTTTTATCGCAATGCCATATAGTGATATCTAGATACAACAGCATGTATATAAACGACATGCCAACACATACATATATAATTTTTACACATCTATGAATCTAGTAAAATATTTCATATGAGCCTATATCGGAATAGAGCAGTAATGTTGTTTTGTAAAATTCCGCGACTTTGGTGCTGCGACGTTGCGCCAGTTTTGCGCTCTGCGATTGGCCGACTGATGTCCATTGATGAATGATTGACGGATGGGAGGTACACACAGATGCCTGGTTGGTAATTGCTATTACGTCAGTGACAAATCTCTGATCAGTTTTGGAATTTTATGGTTCATATTATATATTACTACTCTATCCGGTGATATATTGGCTACATCGCACTACAGCAGCGTTCGTCGGAAGTATATCCATAAGTATGCTTCTTCATTGTTATTTATACGTTCATTTCCATTCTAAAATTGTTGTAAAGCTTATTAATAATTTCATTTAGACTTATTCGTTATGAAAATGAATAAAAACGGTTCCAATATCGGCAAATGTCTACAGAACTCAGAAGTGACAGATCTGAAGGTAATGAATGGCGCGAGATCTCGAATCGTGTCTCAGAACTGGCAGAGCATGAATGAGTTGTTAGAGCCTGGCATAACAGTAGCTAGTCCCAAGTGAATGCGTTAGTGTTCATGGGTGTCGTTGCCTACTTGGTGATCAGTTGGTCCGTATGCCACTCTGATAATAAAGATACAAGAGGTATATTTTATAATAATAATAATATCTGCGGATGCTTTCACAATACGTCAAACTGGTCCCGTGGTAAGTTCTCGAAGAACTTGTATTACTATATTATATCTGGTAATATACCGGTATACTACCGGGTATATTACCAGACAACGGAAATATATTTAATATTTTATACTTAAAATATATTTAAGATTTTTATTTTTTTATTATATAATCACATCCATGACACAGGGACACAGAAAACTTTTTGTTCCATGGCGGGATTCGAACCCGCTACCTCCGGCTAGAGCGCCAACGCACTAATCATTGAGCCACAGAGGTCGTCTATGTAGTGTATGTCAGTCACAGATATTAAAAATAAGATGTCAGTGGTATGTCACAATAAAAGATGTATTCAAATTTCAAAGAAATATTCAAAAAAAATTTTTTGTTTCTTGTTTCTTGAATTTGTCAATCATCATTAAATGATGATTATGATTTATGATGTTATGAAACACGATCGTTAAATATAAGATAGTTGGCGGGTTACGGGTGTCCTACGCGATATTATAATGTAAAGTAAGTTGTATGTACATATTCGCTGGAAATCTAATCAACAATTTCGCTAAGATACTCAGTGACTCCGTGGCGCAACGGTAGCGCGTCTGACTCCAGATCAGAAGGTTGCGTGTTCAAATCACGTCGGGGTCAACAATTGTCTTTTTTTGTTTATATTATTAATCCCTAATATAAATATGTAATGAATATAATAAGCCATAATTTTATGATATTTCTTATTCTATTTTATTCAACACTTTCAATAATGTTTATACATTGCTCTCGATAGTTTTATTAGATAATATCACAATTCACAATCAACAGTGGTTGTATGAAGTGATAATGAAGTGTTTGGTATTCATTTTAAGGGTTCCGTAGGGTGCCAAATGAGGCCTCCGCTGTCCGTCCCTCCGCCTGTACCAGGTTGTATCTCATGTACCGTGATAGCTAGACAGTTGAGATTTTCACACAATATAATGTATTTCTGTTGACGCTATAACAACATGTTTTTTTTGCAGTTTTAAATTAAAATAAAAACTTAACGGGTTGACCCCACCTGACCCGGTCTAACTATAATAACAATATCTATCTATATCTATATAAAATCCATGATAGTATAGTAGTCCTAATAATAATACAATTATCGTGTATTTATTTAATAAGCCATTTTGAAAAATTGAACAAACGAATGAAAGAGAAAATCTCTTTTATTCACATAGTAGGTACAAATTAGAAATGGATACGGAAAATGTACATAAATAATAAAAATTGGAGATGCCGGGGATCGAACCCGGGGCCTTTCACATGCAAAGCGAACGCTCTACCACTGAGCTACATCCCCTGTTAATACCAACTCAAAAATTTGAATAGCATTATTGATTATTTTTTTATTACAAGGACAGGAACTAACAACATGCCATTTTTAATTTTTGTTGATAGAGAACGTAACTGAGTCACTCTATGAATTTACTGTGACTGAGTCGAGTTTAAATGAAAAAGCTTTTCTTTACCACAACTTTTCAGTAAGGTTTTTTATGTTAGTTCGAACTTCGATAGCAAACGGACAGATGTCAGTAAGTGTTCAGCGTCTTTCGTATAATTAATTATAAAAGTATACTTATACTAGCCCAGGTAAGTCAATGTCGTGAAGCCTACCTAGGTACTACCTTGCCAAGCTGTTTGACAAAAGATACAGTTAGGCTGAGTTGGGTGTTACACATGCCTAAATATCGAATTCCGCAACATGAAAAACGTGGCATTTTAAATAGTTTACAATAGCTCAAGTAATAATCCCTCCACCAAGGTTTCATGCCTTGTCGTGGCGGTTGGGCTCAGTAGTTTAAGGTGAACCGAGCACCTTGGGCGAAACAAATTGAACCAAGGGAGCTGCTTTTTGTACCCCTCTTATTAGAAGAGGGGACAAAAGAGCAGGGGGGACAAGGGGCGAGGATGGGAACCTCACTCCATTGCACTATCCCGGTTGGGGAAGACTTGGACGTTGGGGAAGGGTTGTTCTGTGGTGCGGGGCGACCCTTCTGTGGAGGTGATGTCAGTCCCTTGAGGGACTCGCCTGGGAAGTCCCCCCCCCCTCCCTAGGGATGCCTCAGAGCATTTCCCGGCGTAAAAGAAAAAAAACCCAATTCTCTTATACATAAATGAGCCGCTGAAGCCGATGAGGGTTCGACCAGGGCCGCGGTGCGTTAGGCAGATTGGTCGAGGTACCCGAAGAGGCTGAAGCTGGCTGGCGTGGTGCGGAGGGGTGGGGGAGTGATGATAATGAAAGTTCAGAAGGAGGCGTGGTGTTCTGTCGGGGGTCACCAATGTGGGATAGTATGTGAGAGGCCCCAAAGGGAGATCTCCGACCGAGCGAGATAGAATGCTCGGCCAGGCCAAAACCCACTTGCTATCAACTCAGCTGTTGTATGTATAGCGACGAGCTGTGGAACTTTGATAGCGCGATTCAGTATTGTGGCGCTGATTGGTCCGCCACATATTCATTAATACAGTTAAATAATAAAATATATAATGTAACATTCTCTTTTATTTCGAAAAAAATATTCAAGACGGATGTTACTCAAGATCCACAATCGCTCAACCTTAAACGTAATATTAAGGACATCTAATCCCAAAAACGATTGTATATTTAAATGTTAGAGGCCGTAAATATAGAGGCGTTGACATACATCGTATCGGATACAGATAAAGATTATGTACATAAAGAATTATAATATTAATTTCATTCATGAGTATAACAATATAGAAAATGTTACCGTAATACAGAACTCAGCGGAACTCTATCTCTGTAAAGTGTAATGTATCCGTCTGTCTGGTGTACCATTTGAACCATCATCTTCATCATTTTCCACATGCACTGCTGTTCAAAGCCCGCTTTCAACCATTATAAGTAGGTGCTTATCCTCAGTGTTTATTTCTAAGTAAAATAAAGTTAAAAAAATACAATAATATAAAAAATATATATAAAATATAAAAAAAAAATATGATACAAAGACGCTTCATATTTATTTTGTGCATTTACGTTGTTTGAAAATCAGATCATGTCTACTGCTGCCTGACTTTTTATCAATGAACGCTAATATATACAGAGACGGAAATAATAATCATGTATCGTGAACACAACTTTTAGTCATTAGTGTGTTTGTCGAATACCTGACGTTTATTGGGCATTTTTCGTATTAGATACGCGTTTATAATATGTATTATAACTAAAACAATTTAAAATCTGTATTTTTTATGTTAGTTAGATAGGCAAAGTGGTAAACGTGCCACATGTAGGGCTAGCATGCGCGCACGACAAAATTTTGTCTACGCCTTTTCTCATATTATTACATTATAGTTAATACGAAAAAGTCGTGTGCGCATGCTAGCCCTACTGATGGTAAGTGGTCGACGTCGCCCATGAACATAAACTTGTTTACCTGGAACGAGCCCAGGCAACTCATCTATTTGTTGCCTATCCTGAGACATAGATGTTAAGTCTCTGTGCCAGTAATTACACTGCCTGTCTTGCCCTTGTCTCCGAAACACAGCAAAGCTGTTTCACGTGTTTCAAGGAAGATGGTGGTACCCATGCAGCCGGGAGCGCGGCACAGCGCTACCCTCCCACCGGTATTTTTTTTTAATTGGCTAATACTATAATCATACCAAATCTCACTAAATGTCTCTTTTTTGTTTAAAATACTTTGAAAATGGCGGACAACACGCGTAAATGGAGTGCCAGCTTTCTGAATGAACTTGTGCGATTTTTTTTTGGTTTCTCAAGTGGTTACTTCCTGAAGCTTTTATAAGATAACTTTTGACGGTCCCATAAGATTGTTTTCCAGTTTCCTCGTTTTAATAAATGTTATGTTTACCTACGGATATGATCCGTTACTACGGAGATGATATCGGATGATGATAAAATTGGAGTATCGGTTTGTAATATAATAACCGTTATTACTAAATGCCTGGATGGATAGAAAAGGATGTAAACACGGTACATATACAAAAATAACATTTTTACAATTTTTGTCTGTCTGTCTGTTAATCTCTAAAACGGCTGGGCCGATTTTGACGGGACTTTCACTGACAGATGGCTAATGTTATAAGGAGTAACTAACCCCCAAATACTCAAACGAATCTCAAATTTAAGACGTACTTAAACTCATGCTATGACGTGGCAGATTCAAGGAAAAAAGAGGGACAAAACGAGTTTAAGTACGTCTTAAATTTGAGATTCGTTTGAGTATTTGATGGTTAGGCTATAATTACAAAAAATTAAAACCGACTTCAAAAATACAAAATTAAAAAGTAATTAAATAACTGTGTTTCTTTAATGTTTGTGCTTACAACTTATAATCAACTTAATCTTCTACTAATGTACAAACTTTGCGTTTACCACGTCATTATAGTTACTTTTGGAGTTGGTGTCTTGATTTTATTACTTCTATAGTTTAGTATTTTTGAAGTCGGTTTTAATTGTTTGTAAAATGCTTTTATATCTTAATTTTTAGCGATTCCGAAATTCGTCGTCTTGGCGTTCATTGAAGGAGGCATATGTTCAGTAGTGGACGGATAAAGGACGACGACGACGATGATGATGATGATTACGAAGACCGCGACATACTATGGTGTGCTACCAAAGCATCCTTTACAATTGTTACATCGACAAGTAATAAAATGAGCATATCATCTAGGTAGAAGAAATCAACCAAATAGGCATTATTGGGAATAACTAAAAAACGGCTTGTCGGATCTTAATAATATTAATATGATTTCAAATTGGAAACACCAGCTTTCAAACAAAACAAAAAAATAGCCATCGAAATCCATGCACAAACGACGGAGTCATCGTGTCACATACATACAAAAAATAAAAAAAATAAACATACAGACGAATTGAGAACCTTCTCTTATTTTTGAAGTCAGTTAAAAATAATCATCATTACTCCAGATACGGCTGTAAATCTAAGAACAGCTATTAAAAAATAAAAATAGTAGTTACAATGCCCGTCAAATCTAATTGGTTTTTTGTAACACAACGAAGGTTTCCTCGGAAGAATTAGATATCAATTATGCCAGGTGACACACACAGACGGTTGCATGCGTATCTAATATGCATACCCGCCGGAAACATGAAATAATTTAGAGGGCTGTGTCGTGCATCACAGAACACCCATAACTCCCTAAAAAGGGGAACAGTCCAACTGGTGTCACATGACATAACCTGCATTTCCAAATTATGGTTTCCAAAATATTGTTGAGATGTGCACTAAAATAGGCATCGAAAAAAATGCCACCAGACTTTTGAAAGGAGAATCCTTGGATTCAAAACATATCATTGAAAAATGAAAACCAATCCTACTAACCGCTTTTTATTGAATGTCATATACATTCAATAATAAAAACATTTTACAAAAAATTAAAACCGACTTCAAAAATACTAAACTAAAAAGTAATAAAATAACAGTTTCTTTAATTTTTGTGCTTACAACATATAATCAACCTAATCTTCTACTAATGTACAAACTTTGCGTTTACCACGTCATTATAGTTACTTTTGGAGTCGGTGTCAGCCAAGGTAGGTAGGTAATGTACAGCAACAAATACGACACCCACTCCAAAAGTAACTATAATGACGTGATAAACGCAAAGTTTGTACATTAGTAGAAGATTAAGTTGATTATATGTTGAAAGCACAAAAATTAAAGAAACTGTTATTTTATTACTTTTTAGTTTAGTATTTTTGAAGTCGGTTTTAATTTTTTGTAAAATGTTTTTATTTCTTAATTTTTAGTGATTCCGAAATTCGTCGTCTTGGCGTTCATTGAAGGAGGCATGTTCAGCAGTGGATGGATAAATGATGATGATGATGATGATGATGGTGATGATGGTGATGATGATGAAGATTACGATGACCGCGACATACTATGGTGTGCTACCAAAGCATCCTATACAATTGTTAGTTACATCGACACGTAATAAAATTATCATATCATCAAGATAAACAAAACCAACCAAATAGGCATTATTGGAAATAACTAAAAAACGGCTTGTCAGATCTTAATAAAATTAATATGGGACCAAATTGGAAACACCAGCTTTCAAACAAAAAAATAACGATCGAAATCCATTCACAAACGGCGGAGATATCGTGTCACATACATACAAAAAAAAAAAAAAAAAAAACACAGACGAATTGAGAACCTCCTTTTTTTTTGAAGTCGGTTAAAAAGCGGTATACACGGTATACACGGTACATATAGCAAAATACCATTTTTTTACAATTTTTGTCTGTCTGTCTGTTTGTCTGTTCGTTCCGGCTTATCTCTGAAACGACTGGGCTGATTTCGATGCGACTTTCACTGGCAGATAGCTGATATTATAAGGAGTAACTTAGGTACTTAACTTAACTTACTAACTTTCACTTAACTAACCATCATCAATCCGGGTACGGCTGTAAATCTCAGTTAACGCGGGCGAAGCTGCGGGCAAGAGCTGGTAATATATTATTATATGACCGCTACGCGGTTAGGAGGTGCGTTGCCGGCCTTTCAATTATGCTATTTTCTTAAAGGTCCCTAAATTGTTTCGGTTGGGAATACAGAAGATGGCAGCTGATTCCATATAGTGGTCGTGCGAAGCAGGAAGTGCCATTAAATCCAGTTGAAGACGATCAGCTCCGATCATGGCAATTAATAAAGGATTTCTTCTATTAGGCCACATCTTGTTCTTTAAAATTATTTCATAATCCTTTTAGTACTATTACAAATCGATAGTTAACTTTTGGGCCAGTACTCTATAAGGAGAGGTTTAACTCAGTGGGCAGGAAGGTCACGCTCACCGTCTCTACTTCTCTAGTCAGTGCGGAACCGTCTGCGCGCGCGCACGCAACGCGCCAGTGAAGTTGAAGCGCCACCTGTGTCGCGTGTTATAAGTGCTTGTTTACCTTTTTAATTTTACACGCAAAAAAGACATCAGAAGCGCCGCACTCAGCCGACTCTACAAAGAGGTTGGTAGACAATATTATTAAATAAATTGAATTGTGTGTATCGTTTTGTAAGTCATTCATAGCCTGTTACGGTTGCTTGCGTGTAAATGTTACCTAATACGCGACCTCGTAGAATCTAAGGTCTGAAGGAGGTTTTAATATATCACAGATAAATGCTAATAAACATATGTCATTGTGCGGTTGTGATTCACCGAATTAATCAAGTAGCACGACAACGCAAATAACTTTGAATTATCCACGGACTGAATAAGCAAAGATTTATTTAACATTTAAGATTGGCAGTCACCAGTGTTTAAAACTTACTTTACTCACTGTTTGAATAACCAAAACTCGAATAAATATCAACTCGAAAATGTGTGAACTGTGCAGAATACGTCATAAATATTTATGATAATGTTTTTTTATGTGAAGTTGTGGACTTTTGCCAGTGGTATCTGCGGCAATTAAAAAAAAAGAGGTAACATATTACGAGCGTTAACACTTAACATAATTTAATTCAACGTTACGGTATTTAATTGGATTACGATGTATTAAGTAACGTTAATTTAACGCTGGATTAGGTATCTTACTATCTACGAATCAGACTTATTACTTATTAGAATACTTGTTCTATATATTGATCTAATTCAATATGACTCGAAAAATCTGAAAGGTTCGAGAAAGGAAATACTGACATGCCGCTCGACTAGTATGAAGCAATTGTTTACACCAGGTCATCAAATCTGATGATCATGATTATCAATATTCGTTGTTAATTTCTTCCTATTTACGAAGTACTAAGTAGGTACCTAAGTCTGTCCTACGGAGGTCTAGGGCATATGGGCTCGGTCTCTTGAGTGAGAGCCGACCGGGTTCGATCCTGACCTCTGTGATGCCTAGAAATGGGTTTTTCTTAATTTATTTGTGCACCTGTAGGGTTAGCATGCGCGCACGACAAAATTTTGTCTACACCTTTTCTCGTAGTACTAACCGTATGGAATAATACGAGAAAAGAGGTAGACAAAATTTTGTAGTGCGCGCATGCTAGCCCTACTGAACATGAGGCCATCGCTTGCTCACCGGTGAAGGAAACATCGCGAGAAAACTGCATGCTTGATGGGATTAAAAGTCTTTGAAAGTGTGTGACGTTCACCAACCCGCATTGGGCCAGCGCCCAATTCATACACCATTCAATACCATAACATCTGAAGGAGGCGCCACTTTTTTTTTTTTATTTCAACTAAACAGTCGGAGCCATTATATACATGGTGACTACCGATACCCATAGACATCCGCACAACAAAGAGTTATGCAGATGCGTTGCCCTCCTTTTCCCTATCCCCCAATAGGCCACCGGAAACTCACAAACCGCACGAAACACGACAGCGTAGCTGTCACTTCACGCCGGTGTTAAGTGAGCGATAATTCCTTCTTCATTGAGATAGCTCTCCTTCGAGTAGAGCCTCACATTATGTTTACGTCATTATTTATATGTATTACCTAATTTATATAATTTGTTTGATAAATCTTAAGTTATAAAACACTATTATAATATAAACTGCTTAAATAATTACTCACTTTCTAATATAATGTGAAATATGGAACGGGTGAAAATATTACTTTCTCGCTTTCTACGTCAAAACCTATTGCTAGTAATTTATTATTAACTTAAGTACGATGTGCTTTGTGCAGTAATAGGCACGGGTATCTACCACCATCCTGCTTACTTTTTCCTGCAGCTTCGGAAAGACAGGATTTACTTTACAAAGATCCATCTATTCATCCATGGGCCAATAAGGTTGAAGAGTGGAGGCTGCGTTTAGGTAGACGAAGTGGTGAACCTCACCCCTTGTACTGTCCGTTGAGAGAGGTTGTTCTGTGGAGTGGGTCAACCTCTCTGTAGACTAGCCGTCGAGGTGCCCTGTTTGCCCAACAGACCCGGGGCACCAAAGGCGGCATTGGTGGCACTCGCTGGGTTTTACCTAGTGGGTAGAGCTGCGTCCACTTACCAGCTTTCGGACGCAGCGAGTCCCACATACCCGCCTGGGGAGACCCACTCCTCCGCGGGATGCCTCAGCGCATTTCCCGGCGTTAAAGAAAAAAAAGTGGGAAGACGATCTCCGTACAGTAACCGTTACGTGGGGGATGCGAGTGGCAAGGCATCGGCCGTCTTGGCATTCATTGAAGGAGGCCTATGTTCAGTAGTTGACGGATAAAGGCTGATGATGATGATTCATCTTGCTTCAGTATTAAGGGCAGTATAAGTGTTATTAGTAAACCCAAGACTGTCTTAGCAGGCTAGGCACGACGGAGTTGCCTAGGTAATAAAGGCACAACAAAAGATTCGGCTTAACCTATTTATGTACATTCAGGGCAGCTTGCAGCATCTCATTTGCTTTGCCTCTCAACTTGTACCAAATAACTGTTTCGACTATTATAATCGACGCGGAGCTCGGTCTCATGAACAAGGCATAGTGAATGTCGAAATGTCGAGCTCCCAGAAATTAAAAAAGAGAAATGACAAATATCCCGTTTTTAATTGTAAAAATAGCCATGCTAATTTACAATCATACCTAGTGCTATTGCAATTAAGTATGTATAATAATGATAATGACATTACAATACCTAGATTACTTAAGACTTGTAAGCTTGTGTTGCAAATACATACAATATGTTCAAAGTCCTTTGAAAATCTTTATAGTGTTATCGTTGTACTAGAAACTCCGCGTGTAAAAATACATTTAATAAGTACGGAGTTTTCCGACAAGTTTTCCTCATTACAGAATACTAGTTTTAAAGAATAAATAATTTATCTATCTTATATTGTAAATATAAAATTGAACGAGGATTGAAGCTAAATATTTTTCTTTGATTTGTTTGATCCATATTATGTAGAGTTGTACCTTTTTTATTAGCTTTACTTGAGCGCGCTTAGTCGTTTTTGGGATAGAAAAGTATGCAAGCAAGTAAGGTGCAAGCACCGAGACCTAGTTGAGTAGACGTTAGTTACCTGGGCTAATTATTGGTCTAGAATCTAGATAAGTTCATCTAGATTTTAGACCAATAATTACTTTGTGGCTATATTGGCTTCGTGGGCGATGCTAACCACGAATCATAATTTGGCTCGTGGACCAATTTAACTATTAAAGGTATGATAGTAAGTTACAATTATCCGAGAAATTCATTTTGAAATATATAATATTATATTTATATCTACCTATTGTTATTTTCTTTATTTCAATCGTTCTGTTAAAAGGGTCGTGTGTTATTTCTTTTAAAAAAATAAATTTATTCACACTTTGAAAAATTATGAAATATGTTTATTATTACTTTAATTATTTAATTGAATAGAAATAGTAGGGAAATAGTAAGTCGATAAATGTAGGAGTAAGACTGACTGCTGGACTGGTACAGTGTCTAATAGGAATATCGATGTAACGTGACGGCATGTTCATATTATTATACTTCTTGACATTGAATTAATCAGTAATCTGATTAAAAGATGGCTAAACAAAAAAATTAAACTCGCGTTATAGAACACATATATAACTGACTTAAAACATCGTCGCTACCCTAAGTCCACAATCTGTGAACATAGTCTAGACAAAGCTCCTCATTATATCATAGGGTAGTTTCGAATAACTTTGTAACATTAGGACGTATGTCACCTCAGTCCTCCCGTGACCATGGTTGCTGTAAAATATCCTAAACGTTCCGACGTTGACATGTGAAATCTTAATAAACCTCGATAAAATCCGTAAAAGTTGTTTCATTATAATGAGTGAAATTATACATATTTGACGACCTCTGTGGCTCAGTGGTTAGCGCGTTGGCGCTAAGCCCGAAGGTTGCGGGTTCGAATCCCGCCAGGGAACAAAAAATATTTTCTGTGTTCCTGGGTCATGGATGTCTATTAAATATGTGTATTATATAATAAAAATCTTAAATATATGTATAGTATAAAAGTATTAAATATGTTTCCGTTGCTTGGTACCCGTAACACAAATTCCTCGAGAACTTACCACGGGACCAGATTGACGTGGTGTGAAAGCGTCCATAGATATTATTATTATACAATGACATATAGAAAACAATATGAAGGATGGAAAGTGAAACTTTCCTAGGTATACTAGCATACTTGAGTTAAAAAAAAATCGTTGGGTACATATCTAAGTACCTGTTTTTTTGTGTTTTTCAAAGTTTGACGGCTTGGGAAATAGAGATGCGGTCTGTAATCTGTATCCAGGAAGACAGGTGTTAACCAATTTTTTTAACACTTTTCGTGTTGCGCAGGTGGCAATTTAGCTAGCAGTAAAATATTTTTGTTTGTTGGATCGATCTATGGAATCTTAGGTGCAGTATCCATTAGCGATTCCATCGATATTTGCACCACGTTAATGGCTCTTCAATAAAGTGTCACTGCAAGATAATGTGTATCATCTTCTTATAATGAAACAATTTTTACGGATTTTATCGCGGTTTATTAAGATTACATTAGGACATAATATTATGACACCTCAGTCCTCCCGTGACCATGGTTGCTGTAAAGTATCCGAAACGTCGGGCTTGTAAAAATCTTAATAAACCGCGATAAAATCCGTAAAAATTGTTTCATTATAATGAATGAAATTCGCGCAAACATTAGAAAACAATATCATCTTCTTGTTCATTTACTATTACATACATTTGTCTATTTTTTTTTATCTAGATTTCATAAACAAAATATAATCTATAGAAAGAAGAAGTAGAACAGTGCATATATTTTTTATCTGTTTTATGTTTCCTCGTAAAAACATGTAGCCTTCTTCACACGTAAGACCGGCGTAAATTATTCAGATAAGAATCATGTTTGGTAATATAAAATATTAGAATTTCCGTGAATTACGTTAATAGAATATGAATTATTGCTCAACTTCCAACACATTGTTGTTATTAGTTTTATTATCTTTAGGTTATCTATTAACGTATGTTGCAAATATCACCTAATTATTATTTTTATTTTCTAGCAAAACACAAAATGATTAATATGATGATCTACAGATTATAATTTAATAGTGATTTTTAAAAGATGACAGTTATTTAGATTAACACAACATAATATAACAATATTCCGTAACTATAAAAAGTTAATAATTGCCTTTAATTTGTTTATTTCTTTTATTTAAATCACAGAATATATAATTCTGTTGATTTTTTAACTAGCTACCGTATACGCATAATTGAACGGGGAGCAGCGGCTAGGTAATAAAGTGTGGCTGTTTGGGTGCACTCATAAAGTAAACTATTTCATTGCCATGCTTCGTAATTTAAAACTATAAAAAGTCTGTGGTGCTCGTGGCGCGCTAGGGTGGCGCGTTGAAGTTTTTTATTTGAAATTGGAATTAGGATAGAGATCGGTGTTGTCTTCCGAAATCCGATTATAATAGTGCGTTGGTGCATTATGATTTTTTGTTTTAATCCGCTGTTATGATGTAAAAAATAAGTATAAAAAATAATAAAAAATGATTTTTTACATACATATTTGCTAGATTGGCTTATAATATGAATATGTGTTATTAAATTGAGCACTTTACAATTTATGATAGCTGTGCTTGCTTTAGAAGTAAAATATCAATAATTTTTTATTTGATTTAGATGATAAGCAATTATAGTAAAGAAAAATGAAATTATAAAAATACAAAATATAAATTAGAGAGTACGCAATAAACACGAAACTTTAGCTGTATTCGATAGAACGTCTATTGGCTATAGTGGGGAAACATCTATACAGATAAATAAAATTGGAATGTCTGTAATTAGTAATATTAAAATAACAGCTTTTTATTAAATGCATTTATGGATGCAGAAAAGAGGTAGTGCCATACAGCTTTGCAGCCGAATTGGGCCGGCACCACCGGCGTCAAGTGACAGCTATGCTGTCGCGTTTCGTGCGGTTTGTGACTTTTCCGTGGTCCATTGGGGGGATAGGGCTCCTTTTCCCTTCCATTCCATTTCCCGCACAACCAAAGAGTATGCAATGCATCTGCATACTCTATGGGTGTGCGGATGTGTATGGGCGCCGATAGCCAAACGGCTTCGACTGCTCGTAAAAAAATGTATGTAACACGGTACAAATACCAAAATATATTTTTTTTACAATTTTTGTCTGTCTGTCTGTTTGTTCCAGCTAATCTCTGAATAAGAGGAACTATGATATAAAATGCCTATAAGATATAAGTTTATAAAAATACATGATATAATTTTTATAATTACCAACATAACTGTGAAATGTGTCAAGTATCAAAACTAGTTTTTATACTATTTACAGGGCTACTCAACCATCACTTTTAGGGTTTTCTTTTATTGTAAGTACGTCAATACTTTTTTACTTTTATCGGCAGGCAGCTATATAAGTTCTTATATAGTATATGGTACAGTCAAACTGGAGTATTAGAGAACTGGGTAAGGAAGAAACCTCTTATAATGAGAGTATGTATTTGCCAGGCTTATTTTTTTTTTCGGAACGATCTATGCTAACGGCGCAAAGGTCCTTATGCTACATCGGATTAGTGCGAGCCGATATGGCTTACTTTTGGTTTGTAAATGTAGGGGGTTGACCCACGCCAATCGTGAAGTCTGCGACCACACGGCCTCCTGGCGTCGGGTTGGGGGGTTTGCCAGGTTCCGTTGTTTAACTCATATAAATATAGACCTGTATAAGTGACAGTCAGTTTTCGACTTAGGAACCTCTTTATTATATTACTTGAAGCATGTCTTGGCAAGGTTTTGGCGTGGGGGAAGTTCGCGCATCGATTTTGCTTGAGAAAAACGATGCACGAACTTCCCCCACGCCAAAACCTTGCCAAGTTATGTGCCTCGAACTATAACTGAGATTGCTATTAGCCTTGACCTTTAAGTGACAGTTAAACATATTTAACATTTGATATTTATGATGCATTCTTAAATTTCGAGGAACTTATTCTATTCAAATGTATAAATGTGCGTTTTTTATTGTTTTCTTTAGCAATAGGAAATCAGAGAAAAATTCTGGAAGATGCCCTAAATGCACTAGATGCTTCACTTTTTTTAAATATAGGGCAGTTATTGAACAAACCATATTTGATTAACTTTACATACAATGTAAAAACCAACCCGACGCCAGGAGGCCGTGCGGTCGCAGACCACACGGTTGGCGGGGGGAAACCCCCCACTTTTACAAACCAAAAGTAAGCCAAATGGGCTCACACTAATCCGATGTAGCATTAGGGCCATCGGGCCGTTAGCATAGATCCATCCGAAAAAAAAAACAATGTAAAAACAGAATCGCAAACGAAATCAACGGATTTTTTCAGTAATTTTTGATGCAACATTTGTTTGTTTAAATTCACGTCCAGTTATTATTTAAATACATAACACCTATTCATACACTGCATCATTTTAAGATCTCTATGTGAGACAGTCCTCTTTGTAACTGTGTAAGCTGGAAACTCGAGTTAGTGAAAAACCTCAGAGAAATAGATAGAGTTTACGGTTCCTAGAGCTTTCTTTAATATCTCGTAACATTACTGTAATGGACTAAGCTTAAATCAATAGCTTAGATCATTATAACAGTTGTACAAATTATGTCATCAATGTGGAAAATATCATCATTCAATCGTATGGAATCTGCTGAAAAATTGTGTATTTAACAGGTCATTTTCTATAAAAATGTTTTTTCATGTATGTTATGTAAGCTTTGTAAGTGTTATTATATTGAAAAAATGTTTTATTGCTTAAATATTCAGGCTACTCTTTATTAAAGAAGTATCAGAACATTAAGTGCTAAAGTATTATTCTAGAACTCTAGTCTTATCATATAAAAAATTTGTAGTTGCAAACCTGATCAATTCATATGAATTATAACTCATAGGACTTATCGGCGAACGTCGGTAAAAGCATGTATGATATAAGTCACAGTGAGATTACAGCGTTAAGCTTGGGTTTGTTAATGGTTGCTATTCAGACATTCTAAGTACATCTAACGTTCACAGGCCTGCCGGCGGAATGCGTCTATTACTTCACTCGAGTTCCGCCATCTTACGACGGTAAAATGGCGGGAATTGTGCGGTGTTGCAAGTTTAAAAAAATCGCGTTATTATTATAATTGCGTGGTAATTATTGCTTTTTACGGTTTTAGTAGAAAAATCTACGTATCAAGTTACGCTCGAATGTATTGTTTCTCCTGTAACTCTACAAGCACTTTTTTACATATAGTAGCTGTACCCGGATCGATGATGATTATTTTATAGCTTATAATATCAGCTATGTACCAGTGAAAGTCATGTGTTTAGAAATTACTTTTTCTTAAGGTGTTTTTGTTTTAAGAATAAACTGTTGGTTGATTAGATGACGAATTTACACAAAGGGATGTTTTAGTCTCCTTTATTTGGTGCGTCTTAAAGTCTAATTACCATTTTCTTGCTTTGTTTTTTTCTGCCTCAAGTTATGCTTTAGAATTGTTAAAAATTAACTTTGGAACTATGGCCGTTGCGTGCGTGTTATGGAGTAGTAACTTTCGTATCGGCTAATAAAATTATCAAAAGCTTGTTTAAGTTTACATTGTAAAAGATTAGCAACTGATTTTGGCACTGAGTTCAACAATAATTAAAGAACAAAGACTTTTGCAGAATAAAATGTATACTTTATACGTCGCTACCACTTGTAAGTTGTTCCACACAGCTGGTACGTAGCTCGCCTAAAGCCCGTAAAACCATCACTGTTCCCTCATTACTAACGTAACCAATTCTGAGAGTGAGCCGTTAACCGCCGAGTTTTCGGGATAGTAATGAGTTTTTGTGCTATCCCCTTTTATCCCATTCACGCCGCATTATCCCTGTTCTTGATTGAGAAGCAACCTTTTTTTGTCCCTTTAATTAATGGGAATTGAATGTATCGTTGATTGAACGCTAAATGAAGATGTATGAATATGGACAATGGCATACTCGCATAAGCCACCCAGATACTTTCAATTTAGATGAAAGAGTGAATGAGTTTGGTTAGCGATGTACAAGGATTTAAACTGTTCAAAAGGGCTATTTTCATGTTTTTCACATGGTGAGATTAGGAACTCGGGGGGGAATTTCAAAACACCAAACAGAGACTAAAGTAACATCTAGGTATACAAGTTAGAAAAGGTGTTACTAAAACTTTTAATATTTTACAAACATTGCCGTAGAGCTTTCTCCCGTGAAACAGCTTTGCTGTGTTTGGAGAGAAGGGCAAGACAGGCAGTGTAATTACTGGCACCGAGACTTAACATCTTATGTCTCAGGATAGGAAACACATAGATGAGTTGCCTGGGCTCGTTCCAGGTAAACTAGTTTATGTTCATGGGCGACGTCGACCACTTACCATCAGGTGGCATGTTTGCCAGTTTGCCTATCCAACTGACATAAATGAAAGCTGTTTTAGACTTGTTTTATTTAATGGACAACATCCGCTCCGCTCACAAGATCACATAAGCCAAGATGCCAAAACCTTTTGCAGATCAGAGCAATAGATCGGGGATTGTGCTAATGCGGTAATATTCATCCACTCATCATAGTTTATTATCTGATCTTATTGTCCGTTGACGATGCATACAAACCACACCATGGTTCAGGCATTGACGTGGCGGTGGGGCTCCGTAGCCCACCTTGGGCGAAGCTAATTGAACCGAGGGGGCTCTTTGTACCCCTCTTATAAGAAGAGGGGACAAAAGAGTAGGGGGCAAGGTGCGAGGATGGGAACCTCACCCCATTTAATTGTCCCGACGTTGGGAGGGGATGTTCTGTGGTGCGGGATAACCCCTCACCTGTGGAGGTGGCGTCGGTCCCTTGCGGGACTGACTAGCCGTCGAGGTGCCCTGTTTGTTTATTAGATCCGGGGCACCTCACCAAAGGCGGCATTGGTGGCATTCGCCGGGTTTTAGTGGGTACAGCTGCGTCCACTTACCAGCTTTCGGGCGCAGCGGGATGCCTCAGAGCATTTTGCCGGCGTTAAAGAAAAAAAAGGGATGCATAAAAAACTCTAGTCTCTAACTTTAAACCCTTAACCATATTGTGTTGTTTTAGCCCTTAAAACAACACAAGATATATTGTTCATGCGAATACAAAATTTAATTAAAAGATCATCCCAACATCTTAAATAACGTACTTAAACTACATATTCAACTAAAATAAATTGCGCCTTTGTTGAATTGTCAAATAAATTTATGACAAGTTAAGTTTTAAAAAATATAATTCTCATGCCGGCCATTGCATTGAAACGTAAAAAGCCAAAACAAAAACATGTTTATTATCCCGCGAATGCCCGATGTATCATTACTTATTGCTATCGAAACGCCCCGCTGTGAGTTATCTGTATTTTATACGCTTTTTTATCTGTTTCTCGTTTGATTTTGCTATGGACGCAATTAATGCGACTGAACATTTGAATATTTGTTTGCAAGACTAGTAAAAAGTGCTAGAGATAAAAGGGTACTTTGGAATCATTGATCATCAATCAAACATCTTAGATACAACACTTAAAACATTAGCATGTCCTAACAATTTCGAATCCTTTGTTGGACGGTAATAAAACTGACCATCTATAATTTATTTGTATTATAATAATGTTAGGTCCAGTTTAGGCGGGAAGCCCCGAGGGTGTCATGAGGATTTGAACAAAGATGGCCGCCAGGTTGGCAACAATCCCATTATTACGATACCGCGCTTAGGCAGAACGCAACGTGCTGTTGCATCTAATGGGATGTGATATGGACCTCCGGCGATCGTGAATGCTCAAAATGTTTTACATTTTATTTATTATAATATTTCTGTTTTTTTTATTGACGGTTTGTTTTTTTTATATTTTACGTTTATGAAACGGCGTAAGAATTTTTCATGTTCGTCTTAATAATTTGCTCTACTATGACTCTACTTTACTTTACCTAGACGAATTGTTTTTTTATATAAAGAATTGCTCAATATATCAATAATAAATAAAATAAAAAATAAAATATTAAAATTTAAGCGTTTATCACATACATTTATAGACAAGAGATCAATATTTCAAATAAAATATTCAAAATATGCAGCAACTGTTAAAGTGATTTTTTTTAAATAAGATCTATGACTGACCAATTTCTTTTGTAAAATATACTTTATTAAAAAAAACCTAAGCATATTGTTTCGTCACATTTCATTAAGTCCCCGGTATCAAACTGGGTTAACCGATTCAGCGCGCCGAATTGGGCAACACTGCCTTTAACGGACACTTGTGCACACAACTTGCACAGAACTCGTCTAGCATACGTACAATGGCTGTGGTATTTTATAAATACGTTTAGATGTTTGGATTCTTACGACTATATATAAATATGACCCATTTTGTACACAACGAGAAAGTCACGTATAAAACGAGTAAATAAGATGTCCTGATAATGAAACAACTTTTACGGGTTTTATCGCGGTTTATTAAGATTTTTACAAGCCCAACGTTTCGGATACTTTACAGCAACCATGGTCACGGGAAGACTGTCCTCCCGTCTCCGTAAAAGTTGTTTCATTATAATGAACAAATTTCGCGCAAACATTACAAAACCAGATGTCATGGACAAAAAAATTTAAACTAAACCGATGAATGCATAATTTCTTTGTGAAGACTACAGATGGGGAGATGAGCCATCTATAGGCAGAGAATCGGCCATAAACTTCAATAATTTCATACGGGATTTTTCTTATTACGTTTCTGTGATTTATACATAATAATATGTTGCGCATGGATTAGGTAGTCCATGTACTTTATACATTTTAGTAAATATCGATGTTTGTTTTCACCAAAGATTTTTTGTACCGAAGTCACTCAGGCAGATATTCTTTCCTTAGATTCGACATACATAAGTCGAGTGAAAATTTTCCGTCCGTCATCGATGTGAAGGGATTTTCTCTGCCAGTATGAGTTATGTAGTTCATAGAACGAAATAGCGGCGGTAGTTTATTATTGCTGGAGTTCCGCTGCAGTCATTTAGTACACCCGATCCTTCAAGTATTTTTCTGCTTTAACCGCTAAAAAGGCGCTTAGGTGTTTCAGCAGCCATATTGTTTTAGCATGTCTAAACTAAGATAAGCCTCAATAATGTGAGTGCGATGACCGACGATTAGCCGTGGTTTTTATACGACGCAAACGCAGGATGTCAGTACGTGACTTAGTTATTAGTTTATACATAACTGTTAGCTAACGTTACGAGATGCCGCCATCTTTTTTATCCCTTAATAAGCAAACCATATCGGAATATTATTAGTATCCGTGTGTTAGTGCCTGATTCAAATAAGTTTTAGTGATAGATTTACATCTAGATTTAAGGATTTAGTAAGAGATTTATTGCCATGCTGCTACCCAGCCGACTTGGGCCGGCACGACTTTGGTGGTACCTCTCGCTCACCGAGTTTCCGGTGGCCCATTGGGGGAAATGGAAAAGAAGGGCAACACGTGTCTGCATAATCTCTGGTTGTGCAGATGTGTATGGGCGTCGGAAGTCTAAAGCTTCGACTGTTCGGTTGCCCTCCTATGCTCTAAAAAAATCAATGATCCTTCAAAATCAGAAACCACATGCGGTGCCATTCTACAAACAATGAAGGAAGAAAGAAAGAAAAATTTATTCGTGAAACTACTTAACTACTTAAGACACAATTAAAAATATAACATAATATAAACCTTGTAGTTACACAAAACGGCCTCAACTCAGTGTTTGCTGGAATTACCATTCCAGCACTGGTCTTCCGTTGGATCATCAATGGATCATCTCATATCGTGTCCTGCGTGCCCTCCCACCTGCACTTTACAGGATTAAATGAACTCTACTGAGAACGCAATACTACGAGGGCGGCACTGAAAATTTCGGGAATCAAGGAAGTGACACAACATTACTATTTAAAAATGTATTTATTGCTTTTCGAAGTATTCTCCGCGAAATTTGACACATTCTTCCTCAATCAGCTTACGCACAGCATCAACGTTTTCTTGGGTGACTGCAGTTTTTGGACGACCTTGACGGGGATCATCACTAGCTCAGTGATGATCCCCGTCAAGGTCGTCCAAAAATTTTTTTATACGTGCTTCGTGCTATTTTTTTAGCGGGCAGTTGAAAAACGATTTTTCTAAAAAAAAATCTGGGCTTACAGGTAGCATTAATTGAGCACTAATTAGTAACACCTTTCAATTTCACCAATACCGATTTTAAAGTCATCTTTCAACTCTATGATTGCTCGTATCGTTATGTCAGCAGTTATCTATACTTAAAATCTGTTTTTTTTTTTTTTTTTTTAATCTGTTTGCTTGTACAGGCAGCACTAATTGAGCACTAAATTATTAGCTGATGTGCCTCTCGCTCCAACTGTATCATAGCGCGGTCACGAATGGTACACTGCTAGCTTAATTAAAAGTTAGCAGTGTTCTCATTTTTGGTCTACTTATCACAGCACCAAATATCTGTTATATGCACTAAATTAGCACTAATTGAGCACTAAATTATTAGCTCATGTGCCTCTCGCCCCAACTGTATCAAATAGCGGTCACGAATTGTACACTGCTAGCTTAATTAAAAGTTAGCAGTGTTCTCATTTTTGGTTCACCTATCAAAGCACCAAATATCTGTTATCAGCACTAAATTAGCACTAAATGAACACTAAATTTTGAGATATAAAAAGAGTGATTCTGCTGACTTGACCTTTCTAGCTTTACAGACGTAAAGTTAAGGTAGACATCGACACTCTAAGAAGTGCCATTCCACCACCGATTTCAAAATCGCGTGGTTGTCGCAGTGTCTGAAAAAGCTACATAGGTATTGGCTACGTGTGTCATCTTTAAACTATGGAAAATCTTACATACACACCCTATGACTCAATTTAAGTTTAAGTGAAATTCTGAGTCATGTCAGTCATATAACTATGTAGTTTGGCGCCAACTACGTCTTCATTTAATATTACGTAAAGCGTGACACATATTACGAGTTTTTTTTTTAATTTTGAAGGGCCTTATACACCGAATGATGGCGTATATAAGATGGATACAAAGAGCAGCCCCCTCGGCTTAATTAGCTTCGCCCAAGGTGCTGGGTTCCCCTTAGGCAACTAAACTCCACAGCCAAGACAAGGCTTGAACCATGGTGGGGAGTCATAGGGACTGCCGATAGAAGTTAAAACGAAATTAATAATTATATTATTGCGTTTTTTAGAAAATGTTTCTATTGTGTGAAAAGTGAAAATGTGTCAGTAGATGTCACTGTTGTGCTGTAACGCGATTAAACGCGCAATCGGTTGTACTTTTTTTTTTTTTTTTTTTTTTTCGGAAGGGCTAGACTTTTCGGCCTGATGGCCTTTAAGCTCAATCGGTACAGTAAGTGAGCAGATGGCTCACTTAAGAAATATTCGAAATGGGGACGCCCCCCTCCGCGCCCCGCAGGGGGCGCGGTTCATCGCGCGCGCTGCTCGGGAGAGCATCATTTGGACTAGTCAAATCCGATACGGTCGACGAGCGGTTGTACTTCAAAGTAATAATATTATATAGGTCGGATTTTATTCCGTATACAATTTTAAAATTAAAATTTAATATTTATAATGACAAATGACATCATTACTAAACTATGTAAATATTTAACCACATACAATACATTTGGGGAAGTCCTCGTTAATTTGTAGTAGCAATGTTAATTTGTAGTAAATTCTTTATTATTACACGCTTTTTATTAGCTTCACCTGTATATATGTTTGTATGTTTGTAACCGACTTCTTTGGGCGCGATTTTGACCCACTTTAAACGGCCAGATTTCGTTCAAACTTTGTAGGTTTATCGAGGACCGATGACAATACAATAATTTGATAAAAATATTCCAATATCCTGATCAGGATAATCAGGATAGCACATGCTAAGAAGACATACCGCATAAGGCGCGCAAGTTACCTACATCACTTGTGTTGTTTTTAGTCTCTCCCTCATTTCTATAGAGATTGCCATGAGTTGAGTACCTACTTTAAATTAATAAAATCTTTAATTAAAAAAAACGACACCAAAAAGTAAAAAATAAATTATAGTTTAATAAGAAACTAAAAAACACGCTTTAATAGCAAACCGAACTATAAATTTGAAAATAATTTTAATAGAAAAATTAAATGTGTTAACAAAATAAATAAATGATATTACTTATTGTAAAAAAGCGTGGTGCTTGTAACTAAGTTTTTATACTAAATTCACTTTTTAAAAATAGATACTGATGAAATATTTTTAACAATGAATATCGAGCACCTCACGCTTTTTTACAATAAGTAATATCATTTATTTATTTTGTTAACCCATTTAATTCTTCTATTAAAAATTATTTTCAAATTCATAGTTCGGTTTGCTATTTTTTAGCGTCTTTTTTTAGTTTTTATTAAACTATAATTTATTTTTTACAAACTAAGTCAATGATTTTCTTTAGTATGTGACATTTTCTGAATTGTGTCTCGATGCTAAGACATAGTTATAGAATACTTATAAAAACTATAGTTCTTTATTATCTTTGGCACAATACATATTATAATAGCCACAAAGGCCTAATAATTTCATTCCACGAAGCAATAATTCTATAGGTTTACATAAACTTAATATAAGTTATAATTGTAGCATACGACCCGATCGGCCATTCATCGTAGGTGTACTTGTCACAAGACAAGGCTGTCCAGGCTGGTATTTGCAACCATGACGTCATGTTGACTCAACAGAGTATTTTGTATGGACTATGGACAAACCACTTTTAGTATTGCCATATTTTACAGAAAAGGAAAAAGTTTGATAAATTTTTTTTAGACGGAATGGAAACAGTTAATTTGAATTATGAATTTCTGGTTTTGTAGAAAGTAAGTATACGATTTAATTAAATATGTTTAAGATAGTGAAATTAAATGAGATATATTTAATAGATTACTTTTACCAACCAATCTACGTGGTATAAGGGACTAAGCTCTAAAGTCAAAAGCTATTTAAATAAAATGATGCTCATTTTGCGATGCAAATCATATTTGTTCTTTGTGTAGTAACCACAGGTAGTAACATATTTTGATAACTAATGGTTCATATCAGTGCTGTGGGGGCTGCCCCGGTTCTGTAGCGCCTTTGGCATGTTCGCAGATGGGCGAATAGATTATTTCCCCTCAACAAAATTATTTTTACTATAGTTCGTTTTTTCTGACGACTTTTTTTAATTATTTAAGTACAAATAAAAAAAATGCACGAAAATGTCTCTCGATTTCCCCTTTCTCTTCCCCTCTGGACCTTACTTTCCCCTCAAAGGAGGAAGTTCCTCTCATTGTGGAAACACTGCTGAGATCGTTGATTATCTAATTAATTATAATAGAAGAAACTGTTTTCGTTTTTCAAAATTCTTTCATCGGCTAAGGACAAAAGAATACCTTGTATAATTAATTACATACATTTTTTAACATTAAATAATATTAATATTAAATTTTGTAGTTAATTCTGTGTCTAGTAATTGTTATTATAAGACCCTAAGACAAGTCCATATTACTCGCATCCAACTCAACTTTTATTATATAGATAAAAAGATATCTGTCTACCTGTAGTCAGCAATCTGTAGTCAATTTAGATTGTAATTGCCTCTTAATTATTTTACGGCATTTGATCATTCATAGATATTTTGTAGATTCATAGATAGATGTTTTGTAGTTCTCATGACGATGCAAAATTGGGCTTGAAACAGCTTCCGCTGTGTTTTGTCTGTATAATACAATGTAATGTCTGTTAAATCGATCAATAAAAAATATGATTGTCAATAATTGTAAAATGTTCTTAGGGAAAATGGCGGGAAATTTCGGAGCGCACCACGAGCGCACGGTTGTATTTTTTTTTGTTATTTAGTTAGTTTCGTATTTTCCGGAGTGGTTTTGTATAGTGTTTGTTTTAAATACTTATTGACGGGGGACTGTAGTGGTAAAGCCGCACCTCTTGGCCGCCGTTTAGACATTGCCTTTCCTATTGGGCATAAATTGACAAAATATATTAAAATAAGATGTTCTTCGCGGTTTTGGCGGGAATGAAACTACATGATATGCTCATGATAAATTTAGGTTATTTGTATAAAATTGCTGTTACGAAAAAATATCCAAGCAGCAGTATTATTTTCCCGCGTTCTGTGCTGCGGAACTTTCAAAGTTCAGAAAAATTATATTTAAGAATTATAATAGGTAATGTAAAAGCGATTGAAGAAAAAAAATAAAACTAGACTTATCAAGAAATATTTTATATTTCTTGATTATTTCTATTTATAAAAACATGTTCTATAAAAAACGTCTGCTATTAGTCAGTGTACATAAATTCAAAATTCCATTTCGCAATTAAACACGTAGGAATGCTTCAAATGACTCTTTTGCTGTTTCTAAGCAACTGATTAACACTTGGCACTAACAAGGGCATTTCGAATAACTCCTAGAATAACACTTACACGTAATAAAAATTAAAACTCCACAAGAAGTGGGTAGAATGTAAATTACGCTGTTACTTGTAGCGTAGTGCTTAAAAATAAGCAAAAATTTGTCTGACGGAATACCTTTTTTGCATGTGATTCCATATTATAATCATGGAGTAAAGAATGTGAAATAGGGGATAAAAGTTTGTACAAGTACGAAACTTTTTATTTCTTGGGCATATTGCATGAAAATTGAAATGTATAAATTGAGTACGGCAAAAAATTACGTAATTCAGAGTTTTCTAAAATTCAATCCCTAAGTGGGTAAAATAGGGGTTTCTATGGAACTGTAAAGGGTTTTCAATATTTAGTTTTTTGTTTGTAGATATTATAATCTAAGGCCTAAGCGTTTTGGTATACCGTTTTGGTGTCTGTGGATGTCGCTATTCACTTACCATCAGGTGAACCGACTGTCCGTTTGCCCCCTCTTCTATAAAAAAAAAACCTAGTCGTAAAGTTCAGTTTCATATACCTAATATTATGTACTTAGTTAACCAGGTGGGAAGAACGATGCCCCACCATGGCCACTAATATATAATATAAGTAGGTATATTATATTCCTACCTCTTTGATTTTATATTGCAAAAACATATAATATTATGAGGTGCCATTAATTTATTTTTGTTTGCGCCAAAATTAAAAAAACTACTTCTAATTAAATTATACTTAAATATATTATAGTAACTTGTGCTATAATGTTTCTGAACGCATGTCATAGCTCGTAATTTCATAAGCAAATACCTTTACATTTTCACATAAAAATTGGATTTACTAAAATTTAAAAACCGTACAGAATAAAATTCTGCAACATTTGTAATAACTTTATAGTTTTATTTGATCATGTTTGTATTTATAAATTCAAGCAAATTAAAAAGATTGTACTACGTCCAGGCATTCTAAATATGAATTCCCATAACGGCTGGTTTTTTGCGTTTTATTTTTAACTCACGTCCGATACGAGATGTAATATTATGATATCAACTTCAATTTACAAAGACTTTTATAAGAAATTATATAGGCTAGGTTACTTTTTTACTTTTTACAACAACACTGCGTTTTAAATGGAACGAATAAACTGCTAGGTTTATTCACTGGAGTAGGTTTGCTTGTGAGTTGTGTTTTTTGTACACACGACATAGGCTATTGAATTCTTATGCGCAAGGTTTTATTGTTCTGCTTAATTTGTTTCAAATATGTATAATCTATACAGTTAGATAAAATTGTAGTGTCTGTTTGTACTATTAAAATCTATAGAGATAAATAAAATTGGAGTGTCTCTTTGTGATATTAAAATAACCGCTTTTTACTAAATGCATATGGATGTATACACGGCACATAAATACATTCATAATATGAATGTAATAAATAGCGGTTATTTTAATATTACAAACAGACACTCCAATTTTACTTATCTGTATGTATAGTATAGATAAGATGTTAAGATCATTTAACCGAGTTATCGGTGCTAATTTCACAGATGATGAAAGGGATGCAATGCCTTGCTGTGTTACGGCAAGAAGGGATACCAATATAGGATAGGCAACGCATGAATGAGTTGTTTGGGTTTGTCCCAGGTGGGCTTGTTTGTTCACAGGCAACGCCAAACACTTTACATCAGGTACCACGTCTGCCAGTTTATTTATCCATTAATTGAGTAACTCTGTGAGAGGTTGCCATTGCTACATTGCAGCCGAATTGGGCCGGCACGACAGGGGTGGTACCTCGGTCACATAACACCGGCGAAAAGTGACAGCTATGCTGTCAAGTTTCATGCGGTTTGAGTTTTCGGTGGCCTATGGGGATAGGGAATAGGAGGGTAACGCAACTGCATAACCTATGGTGTGCGATGTCTATGAGAGTCCGTAGTCACCATAAGGCTTCGACTGCTCGTTTGATTCCTTTTACCATAAAAAAAGTAAAAAGATACGTACTTAAACAGAAAATTTTAATTTTAAACATCTCCGTTGACCGCCGTATCGTACCTACCTATTCTGTGTATTATATTACTGGTTCCAACCATTCTTTTTTTTTCGGAATGATCTATGTTAACGGCTCAAAGGCCCTAATGCTACATGGATTAGTGTGAGCCGATTTGGCTTACTTTTGGTTTGTTAAAGTGGGTGGTTGCCCCCCGCCAACCGTGTAGTCTGCGACCACACGGCCTCCTGGCGTCGGGTTGGACCGACCATTCGTCTTTTCATACTGATAGGAAAAGTGTGAACCTGTGTGGACAAATCATTAGACCACGTTAGGTGTCCCTGGTGGTTATGACGACAAAGACCATTTACCACGTGACTCTAAAAGAAAAAGTTCTTTGAATATAAATTCCCAAGACGCTAAGAAAACAAGTGGTATTGTCTTTGGTGAAAGCAGGAAACGATGATGCAAGTGCGTACGTATACTCTACGTAATTAAGTACAATCTGTGCATTCTTTGTCTTGTTCTTGTCCATATAACTTAGATAACTCTTTTCTTAGTGGATCCATTGCTGTATTGTATTGTCGAAGCTTAAAGGTCACCAGTGATTATTCGTTCATTTCTTACTTTTTACTCTATGGCACGGTTCATACGTGTCATATTCATTATTATCATCGATTAAATCAAATGCAATATTGATGATAGCCCTTTGTATTCGTTTATTCATTATTCGCACAATCCGATATCGATCTTTTGATTCGAATCGCATATTATCGAATTGCAGTCACGCCTTGTAACATTTGTATGAAAAGCAAACAGAGCACAGAGGAAAATGAACCTAATTAAAATGCGGTATAGTTTAAAATCTTCACAATTATAGGTCTGAATATAGATTCAAGTAGCTCTATCCTTTTTTTTTATTTTACTTCAGGAAATGCTCTGAGGCGGATCCCTCGGGGGAGTGGGAGTAGACTCCCCGGGGGGTATATGGGACTCGCTGAGCCCCAACGATGGTAAGTGGACGCAGCTCTACCCACTAAAAAGGGGTCGTCCCGCACGTCGGGACAGTGCAATGCTGTGAGGTTCCCGTCCTCGCCCCTTGTCCCCCTGCTCTTTTGTCCCCTCTTCTTATAAGTGGGATACAGAGAGCAGCTCCCTCGGTTCAATTTTCTTCGTCCAAGGTGCTGGGCAAAGTTTAGGGTACTGAGCCCCACCGCCACGACAAGGCTTGAACCATGGTGGGGAAGTAACTCTGTCCTAAAAATATATAATAATAAATAAAAATACTTGTTTGAATTTTGTAAAGTTTTTAACGAAATATAAATTCAATAAAAATATATTGCTTATAGTTTTTAGTATGTATTGAAGGAAAATACAAGATAATATCGAAAAAATCATAGTGAAATAAATAATTCTATTGAAATTTATAATACGACTAACAGTTTATTCGTTTTGTGTACAATAAAAGAATTATGCATAGATTGGACCGTTCACCGTTTTACTACTAAATGTCAAATGTCAATGTCAGTTGTCAGTGAAGTATTATCTGTCTGCGCATGTCGCTAGTTTGACTATTTTAAAGTTTACACGGCAAGTAAAATTAAAACACGTCAGTATTTATTCAATTAAATAAGTTAAATTGACTGGTACCTTAATTGATATTATATTTATAGTACACGTGTCGCCCTTACATCTGTTTTCAGTTCGTACTTTTTAGTATTTTTTTCATTGAGTACTTTTCTATAAATTATTAATTTTCAGATAAGTGACATGTTCTAATTCTCTGTTATTTTTAGGGTTTAGCGGTATGGAAAGTAACAGTGTTAGTAGTTTGCACGTATTTACGATATTCATGGTGATATGGACAGTATCGTGTGACGTTAAACCGCCGGTTATAAACCCCGGAATACTGACACAATCGCAGAGCATCGGTGAGTGCCACTCGTGTAAATTGTTCATAGAATCCTTCAAGAAAGGTCTAGAAAGAACAGCAAGAGGTAAATATGAGGGTGGCGATGCCGCATGGGAAGAGGAAAAATTAAAAAAGTCATACAAACGTAGTGAAATGAGACTTATAGATATACAAGACGGTATCTGCAAAGAGGAATCGAAACACTCGATCCAGTGCCATCATATGGCGGAAAAAGCAGAGGAATACATTGAAGAATGGTGGGCACAAAATCCAGATGAATCTGATGATCTCTTTACATATATTTGCATAGAAAAAATGGTATTATGTTGTCCAAAACATCATTATGGTAAAGACTGCACACCATGTGCAGGTGACCACAGTAATTTATGCAGCGGCAATGGAAAATGTAGGGGGGATGGTACACGAAAGGGTAATGGCACTTGTCTTTGTGATCCGGGCTATACCGGTGATAACTGTGAAGCTTGCTCAGTAGGATATTATTTGTCCTACAAAGATGACAATAAAATGCTATGTTCAAAATGCCATATGTCGTGCATGGGAGGTTGTAGGCATGGCACACCTAAAGATTGTGTGGCCTGTAAACCTGGGTTTGGATTTGACACTGACGAAGGATGCCTAGACGTCAATGAGTGCAATGACGAACATAAATGTAAACAGGACCAATTTTGTTTGAACTCTATAGGGTCTTATAAATGTGTAAATTGTGATAAGTCTTGTAATGGTTGCTACGGCGACGGACCAGATATGTGCAAAAAGTGTTCCGATGGCTTCACCAAAAAGGGAGAGTTTTGTATAGCAGATATGGAGCACAGGGATGAGTCTGAACAACTGACAACAACAAGGTAAGATCATAATATGTGATACATTTGTAATATTTTATTTGTGTTTTGTTTGCATTAAACAAGTAATACTAATGATCAAAATCTACTAATATTAAGGTAAAGAGCACGTATGTTTGAGTGCACTCAAAAATATTTTAATTTTTTAATTTAAATACCTTTTTTCTTAGTTTTACAATGATGATTAGCTTTGTTTGATGAAGTGTTGACTGTTGTGAAATACTATAGAGAAAAAAATTATTTACAAGTAACATTTATATGAACCCACTCAATTAATATCATATGCATGTATTTTATTAGATAAAAGTTATTTTTTTAGTGATCAGGTTCAAGATTGGAGGCCGTGTTTAAGTGGACGAAGTGTTGGTCGACCATTAACCAGGTGGAAGGATGATTTCCCTTCAGTGGCCAGTCCGTGTTGGTTGCCAGTAGCAAGGGTAGGGGGATGTCTTGGTGTTCATTGAAGGAGGCCTATGTTTAGCAGTGGATGAATAATGGCTGAAGATGATGATGAATTCAATTTTTATTATTAACTAGTTTACTATGTGGTTAATGATGAATTTCATTGCACTTCAAACTTAATTAAATAATTTCATGGTTTATTCATCTTTCATAATTTCATTAATTCTTTTGGCGACTATCAACGCCCATACACATCCACACAACGAGAGATTATGCAGATGCGTTGCCCGCCTTTCCCCTATCCCCCCCCAATGGGCCACCGGAAACTCACAAACCGCACGAAATGTGACAGCATAGGTGTTACTTTACGCCGGTGTTATGCGAGCGAGAGGTACCACCCAGGTTGTGCTGGTCCAATACCGGTGCAAAGTAGCATGGCACTACCTCACATTGTTTAGGATTTTTTTAATATTCATCATGATCATCACCTTAAGTGGTGTATAGGTAGATAAATGATATATAATATAATAAATAGATAAATGGTAATGGTAGCTAATATTTTTAAATATTTCTTACAGAAATGAGGAGCTGTAATACAGTGTGGTTAGTTTATAGGTAAATTATAATTTTATTATTGGTGGTGGGATTTCATAAACACTTAAAAGATTTTTTATGAAGAACATTTATAACTTGTGGCCTCGAGAGACATCCTGATACAAACATCATCCGAAACTAAAAACATTATGTCTAAAACTATCCACTCATTCTAGCGGAGTACAATGTACAAACGATGTGTTTATAATATTAATTAGAAACAGCAGCTAGAGGCTAGCTATGTATTTTAATACATGTAAGAATAATTTAAAGGAACAGCAATTTTTCATTTTAAAATACGTAATATTAAGGCTGATTTTGTAATAAATTTTAATTTCTTGATGTATATTATATTTTTTTAATGAGATACAATGTACATATAAGATATGTACTTATATGGGAAAATTATGAAAGTGATTTTATTAGAATATAATGTATTGTAATAATAATATTGCTTATTCTTTATTAGGTACATGACATATGTCGGTCTTCTCGTAGCGACTGCGATTCTGCTTCCAAAGTCAACTCCCATCGGAAGCATGGTCGGTATAATGGTGTTATCGTACATTGTGGGTGCTGAATACTACTGTATGATCAACGGACATATGGGGCTTGTGAACTTAAAGGACTATGATTTATCCCAGCTCTTTGTGTTATAACGACTAAATGTGAAACCGGGCATTTAGAGACTCAAATGTTTGCTTTTGCAAACTATTTGTGTCCCATAAAATCACCTAATTGTAATATTTAATGCACAATCAATAAATGTTTCAAAGATAAAGACTGTTAATGTAGTCGGAAAATAAATGGTAAATGTATGTAATAAGGGTAGTTAGTATATTGGTTCTTGTTGAACTGCCATTGTAATAAACTTAATAGTAGTCATTACTGATTAGACTATTCACTAGTTATAATGTCCATGTCCCAGTGATGTTGTGATGGTCATTTCAGCCCATGTATTCGTATTCCCAATTTATTGATCAGATATTGTGTTATGCTCCTTACTTCTTACAAGATTTTTTCCAACATATATCTTAAATTCAAACAAATTTACTAAGAAAAACACGAAAGGCTCTGCTGAAACGTGACAATTTAGTTATTGGTAAGTTTTTGGTTACTTGAAACAATTTTGTGAGATCGATTTGCATCCATTGACCATGGTTCCTTTTGAAATAGATTACTATGAGTTTTCATTTTACATTGTTTAGCTAATGAGTGTAAATTTACTGATATATAATTTACTTCTAATATTAATCTACTTGGTATTCATGCTTTATGAACTTCTAACGGTTTACGAACTAAAACAATGGAAGCACTGTCTTTAGGTATTACCTACTGAGTAGCTTTGCTAAGTAAACTTGCGTTTTAAAGAAAGACCAAATGTATCTATATCTAACACTAAAAATATCGACATCTCAAATCGCCATGCCCCTGTCCCATCACTTAGTGGTATAGTGATATAGTGGTAGATATAGTAAGTATATGCTCCTAAAGCTGAAACAAATAAAATTGAAGTTGAGTACCTCAGCATGTGAAAACCTATGTGATAATTGTGTTAATTTATTTAATTTTATAATAATAAATTAATATTAAGTATGTCTGTGTTTTATTTAATCATATTATTGCTTTTTCTGGTGTTGCATACACGGGTGACGGGTACCAAGTCTCGCGATCGAATTTGTCAAGAGCAGATTTTTATTTACAAAAATATGAATTTGTTCATGGTTCCGACTGTTCTTGCCTTTACTTTTTTCTCTCGAGTTTTTCTATTTCCGTGAATCTGAACATGACAATATTTCTTGCTCACCGGTGAAGCATCGTGAGGAAACCTGCATGCTTGATGAGATTAAAAGTCTTTGAAGGTGTATGAAGTTCACCAATCCGCATTGAGCCAGCGCATCTGTGAAGGCCCAACACCCTCCTCGAAGTAATGCGAGGAGGGTGAGACCCGTGCCCTGCAGTGGGACATGCAAGGGTTGCACCTAAGTATTTATAGAAATTTGTACTTACGACAATGTTGATGTTCGTTATGATGAGGTTAATATAACGCTTTCGAACTGTTCATTCCCTTTGCCTGACTATAAGTTACCTAAAGTGTAGCAATAGATTACTGTAGTAATAGATAGTGAATATGCCGTTCATGATACTTTTATCACGATCAAAACGATTCGTCTTCTTTACTGTGCATTGATGTATAACATCGAATATATTATTTTATATAAGTACCTATATAACTTTTGAGATTTAATTATAGTATTTCTTATTATGAATAAATACTTTCATATTGTTTTCTAATGTTTGCGCGAATTTCACTTTTTTTATATTATAATGAAACAATTTTTACGGATTTTATCGCGGTTTATTCCCGTGACCATGGTTGCTGTAAAGTATCCGAAACGTCGGGCTTGTAAAAATCTTAATAAACCGCGATAAAATCCGTAAAAATTGTTTCATTATAAATACTTTCATGTTTACAACACGTATTCACCTGTAATATCCATTGCCGCTTGTTTTTCCGTGCATAGGTATGTCGCTGATGCACGGTTTATTATAAGTACTACGAACTGGTGCCCGTGGCTTTGTCTACGCAGATATATTCAATATCTTCATAAATTATAGCCTGTGTTATTCTGATGTATAAGCTTAATATTGTAAAATTTCATCAAAATCCATTGAGTAGTTTAATATGAAATAGTAACAAACATCCACACACTTTCGCGTTCCGTGCAGCTCATCCTAGTTGGAACTCTGATCCTAGTAACGGGAGATCGGCTGTCTTGGCGTTCATTGAACGGCTGATAATGATGATTGCAAATAAAAATATTCTCCAAATAAATCATCATCACCTCGAATTCCACCGACTACTCCTCAATATCAAGACCTTCAGCCTGCATATAACTATTGCTCAAACCTAACACAATGATAGCAAACCGTATTGATAATGTGATTTGGTGAATGTTTTTGCACTCGTGCGCCAGAACCTGTTGTGTCAGACAGTTGTCGAGTCACGCGTGTCAACGTTATGTCACGACCGTGACACCGTTTCGTGCAATAGGAATTGTTAACTATAATACGAAAAATAACGTTATAGGGAATCTTTCGGATTCATGCAGAGGAATTTCGCCAACACATAGTTTTTTACACGGGGAAAATCCACTTCTACTTAATTTTTAAGGAGTTTCCCCTACCACACTGCGTGTAGGACGTATTGTTAAGATAAATGCGGAGGAATATTACCATCTAACGCAGTTTCAATACGACGCAATTGCTGTGAAACCAGCTGCAATGTTACTACCTATAACTTTGGGATTTTCAAAACGCTGGGCTACTTTATAACCTGGTCACCTAAGAGAACTAATCATAATTTTATGCTATTTTATATTAAAAAAATCCATATGTAATGCGTAAGCAGCAACTTTATACGCTCATCGATTTATTTCGAAATCTTGTACTGTGTATGGGACAAGTACATAACTAGTACGTAGTATAACTTACTCATTACGACTTCAAACCTGAAATTAATAGGTCATCGGTTACGGTTGTACAGACTGATGACCGTGTGTTGCATAAACGTGTAGGTTGCGTTACGTAACATATTAGATCTGTACAAACATGATATTAAACTCATCCGTGCGTTATTCGCCATGTCTCATGAGATCAATGAGATGCAAGATATAGGTTGGGAGATCAATCCTGCATATTCATGACTTCTGGTGAACAATACAGGGAAGTTAGAAGAAGAGGTAAAGTGCATACTCATGCAGACTGGCGCGCGGTATAGCGTATCCCTCTAACCAGTAGATTGGCTTATGATTTAGGCACACTGAACACACAAGGGTGCCTTATAGCTTGGACCTTACGCGCGCACAGCGGATCCCCCTATCTGCTGCGCCCAGGTCCCTCATGGCGGTGCGACTGCCTGTCGCCGCCGTGCTCTCCAGCGGTAAGAGGCGCCAGTGCGCTCCCTCTCCCGCTCCGCCTGCTCCTTCTGCGACACCACGTCCTCGCAGAAGGAGAGGACCACCTGCCATGCGCTCTCACTGACGGTCATCGCTCGGATGGCCGCAGGGAGCGACAGGTCCGCGCCAACCTTAGCGATGAGGGGCGCCCTTGCCTCTGCCCAAGTTGGGCAGTGGGCACTCCGCCAGGTTGTGGTCAGTGGTATCCTCACTGCTGTCACAGTGATGAGACCCTGATGCAATAACCATCACATAACTTCTGATAACGAGAGCAATTACAAAAAAGTCTCTTTTTGCAAGAATTAAAAAATATATTATTAGAACAAAAATTGCTATATATTTTTAAACAATAAATAAGTACTTACAAGGATTAATAACTCAATATTCTTGCAACATTTTCGAAACTTAAAAAAAGAAACAAAAATCAAAATAGCATCGATTTGTAATTTGATTTTTCATTAGAATGTTGGCGGACTATTACACGGCCGTCTAAGGCCTGAACTCGTCTAACCCGTTTCCCTTCCGCACACCCTAAGTGGTCCCGTTCATACCTCTGTTTAGCATCGATTGCATTTCAAATTTGTTTCTAACGAACTGAGAAATCTGTTTAAATTGCTACAACCCATATCTGACGATCTCTTAGCTGGTTGCATGCATGTTGCATGATTAGTCGCGTGTACCATAGACAGATGTGGAATAATTGTATTGATTTATTTTAATGATACTGGCAATCAGATAAATATAGGGATCAGAGATCAGATATACATATAAATCTGAATTAAATCTAGAGTTCCTAAATGAACTCTTGTAGCCATTTTGTCCCAATCGATATTTAGTCAGTTAGTCAATTACAGTTAGTAAAAGCAGTAAAGACTTGGTAAAGGCTAATCGAAGTACTTAATTTATAAAATTAAATGTAGAATAAATGATAACATACTTGGTTAATATGTTAGGATACTTAATATACTTATGAGTAATTAGTAATTAATAAACTAAAGCACTAAAACATGTAAATATCAATTATTTTACTAATAATATGTAATAATCATATATAATATAATATCATATAAGGGATATGTCCCACTGCTGGGCACGGGTCTCCTCCTCTGGAGGATCCTCCTCGCCTGATTTCGAAGAGACCCGTTGGATCATAGATAACCGATGCGCTCACTCAATGCGGGTTGGTGACTTTACTAAAGAAAAAAAAAGCCATATAATATACTTTAAATATTTATTTAAATAAGATTTTTTGTCCAACACGGCACGTCAACTTCATAATTACTACAAAAAATACTCTATCTTATAAATGCCAACAAAATATCTGACGCGTAGGAGGGATAGAGAGCCAGCGGACCGAGCCCCGAACGTCCCTATAAAAGCTTCACTTCAAAAAATACAAACATCCGAATTGAGAACCTCCTCCATTTTTAGAAGTCTGTTAAAGATAAAACCTTTTGACGAATTAAACTATTTTATCGTTACTTAATATAAACAGCAATATATTAAATAGACACGGCATATAAGTTTTCCCTTGAAACTCAACACTGAATACTTCTAGATTACTGTATCGATTGCCACCGTGAGACAACGAAAGCCGGTGAAAGATTTGTAACGTCAAGCGTATAAAAAACAATACAATGCGTAAATTATAGAAATCGGTACGGTTCTTAACCATTGTTTGTAACATGGGAGATTATGTATATTTATAGCTTTCGAGGTGTGCGTGTCTTTGGCAACGAAATAGTCTTTAGTTTAGGTCTAGAATTAGGATGGGTTTGAGTCTAAATTATAATCTCTGAATGGATTTATCTATCTATTTGCGCGCATGAGGGTAAAATATTTACGGATGAAACGTCACGGAAATGTGCAACGTTTTTGTCCAAGAAGAGGGAGAGTGTGATTGAGACCGATTGAGGAAGAGTGAGAAAGGGCGCACATAGCCATGGAGTGAGAGTAGGGAGTAAGCTATTTAGTAAGATCGAGAGGGAGAGAGTGAGATAGAGCGAACGTCGCATCGCAAGTCTCGGTTTAAAAATTTTAGATTAGTATAAATATAAACGAGATTTTAAAATTAGTTAATTAGTACTTTGTACGCACAGGTTGGTACGCACGCACTTATTTTCAATATTGCTTGCTCGCCGGGCGCCGGTCGAAGAAAATTCTGAGGTTTTTTTTTTTTTTTCCAAATGAGTAGATTCGGGTGCTAATGCTGCGTGTACTCTTATGTAACTGCTATTTCTGTGTTGGTTGTATATTTAAGCTAGGGATATGTTTTGATTATGACTCGGAGAATAATTAGCGATATACTTAATATAATAATTATATTATAAGTCCTACTTCGTCATCGAGCATATAACTGGATTAGAGTGATAATGTTTTGTATGAAAACAAATGTTCTGCGCTCTGATTGGCCGACTGATGACCATTAATGGATGATTCGCCCAATTTTATTTATAAATGCGAAAGTGTAACTGTAGATAAAAGTTAAGTAGATAGTTTAGGCTAAGGTCTTTTTGGCTAAATTATCAGTCAAAGTACAACTGTAAACGTAATCCACAGTTTAGTTATATAAGGTTATTTTAACGGCACAGTATTTAATGTTGGCTGGCAACATTCCCGTCGGTGCACTATCACTATTGTAGTTACGAAGTCTGTGGTTACGGTCTGCGAGATCACGACCGGGTCCCGTTGTAGATGACTCTTAAACTTCACCCGACCTACCTTCACTGATGACCTGGTGTTACTTGTTTTGATCGAATAACGTTGTAAAGTTGTATTATGTTTTGTCGACGGAATAATTATTCCAAATCTATACAGATAAATAAAATTGGTGTGCCTGTTTTGAGAACCGCTTTTTAATAACTGCATAATATGGTTTGTTCTGGCTAATCTCTGAAACGGCTTGGCCGATTTTGATGGGACTTTCACCGGCAGATAGCTGGTGCTGTAAGGATTAATTACGGCTATAAAAATAGTTATCATCAATTCGGGTGCGGCTGTAAATTTAAGGTGACGCGGGCGAAGCTGCGGGCAACAGCTAGTCATTAATAAGTAATGATCATTGAGTACGCTACCATACCTAAGTGAATGTCAAGTCGGATTCTAGATCTAACTGACTAATAATATAAAACTAAACTTTTTTTACCATCTTCTGTAAAATGGGTGTTTGTAATTCTAGAATACATATAATAGATACTCGTTGAATAAATTTATCATTGTCTTAGTTCTCTTTGTCGTTCTTCAACAGTCACTTCTTAGATATAATATTATGTAGAACAGTTATATTTTAAATCATTATGTAAAAGTACGTTTTTGCAATTTGACCATACGAAGGATACCTACTGAATATACTTACAATATTAGGTCCCGAGACTTAACATCTTATGCCTTTGGACTGGCAACACATAGATGAGTTGCCTGCGCTCGTTCCAGGTAAACTAGTTTATGTTCATGAGCGACGTCGACCACTTACCATCAGGTGGCACGTTTGCCAGTTTGCCTATCCAACTAACATAAAAAAAATACTAACTAAATCGTGCCGTGGCTGGTCCTTGTTGGATGCGAGTAGCAAGGGATCGGCCGCCTTAGCGTTCATTGAGGGACGCCTATGTTCAGCAGTGGACGGATAGAGGCTGTTGATGATGATGATGATGATTTACTAACAAAGATTTCGCTGTTTGGCTGTATGCAAAAGAGTGTCCTATTGGAGGAGGTTGATATTATTCCACTTAATGGTATCATAGGATATATTTTACCGGCGCCATTTTATTTTTCGGATGGACCTATGCCTAGCTTTTGAGGCTGTTAGGCCGTACTAACGGCTTCAAAAGCTTAATCAACAATCGACACTGTAGGTGAGAAGATGTCTCACATAAGAAATCTGCACGCGCCAATATTATTTAATTGTTGGTTATTATATACCTAATCACAAACATAACTTCAATAGCGCGATGTAGCCTTGTAAATGCGATATTGTACTCCGCTCGCGTCCAGTTTGCCGCTTTTCCCAAAAAACTGGCGTATTTCTAACAAGTGCAGTCCGAGGACCGGTTTGTTTAGCGCAAGTGGAACCGGCCGGTGAATGTCAAACGAGTCACTTTGACGAGTCCTCGGTTGTAATCGCCGAATATAATGGCTTCAACAGTATTACGAAATTGGCCCATGGGCTGTCATAATCATTGAACGTATTCTTCCATATTTGGATACAAGCTTTTGGCTTTGTTATGAGAAACTTATAAAGTATGTCCATGACTCATAACTCATCAGTTATGGACATATTTCACAGGATCGACAATCCTTAATTTTCTTTTACGCCGGGAAATGCTCTGAGGCATCCCGCCTGGGGAGTGGGTCTCCCCAGGTGGGTATGTGGGACTCGCTGCGCCCGAAAGGTGGTAAATGGACGCAGCTCTACCCACTAAAACCCGGCGAGTGCCACCAATGCCGCCTTGGTGAGGTGAGGATCTGTTAAGCTAACAGGACACCTCGACGGCTAGTCAGTCCCGCAAGGGACCGACGCCAACTCCACAGAGGGGTTGTCCCGCACCACAGAACAACCCCTCCCAACGTCGGGACAGTACAATGGGGTGAGGTTCCCATCCTCACCCCTTGTCCCCTGCTCTTTTGTCCCCTCTTCTTATAAGAGGAGCACAAAGAGCCCCCTCGGCTCAATTAGCTTCGCCCAAGGCTTACCCTAGGCTACTGAGCCCCACCGCCACGTCAAGGCCTGAACCATGGTGGAGATAATATTGAAACTTGGCTTATTAATTTATATTAATTTAGTTTTTTGTTTCCAGAATTCGATCGTCTTAATGTCACCCTGCAAGAAGTCAAGAGGCAAGGGAGACGTTAATTAAACGAGGTAAGATTAAAAAAAGCCTTGAAGTGCCTTTTTTGGTAATAAACTCATAAGAAGGAAAGATTCCAGGAGGTGTGCGCTTTATGCCAGACGTCTGCATGGTTTTTCTCTATCTCAAGTCTTACGTAATGTCTAATAATATAATAAATATAATAATATCATCCCTTATATGTCCCACTGCTGGGCACGGGTCTCCTCCTCGAAATCAGGCGAGGAGGGTGTTGTAGTTCACCGATGCGCTGGCCCAATGCGGGTTGGTGAGCTTCACATACCAACATCATCATCATCATGGGGTGCCATCTTCATATTGACGTTTGGAGGTCAGCTTTATAAACATAACGTACCTACAAAGACCTTTAATCCCATCAGACATCAGGTGTCCTCACGAAGTTTCCTTCACCGGTGAGCAAGAGATGGTCTCATGTTCAAGTGCACGTAGAAATTTAGAAAAACCCATTTCAAGGCATCACAGGACTCAGGACTCAAGAGTCAAGAGGGCCCTTACCCACTACTAATTTCTGGAAACCACTGCTGTGTTGCGGAAAAAAAGAGCAAGACACAGTTATTAGTACTACGACTCAGCATCATCTATGTATCCGTGGAGACAACGCCTGAATGAGTTGGGCTGGTCCCAGTTGAAAGTACCTACATGGGCGACGTTAACCACTTATAATGAATACAAGCCAGTATGCCCATCTAAACACAAATATATATATATATTTGAGTTAATCGATCTTAAAAACGATGATCGCGTTTAAATTTGAATTTACGCTAAAAATGTATCATAAATCATAATAGTAGGTATTAAAACATACCTACAAATATCCTAATTGAAACCCTCTTTTTTTAGAAGTCGGTAAAGTAAGTCTAACAACATCATCGCTATATTCGTCAAGATGACGCTTCTACAGAACTGGTGTGTCTGGTATTTATTTCTCACGCGAACAATGTCCTTAGTTTTTTTGGTGATTCATGTGGATTCAAACATTCTACTAAAAGAATAGCCATTGCATTTATATTTGAGCGACGTAAGGTTTTTTTTTCAGAAGGGCTAGACTTTTCGCCTCGGTAAAGTAAGTGAGCAGATGGCTCACTTATGTGGATTCATAATTTATAATAATTATGATAAAAAAATAGCCGGTCTGTAAACTTGGTTTACGGACGATAGTTTAACGCGACAACGTCATGTCGTTTCGTAACAAAACCCAAAAATTGGTGCCAGCTCTCCTACTATAACAGGACAATGACGCGTCATTTCGTGCATGCAGCCGACGTTCATCGATTTATTAGACGTTGTCACGTCAAAAATTAAAACTATTACCTAGGTATAAAGTAACAGCGTAAGATGTTTCGGGATATTGGGACCCATTCCCACGGAACCCTGAAAATATCAAGATCGTGATTCTCATCAGCCAAAATACAAATAAACAGCAAGTGTGAAAAACACACCGCTTATAACAAGTTACTAAAGTACTTACACGTACTTACACGTATCATTATCACGTGCACCATTATTGTATCACGTATCATTATTCTATCACACGTATTATTGTACCACGCGTATCATTATTGTATCACATCGACGTTTACTGTATCACAGCGGTGACGTGCTTACAATTTACACTCGATTTTGTGATGCAGTCACGCAAAGGTCGCTACTTCTGATGATATTGTGTGGAGAAGATTTAGAGATCCGTACGAGATAATATAAATGGGAAAACCTTTTCGACGCTGAAATAATGATTAAAAGTGATCTTGTGGTATACGCCTACGGCCTACGTGAGATTTTAATGATGTTTTTTGGGTAATTATATTTTTAGAAGCCAACGTATTCATCATCGTAAAAGATTTTAATAGAGATTAAAAGGAATATGCGGCTCTTATATGATAAGGCTGACCACAGACCTTCCTCGAAATCAAGCGCGGAGGTTTGGCGAATATGATCATGCCTTATTGATAAAAGCTTTTTATTATCTATACTAATATTATGAAGCTGAAGAGTTTGTTTGAACGCGCTAATCTCAGGAACTAGAACAGGTCAGATTTGAAAAATTCTTTCAGTGTTATATAGCTCATTTATCGAGGAAGGCTATTATAGGCTATAACATCACGCTGTGACTAACAGTAGTTAAGTTGAGTAAGTTAACGCGGGCGAAGCTGCGGGAAACAGCTAGTTAATAATATAGAATCAAATCTGAACCTCTCGATGCAAAGTCCTCAGCAGATTATAACGAAACAAATTTTTACGGCTCGATGTTTAGCGTCTTACATGCTCCACGCTTCCGATACTTTACAGCAATCACTGTAATCACTGCAATCGTAGTCACTGGAGGACTGAAGTGTCACCCCCACCATGGTTCAGGCCTTGACGTAGCGGTGGGGCTCAGTAGCGTAGGTGTGCCCAGCACCTTGAGCGAAACTAATTGAGCCGAGGGGGCTCTTTGTACCCCTCTTATAAGAAGAGGGACAAAAGAGCAGAGGGCGAGGACGGGAAACTCACTGTCGCGACGTTGGGAAGGGTTGTTCTGTGATGCGGGAGAACCCCACTGTGGAGGTGGCATCGGTCTCCTGAGGGACTGACTAGCCGTCGAGGTGCCCTGTTTGCTCATTAGATCCGGGGCACCTCACCAAAGGCGGCATTGGTGGCACTCACCGGGTTTTAGTGGGTAGAGCTGCGTCCAATTACCAGCTTTCAGGCGCAGCGAGTCCGACAAACCCGCTTGGGGAAACCCACTACCCAGCGGGATGCCTCAGACCATTTCCCGGCGTTAAAGAAAGAAAAGAAAAGGTCTGAAGTGTCACAGGTTTTATTCAAAGTACCTTCAAATTAATTAATAATTTGAATAAAATCTACACAGAAAGTGCTAACTGTAGGTATCTCATTTTCAGGTAAAAGGAGGTTGTTTATGATACAAATAAAGTATACGGGATATTCGGTACAGCAGAGCGGGAATGTTAACGCCTGGCCGGCAATAAATAGTAATACATAAATCTACCGTACCACAGATTAAATAAAAATATGTGAAGATTAAAATACTAGCGCGTCGATGTTCTGTAATACCTAGATATACAGAAGACTTAGAGTTTATGGTTTTTAGGTAAACCATTAATTAGGTCACTGTACATTTATACATGCATACATACAGCTATAAATGTGGTAGACAAATAGGTTCCGTCAAAATTATTATGTTCTGCGATCTAGCTTTTTCCTAAATTTCATAATTCTATTTACCTAACTAAGGTTACCGACATCACGCAAAGAATTAGCTCGTTGAAGTGGCAGTGGTCTGTTCACACTCCCAGGAGAACGGATGGCCGATGGACCAATAAGGTTCTAGAGTGGAGGCCACGTTTATGTAGGCGAAGTTTTGGCCGGCCATTAACCAGGTGGGAATACGATCTCCGTGCGATGGCCGGTCCATGTTGGATGCGAGTGGCAAGGGATCGGCCGTCTTGGCGTTCATTGAAGGAGGCCTATGTTCAGCAGTGGCCGTATAGAGGCTGATGATACTAATGATGAACTGAGAAATGCCCCATAGTTTTTGTTTTGACAAAGGTTTGGGTCATCCCATAAGGGTTCAGTATCATTTTGCAGAACTGAAACAAAAAAAGTAATTTATGAAGGAAAAGAGTTGTGGAATAGGATTTGGAAATATTGCCAACATAACACATTTTATGTTTTTTTTTAAATGTTAGTTGGATAGGCAAACTGGCAAACGTGCCACCTGATGGTAAGTGGTCGATTTCGCCCATGAACATAAACCAGTTTACCTGGAACGAGCCCAGGCAACTTATTTATGTGCTGTCTATCCTGAGACATAAGATGTTAAGTCTCGGTGCCAGTAATTACACTGCCTGTCTTGCCCTTCTCTCCGAAACACAGCAAAGCTGTTTCACGGGAGAAGTAAGCAAGATGGTGGTACCCATGCAGCCGGGAGCGCGGCACAGCGCTTCCTTCCCACCGGTAATGTGGTAACAAGTTGGAGATATCGAGGCCAGTCAGACACGCCCAGATCATCTCGGGATAAGATTGAAATTATATTTTGGATTTGATTCTTATATTTTTGGAGGTCTGTTTTATCTAGTTCAATTTTAAGTAAATTATTGATGTATAATTATCAGCCCGTATCCATCCATTGCTTTCAATTTATGCCAAGAAAACTTACACATTACTATTCCCGGGCGATCATTCTCAATCAGCGGGCCACAAATAACCTATATAACAAAGCTATCCTATTTCATAAGCTCGAAAAAACTGCCCTGGTGTACAAAGTTTCACTAAAAACGATTCAGTATTTTTGAGGCCATCGAGTGCAACCACATGCATACAAATTATACAACATAGCATTATGGAATGGTTACGAGACCTATAAGCCATTTATTTAACTATTTTCTCGATTGTTTTTTTTTTAAATTTGATCCGGACGATTTCGGCCACGGCGACTCATTATACATATATAATATAAAGTTGAATGTGAAATTAAATCCTCATTTTCATAAAATGTTACATGTGAATTTTTTATCATTTGTTACATACAAACATCGCTGTTTAAAGAATAATTGCATATAAAGAAAAGTAAAAATGCAATTATGTTTTGACTTAATATATTAATGGCGTGCAGAAAAAATATTTTAAAGGTGGTGGAATTAAATCTTTAGTTTGCACCATAAATTGTCCGCCATAGACAAGCAACATGGCAGCTTGTTCTATATTATCTCTGGCATATATACACTTTAGTTTTCTTGTTACATTGATGGCTGATAAAAAATAGATTGTAAGTACCTGTGAAATTCTACTTCAATTTAAGTTTATTTCTCTCTTCTATCACTAAATTCCATTGAATGTAATCAAGAAACCATGTTTTATTTTGTGGTTTATTTGTATAGTTCATATATAAGAATTTAATTTAATGTATTTGTGGATATCAATATAAATATTACTTTTATGCACTTTCTTCATTAACTACTAGCTTTTGTCCGTAGTTTGGTCTTTTAACTTAGATTTACAGACGCATGCGGACTAGTGTCGATTATTTATATAGCATATGTCAGTAATAACGTAGAACTATAATGGCAAAGAAAAATTAAATCAGATGAATCGTTTCGTAGAAAACGACCTACACTAACTTACAAACATTGTTTGAGTATTTATAATATTAGTTTAGATAATAATAATTATGCTCGCTGCATACTCGAGAGCGATGAGGCCTGGCAGGCGGAGGCCATCTTCTGCGAAACAGTCATTTCGTAGAAGGAGGCCACGGAGCGGATCAGAGAGGATGACGTCACGTCCATCCCGCTCCGAGGCGCTATGCGCACCTCCTCCATTTTGTCTTTTTGTAAGAGGTAGTGGCATGCTGCTTTGGCTGCAAAGCACCCTAAGCAATTGGGCCGGCACGACCGGGGTGGTACCTCTCGCTCACACAACACCGGCGTCAAGTGACAGATGCTATGCTGTCGCGTTCCGTGCGGTTTGTGAATTTTCGGTAGCCCATTGGGGGGATAGGGAAAAGGAGGGCAACGCATCTGCATAATCTCTGGTAGTGCGGATATGTATGGGTGTTGATAGTCGCCAAAAGGCTTCAACTGCTCGTTTGCCCTCCTATGCTATAAAAAAAGTACTTGGGGTAAGGTTGGTACTTGCCCCGGTAGAAAAGTTCCGGCGTCAGTTCAGGTTACCGGAGTTCCCCCATACTAGGAGGAAGCCCAGTTAGCGTTATTGGGGAACCGGCCGGTCGCTGGGGGTGTTCTGTGTTAGGCAGATCCGGGACACTCCCTTTTATGCGTCGAAGGCAACTCGTAGTGGTTTTAGTGTGGTACACCGGCGCTGAGGGTGGTTAGAGGCGTCGGGAGTCCCACATCCCCAGGGACGATGATGGATCGTCCCGGGTGAATGCGCAAAGCATTTCCACTGCGACAGCAAAAAAGAGGATTATGCCAAATGCTACGTTTTTTTCAGTGCGTGAAATAATTGAAAGGGGAGAAAAAAGATCTAACGTATACATTTAAAATACGGATGTTTTAATCTCAATGTCCATATTTATGAAGATAATAATTGCGATGCTGCAGTGAGGGTCACGTAAGAATCACATAAAATTTTATTGTTTATAACATTGTAGTTTGTCGCGGATGCGCGTGTTGTGGATATTAATATGTATGTATGCATGTGTGTATGTATGTACGGCTAGTGTAGTGGTCAGGTGATTGTGACACAATAGTCGCTAGTTCGAATCCCGCCAAGTGCAGATAGTTTGTATGATAAATATAGTCTGCATCGGGTCATGGACATGTATGCATATTTATTTCCGTTCCTAGCATCTATGATACAAGTTCTTATGAATTTTTCACGGGACATTTAAAAGATGATTCGAATTTTAATTATTGTTTCAGTTTATCTATTTCGTATGTACGAAAAATATATAAATAAAAATGATTCGTCGAAATGTATACATATGCACATAACTTCAGAACTTTTTAGTAAGAGGTGCCATGCTGCATTGCAGCCAAACTGGGCTGGCACGACCGGGGTTGTACCTCTCGCTCACATAACACCGGCATCAAGAGCTATGTTGTCGCGTTTCGTGCGGTTTGTGAGTTTCCTGGGGTCCATTGGGGGGAAAGGGAAAAGGAAGGCGGCGCATCTGCGTGGCCTTGGTTGTGTCCGGAAAAACATAAATGAATTTGTAAGAAAAGTGATATTCATAGTAGGAATACACGTAATAGACACAGGTTACATGCACCAATGATTAGACTTTCGAAAGTAAGCAATTATTTTATAGGCAACTGTATACGCTTTTACAATAGGATCCCAGAAAACGTTCAAAAGCTTTCCATAAAAAAATTCAAAAAAGTTGTTAAAGAGTGTTTGTGTGGTAAAGGATATTATAAAGTAAAAGATTTCATGGAAGATACCACACCCTGGGAATAAGGCGTTCCTCCCGGGCATTTCAGGATAAGATGTTAAAATTGCTATATAATATTTATTATTTGAAAAGATTAGTTCCACTGAGTTTGTTTCGCCGGTTCTTCTCAGTGGGCTTTCCTTGGAACCGGTGGTAGATTCAATTGACGTTCAAAAAGATACTGTATTAGTACTATTTTGGATAAAAAAAATTGATTTGATTTGATTTGATTTGTGTGGATGTGTATGGGCGTCGGCGCTGTGAAGCTCCAACTGCTCGTTTGCCCCCCTGATGATATAAAAAAACCACTGCACCAAATTATAATTTTTTTTATTGGTTATCGTCAGGACAAGGTTGGTATTAAAAAATGATTATGACGCGAAACATTTTTAGGTAAGGACCAGATGTGTGCCGAGTTCAGCTTGTATAATATAAAAATTAAAAACTATTGATGGTATGATAGACTCGTACCTTCGACTCGCCCCCCCATTGAATTAGTAAATAAGTAGAGTAGTAATAACACCTCAAAATATATACCTTAACAACGTTAAATAAATGTGAAGACAGCGATTTCCGAATATATTTCTCTGAAAGAGACACGAGCATTTTAAATCAAATATTTCAAGATGTAAATTTGTCATATTCGTCATACTACATAAAAATATATTTTGTCTAATAAACGTTAATCTATATTTTATATAACCTCAAAGTAATACGCGTTAGTCGAAGTTAAGTTTTAAGTATAGTTTGTAAGGTTTAGTTTCATTTAAACTGTGTTTAACAAGTGGAGATGACAATCTTATGAATTGGTTGTTTTATTACTTAACTGCATGCCACATCGATAAGCTGTGTATTATTTTTCAATTTCTAATTAATACGATCCAACCGTGAAGTATTTATTTTATTGGATTTTTAAAGCTGGCAACACATTCACCTAGGCCGTTTATTAAAACTTACATATTAAGTAAAAAGAACATCATAGGTTGTGCTGCGCCTCCACACAGTTACCATCCTTTCGGAGAGGACGTTTCTATGCCGAGTGTCATCACCGCGATGCTCGGTAACGAAGAGGACTTGACGGCGATGGTCTCCTTCTGCGAGGCAGTAATATCCCAGGAGGCCGAGCCGGTGAGGCCTCCAACCGCGGACAGGGGTGCGTAGCAGGCGCTACTTAATGAAATGCCCCTGTGCTCGTGTCGAGCTTCAGGATGAGAACCTGGGCCCAGTAGGACATGACTGCTCAGCAGCGACCGGGCAGTTGTCCCTTACGAGAAGTAGTGTTGCTTTCACCGGGGCCAGCCTGTCGCCGAGCTGCCGAAGGCGCTCGCAGTGGTTTTAGTTTGAGTTGGGCACTCCCAGGTGCGAGTCCCAAATAGGCATACCCGAGGATCCTGGCTACATGCCTTAATGCAGTTCCCTACGTTATCAAAAAAAGGTAAGTACTACCATCCTCCTTACTTATTTCGTAAAACAGCTTTGACATATTTCGGAAATAAGGACAGGGCAGTGTCATTGCTAGCACTATCTCAGGGATTTTCAAGAAAAGAGCATACCCATATTTGAAAGGCTGGCAACATACCTGCTAGTGACAGACTACCAGGTGAAGCGACTGTCCGTTTGCCCCCTCTTCTATAAAAAATCAGTTGTCTGTAAAGTCGGTTTACTGACGATAGTTGAACGTGACAAAGTCATAAGAAAATTTAACGCCTCACAGCGAGGCAACGCCGCATGCGTCATGTTTTTTCGTTCGTGCAGCCGGCTCTATCGAATTATAAGACGTTGTCACGTCAAAAGTTTCACCATTCTACGTCTCAGGATAGCCTGGAACGAGTTGCCTGGTCTAGTCCCGGTAAAGTTCATGTTCATGTGCGACGCTGGCCACTTACTCGTCTGACATGTTTTGTCTATGAAAGTAATATAAAAAGCGAATGATGATAGTTTCCAGAAGCTCCTCACCTGATATGTCCGATGCCGAGGTTCCCTTTAAGTTTGCGCATGACCTCGCCGTGTTCTTGGTGAGCCTCATGCCGTGGGCACATCTATCAGTTTCGGCAGACCCATGGAGACAGGCACGCAGCACTGCGCATCCATTTAAAACACTACTATTGTAAACAAGTCAGAAATGTCCAAACTTTAAAAAGTAAGGCTATTGCCCGCTCGCTGCATTCTTGGTCCAATATTTGTATTCGAACTGTTGACTTTGCGTTTAGCGCTCATCAAGGTTTGAGTACCGTTATGGTCAAGTAAAATTGTTCCTTATGAGTACTTTATAAGGATCCTAATACATGTAAATGAATCAAAGTTCTATATGGTCTATATGGTGATTTGGAGTTGAATATGGGACTGATAAGTTGATAGTTTTGTATGTTTCTATTGCATTGATATTTGTGTAGTCTAAATAAATCCTGTAAGAGGTATATTGCTTTGCAGCCAACTTGGGCCGGCACGACCGCGGTGGTACCTCTCAAATCAAATCAAATCAAAATATCTTTATTTTGTAACCAAAACCCGAGCTAATAAAAGCGTGGTAAAAAAAAAGAAGTCATTACGTCTCGCTCACATAACACCGGGGTCAAGTGACAGCTATGCTTATGAGTTTCCGGTGGCTCATTAGGGATAGAGAAAATGAGGGCAACACATCTGCATAATCTCTGGTTGTGCAGATCTGTATGGGCGTCGATAGTTTAAAGCTTCGACTGCTCGTGGCTCTCCTATGCTGTAAAAAATATCCCTGAACAGTTATTGAATGAAAAACGATATTTTAAGTCTGATTTAACGGGCTTCGTGTTATTTTTATTATCACTATTGGCCTACGTAAGGTTAAGGCTGTATAACTTAAAAAATAGTGGCTCAGTAGGCCTTTAGGAACCCTAGAAGCAACGAATATTTTGAATGGGAAAAGATAAACAGAATATGCGAGAAAATAATTGATAGCCCGTTTCTCGAAGACTTGTACCGGTAGAGTTTAAGGTTAGACCTCGTAATCAGACCTTTAGAACCCCTAAAAGCCACATTTACTTTCGATATTGACTTTGGCATGTAGTAAGAATAAAGGCTTGGTACTGTCTTAAAGTTTTGAATCTTGTGACGTATAAAATAAGAATTATAATGCTATACACATTTGCACGTTGAAGTTTTTTCGTTCAAGACCAGCTTTTGTTAAGCGTTTTATTGCTGCATACATTTTATGTATAAGTGATCCGACTTCACTCGCTTTAAAATTGATTAAAAATACCTTTCTCTAAAACAAGGTAAGTACATATTACCTCCCCCTTTATTTGGTCTATCAATTCCGAGTTTTTTTAGAGCGCTCAATAAGAAAAATCTTCAGCTTTATATTATTAATCAATAATTTAAAATCGTGTGAATTAATCATCATCAACATATATGTTCCACTGTTGGGCACGGTCCTCCTCAAAATCAGAAGGCTGTTGGGCCATAGTTCACCTATGCGATGGCTCCATGCGGATTGGAAAACTTCACACACCTTCAAAGACCTTAAATCACATCAGGCATGCAGGTTTCCTGACGATGTTTCCTTCAACGGTGAGCAAGCGATGATCTCATGCTCAGGTGCACGGAGAAACTTAGAAAAACCCATTTCAATGTACCACAGGGGTCAGGATTTAACTCAGAACTCTCACTCAAGAGAGAGCCTATACCCACAAGACCATCTTCTCTCACTCGTGTGAATTATTTGAACCTATATAAGTCTCAATTAAAAAAACTTATTTTTCACGCTACGTTCTTATTTCAAAAGTATAATATTTTCCTTTGCAATGGCGTCATTGTAAGTTAGTTTCCTGTTGCGGATGTCTTCAATGTTTTATTTAAGCAACCTTGACTCGAGGCATTGTATACTTGTCATAGATAATTAATTCTCGAAACTGGCAACACTCAACCACAGGTCACTCGAAGAGTTAACAAAAACAGATTCATTTTCAAACCTCATAACCAGTTTTCGAGTTTGTCATTGTTAAAAATAGCGTAAATGGATTATTTGTTACATATAAAGCAATTTAGGAATCGGTAAAATTTGCAGATGCATAAGAACATGTATTTGCCAAGGTTCTTTTGTCTTTCTAGTCAAAAATAAGCCCTTGAACATAATATATCGGTTCCATTAACTAATTAAGATGATGGAAGTGTTTGACTTGTTGTTGGTAAGTCAACGTCACCCATGGTGTCACCCATTAACGTTCGAGTTCAACCTGAACTGGTATTTTTGCCAGGACATCGGAGTAAGAGGCAGTGCCATGCTACTTTGCAGCCGAATTGGGCCGGCAGCTCTCGCTCACATTACACCGGCGTCAAGTGACAGCTGAGCTGTCGCGTTTCGTGCAGTTTGTGAATTTCCGGTGGCACATTGGCGGGGGGGGGGGGGGGGGGTAAGAAAAAAGAAGGCAACGCATCAACGGCGTCGGTAGTCACCATAAGGCTCAGACTGCTTGGTTACCTCCCTATGACATAAAAAAAAGTACTAAACCTTATTTCAGGTCTTTCCACTTTATCCTTAAGACAATTCTATTGGTATCAGCTTCCCGACTAGAAATTTTTTCGTGATCCTTAGAAGGACCGGACCGGGCATGCCCGATCTAGACCAGATAAGGAATGTAACGCAGATGATTTGCCTGGACCCGATCAGGAAAACCTAATCTGGACCCGATCAGGAAAACCTAATCTGGACCCGATCAGGAAAACCTTATCTGGACCCGATCAGGAAAACCTTATCTGGACCCGATCAGGAAAACCTTATCAGGACCCGATCAGGAAAATCTTATCAGGACCCGATTCGGAATTCCTAATCGAATCTGGATGAGATAAAAAAATTAGAAATCGTCTCCTTTCTTAATTTACCAGTAATGCTGGTGCCAAGGCTTTCCAAAATAATAGCTCTAGTTCTGACAGACCACATACAAATTATTATTGTTATGTATTTTAGTGATTGGTCTTAAAATTGAAAAATAGTTCTTAAAATAAAAAAAAAATTAACATAAACATAGGCTTAATTTGTTTACAAAATACTGTGATTTTTTGAAGTGACCAATCACTAAAATACATAACAATAATAATTTGTATGTGGTCCGTCAGAACTTGAGCTATTATTTTGGAAAGCCTTGGCACCAGCATTACTGGTAAATTAAGAAAGAAGACGATTTCTAATTTTTTTATCTCATCCAGATTCGATTAGGAATTTAGGATAGATTGTTACTAAGTATTTTAGTACTTGTTTTTATAATACCGTGCTTGTAGGTATGATTACCTTAACAATCAATGACCAAAAATATACACAGGGAAATAAAAACTGTTACATTTAAATATTAGAAGCTAAATATTGTGATTTATTTAAATGTTGCTACCTTAGGTTGGGTTGGGTTAAGTATTTTAGTACTTATTTTTATAATACCGTGATTGTAATATAGATCACCATATCAATCAATGACCAAAAATATACACAGGGAAATAAAAACTGTGTTACATTTAAATATTAGAAGCTAAATATTGTGATTTATTTAAATATTGCTACCTTAGGTTAAAAGAGAATAAAAGGGTTATTGTTAAGTATTTTAGTTACTTATTTTTATAAATACTGTGATTGTAATATTGATTATATCAATCAATGACCAAAAATATAGATAGTAAAAAAAAAACAAATAATAGTTTGACAAGAGTTTAATGAAAACATTAAAAACACTTCGCAGCCTATTATAGCTCACCCACACTAACTCTGGAAGGTCCGGCCTACTTGTTTTCTGGGTGCTGTCTGTGCTACTGAAGTAGGTGGTATGGTATCCTCACTGTCTTTTTGACTCAAGCTTGCTTCATTACAAATGTTGTGTAAAACACAACAAGCATTTATAATTCTAATAACTGTGTCCGGATGATAGTGAAGGACCCTGTGGCCTAGGAGACATCGCCACCTATACTTCAGAACACCCATAGTATGCTTTACTGTATAGTGTGCTACACAATTAAATTTGGTGTAGTGTTCTTCAGGTGAGCCAGCCGGAGCATCCAAATATGTTTTATCACAATAGTTCTTTGGGCATAGCCCGAGTCTCCTAAAACATAATAAATAATTATTGCATTACAATATTCATGTATGAAACAAATGCTCACTTTATTATGATTTTAACTTAGACTTAACAAGTGAATAAACAACTTCCCCAAAATTTAAAAAGGAAAGAACACATTCTAAGATTCCTTTATAATTTTTATGTTATTTGCCAATTTAAAGGTATTATGACTTCTTATACTGTGGTATTACTAAAAGAATATTATATCTATTAACATTTATAATTAATTTGTTTAAATTGTATAATATATTATATCAATATAATACCTATATACAATTTAAAGGTATTTACTAATAAAACAAAACACATTATTAAAACTAAATTACAGAATTACAGAATCCAAGAGTTAACTTACAATTAAAACATTCCTTAAGTGAAATCCTTTTCTATTATAAAACCTCTCATTTTGGGCTGGACGTATGAGATCCATATGAGTACCAACAATAGCACTTACTATGGATGTCATATGGAAGTTTTCATAAAATCTGAAATTAATGCAAATATTATTATGTAGCTCAATAAGTCAAATAGATTATTATAATTAGCACTTATTTGATTTATATTAATAGATAGGTATCACATAATATGAAGAACAATGTAGAACCAATCAATAATAAAATAATTTGAGATATATTTTTTAAGTATCCTACACATGCATTGAACTATTATTACTGTAGTAATTACAACTCACTGTACATAGGCCGTAAATAAAGAGAAAAGATGAACTATAGAAGAGGTTAGATTAATTATAGATATTTCTATTGACATACCTTATAACCCGCTTATACTAGATACTAGATACAAATCCAAATCGCTATGAATAACTTCAAAGCTTCATTATTGGTTAATTAAATTATTAAATTAAATTAAATAATTGTAATTACTTTCATGTTATTATGACAATAAGATATTAATTTTAATAAATCTATAATTCAAATAACAATACATTACCTGCTACGCCACGTATTTCAACATGAAACGTTGGCCACGTCGGATCAGGCTCATCACAATATTTCACCATTGTTTGTAATAATTTGCAATAGGTATTTAGAATTTTTTAGCAATGATTCAGGCATATATTTACATCCAGTACCACCGTATTCTATAAAATGATCTAACCAAGAACTTGGTACATACTAGGTATATCTATTTCTTTACTGGATGAATCATTTACAAATAGAACTAACACGTACTTGTAAGTCATCTGAAAAAACGGATTATTGAAATATAAAATTATTTTAAGAAATAGCAAAAAATTTTGCACTTTTTCAATGATTTCTGACTAACCTTGTACCTAATTAAACTTAATAACGAAGCTTTAAACACTACACAAATTTTTATCTAATTAATTTAATCCACAAGTTCGTATTTTATACACATTAAACTGAGTAATATAATAATCTAGATACTATAAGTTTATAGTACTTTATTCACTTTTTTTTAATTTAACACACATTATATTAATTATTCATAATCTAATTGTTTAAGTTATTCAGTTTTTTTGTTAAACTTATAAATTTCACTTTTAATTTATATATTTTAATATACTAATCGACATATAATTTTTACACAATATAAAAAAAAATAATATAATTATTAGTTAAATATTCAACAAATGATTCTCTATGACAAAAAACTTTTGTCACTTGCAAAATTGATAAACTGATCTACGTCTTCTTGCAACAAACAACACTGTATACAAGTTCAGACATGTTATTTTGTGACGCCACCCGCGGTCGCTTGTATAAATTAATATACTCACTATGTACATATTCGTTGTTTATGTTTTATTGATATTGATATTTTGGTACATTTTTTGATAAAACATACTATTCACGCGGTATATATTCTTAAATAATAAATATACTAATTACTATATACAGATTCTAAACAATGTATATAAAACAAAATTAGTTAATTATTCAACAGAAATTTTACACCACACAGATTTATTTCTTACTTCTGGACGCTTAAATATCATTGGTTCATATAATCATTGGTTATATTATCGAATTTTAATGAAGCGACACACTGTACAAAATGCGATGAGTCGTATTGTGACGTCACGCATCGCTTCATATACATTTCATATTGTATATACTATACTTGTGGCTTACTTGTGTTTATATTCATGTAATTTAATAGAAATTGAAGGCAGTTTTTTTTTGTTATATGTTATATCCCTTATAGTAAATATTAATTTAATCGTACTTAAAAAAAATTAACTATATTAATTCAAAATAAAATTAAAAATATATGCCGGACCTCATCTGGTCCAGCCCTGGTCCTGATGTAGTATGCCTTACCATACTTTATTATATTTTACATCAGGTTATCCTCATCTGGTCCAGACCTGGTCCTGATGTAGTATGCCTTACCATACTTTATTATATTTTACATCAGGTTATCCTCATCTGGTCCAGACCTGGTCCTGATGTAGTGTGCCTTACCATACTTTATTATATTTTACATCAGGCTATCCTCATCTGGTCCAGACCTGGTCCTGATAGGGCTTACCGGATTTGGCAAGCCTTATTCTATCCTGATCCGGTCCAGATATATTATCTGGTTCAGCCTAACTTTTTTTCTAGTCGGGTTGTGTTATGTAAAAAGTATACACCTTAAAAATAAGCAAAAACATAATATGAATGCCGACATTACTAACTTTGCATTTAAAAACAAAATATACCAGAAACTCAAAACTAAATTCTAAGATAATGGCTTAAAGTTTAAATTATATTTTCTGATAGATTATCTCAATTTGCCGTATATTTAATGTTTATGGGCATTTGGGACTTGAAATGAGATCATACTGGACCCAAGCTTGTTTTGGAAGACACGTACAGTCGCTTGTAATAATATGTACGTATTGTGCGAAATATACTGTAAATAATATATTATTCCTCAGCATAAAAAACCGTACCGTATCATTTATTATTAAAGTCATTACTTTTTTATCATTCAAATTATAATATCATGACGAATATAATGTTATAATTGGTAATTTGTTTTTTCTACCAGCGATAGATACCATAAATCATTATAATATCAGCATTGATTTCCACTGTTTAACTTCTGCACTAAGCAGCTTTTCTATGTTCTATACAGGGACTGGCGGTGTAATTATTAGTGTTCCTACGTACCCTACTACTACAATAATAATAATAATAATCGTCCCAGCCGGTTTCGGCCACGGCGATTGCATCCAACTCCGGTTTTGTCTTATAGAGCCGCTGTAAAGAAAGTCGGGAAAGGAAAGGTTTGGATCTTGAGAGTGGATAAGGGCAGATGAGCAGCAGCTCGGGGAGCCGGGGGCGTGTGGCGTACAGGGGGTACTTCAATTTCTACTACTACTATTTCTTCTACTACTAACACTAAATTTTCACGTCTCATAAAAGTAACGCATAGTTGCCCGGATCTGGCACAACAATGGCTAGACCCGGGTATACTCTACATTTATATAGTCGCGGGTGAACCCGAGAAACATTTATAGTCCCCGGCGAATTCGAGGAACATTTATAGTCCCCGGTGAATCCGAGAAACATTTATAGTAGCTACCCGGTGAACTCATTCCGATCCATGGACGTAAAACATGCAAGAAGCAACCGCTTTTAGTAATCTATCTTTTAAAAGTTTTACAGCTAAACGGTTTTAATTAGCATTGATTGGTTTAAATAATTTGAGCTGTTAAAATCTTGAGAAACAGGTATTAAACGAGAAAATAGAAGTTATCTTTTGAATGTAGATATATATTGACGTTTTATACATAACCGTAAATTAATGATGTGAAATCATTTCGATCCATGGCTCATAAACATACAATTTTAGTCACAAACTTTTCCCCGCGGTTGCATCCGCTCTCAAATTGAAAAAAAAAACCTTTTGCTTCAAAATATATAACTTCCTATAGGGTTATAAAATCTAAAATAATGTTTCGAAACCGACTGATAATTCTGGAGATGAACGCGTTCAAATAAACAAACTCTTCGGCTTTATTATATTAGAATAGACGATTGTAAATATATTAAAGTAACTAGTAAATTCACAGTTAAGTACAGTTTTAAATGAAATCATACTGTATATTGATACAAAAGGTGTAGAGCATAGATGGATAAATATATGAGAAACTTCATTTTATTATATATTCCATATGTAACATAACTCTAAGACATGCCATGCTGCTTTGCAGCCGAATTGGGCCGGCACTACTGGGTTGGTACCTCTCGCTCACATAGCACCGGCGTCAAGTTTTTTTCGTGCGGTTTCTGAGTTTCCGTTAGCCCATAGGGAAAAGGAGGGCAATGTATCAGCATAACTTTTGGTTGTGCGAATGACTATAGGCGTTGGTGGTCACTATAAGGCTCCGATTGCTCGGTTGCTTCTTTATGTTTTTTATGTTATTGGATAGGCAAACTGGCAAACGTGCCACCTGATGGTAAGTGGTCAACGTCGCCCATGAACATAAACCAGTTTACCTGGAACGAGCCCAGGCAACTCATTTATGTGTTGCCTATCCTGAGACATAAGGCGTTTAGTCTCGATGCCAGTAATTACACTGCCTGTCTCGCCCTTCTCTCCGAAACTCAGCAAAGCTGTTTCACGGGATATAAAAAAGCCGTTTGCGAGATAGAGTAATATAGTAATAAGCCAACAAACATAAAATTACACATAGATACATTGGGGTAACTATTAACATAGGACTAAAGACAGCACCAGCGCCATAAAACAAAAAACAAAAAAACGTCAAAAAGGGCTTTTACATGAAACGCACTTGATACAGAGTACTTTAAATAACTGGTCGCGCAGCATGAGATGAAATAAATGTGATTAAGAGACAAAAACATCTCGTCTATTTTCAACACAATAAGTAAAAAGGTTCGGTATTCGCGGGCATGTAAAAACTCCAGCGGCCATCTTTATCTTGGCAGTTGACGTGTGCGCCTTCTCGCTACTATAAATGACGAATAAAAAAAAAAAAATAGTCGTCTAAAAACAGCGTGCATATTATTATGAATGCGTGTTTGATTGTTTGTATAAATATCTAAAAGAGGGAGTGTTTTCTGGCATTAGAAAGAGTTTTCTGATTTCGTAATAAAAAAAGAACACAAATATGTATATAAAGGTATATTATGTTTGTATATAAGATTAAAACTCGTTAACAAATTAATGCTTAAATTTGAATTTTAAATTATAATATTTTACGTAATATGTGTTCCGTGCACATTAAAAATTGTTTCCATGTTTACATACATATAAAAAAAAGATTTTCTTAAGAAACAGGGTACTATGATTATCATCTTATTATCTCATGATGTAGTAATGATGATGCTTATGTTGATAATGAAATGCTTGCGCATCATTGATTTACTAGTTACCCTCTACTGGTAAGGTAACACTTTCCTGCGGGGTTATAATTCAGACTTCATTCTGTCAAAAAAAAAAATCCCTTCTTAGCTGATATCTACATGGCAAAAGTAATATTCCTACCAAATTTTAAGTCTCTAGGTCTTATTGTTCCAGAAATATCATGATGAGTCAATAAAGTCTTAGTCCTTAAAAATTATACATTGTATGATTATTCTCAAATGACTTTACCTAAAAAAAGCTTCTTTGCGAATCGCGCCAAAATCTTACCTCTACTTTCGATACAAACTGGGGAAAAATATTGTTCTTATATTAACTTAACCACCTTTATACATTTTTTATACAATAAGTGGAGTACCTACATTTTGATTTCTTTCATCGCCCAAGAACCTTTTGCAACACTTTATTTTTATTACTTTTCGCAACATTTTGAATTTAGATGACAAACCATTTCCGTTCCCGAACGTAAGAAGTGACGACATCTTGTCCCACGGTGTTCGTCGTTTAAATTCAATTCGCGCGCAATTTGTCATCATCTGTGATCTGTCACACGGTGTGTGCATTATTTATGTCTTGTCGATCGTATTTTTGATTACTTTTTTGTCCGCGTTCGATTCGGTTTTTTTGGCCATCAACTTTTTTCGCCCACAGCTTGATTTTCGATAATTTCTGCGAATTGTCATTGGATAAGTACAGTCTTGTATATTACGGTTGTGGAATTTCCTGATACAAGTAGGTACAATATCTATGTATATAAAACAAAAACAAACATCCCGTAAGATACCTATGCGTAAAATAAATTACGAAGTTAGATAAATTTAGATTGAGGCCTAGAATAATTGGTGGAGTTGGAGTAATTGGTGGTTCCTGAGATTAGCATCATCATCATAATCATCAGCCTCTATCCACTAGTCCACTACTGAACATAGGCCTCCCTCAAAGAAGCCTAAGACGACCGATCCCTCGTAAAGGATCGCAACAAAAAAACAAATAAGTATTTTAATTATTCTTTTATACGAAAACAACTAGTGTTATATTCTAGGTTCATTTGCATAAGAAACTCAGAATAAAGACTTTGTGCAATGCTTTTAGTGTTTATATACGTTTATATGTAATAAGATTCATAATAACCCTGCACGTTAATAACATACTGGACCAGTATTTATAAAAACCTTTTTTTAATATTTCTACATTAAGAACATAGTTACTAGATATATGCCTAATTATGTGTACGAGAGGACCTGCATCTTGATATTATGTTCGTTGAATAAGGCCTTTGTGTGGACGAAAGAAACCGACCATGTGCTAGTCGGACTTGCGCACGAAGGGTTCCGTACCATTACACTTTGACTGACACTTTAACAAAATATATGGTTTATTTTGAAAAAATGTATTTTTTTTAAATATGAAAGGTAAATTACAGTTTACGATTTATGACGTATTAAAAAAAAAACTACTCATTAGATCCCGCTCAAACTAATTTTCGATGGAAGTTTGAATGATAATGTACATCATATATTTTTTTTAGTTTTATCATTCTCTTATTGTACAGGGGGGGGGGGGGGGTGGCGACACACATTTTACCACTTTGGAAGTGTCTCTCGCGCAATATCATACCCACACGTATGGGTTTGATGAAAAAAAAAATTGATTGTTTTTTTCTACTTTTGTGTAAAAATTTTAATGCGGTTAACAGAATAAGTGGCTGTGACATACGGACGAACAGACAGACAGACAGACATGACGAATCTATAAGGGTTCCGTTTTTTGCCATTTGGCTACGGAACCCTAAAAAGAAAAATGACATTCAGAACGGTGGTTCAGATGAGAATATTATTAAAAATTAGAAAAAGGAAGATTTTCTAAAATGTCTATGTTGAGAGTTGCGACTCCTCGAAATTAATTGAATCTCACTAGAAAAACTGTATCAGGCTGTATCGTGCGTGTGACAATGACTTTTAATCAAGAGACATGTAGGTTTCCTCACATTTTTTTTCACCGGTGTTTATACATGTTTAAATATTCAATGGGAACCCATACATAATATGTCTCTAACTCTATTTTTATGTTTTTTTTCTTTAACGCCGGGAAATGCTCTGAGGCATTCCGCCTGGGGAGTGGGTCTCCCTAGGCGGGTATGTGGGACTCCCTGCGCCCAAAAGATGGTAAGTGGACGCAGCTCTACCCACTAAAACCCGGCGAGTGCCACCAGAGCCGCCTTTGGTGAGGTGCCCGGATCTGTTAAGCTAACAGGGCACTTCGACGACAAGGCCTGAACCATGGTGGGGTTAGTTTGATGTTTGTACATCCATACAATCAATTTCGTACAAATAAGATCGTATTTCATGTGATGTTATTTGCTAGTTAAAACAAACTTTCCTTCATATCTCAATCTTATTTTAATTCATATTTAAAATCAGTATTTATTATTATCCCTCTTCTTCTTTTATGATATACTATCACGATTGTGATTTTGCCAGTGTCAAATATGTGTATGGCAAAATAGCTAAAATAGTTTAAAAAAGGAAAACAGTGTTGTTACCATAGACTTAGAAAATACTTATATTATATGTTTATGGTTGTTACTAAAAAATTAATTCGATTTAAATTCAAATGCCGTTTGTTGAATACACAGACAGTTCATCATAATATTTCCAGGTATATTGTGATGAGCTGCGGCCACCGCATTGTGTGTTATTTATACTAGATGTTCAATTTATAGATAATGTTGCCAACATTGTTAACGTGTATAATTTTATTATTGAATAAAAATATTTTTACGGATAATAAAAATACGTTTTTACTGTTCGTAAAAATAATATAGTGGCGTCGGTCCCTGGAGAGACTGACCAGCCGTCAAGGTGCCCTGTTTTGCTCAATAGATCCGGGGCACCTCACCAAAGGCGGCATTGGTGGCACTCGCCGGGTTTTAGTGGGTAGAGCTGCGTCCACCTTACCACCTTTCGGGCCACCTGGGAAGACCTACTCCCCCACAGCTCGCGGGATGCCTCAGAGCATTTGCTTCGCCCAAGGTGCTGGGCTCACCCTAGGCTACTGAGCCCCACTGCCACGACAAGGCCCTAACCACGGCGGGGATTCGATTCTTTAGTATCTTATTATAATTATTATAATTATTATAATTAATTATAATTTTTGCGACGAACATGACGTTTAAGCGTTGTATTATACAATATGCACAGTATAAAGATGCACAAAATAAAGAGTTTTACTTCAAAAATTGAATTGAAAAATGCGTAAAGGTTGTGCACATCTATCCTTTGTTTATTATTCTAATTTTTATATGCTTGACATACTAAACTATAAGAAATGTGAATCTATTCCAACAAATCAATGTCGCAGATGCATGGAAAATGATAATAGCATTACAATGAGTCAATACTCGCGACAAGTATTCTGAACCTTCCTTGTCCGGTATGAGCGTTACTCACTATCATCATTATCATCATCATCATCATGAATCATTATCATTAACTAAGACTTTTAATAAGTAATGGCATCCAACCGAAAGCACGGTGATAGATATTATGTCTCGTGAATCGTACCTCTATAAACGTGTATTGCGCAAGGAATGCATGGGGCAAAGTTACCATTTATTATGCACAGGAATAAATCTTATATTTCTAAAATATAGGCCTCCTTCAATGAACGCCAAGACGACCGATCCCTTGACACTCGCATCCAACGCGGACCGGCCACTGCACGGAGATCGCCTTCCCACCTGGTTAATGGTCGACCAACACTTGGTCACTTATTTTGAACAATACAAATTATTTCTTTATTTTTGACATAGACAAAATAGACCGAATTACGGTAGTTTTTCACACGTATGGCAACACTTTTTTCGTAATAAAATGTACCCACACAGAAGCTTTGTGCGGCTGTCGTCGAATCTACATACAAAGGCCCTCAACCGGGCCAATAAGACTGTCAGTACTGTCACTAACGGAGTTTTTATACCGCTAACAATACATGCGGTGATTAATTGAAATATCTTTTTACTAGTAGCATAGTAAAAAATACTATTAAGTTTTTTGAGGTTACGATTTGCGTTACTAGTTTGTAATCTAGGTCCATGCGTTACCGCAAAAAAACTCGGTGTCAAATCTCATGGTTCTTCTTCGAACACATTTAAGCTATTTGAAGGAAGAAGTGGTGGTGTAATTTTTCTTCCTTTTCTTTGATCTCGAGTCCAACATTGTAAGTTTGCATGCGTGCATGCACGAAGCACTCGTTTATATAGTTTAGGAATTAGGTGTGATCCAAGCATGCAGGAATTGAAAACAATTATTTTAGCTTATCTGTGAGTCTGACCAAAACACCTTATCATTTTAATCATAGTTGTAATACATCTAAATTCAAAATTTTATAAAACCGCCATTGCAGTAAGTAGTGTGAATAAAGATTTATATTTTTCTTAAGAATAGACAAGCAAGAGACGAGTTGGCTAAAAAATACCAGCTGTTTTTTTTTCTCTACTGATCCTGAATTATTATAATGATTTTCATATGTTCTGTGTTAACACAACTTTGTTTCTACTAAAATTCCAATTCCTGATAAATAGAATACTGTATTCTAGACTTAATAGGATAACGGTCTCCTTTCTCCGCATATAAAATACATTTCTGAAATAGATTTAATCTATTGTTACAGAAACAAGACGACAATGTGACGAAGCCGTTCCCGCCAATACTACTGTCGGCCATCTTGATTATAGACAAGCTGTGTTGCCAGGTAAATTGCATAGACTGATGTTTTATCAGTTGTTTACATTATACTGAATTAATTTAAATATTTATAGTTGCATTACACTTGGTAATTATTTTAAAACGTATGTAGCTGTTGTGATGAGTAGAAAATACAGTTATAGATAATTGATATAGAAATATCGACCTTTCTCGAACAACTAAGCGTTTTATAAGGTACCGTACCTTATAAAATGCTTATTTGTTCTATAATTATCGCTATTCTATATAGCTATAAGGTTTACGGCTTTTAATATTGCCAAAAAGAGAAAAAAGTCTTATTAAATGTACTTATTGTTTTTGAATGCTTACGCGAATGTCATCACATGGTCCTTTACATGATCCTCCTGTGACCATGGCTGTAAAGTATCCGAAACGTCTGGTTAATCCGCGATAAAATCCGTAAAAGTTGTTTCAATAAAATGTTTTATTATTTCTCTACATTTTAGTATTTTTGGGTATAACTTATTGATATAATATACGATATGAAATTTAAGGTATTCAATAAAGGCCTGTAAAATGACATTGCCGTCATCATGATTTACGCCTTCTATTAATTTAGAACTTACAAGTTACCATAGACAAAAATAATTGGTTTATGCTATCTGGCAATATCAACACATTTTTGTTTACTCATGCGTTATTTATTATATTTTACTTAAAATAAATATAAACATAGCATATTATAATAATAACTTATATTTATATCTAAATCTAATTCTTAATTTTTTCTAAGCTTCTGGAAGGTCCTTTTTACCTCTTCATATAGTATAATTAAGATTTTTATTGTTTATACCGTTCAGCTGTTTAAGATCAATAATCGGATACCGGTATCGAGCTAACAGGCTGTTAGGAATGCAATGGCTATCTACAATCGACTCCGCGACACTTCAATGGCGTATGAAATATCTGACTTCAATTATTCAGTTTCAACCTCTTTGCTTTTATTTTAATTGTTGTGTCTAATTGGATTTTTTATCAATTAATTAATGGACTATTTTTGAATATATCTTTAAACTTATTAGGGGTTTGGGGACATGAACTTTAGTGCATGATAGGTCTACGCCTATTGCAGCACTATGAAACGAGGGGAAGCGATTAATGTTTAATTCCACCATCCTGCTTGTACCGGTGGGAGAGTTGCGCAATGCTGGCTCCCGTCTGCACGGGTACCATCTGCTTGATTCTCGCGTGAAACAGCTTTTGCTGTGTTTCGCAGATAAGGGCAGGACAGGCAATGTAATTGTGGCACAGATACTTTACATCTCAGGATAGGCAGCACATGAATGAGTTGTCTGGGTTAGTTCCAGGTAAGCTCGCTTACGTTCATGGTCGACGTTGACTAGCAGACGTACCTCCTGTTGACTTACTATCAGGAGGTACGTCTGCTAGTTTGTCTGACAAAGTAACATAAAACCCATTTTTTAGGGTATTACAATCTGTGGGTCCATGTAGGTTTCTTTAAAAAAAGATTATTAGCAAGCTTCTGACAGGTTTGATGAATTGTGATGAGTTTTTGGATACAGATGATTAAAACACAAAAAAAGGTAACCAAAATATACATACCTCATAATAAACAGGCAAGAGATGGGCCAAAAAATTGTAAATCATAATTCAGAAAATTTTAAGTTACTCAGGTGCAAGAAAAAATACGTAAGTATAGGCTATGCTCGTTATGAACGAAACGAAATGATACTTGCCAAATTAACAATTATGTATTTTTCATATTTTTCCTCGTCCATGTTTATATTTCTCACGCATACAAATACATGAATGCACAAGCAAATATAATGTGAAATTACTACAGTTATGGTTAAGAAATTATTGTTTTTTTTTTGTTTAAATAATCATATCTATATAAAGAAAAATGAATCGCCGAAATGTATGTACGCACTTCGGAACCACTGCACCAAATTAGATAATGCTTTTTTTTTTTGGTTATCGTCAGGACAAGGTTTGTATAAAAATTTTTGGGACAACGTTTGCCGGACTCAGCTTGTAGTATCCTGCTTTTATCTTAACTTCATCTTACATGTACGAAAAGCATGAATGAGTTATCGGGGCTACTTCCACATGAACTCGTCCATGAGGGACCTTGACCACTTACTATCAGATATGTGACTCGTCTACCAGTTTGCCGATACAAATAACATAAAAAATTAAAAGGTTTGGGTACAATTCTAGTGTTTTTTTTATGAGTTTGAAAACTCTCCAGTAACATCTCTTCCTCTCATATGTTGAATCGTTAACGATCATCTCCATCATTAGCTATCTTGCTTTGACATCCGGCTTAACGGGATCTTGTCGGCGGACTAATTATATTTTATAATTAATAAAACCCTACAAGAACTAAACGGGAAAATAGAAATGCAATAATCTTTTATAAGCAGTAATCAAAAAACCGAGAGCTTAAAAGTTTTTATGGTTTCTTCAATTGATCGTTTCAAGTGCAACTCGTTTAGCTTTGACATAAATCAAACCATTTTGTCATTATTGTCAATTAAAAGCTGTACAATATTCATAAATAACTGATTATAAATAGAGGAGATATTATGTTTTATGGCAACACAGAGCGCTTGTTACGGGCGCCATATTGGATTTTAATTAAATATAAATATTTATTTTCCACTTGATTTTCATTTGGGCGGTTGACTTCAAAGTTTCGATATTATAGAAAATATAATAAATCAGAGTATATTTAGTAAAACACCATAAAATATTGGAAATTTTAAAATAAAATTCAATTATTACTACTTACGCGACGGTATCGTAAAATGTAGCAAAAGCCTTAAACTTAAACAAAGAACCTTCTTACTGCAATATCAATAAAATTAACTTGAATATAAAATTTACAATGCTCTTTTCTTTTTTTTTACCCGCGACGGAACGGAGACTGTATATGCGTTTGGGGTGAGAGGCAGTTTGTGTGTGTAAACCCATTTTGCCGCTTATCTCAAAGACTACTTGTCCGATTTTGATGAGGTTTTCAGAGATGAGTACGGATTAGATTGGTGCATATTATAAGATAGATATTAAGTTGATAACTCACTAGAGGGCACTGCAGTAAACGTTTTTTGTACAATCCAATGTTGCCATTTTTCTCCAAAACTACTATTTTAATTTTGATATGAATTTCAATGATGGGTTTGGGTTTGATTGGTGCATGTTCTTAGATAGGTGTTACAATTACAACCCACCAGGGGGCGCTGGAGTAAACATTTGATTTGATGCGGTTTTAATTCAAGTTCACAACCGACGCCAGGAGGCCGTGTGGTCGCAGACTGCACGGTAGGCGGGGGGCAACCCCCCACTTTATAAATCAAAAGTGAGCCGAATGGGCTCACACTAATCCGATGAAGCATTAGGGCCATCGGGCCATTAGCATAGGTCCCTCCGAAAAAAAAAAAAAAGGTTTTAATTCAGTGATGGGTTCTGGTTTGATCGGTGCATGTTCTTGTATTATGTGTTACGATGAAAACTCACCAGGGGGCGCTGAAGTAAATGTTTGTTTGTGGAAAACCAAAACTACTAGTCCGCTTTAGATGCGATTTTCGGTGATAGGTTCGGGTTTAATTATGGTACGTGTTCTTAAATGTGTTACGGTGACGACTCACCAGGGGGCCATGCAGTAAACATTTATTTGTACCAACTAATGCTGCAATTTTTCTCCAAAACTACTAGTCTGATTTTGATGCGGTTTTCAATTATGGGTTTGAATTTAATTGGTGCATGTTATCAGATAGGTGTTACAATTACGACTTACCAGAGGGCGCTGCAGTAAATATTTGTTTTGATGCGGTTTTCATTCAGTGGTGAGTTCTGGTTTGATTGGTGGATATTCATATATTTTTTATGACGATGAAAATTCACCAGTAGGGCTAGCATGCGCGCACGACAAAATTTTGTCTACGCCTTTTCTCGTATTATTTCATATAAGTAATACGAGAAAAGGGGTAGATACAATTTTGCCGTGCGCGTATGCTAGCCCTTCAGGGGGCGCTGCAGAAAACATAATATTTTGTTTGTGCAACTACTACTAAGTCCGTTTGGGAAGTGGTTTCCGGTTATAGGTTCGGTTTAAATTGTGTTGCATGTTCTTAAAAATGTGTTACGGTAACACCTCACTAGGGGGCGCTGCAGTAAACATTGTTTTTACAAAACCAAAACTACTGGTCCGATTTGGATGCGGCTTTTAATAATGGGTTTGTGGTTGATTAGTGAAGATTTTTAAATAGGTGTTACGGTATTAACTCACTAGGTGACGCTGCAGTAATATCTAGTCCGATTTTCATGCGGTATTCATTATAGGGTTTGTGGTTGATCAGTTAAAGTTCTTAAACAGATGATACGGTGGTAAATCACTTGAAGGCGCTACAGTCATTAATATATTTAATTTTAGCTTCTACATATTTAATATTAATTAGTTTTATAGAGCATACTCTATAAAAAGTTTGAAATAAAAAGCAAAATTAAAAATTTTGAAAAAAACCCACGACGGTTAAAACATAATTGAAAAATGATAAAATAATTAAAATACCCCGACATTTAAACAACAGAGTATCAGTATTCGTAGCACTTCCCTACGCACCTATTTGGTTCTAGCCCCCGACGGATTATATTGGGTTTTATATTAAGTTCATAGGGACTTGAATAATATGTTATTGCCACATCTACGTCTTCGAGAACCAAATAGGTGCGTAGGGAAGTGCTATGAATACTGATACTCTGTTGTTTAAATGTCGGGGTTTTTTAATTATTTTATCATTTTTCAATTATGTTTTAACCGTCGTGGGTTTTTTCAAAATTTTTAATTTTGCTTTTTCTTCGTTCCCGTGCCCTCTAGTGAGTTATCAACTTAATATCTATGTAATAATATGCACCAATCTAATCCGAACTCATCTCTGAAAACCGCATCAAAATCGGACAAGTAGTTTTGGAGATTAGCGGCAAAATAGGGTTACACACACAAACTGCCTCTCACCCCAAATGCATATACAGTCTCCGTTCCGTCGTGGGTAATAAATATAAAAAAGCAAAATTACACATAAAAAACCCACGATGGTTAAAATGCAGGTAATTGAAAAAGAATAAAATAATTAAAAAAACCCCGATTTAAAGAATTTATGCAACTAGAGATAATAAACTTTTTTTTTTTTTTTTTTTTAAAGATAATAAACGTAAAAAACGTAAAAAAAATGTTCCCATTTCTCTCCAAAACTACTAGTCAAATTTTGATGCGGTTTCATCACTGTTTTAAATTTGAAGAAATATAAGTATAGCAATAAAATATCTCCAAATTATTTACGTTACTATAAATCTACAAATCTTGTCCATTCAATGGCAGCCCCCGACGGATTATATTGGGTTTTATATCAAGTTCATAGGGACTTGAATAATATGTTATTGCCACATCTACGTCTTCGAGAACCAAATAGGTGCGTAGGGAAGGGCTATGAAAACTGATACTCTATTGTTAAAACGTCGGGGTTTTTTAATTATTTTATCATTTTTCAAGTATGTTTTAACCGTCGTGGGTTTTTTTCAAAATTTTTAATTTTGCCTTTTTTAAAATCATCTTTTTAAATATGTCTTGCCTTTAATGTATACATATATTTAAACTTGCGGACATTGTTCATTTAACCGTTTATGTTACTTTCCAAAGGCATGACTCTACATTCGCACAAGTATTATAATAAAACAATTTAGTAAAATAAGATCGGATTGTTGACTTGTACATAGAGTTGATATTCGCATATATTGTATTAATGGTTTCATTTCAAATTCACGCGTAATATCTGCAGACTCTACATTGTAATAGTTATTAAAATCACCGCTAGATGTCACTAAGTTGGTTCTCTACATTTCTACATCACGCTAGTAAAGACGCGGCGCATTTATAGACTACCGCGGGCAGACGTTGTGAAATCATACTTACCTGGCGTAGGGGACACCGTGATCAAGAAGGCGGTTCCCCCAGAGCGAGGCCCTTCCATTGCACTGCGGTCGGGTTGACCTCTGCGATTATCCCTAATGCGGATAACTCGGACGCGTAATTTTTGGTAGTGGGGACTGCGTACGCGCCGTCCCCTTCATAATAATTAAAGGCTATCCTATTATAGAGTAGAGGCATTAGGCACAGGACACAGGTCACTTGATGCTTTCCGTAAACTCAGATCGTTTGTTATCTATCGTTCACATTTAACGATTTGTTAAATTGTTACTCAGACAGGCCTATTAAAAATATCGTCACCACTCCACAACTTTATAGCTCAACTTCAGCGTGTTTTCTTCCTATAATGTTGTGAATTCATAATTTATCGCTGGTAGACGAACAAGTTAAATCGAGGACTTGAAATTAATATATATTTTATTCCAATTTTGCACCTATTGTTCAGGCGCTAGCGCCCTGTGTTTAGGTTAATAATAATTGATCACGGAGTTTTCATTGTTTTAGTTTTATTTTATATTTTAATATTCGAAACTGCAATTATTTTTGTAAAATTTTCATTACAAATTTTACATTCATTATAATATATCTTTCGGCGCCGTCTTACGAACATTAAGATTCAGAAAATAAATGTTAAATATATTCTGGACTATTACTAGCCCCAAGTACATCCAAAACTACCTATAATTAGAGAAAAACTTAGAATTGACAATAAATAAATCAATTGTATGTAAGATTTAACTTTAGTGAGTATATAACTACATAAGAATTTTAAAATGAAATATTTATATTAACAAAATAAATATTTATTATACCTTGATATACATATGTATTTGCATATTTGATAGAGTCATTGAACGTTCTTGTACATATTACTCTGTATCGTTGAAGATATTCCTAAGAAATGTAATGTAATGTTAGTTTTGCCGTCTTTGGTACTTAAGTATGATGTCCACATAATTCTAGTTGAGAGGACCAAGATCAACAATAGTAGAGTAGGCTGCACTTTGTTTCAGGCGACGAACGGGGGTGCGCAGGAGGTGCGCCTCCAGTAACGCCCCTGTGCTCGTGTCGGGTTCAGGATGGAAACCTGGGCCCAGTATGACACGACGTCGCAGGGACTGCCTAAGCAGCCGGGCAGTCCCCTCTTAAGAGGAGTAGTCTGACCTTCGCCGGGGCCAGCCTGTCGCTGAGGTGATCATGTTGCCTATAGACCGCTCGCGCTCGCAGTGGTTTTAGTTTACGGGTAGGGCACTCCCAGGTGCGAGTCCCACATAGGGTCAGGATCTACCCAAGATCCTGGCTACATGCGTAAAAAGCATTTTTAGCACATTTAAGCACCCTGCGACAACAAAAAAAAAGGCTGCACTTTGTTTCGTTCTATATACTTTATTCTAATAGTAAGGCGTAGAGCATAATTTTAGGCACCATACAATACTTTTTTAATATCAATGTAGCAACTTAAGAAAGGGTAACCCAGGCCTAATATAATAGTGGCCCCCACCACGGTTCAAGCCTTGTCGTGGCGTGGCAAAGCTAAGTGAACCGAGGGGCTGCTCTTTGTACCCCTCTTATAAGAAGAGGGGACATAAGAGTAGGAAGGGACAAGGGGCGAGGACGGGGACCTCACCCCATGGCATAGTCCCGACGTTATGAGGGGTTGTTCTGTGGTGCGGGACAACTCCTCTGTGGTGGTGGCGGTCCCTTGAGGGACAGGTTGAGGTGCCCTGTTTTCTCAATAGATCCGGGGAACCTCACTAAAGGTGGCATTGGTGGCACTCGCCGGGTTTTAGCGGGTAGAGCCACAAACTATATAGGTACGTAGTATAGAGAATACTACGTATCGGTAGAGCTGCGTCCACTTACCATCTTTAGGGCGTAGAGTCCTACATACCCGCCTGGGGAGTCCCCAGCGGGATGTCTCAGAGCATTTACCCGCGTAAAAGAAAAAAAAGTATAATAGTGGCCAAACATTTGTGCGATGTTACCATCAACTGGCTCTGTTTGCCTGCCTTTAATGATAAAATATTTGCTAGATGTGGACATAATAAGATAATGTAGGTTACTTAAATACATACTTTTAAAGCATGCACTAATTATAATAATGTATAACTAATAACGCTAACAACATTATCTAGACTTAAACCAGTCTAGACCGGTGTATGACTAAAGTGCATGTCAGTAACTTAGTGTCGCAAATAGCTCGGTTACCTAATAGGGAACTAGTATCGCTAGAATATTAAGCTTATGGTTGTAAGCTTTGTTTTGTGGTATATAAAATATGTATATGCGAATATTTACATTTATCTCGAACTAGCTGTTGCACGCAGCTTCGCCCGCGGTAACTTACTTAATTTAACTCCTATTACCTATTCACAGAGTGATGCTATATTGTCTATAGTCTTCCTCGATAAATAGGCTATCTAACCCCCGAATACTCAAACGAATCTCAAATTTAAGACGTACTTAAACTCAAGCTACGACGTGTCAGATTCAAAGAAAAAAGAGGGACAACACGAGTTTAAGTACGTCTTACATTTGAGATTCGTTTGAGTATTCGGGGATAACACTGAAATAATTTTTCAAATTGGACCAGTAGCCCGATTCACGTAACAAAACTTCAACGATATCGTAGCGACATCCACGGTTTGACAGCGTTTCGTATGCACGTACAAATATACACGTACAAATATATACGTTCTTGTCACAAATATAAGACGATCGAGAAACGATCCTATTGTAGTTCTATCGACGAATCGTTAGGGGGTATTCACGTATGTCAGACGGACGTCAACCGTGGCTTGCGCGGTATTCACTTCCAGTAGTTCCTGAGATTAGCGCGTTCAAACAAACAAACTCTTCAGCTTTATATTATTAGTATAGATTAGAGAGCTTCTTTATCCGCCATGAATACCTACTATTATTTTGATATTATAATAATATGGTTCAAAGTTTAAAGATAGTTTAGGTCGCGATGGGTGGCGCTGCTTTTTGTGTTCGGGCGACGTTTCTTGGACTACTGCAGTTGTATATGAAAGCTACCTACTTTGCTTTGCTCTTTATACGTGTAAGCTGCCTTTCATCACCATCATGATTATTCTTTATCCGTCCACTGCTGAACATAGGCCTTTTCTTTACCCCGCAAATGCTCTGAGGCATTCCGCGGGGGAGAGGGTCTCGCCAGGCGGGTAAGTGGGACTCGCTGCGCCCGAAAGGTGGTAAGGTGGACGCAGCTCTACCCACTAAAACCCGGCGAGTGCCACCAATGCCGCCTTTGGTGAGGTGCCCCGGATCTGCTGAGCAAACAGGGCACCTCGACGGCTAGTCAGCCAGTCCCTCAAGGGACCGACGCCATCTCTCCAGAGGAGTTGTCCCGCACCACAGAACAACCCCTCCCAACGTCAGGACAGTACAAGGGGTGAGGTTCCCATCCTCACCCCTTGTCTTTTGGTCCCTCTTCTTATAAGAGAAATCGCTACGCCTTCGGACATAGGCCTCCTTCAATGAACGCCAAGGCCGATCCCTCGCCACTCGCATCCAACACGCACCAGCTACTGCACGAAGATCGTCTTCCCACCAGGTTTTTTTTTCACATAAACCCAGCCACGAAAACCTCACAGGGTTTATCTGGGCAAGGTGAGTCGTACAATGGTTAATGAACGCCTTTCGTGATGGATAGTTACTAAGGCTTTTGAACAATAACACGATTTTAAACTAGTTCCTTGGTCCCCTTGGGTACTTGTAGGGTACTATCAGATTGCTAGAAAATAGTGAAGAATTTTCCAAATTATACACCACAGGCACTGATACAGACATTTTATTATTGTTACACATTTTATTACATATTTTATTTGCGGGATTTAACTTTAAGACTTTCCGTGTAGTCCGGTTGTTTACTAGAATCTAGAAACCGTTCACCGTTTTCTATGAATTTATAAAGATAAATAAAAACTACATAAATCGTATGTTGTGTATAAAAACTATAAGAAGCTGTTTTGTGTTATACGAAAAACACGATATTTTTATCAAGAGACCAGATTTGAATCTTTTGTATACGCTGCAACTCGTTTGACGGGTTGCCAAAATATTTCTGGATTATTCTGTGCAGTCTAAACTTTGCATAACGTTAATTTCATTGTAGTAACTTCTGTGTAGATGACCCTTCGTAGAAATGCTTATAGCGGTTTGCTATTATTTGCTTAGTAGAATTCCACTTTAAACAAAGCTTGAATAGTGGGCAGAAAATAATAAGACAGACAAATAAGGTATACTCTTTCATCTACGAGGAGTAGTCTGGCCTTCGCCGGGGCCAGCCTCTTGCTTAGGTGATCCTGTCTGTTGCCTGCATATCCGGGACCCTCAAAAAGCGGCTCAAGTCGCTCGCAGTGGTTTTAGTTAGGGTGGGCACTCCCAGGCGAGACCCACATTGGGTCAGGATCTACCCGAAGATCCTGGCTGCATCCATAAGGATTTCCCTGCGAAAAAAAAACTCTTTCATCTCAAGTGTATCATCACCATCAGCCTCTATTCGCCCACTGCTAAACATTGGCCTTTTTTGATGACGCAGATTAATGCTTTCGCATGATCCAGGTTTACCTCGGGTAAGGCTTCTGGACCTATGGACTCGCACTTGGGAATGCCCCACTAAACCATCTGCGAGCGCCTTCAGCCGCTTTTTGAGTGTCCCAGATCTGTAGGCTACGGGATTATCTCAGCAACTGGCTAGCCCCGGCGAAAGTCAGACTACTCCTCGTAAGGGGGCCCGGCCGCCACTAAGCAGTCCCCGCGACGTCATGCCATAGTGAGCCCAGGGTCCTAACCTGAACCACCAACCCGACGCCAGGAGGCCGTGTGGTCGCAGACTGCACGGTTGGCGGGGGGCAACCCCCCACTTTTATAAACCAGAAGTGAGCCAAATGGGCTCACACTAATCCGATGTAGCATTAGGGCCTTCGGGCCGTTAGCATAGATCCATCCGAAAAAAAAAAACCTGAACCCGACACGAGCACATGGGCGTTACTGTAGGCGCATTAAGTAGCACCTCCTACGCAGAACCGGCGCAGCAAAATTTGGCGGAATTCGTTTCATACAAAACACATAACATTACCGATCTATTCCGGTTATATGCTCGATGCCTGACACCACTTGATGGTTCACTCCTTGTCCTAACTTTGTCTATCCTAAGACATCGAAATAGTTTAGAAGAAATTGGTCCTGTCAGAACAAATATAGACATCTAAACAAGTTTTAGAACATGGACAACACAGGTCACTGGCTCCACAAGATGATATCATTTCTAAATCCTAAGTTAATACACTAATTCGTTTCTCCCATATTTGAGAACACCTAATATTATAAAGCATACTTCAAAATCGTTTGCAGAGGCAGCCAGTTTCGTTGCGAAAGACGAAGATTGGGCGGAAAAAGGTTGATTAACATTATATTTTAACAAATATATTTTTATTTTCTAATAAAAAATTTAAGTACTTAATAATCATATTTATAAATATTTGTTATCATTAATATTTTTCCTACATAAAATATTATCATTATCCAGCAATAAAAGTGCAAAAAAAAATAGGTAGATTTAATGATACCGGTGTTGCCATATTAAACTGCGTAGAATATTCATGGAAAAGCGCCTGTAAGCTCGATGCGTTTCTTAAAAGCACTATTGAAATGTCCTTTAGGATGTGTCAGGAAGAGATTGCCTGAGTAGATTATAAGCTTTCCTCTTTTAACTTGTATATATGAGTCTTTTCCGCCAGACTTTCTTTTTTTAAACGTCAAGACGATTAATAATATTATGTTCTTACATTTAATGGCATTTAAAGCAGTGGTTAGACTCTTGAGTTTTGATTATGATACAAAAGGATGTAACACAAATTTTATTTTATTGCGGTATTCTACTGGAAATGGTTATCCCATAAGGGCCGATCATCCCTTCATTTATATGCATCTATGATTCATGTTTTAACATATTATCATGTAGGTTTGACAATCGATAGATCATACTTAGAATAGACTGAATAGTTATATTTATTCTCGAGAAAATATTGTTTTTCCATTACCTATAATAGCAGCTTTTTATATTTACAACAATCGGACTAATACTATTGTATAAACTATAAACCTTCACAAAAGATTACCAAATACTTATATAAGCGTAAGTTGATGTTCACTGATTTAAAAACCACTTGCAGTCCGACCCCGCAGGCTTTGGCATTTAGCGCCAAAAGTGAAAGTTGCCATTACCAAAAATGTATCGGAGAGGTCGTTGTTACGTCATCAGTTTAAAAATAAACGTCCAACGCCTTAGCATGTTTCATTTGATGTATAGCCAGTGTTAAATTAATATAGTTCTTTGGTTAAAAAATAATGTTGTATCAACTTAAAATTAATAATATATAAGTAGAAAGATTTGTCTTTTTAAATGAAATTCTAAATAAAAATGTTGAGATTAATATATATATATATATATTTATAGGTATCCATATATTATAATATTCTAACTCTTAAAGTATAAACATATATATCAACACTTTATAAAGAACCGAAAACTAACCCATTCGGCGTCAAGACCCTTGGTCCGTGGGCTCCTAGCGCCATCTTTGGTGCGATGCTTGTGATCAAGTCTATCTCACTGTCACGATGAGACAGACTGGACAGCTACCTCGGTCAAAGAATTAGTCTAGCAATTCAAAGTTATTTTTAAAATACTTAAGTTATTTTTTTATAATTAAAATTTTAAACTTTTCGCAATTATTGTATACAAATGTTATAAAATAAAATAAATATGGTCGGTCTCATGAATACGACATTCGTAGACAATTCCGAAATATTTTAGCGAAACAAAAATGAAAAGAGACATGGTAAATATCCCGTTTTAAGCAGTTTCAATACTGCACTTACTTACTGTATCTCACACACTGTATAAATGACTATATTCTTAAAGCCACTAAGGCATTCAACCTCCTCAAGGAAACTTTATGATAAAGATGTATCATGAATATGAATAACAAGAACAATGCACGGCAGCGTAGGAGCAATGCCGTCGCCTTGTTGCTTGCAACCATGCAAACATGTTGCTTAATGGAATACAAGAGGTATTTGCTTACGTATGCGATGACCATGATGCCAATTAGGTATTAAATATTAAAAAAATCCTTGTATACGTTGGTATTTCGACTGAAATGAATTGGGCGAAAAGTGTTTAAATTATGTTTCTGTTTAAAACAGTTACAGAAAACATTATACATATTTTAAAAGCAATATAATGAGCGTCGCTCAGGTACTATGTGTAATGTAATTTTTGCGTAATGATTATAATATAATTTAATATGAAAATTATATTTAAATGAATATTTCTAGGCTTTAGGGCACAGGTGGAGGCTCCACCGTGGAGCCCATACCCCGGTCTCTTGAGTGAGAAGTCCTGAACATGAGACCATCGCTTGCTCACCGGTAAAGGAAATATCGTGAGGAAACCTGCATGCCTGGTGAGATTAAAAGTATTTGAAGGTGTGTGAAGTTCATCAACTCCCTCCATAGTAGGAGTAGGTACTACGACTTTTTTTAGTTATTTTAATTTGAAAAAAAAAACCGTAAAGAATCCGGTTGGTTAAAACTTCATCGATTGCTTTACAAATAATCAAATAATATATTATTAACGTAAATTTTGTAGGCACTTATTACATTCTAGTATTTCATGCTACTTTACTTACTTAACTTTTTACATAGTCAACATAATATAGACATATAATGAAAGTTATTATGTAAAAAACCTTAAGTATATTATATTATGTAAAAAAATGCTAATATATTAATGAATGCTTAGTAAGCTTTCATTTTCATATCAATTTGATTTTTTATTAATCCTGTGAACATAACTAGCCTGTAGATTTTTCTGCAAGGAATATTGTACAAGTGAATTAGTTACTTACCTTGTTTGTTATCGCGTAGTTTTTTGTTTCTTTTGTATACCACCAGGACCCGGGTGGAAATAGCTGATTATGCGGGACTCGGCTTTGATTCTGACGTTCTGATTCTGACTGCGTTCTTCTGCGTTCGAAGTCAAGAACCGTTAACCAACTAACAACCCCACGGATCAGCCACCATATTTAGGTTCACTCTGACCCTGCAACAGAATCTGGTTTCAATGTACATAATATAATATGTAATCAATAAAATATCATAACAATACTGAAGTTATAAGAACTTAGAAATTTAGATAATTACCTACTTTTTAAGTTGAAATAATAATAACAAATAAAAGTGAAAACGACATTATCGAATTCTATATTAGTAGCCATTACAAAATTAGGCGCCATGTTTTTTCAAACGTCAAACAGCTGTCAGATTAAAACTTACGATTGTAATTTGTAACGCACGTTTTTTGTCTTATTATGTTAATTGACGAGCGCTCATGATGTAATGATTATAATTAATCACTCAATCATATCAAGTGATAGAATATCAATCACATACTTATGTAAATAATGCGACTATACCTATTATTAATTTTCCGTTCATTGAGAAAAGTTTAGGTATTTTTTGTTTGTGTGATTCGGTAATTGTTAAGATTCACAATTTAGTCCACTTCAAAATGGTTTTGTACCTTCAGGACGTATGTCGGGTCCGCATATCTGTATAAAATAGGATTAGGTACCTTGTTTTCTAGGTGTGTCGTGATTTTGATGGTAGCTGGGCCAACTTGGGCCGGCACGACCGGGTAACTCTCGCTCACATAACACCGGCGTCAAGTGACAGCTATGCTATTGCGTTTCGTGCGGTTTGTGAGTTTTCGGTGGCCCATTAGGGGGATAGGGAAAAGAGGGCAACACATGTGCATAATCTCTGGTCTGGTTGTGCATCTGCACAAAAGATCTGTGTATGGGCGTCGGTAGTCTTAAGCTTCGACTGCTCGTTTGCCCTCCTATGCTTTAAAAAAGCCTAAAAAATAGCAGGTAGTCTAAGTAAAAAAAGTATAGAATACTTAGACTTGAACTAGAATAAGAAATACTTCCCCACCATGGTTCAGGCCTTGACGTGGCGGTGGGGCTCAGTAGCCTAGGGTGAGCCCAGCACATTGGGCGAATCTAATTGCGCCGAGGGGGCTTTTTGTATCCCTCTTATACGAAGAGGGGACAAAAGAGCAGGGGCAAGGATAGGAACCTCACCCCATTGTACTGTCCCGACGCTGGGAGGCGTTGTTTTGTGGTGCGGGACAACCACTCTGTGGAGGTGGCGTCGGTCCCTTACGGGACTGACTAGCCGTCGAGGTGCCCTGATAGCTTAACAGATCCGGGGCACCTCATCAAAGGCGGCATTGATGGCATTCGCCGGGTTTTAGTGGGTAGAGCTGTATCCACTTACCATCTTTCGGGTGCAGCGGGTCCCACATACCCGCCTAGGGAGACCTACTCCCCAGACGGGGTGCCTCGGAGCATTTCCCGGCGTTAAAGAAAAAAAAGAATAAGACAGTATGTCATATTCTTTTTTTTTTTCTTTAAGTTTGTTTCTTTAGGTTATATTAAACAAAATCATCATCAGTCAATAATCCTATTCGAAAAGAATTTAAATATATTATGCCATACATACAAATAAATGATTCAAATAAGATGAATATACATAATATTATATTATTAATATATACCAGGTAATGACTGATGTTGTTGAAAACTGGATGTATTTTTGTGAGTGATGTCATTGACTCGTGTTTTGAACATGTTATGAATTCTACAGACCTCACTTTTATTAGAATTCATAAAAGTTCTGTTTAAAACCTGCTAGCATTTAGAAAAATAGCGCTTCTCTTATTAATTTATTTATCATGACACTATTCTGAGAACTTGTATCAAAAAGTTTTCCGTCGAAATGGTTTTAAACTATGGCGCGATGATGACCCAAAATGAGTGAGGCATTTTTTTGAGATTAAATACCGGGTGTATTTTGAACGCTTGCAAAGATTTAACTCTAATAATATACTATTTATATACTATATAATTCATATAACCATTTATCTCAGAAACCTTTTTTTAAGAAAAATTGAGGACTTATGTATTTTTCCAACCCGCAATGTATGTATACAACTCGAACAGCGAACTCTGTCAGCTGATGCAGTCCGCTGGCCGGTGTGAACCATAAACATTGCCGTTTAAAAAAAAAACGATTATTTTAAAGCATTATCATCAAATTTCTGTAACATTATGTTTACTAAACCGGATTATACAAAAAAAAAAAATAAATTAATAAGGCAACCAAAAAAAAAAAGAAACGCGTTTTTTTCACTTGTATCATGTCAGGCTATGCCAACACTATCTTACCTCTTCGTTTTTGCAAGCGTTCCAAATACACCCGGTATATTCTTTTAAATACCGCTACTTCATTAAGCATAACAATTATTGATGTGACGATAACGTTCTCACACTAAACCGGTTTGTTAAAATGTGTTATGTGATGTTATCAGACAACAGATCGTATAAGTATTTATGAAGTAGGAAGTGAGTTTTAATTAAAACCATAATACCATTTTACTTTAGTCCTGTTTTCACAGGACTAAAGTAACTCGGGGCATTAGGTACAAAATACATTGAGTCCATGAGTCGGTGTTGACATCTATAATATAAAAAAATCGGTATTCCCTCCCTCTCCCTCTAGTGGCTGAAATATGTAAAACAATATTTTTTACAAAACAACTCCTTTTCAAAGTCATTTTTTATAGCATCGAAGGGCAAACGAGCAGTCGCAGCCTTTTGGCGACTATCGACGCCCATACACGTAACGTCACATAAACACGACACTTGCCGGTGTTATGTGAGCGAGAGGTCCCCGGTCGTGCCGGCCCAATTCGGATGCAATGCAGCATGGTTAGTACCATGCTGCATGCCTGCATAGGTAGTCCTCTTACGGACCTTGTTATCCTAAGGTGTTTTGGCACTAGGCTCTGGGCACTGTACAGGATGAAGATTCTTCTCCAAAAGTCAGAGCATCGTTGCCCTCTAAGCTCGGATAAGCTTTTTTATGATTGTGGGCGACGTTTACCACACCAGTTCCACTAACAAAGATTATAATATAATAATAATATCAACTCTTATATGTCCCACTGCTGGGCACGGGTCTCCTCCTCGAAATCAGGTGAGGAGGGTTCACCGATGCGCTGGTCCCATGCGGGTTGGTGAACTTCACACACTTTCAAAGACTTTTAAATCTCATCAGGCATGCAGGTTTCCTCACGATGTTTCCTTCACCGGTGAGCAAGCGATGGTCTCATGTTCAGATGGACGTAGAAATTTAGAAAAACCTATTTCTAGGCATCACAGGGGGGTGGGGCAGGATCTCTCGGCTCTCACTCAAGAAGCCGAGCCCATACCCACTAGGCCATCGTCGCTCTAACAAAGATTAATTCGTTTAATTGGACCATTTCGCAATCATACATTATTTACGGTCTTCGAATATATTTCCCTAAATGGGAGTGGAAATGGTCGGTTCTTACGTCACAAGTTATGACGCCATGTTTGGTGTTACCAGTTTTTTCATGACATGCCCGTCTGTTGGTGCTGGCATGAAGATATAGGTGCTTGTTTCTCCCGTCAAACTGCTTTGCGTTTCGGAGAGAATTGCCGAGACAGGCAGTGTAATTACTGGCACAGAGACTTAACATCTTATGTCTCAGAATAGGCAACACATAGATGAGTTGCCTGGGCTAGTTCCAGGTAGGGCCACTTTCCCACTGGGCTCTCTGGGCACGTGCCCAGGGCCCTGCGATCCATGGGGCCCCATTAATTCTATCAGAATATGATCGAGTGATATTACAAAAATGATTGCTGATTAGAATACCTAGTACTGCTCTTATTACTAGGTTTATTCTTCTCTAGTCCAAAAATCAGACTTACAGATCTTAAAATTGTTGTTTTCGTCGAGGCCCCATTATAATACTGCCCAGGGGGCAGGGGGCATAGGTTCCAAGTAAATTTGTTTATTATGTTCATGGGCGACGTCGACCACTTACCATCAGGTGGCACGTCTATCAGTTTTCCTATTCTACTAACATAAAAAATAACATCGTACATGAGATACATAAACTCAGAAACCGCTTATGTAAGTTGGTTCATATATGTTTTCTATGAAAAATGTTTTTTATCATTAGGCATCATGCTTAATCAAAGTACGACAAAGTGAGATAAAGATGTATGATTTTAATTTCTTCTGACTTCTTGTAAAAATTTTTTACAAGAAGTCTGAAGTCTAAATAAATTGAAATTGGCCAACGGTTTGTAGTTTTCATAGTCTATTTTTGTGTCTGACCAAAATATACTACATTTATTCAATTCATCAAAAACGTATTTTGTTCTTTTTTGATTGGCCGTTAGATGGTACTCTGTTGCAGTATAAATAAGTATTTATATTGTAGAATAGCCGGGTTCAGCCTAGTATAGGCTATATATGGAAAGTTGCCATAAGATTGATAATCAAGGCAAAAATATTGCCAATCTGTGTGGGCACAAATATAGCCGGTCAACAAACGTAAGGGCATTAACAGTCGAATTTATGGCCCTGTGCAAATATTGGCCATCGTGGGGACGTTGAACTGCATATGAAACCTCGTTCGTGCAAGTTTGCATAAGTGTAAGTCAAAACCTTCGATTGTGGGTTTTGGCGTTATAGCCTCATGGACCATGGCAATTAACCGGGTTAGGGAAAAGCTACGGAGAGATAGGCGAGGAATCCCTTTTTATTTTAGTTGGATAAGAAGATCGGCAGAGGGAGTTGGGACAAACCTATATCAGGATAGGCAAGTTGTTTATGTGTTGCCTACCCTGAGGCCTGTAATGATTTTTAGTCGAGAGAGAGTTTCGAGTCGTAGTTGATTTAAAGTAATGTACAGTAAAAACCGATGAAATCTATTTAGCACTTTAGTGTAATTGAGTAGCGATCATTCATTCATCCTCCCTTACAACCTTATATCCAATACTAGTAATCCGGGCAGACATCTGCACGATGACGACACATCTCCAAAACTATCATATCTCGTAAGTTGTCCCTGTGGGTCCAAATTCCCTGTTCAAAGTTTCATAAAAATCGATCGATTAGTCTATGATGTAATGGCGGATCAACAAAAGAATATGATTTTAATATATAGTTATTGCTCACGGCTTATCTATAGGATAGTCATACCCCACCATGGTTCAGGCCTTGACGTGGCGGTGGGGCTCAGTAGTCTACGGTGAGCCGCTGCACCTTGGGCGAAGCTAATTGAGCCGGGCGGGCTCTTTGTACCCCTCTTATAAGAAGAGGGGACAAAAGAGCAGGGGGTAAGGGGTGAGGGTGGGAACTTCACCCCATTGTACTGTCCCGACGTTTCGAGGGGTTGTTCTGTGGTGCGGGACAACCCTGTGGAGGAGGCGTCGGTCTCTTGCGGGACTGACTAGCCGTCGAGGTGCCCTGTTAGCTTAACAGATCCGGGGCACCTCACCAAGGCGGCACTGGTGGCACTCGCCGGGTTTTATTGGGTAGAGCTGCGTCCATTTACCATCTTTCGGGCGCAGCGAGTGACGAGTCCCACATACCCACCTGGGGAGACCCACTCCCCAGGTGATGCCTCAGAGCATTTCCCGGCTTTAAAAAAATAAAAATAAAATTGGATAGTCGGATAACAATGACACTAAGATCTTCTTTTACCAACGATTCGTTACGAAACGATACATGTGTCTTGAGTCTTCCACATTACTTAGAATCAGAGCAGATACAAAAACGTAATGATAGGTTTGAAGTTGGAACTTTTGAAAATTGGTAAAAGCTTTTAAGAACCGTTATTATAATCTCATAAGCTACTAATGTGCTTTTTTATAATAAAACCAAATGTTATTTTCATTATTCATTCACAGAAATAAGGAATGTAATTAACTTAATTATAATACTTATGTGTTATTAAGTTTGTAATAATATATTATGTAAAAAATTTTTTTGGTTTTTCTGAAGTTTACTATTTGTCTATTGTAGCTTCTTCGCTAGAGTAGAACCTTATTTGTAATCGTAAACAGTCCGATAATGTTAAGCTTAAAAGCCTTCATAATTCTTTAATACCCAACATATAAAAATTGTGAGGTTGTATCAAAATCCATTGAGTAGTTTCGTGTGATTAAGTAACAAATCGTTTAATACATTTATGTATATATTATTTATCGTTTTCGATAAATTATTTCTAATTTAATTCTTTTAGTCTGTTCAAAGCGTCTGGCAGAAAATATATAGTTATAGTCTGTTTAAAATTAGTTTATCTAAAACTTATCTATAGCGGGCATCGTATAAGTGGGCAAAAGTTAATAAAAACCTATGACTAATGTTGAACTTATAAAGCTGAAAGCTTAATTTAAATGCTTTTAATGGAGGAAGGCGTGGCGTTAGAGCTGTATAGTAGCTAATGAAATTCCGGCTATGGCGTGGTGACCATACCATTCGATTGTTACAGGATATTTAATTTTATTTCTTTCTTTTGTGTTTATATAGAGGACAAAACAAAATTACTTCTCAAAAATTCTGAATAGATATTAATAGCTAATGGTTTAGCATTATGTTATCCGTTATATTTTTTATTTGGGTATCCAAGCCTTTTTGATTATCTAACTTTATGGCATCATAAAATAATACTATCTTTTTTGTGCAAAATTATGTACATATTTTCAAGTAGGATAGTTATTTGATAATTTAAAAATATAGCATTATCTGAATGCGGAATTTAATCTCAATAGTCACTTCCGAAATACCAATATAATATGTATGTAAATTTAGTGATTATTTATTTTTTATCAAAATGTCGACTTACAGTTAGCAGGATGTCAAGTTGTTAGCGAATATTGTGTTTTATGTATGACTTCCGCTCAAAATATTTTGGAATTCTTAAATTATCATTTAAATTTATTGGTTTCAAATAATTTTGTTTTGCATAAATAACATAAGATAATGAACCTTTTTTTTAATTTATACATTTTTAAATTAATTCACTATTATGTTTGTGTATATTCGTCTATGGATTTGTATTGATAAACGATGAAACATCTTGTATTCGGAGGGAAATTAAAATGTTTGGTGCTTAATGCGATGAGCCTACAGCAAGAGTATAGGGTAAGGTTTTATTTAAACCTTTTGTTTTCTAATTTTGACATTAATTTCACTAATTGTTTTATTACTGAGGTGTCAGACGCGCTATCGTTACAAATTTATTCGAAACTTAGGCTAGTTAAGTTAGTCCTTCTGTAACCATGGTTACTGTAAAGTATCAAAAATGTCAGGCATGTAAAAAACTTAGTGAGAAAATCAGTTTATTCGAAGAAGGATATTAGAAAAAGTATACTGGCCATAATAATATGTACCAAACAAAACCTAGACTCGAGTTCCTTTATTTTCATGAATATTGTTGACTTAATAATTACCTGTTAATTTGTTCAATATAAAGACTCTATTACAAAAATCCAATATGGCGGACAATAAATTGTTTCTTTTGTAAATGTCTGTTAAATACCACAATCATGGCCACCAAGAACCTTGTGTGGGTAAAGAGAAAGGTTAATCTGTGGGCGATTATGTCGGCGTCCTTGTGGACACTTTACGTCATATTTTAATACCTATCTCTGATTTAGGGTTCCCTCCATAAATAACTCATTATTAACGGTGCTGCGGGTTCGCCGACTGGTAGTGGTGGATTAAGACTTACATGACAGGATGACTTGCATGATAGGATACATACATACTTACAAACTTTTCCCAAAAAATATCAGTAATAAACTTAAGATATTTTTAACAAAGTTCCACAGAAGTATAATGAAGATTTTTGCACAACTTTTCCGTTGAATTACTAATATATGAAGGAAAATTAAAGTCAGATCTACAAGTGAAGAATCGTACTTTTGTGTCCTTTGGTCCACAACTTTTCAATACCCAACAACTAATTGAATGTCAATTGAATCTGCCGGTCAATCGTATATTTACGGAACCCCTTACTGGTGTACGATACGCACTTGACTGTTTTTATTTTGGTCCACGTCATCACAAGTTTATAGCTACAGATTTGAGATACAAATAGCTGGACATGTTTTATTACAGACAGACTATTTATTTATATAGCTATGTAGATTTCACGCCCAGATACTAGAATAATGTTAACAAGTTAATGATAATGATAATTCATTGTTTTATGGGTTTGTGTATCATTATCAGAAATTATTAATCCACTGCTGGCAGGACAGTACGAACTAAGAATAACTTAGGTCCAAACCGATGTTACGCGTGACCGCAAAGTAATTTCTATACAAAATGCGCTCAGTTTATCCTCATATTTGTATACTAGCTGTTGCCCACAGCTTCGTCTGCGTTAACTTACATTAACAACCGTATCCGGATTGATGATGATTATTTGTGTAGCCTATATCCTAATCCAAGGTATAAGTCATCACCATTTCAACTCTCAGCCATATCAGTTCAGCCGTTTTGCCGTGAAAGATTAACAAACATCCAAACTTACAAACTTTCGTCTTTGTAATAGTTAGCTTCTTTAAGTCGTAGGCCTTTACCTGTATCCCGACCATGGGTCAGGCTTTGTCGTGGCGGTGAGGCTCATTAGCCTAGGGTGAGCCCAGCACCTTGGGTGAAGCTAATTGAGCCGAGGGGGCTATTTGTACCCCTCTTATTAAGAAGAGGGGACAAAAGAGCAGGGGGCAAGGACAGGAACCTCACTCTAATGTACTGTTCCGACGTTGGGAGGCGTTGTTCTGTGGTGCGGGACAACCCCTCTGTGGAGGTGGCGTCGGTCCCCTGATGGACTGACTAGCCGTCGAGGTGTCCTGTTTGATCAACAGATCCGAAGCACTTCACCAAAGGCGGCATTGGTGGCACTCGCCGGGTTTTAGTGCGTCAAGTTGCGTCCATTTACCAGATTTCGGGCGCCGCGAGTCCCACATACTCGACTGGGGAGAGCGGGATCATCCCCCGCGGGATGCCTCAGAGCATTTCCCGGCATTTAAAGAAAAAAAAACGCCTTTACCTGTATATCTTCGTTTCCACCGCCAAAACCTAAGAAAAACAAATCAAAATGTTCTAACCACTGTACAAAATGTCAAAAAACAAAAACGATTTTTTTTAAACACTTTTGGAGTAATAAGTAAATAAAAAAAGTAAGCAGTTGTTAAGATGAAGTTTATAAAGTTCTGGAAGTAGATATTTTTTTGTAATTATATCTTATCTTATCATATATTATATAATAAGAAGGGAACTTTAAAACCAAGTGCATATAGCAACAACTATAAAATTGCTTTATAACTTATAACACTGGGATTGCCTTAATGATATATGTTTGATGGCATCCAAGTCGTAATGATTAAAATAATGATAGAATTAATCACACATCTAATCATACATAATGATGCTTAGAAAATGCAGACCTATAATGATCATAGAACAAATACTTATATGTTGAAACTAGCTACCTATTTTTAGAAGTTCGACTATGACTTCTAAAACATTTTTATTATATAAACTGTTGCCCGCAGCTTCGCCCGCGTTAACTTAGATTTACAGCCGTACGCGGATTGATGATGATTATTTTTATAGCCTAAGTTACTCCTTATAACATCAGCTATCTGTCAGTGAAAGTCCCATCAAAATCGGCCCAGCCGTTTCAGAGATTAGCCGGAACAAACAGACAGACAGACAGACAGACGGACAGACAAACAAAAATTGTAAAACAGGCTATTTTGGTATATATTATGTTCCATATACATTCAATAAAAAGCGGTTATCAACCGACTTCAAAAAAAGAGGAGGTTTTCAATTCGTCTGTATTATTTTTTTTGTATGTATGTGACACGATATCTCCGCCGTTTGTGAATGGATTTCGATGGTTATTTTTTTTGTTTGAAAGCTGGTGCTTCCAATTTGGTCCCATATTAATTTTATTAAGCTCTGACAAGCCGTTTTTTAGTTATTCCCAATAATGCCTATTTGGTTGGTTCCTTTTACCACGACGATATGCTGATGTGCTCATTTTATTACTTGTCGATGTAACAATTGTATAGGATGCTTTGGTAGCACACCATAGTATGTCCCGGTCATCGTAATCATCATCATCATCATCGTCTTTTATCCGTCCAATGCTGAACATAGGTCTCCTTCAATGAACGCCAAGACGACGAATTTCAGAATCATAAAAAATTAAGAAATAAAATCATTTTACAAAAAATTAAAACCGACTTCAAAAATACTAAACTAAAAAGTAAAATGATTTTTTTATATTACAAACAGACACTCCAATTTTATTTATCTGTATGTACATAGATAGATGTATAGATGTGTAGATAAACGTTCGTTTTGCATATTTTAAAGTTTTCTATATAGGTATTATCATGACATCCCAAAACCATTGGTAAAGTGATTAGGATAAAAATTCAGTATTAGTCATTCCAATTTCAAATATTTCTCCTGTTTTTTTTTCAGGATAAAAATGTCGTTGCTGTGGTGTATTTTGGCGTGCGCTGTTTTCGGTGCGCACGCGCAGTCCAACTACGGATCTCAGGCCAATAACATAGAGTACCAGGGAGACGGGCTTCCAGAACAAACGGTGCTAGATGGAAAAGTAAGTATCGATTTACTAAAGAGATAGAGAGAGAGCAAAAGAGAGGGAGTGATAGGAGATAGAAGAATAGAAGGAGGCTGGAGTAAGAGAGGGGAGTTATTTATTATCAGATGTGGACTAGATGGTCCTATAACTAAGTATATCAAAATTTAAATCCTTCTTCTTTAAACATAAATAAAAGTGAGGAAATTAAAAGAAAAATGATAATTGAGAATATTTAAAGAAAAGACAACGAATGGATCCTAATATTTATTCGTCTGCAATAAATTGTTCATATTCAAATTTTCAAAAATATCATCAACTTATTCCTACTACGAATTTTATACATACTTTTAGTTTATCAAAATAGCGATTTTTATTATAAAATTTATATTAATAAATCTGAAATGTCTACATATTAATGTAAGGGACTGTACCACTTAGTTACGAGAAAAAAACACCTCCATGTGTAGACCTATAAAAAGACACCCTAACATTATCAGAGCCTACAAGAATGGTCAAACTAAAAATAGTTTGTAATATAGTCCTAACAATGTGTACAAAAATAAATGATTTATACAGACACGGGCAGTGTTTATCGATAAATATGGAAAATAGTGATGTCCAGTCAATGGAGCATAGACATTAGGAAAAAAGGTTTTACTTATAATTTGAAGGCCACAGGCTTACTTTGCGTGGGGATCGTGGCTTCGAATGGGCAAGGACACAATATGAGTGTAATGTGTGTGGAATGGAGGTCACGTTTAGGTAGGCGAAGTGTGGGTCGCTCCATGCGAACTAAACGGTCTGTGTTGGATGCGAGTGGCTAAGGATCGGTCGTCTTGGTGTTCATTGATGGAGGCCTATGTTCAGCAGTGGACGGATAAAGGCTGATGATGATGATGATGAAGCTCTAGCTCATTATGGGACTATCGTAGCATAAGTTTGTAAATTTTTATAAAAAAAAATATCTATACCTACTATTACGAAGAATATCGTCTATTGCGAATTGATGCGAACTAAAAATATTTTGTGTATAGTTTTAAGAGTAATATAAACATACAATTCTATTTATATTGATTAACTTTATATTTATATATTATACATATATAGAATTAAGCTACTTATTTTGTGTTAGTGCTCGTACTATATCTTAAAAGAACTTGTTCCATGTGTAAGATAGAGGAAATTTTTAGATAATTAATTGATTCCTCATATTATATACGCTGTAATAGGTATACGCTACAGCGTTATCATTAATGATAGTACTTTCTATGTATCATTAATTTAATACATATTTCTATTTATTATTCTTATTGCGTATTATCGATATTTTATAAGGAGAGCATGCAGAAAATTGGTGGCGCATGTTGCGGGTAAAAAGTAACGTCGGTAATCGATTCCTCGTAACATATTAATTTACAGACGCCAGAGTATTGTACCACATTGTACTACTTTTAATTGGATTCTAGTTACGTGTAAAGTTAACGGAGAGAGTATTGGCTAAATGTGTTTCTTTTTGGTTTTTTGTCTAACTAAAAACTTCGCTGCAATTAACACTCAAAATACACATAAAATTGTGTTAAATAGGTCAAGTTCAGTATTGCAAAGAGTGTCGAAGCCTTGCGACTTGACGCCCATACACAACCGCATAACCAGAGATTATACAGATGCGTTGCCCTCCTTTTCCCTATCCCAAATGGGCCACCGGAAACTCACAAACCGCACGAAACGTGACAGCATAGCTGTCACTTGATGCCAGTGTTATGTGAGCGAGAAGTACCATCCCGGTCGTACCGGCCCAATTCGACTCCAAAGCAGCATGGCACTACCTCTTACTAATTGGTATATAATAGTTTCCTATTTGAAACGAATAAATAATATGTAAATTTATACCTCTACCTACCTATACCAATTTGAAGACCTCTGTGGCTCAGTGGTAAGCGCGATGGCGCTAAAGCCGGAGGTTGCGGGTTCGAATCCCGACAGGGAACAAAAATATTCTGTGTGTTCCTGGGTCATGGATGAGTATTAAATTTGTGTATTATGTAATAAGCTTGCTCGCGTTAGCTCTTCGAGAACTTACCACTGGCCCAGATTGACGCGGTGTGAAAGCGTCCATAGATATTATTATTATTATATTATTACATCTAGCAATGTTAGGTTCAAAGTTTTTGGACGGCATGTTTTACCCAAGATGCTAATGCTAAACGCTAGTAGAAAACTAATAAACATATGGAAATGTCATTTAAAACCACGTGATTTATCGATGTAAAATGTCATTTCCATACATTTATTAGTTTTCTACTATCGTTTACGATTGCAGAATGGCATCTTGGCGAATCCACCAGTAGTAGATATTTATATTATATTGATTTCGAGAAGGTATTTGAGTCAGATTTTAAGGTACTATTATATTTATTAAGTTTATGTTATTTCTAGTTACAATCGTCTCATTTGCTTGAATTCCATAAAGCCCTTTGTTCTTAAAATACGATGAAGTGACAAAATATTAAATAATGAGATTATCTCGTCTGGCCATTATCGGCATTATCTTAATGAGCGGTTTGCCTGCAACACGGTGTATTGTTACGGTAACATTGTACTCGCTGTGATGAATGCCGCCGTTACAGATAGGATCGCTGGGCACCGCTTACAATGTTGTACGACACGGCTTTTGGACTGGCAAAGTTAAAGGCAACGTCAAAATCAAAGTCAAAGTCATATTCAAAGAAAGTCAACACTAGCAATAAGCATATTTACTAATTCCGTACAAAACCGTTAGGCATTCATTTATGAGATAGATATCTGCTGCGATGGTCTTCCTCTTATTCGACTGTATTATTCTCATCAAAGAAGAGAGATTCCATACTCTTGTAGTTGTTGCTGAACAATGTAATATTCAAATGTTGTTGAAGTTTCATGAAGTTTTCCCTAGAAGTTACTAGTCTAGATATGTTAAGCGACAGTGTTGAGTGTACTATAATATAATTTTAAACACTGTCTACTAAACAATCTAGCTTCCTGAGAATTGTTTATATTCAAAATGATAGGACTTTTACCGACGTCATTGCCGTCGTCCAATGGGAACGTTCCCCGCAGACGCAGCCGCGGGCCAGTAATTATTACTTGTATAGATTTACCGCGACAACCGCTATATTGTAACTAAATATAGATGAACGCTATTGCCATGGTTTTGGCTCCGGGCTCTATAACTACATGCTTTGGTCGTTTTTTCTGTTCTTTATTGTAACAAGACCCATTGATCATCAGTTATAGTTTTCCGAGGTTTAACCTGAGGGTTCTGTTGAATGTAAACAAACATTTTTTTTTTAAATTATACATCTTTTGGCGCGTTAGGGAAAAACGACGAGAGTAAATTTTTATGAAAAACCGACACCTGAATATATAAAGTCAACATTTTTTTTATAACAATATTCACATACTGACAGTTTAGACGTCAGAAGAAGATATAGTTTTTAACTACACAATAAGCAAAAAGGTTACAGTGTAATGAAATTGTATGTGTTTATATGTATCAGTGGCGTAGCGTGACTTGCCGAGGCCCCGTATAAAAATTTGTTTGGGGGCCCTTATGAAGGGTAATTAGATTTCTCACAAAAGAAAAAAACTGTTTGCATAAAATTAAAAGAAATATTTATGCATCATAATTATACCGTCACTTTTTCAAAATTTTTATAAACAATTCAAATTAAATACACTACACTCTCCTTGCCTCTTTTTCGGCAAACTGATTTATTAAATCATTTATTGCTGATGATGACTTTTGTTTTTCTAAGTTTCTGCCTCTATGGACAATATATATTGAATAATGGAATAGTGACAAGTTTTTACTAATTTTTGCTTACGCAAGTTGGGGGCCCGTATAATTGATACGGCAGATACGGCGGTGGCTACGCCCCTGCTATGTATTTTTCTTTAAGGAGTATAACTTCTAACGCGTGTGCATAAGTACATACACACTAATATTTTTCTTTCATTGTTAGTTAGAGAGGCAAACAGATGAACTGTTGGTGGTCAACTTCGCGTATTTCCCCTTATTCACTCGTGAGAGTAGTGTAGTAATTACACTGTCTGTCCAACCCTAATACTACAGCAGAAAATCTGTTTTACGGAAGAAATAGGCAGTGATATCCATGAAAACGGAGGCACAGCTTTTATGGTGTGATCCTGGCTGCATAGAAGTTGTAGCAATGAGAAAGAATATCGTCCCAATCGTAAAAATACGAATAAATAAAGAAAAAGTGCTTGATGGATGAACCGGGTTAGCTAATTATCTACTAATTAGATTAGCTTCCATGGATGGTTTAATTACGTATCATTATACATAGGTGATTCTATAAATGAAACAGCATTTTTATTTCGTACATAATGTTTTGTTTGTAACAAAGCTAGATTCTTGTATAAGTAAATTAATTGTTTACCCAACCAATATTTGTTTGTAATTAATTAGTGAAAACTTAATTGGCTTATGTACTATTTAGTCGGTAAGATTCATATGTATTATTACAAGCTGTATGTTTTCTTTAAAAATAAATAAATAAAAATAAATAAAGCATTTGCTATCCGGTACCTACACGGAAATCATTCCATCTTGTACAGTCAACTGAATCAAGAGGGATCGCAAATTCTAATTACGTGTGTTTCCAACTTAGCACCACTTGCTAACACTATGCTAAATATATTTCATAGTCATGTTTCAAATGATCACAGTTTATAGTTAGGTTTCATGCTAATGTATGTATTTTAAACTCTGGTGTTTAAGCCAATTGCGAGGAAATTTTATTTATTTGAAATGAATTGAATTGAAATTGAATTAAAATTTTATGATTGATGTATGATGCAACATAGTTGACCATAAGAAATATGTTTGTCTCTAAATATATTTCGTATTTAACTATATTTATTTTAGTTTAATGGAAATATCTCTCTTTTCCAGGTTACAAAATTAGATGACCTTAGTCCAGTTATCTTCTTGAACAGAACGAGGGCGACCTTAAACTGTGCTGCAGGATCAATGCAGGTTGGTATAATATAATATTACTAACAATCTTGTTTTATAATTATGTATGTTTAGGTTAAGGTATTTATCTATGGGCCTATGCAGCCCGAAATAAAGGTTTATTATTATTATTATATTATTATTATAATATATATTTATCTGACACCAGTAGCAAATGGGATAGGCTCAAGCTAAGAAGCTGGATATGATTACAATAAACTTTTGATCGCTAGTAGCCCTAACTGTTTATGGGGTATTTACCGGGTACTACCTCCACAGTTTACGAGCTAGATATTTTTTGATCCATTGTATCCATAGTTAGGTATGGTACAGTATCCTGGACGGCGATGGTCTCCTTCTGCGAGGCAGTAATGTCCCAGAAGGAGGCCGACGAGCAGGTGAGAGAGGAGGCCGCCGACGAGGCCTCCTCCCGCAGGCGACGAACGAGGGTGCGTAGGAGGCGCTATTTAATGCGCCTTCAATAACGCCCCTATGTTCGTGTCGGGCTCAGGATGGGAACCTGGGTCTGTATGGCACGACGTCGTGGGGACTGCTTAGTAGCGGCCGGGCAGTCCCCCCCTACGAGGAGTAGTCTGGCCTTCGCCGGGGTCAGCCTGTCGCTGAGGTGGTCCTGTCTGTTGCCTGCATATCCGGGACCCTCAAAAAGCGGCTGAAGGCGCTCGCAGTGGTTTTAGTTAGGGTGGGCACTCCCAGGTGCGAGTCCCACATTGGGTCAGGATCTACCCGAAGGTCCTGGCTGCATCCATAAGGATTTCCCTGCGATAAAAAAAAAGAAAAAAGGTATGGTACGGTATGTATTGGAATTTCCACACCAATATTGTCTTCCCTGGATAGAGGGACTGCTAACGAACGCTATTATAGTTACAGTACCTACCCTTTTAACTGGTTCCTGGCTATTAGATGCTGTTCCACCAACTAGATGCCTCTAAGCATTTGTAGTATGTAGTATAATAGTCAAAGTAAAAGAATTTTCTGCTAAAGAGTCAAGTCAACGCTACTTCCCAATAATTTGCGTATGATATATTTTTGACGTGATAACGTCTTATAAATCGATGAACGCTGGCTGCACGCATGAAAAAGCATGACTCATTGTCACGTTCCGCCTGAGCCGAGCGTGCAAGCGACAGTGCGGAACAATCGATAGGGAGGCACGATCGGCCTAAGCGTTTGGCTTGTGACGCATTATGACGTTATCACGTAAAATTGTCAACCGTGAACCAACTTTACAGACAACAGGACACACGTTTTTTTAATAAGCTACTTGCAATAAACACATGATATTATTTCAATGGATGTCATTTGCAATAATATGATTTTTGTTGTCTTGCAGATCGAATTAAAGTTCAACGAGAAGTTCTACGGTATCGCGTACGCCGACTTCGACCGACACTCCGCGTGCCAGGTGGCTGGCAAGGGCGCTACTTCTTACAAACTGGAGCTGCCTCTGAAAGGATGCGGAACCAAACAGGTTAATTTTTAAAAATGAGTAGTATACTTGTGAAATGCAATCGTCATATAGGGCTTTCAATAGGACCGATCTATGCAAAGACCATGACCATATTTCTCTTCTCTTTCTTTCTTTCTTCTTCTCGAGAAGAAAATGTGGTATATTCATCAGATGTAGTAAGATGCCGTGCTGCATTGCAATTGGGCCGGCACGACCGGGGTAGTACCTTTCGCTCACATAACACCGGCGTCAAGTGACAGCTACGCTGTTGCGTTTCGTGCGGTTTGTGAGTTTCCGGTGGCCCATGGAGGGGGGGGGGGGTTATAGGGAAAAAAGGAGGGCGGCGCATCTGCGTGGCCTTGGTTGTGCGGATGTGTATGGGCGTCGTTAGGCTCCGACTGCTCGTTTGCCCCCTGGTGGCATAAAAAAAAATGCACTAATGCTGTTATAACTTTCAGGACCCTCTACGTGTGTTTACCAACAACATAGTGGTGAGGTTCCACCCGGGCCTGGAGATGGACGGAGACGAGGTCATCACCATCGTGTGCAGATACCCGCCGCCCATCGTGCCTGTCTTCAAACCTCTTATATACACGTGAGTCAGCATATTACTGTGACAATGACCAGACGACTCGCGCACCATAAGGAGTAGAAGAAGAAAAGCCTCATTGTGACCACTGACTCCTTTTTAAGCAATGTTATAGCAATGATGGTATTTGCATATGGTGTGCTGCACAAAGGCAAATTTACCACTCACTGGTAAAAGTAGGAGAATTTCGTAAGAGCTAGTGCCATGCTACCGGGGGTGGTACCTCTCGCTCACATAATATAGGTTTGTGAGTTTCCGGTGGACCTTTGGGGGGATAGAGAAAAGGAGGGCAACGCATCTGCATAACTTTTGGCTGTGCAGATGTCTATGGGCGTCGGTAGTCATAAAGCTCCGACTGCTTGGTTGCCTCCTTATGACATAAAGAAAGAACTTTTGTTTAATAGTAGGTAAAGTAAGTTCATTTTCCGTAAATTATTCTATTACCTAAGAACAGATGTACTTATTGTAAGTAATATCCTCCACAGCCCAGAAGTGCCGGGTCCTCTACCTGCGAAGACCCCACTAGCCGGCACCCACATTCTGATGATAATCTGTGCTATTCTCTTCTTAACTCTCCTTCTGCTCGGTCTGGGAGTGTCGTACCTGTGTCTCAGAAGAAGAACTATACCAGCGCCCAGGAGGCTGATTGATGATTCTTCTGCATCTATTATCAGTAGAGAGAGTATACAAGGTAAGCTTAGTGGAATTATGCAATAAAATACAAAGATTAAGATGTAAAAATTATATCTGTATAATATAATCTTATAACTCATGTAATTGGCAACTTTTTCACTCCTTATCTTGTGTCTCAGGATAGGCAACACGTGAATGAGTTGCGTGAGCTAGTTCCAAAAAAAAACATTTTCTATATTCCTAAATTTATATGTTGCTTATCGCTAGACGCAAGATTTTAGCTTTTGACGTGACAACGTCTTATAATTCGATGGAGCCGGCTGCAAGAACGAAAAAAGGTGACGCATGCGGCGTTGCCTCGCTGTGAGGAGTTCCATTTTCTTATGACGTTGTCACGTTTAACTATCGTCGGTAAACCGACTTTACAGACAACCGATTTTTTCACATGAAGCCGGTCGCGGTAGCACCCTTTCCATCAGAAAAGTGGTAAATCTATCTCGACCTTGTTTTGACATACTTGTATAATGTATATACAGAGGTGAAGATCCCCCGAGCTCACCCCGTGTATCCTGCGGCGGCGGAGAGCGGTAGTGTAGTCTCCGATACCATCCCCTCGGACTACCCGTCGGAGACACCCAGCGAGGCGGAGGCGCACACCAACCAGGCCTTCATCGTCGACGAGTACCATAGCGAAGGTAGGACCCATCTAGTTGCCAAGGATCTAGTTCCCGAGGATGTAGTTGTCAAGGAAAAAGGACTCCAGAGTGATGCTCATTTGAAAAGATATCTGAGGTTCAATCTCGGTCAAATAAGGCAAAGCCCTTACGATCCCATAGCATGAATGGCCTACAGCTTTGTTTGCCATGATTCATAATTATGATGTCAGGTTTTAATATTGCTGACATTAAAAGTTAGTTTACACTATCAGTTTAGTAAAATATTTTATCAAGAATATGATAAAACTTCTCGTGTAAGTTCACAGACATCAAGTCCCGGAGATTTTGTGTAAATAATAAAAAATATCTATTAATCGTTTTTTTATAAACTTTATGTCAATGAAAGTTCTAAGTACTATTTTTTCTTTGTTCTAATTTGTTCTAAGTACTCACGAGTTTCCAGACCACAAAATTATCGTTATTTAATATAATATGTACTAAAAGATAGAGAATAGAAGGAGGTTCTGACTTTATATAATATACATATATCCGACAATTTTTGTATACGAGTTATCTTATCTTAGGTTACGGCGAAGCACACGAGGCGAGCGTGTCCAACGGCCGCGCGTACGCTGGTGCAGCGCCCGCGTTCGACGTGCGCGTGCGTGTGCAGAGACCCCCCGCCCCGCCCTCCCCGATGTCCACCATCACCACCACCGAGGTAGACGGTGGTAGTATGAGGTAGGAATATCTTTAAGGTATTGCAAAAATCAGATAAGCCACGTTATTGAAGATACCACACCTTGGGAATAAGGCTTTTACTACGAGGCTTCTATGTACAATTATATTATATTTTTACTGATAAATTCACTGAGTTTGTTTCGCCGGTTCTTCTCATTGGACTAGTTTTGGAAACGGTAGTAGAGTATTTTGACGTTCAATAAGATACTTAGACGTACAACATTGAATAAAAAACCAGTCACAGGGACTGGCGATAGAAGTGAAAACAAAACAATTAAATTCAAATACCTATAACCTAAACGAATACTTATAAGTTCGAATAATTTCGAAGCAACACAATGTGCAAAACAAATATTGCATAATCTTATCTAAATAAACAAACGTCATATAAACGTCAAATCGCGTCTCGTAACGGTGTCGCGAGTCCAGAGATTTTATCTCATCTAACAATATGCGTACCGCGCTAAAAGATTTTTTATTTTATTTATTTATTTATGTAAGTCGCCGTCGCCCATGAACGATAAGTCCACCCAGCTGGGGTCTGCCTGTATCAACCATGCCAATGATGTTCTTCCCGACATATCGATCGAGCCCCGCTAGAACAATCTACGCGCCACTGTTACCCAAGGAAACACGTGTATCCGGACATTTTGTTACTTCAAGATAAAGGATGGCATGTCTCGTTAGCAGTAATTACACTGCCTGTCTTTCTTTTCTACAAAGAACAAAATGATGACTAAAGTGATAAGCAAGCAATCCTTTGTATGAATTTAATATTGTTTGTATACCCACAGACAAACACACATACTAGAAGAACACGAGCGACAAGAGTCCCTGCGCACGGTGTCTCCAGGCGCGCTGCCTCTGCCCGCCCGAGCGGCGCACGCGCAGCCGCCGGCGCGCCCGCCCCGCCCGCCAGCGCTGTACACGCAGGTGCAGAGAGACCGACAGGTAACCACTAACATACTAAATATCATTCAAATATCGTCATGGAGTATCATTTTTGGGCTCATTTCTTTTTAGGCAAATGAAATTGTAGAAAGCACAATTACTTCAATGAAGAGTCGATGATAGACGTGAATTAAAAGTTATATGAAAAACACGTTACGTTTAAGCATAGAATAAGAGAGATGAAGAATATCAATTTGATTTAAAAAATCAATACTTACACAATGTTATATAACAATGAAATACTTCTTGTCGATTTGATGTTAAATTTCACTTCTATTTTGTAGGTAAATGATAGTTTGTTCATGTCTTTATGAAGCAAATATTTGTCACGATTTTTGTCTTTTCTTTTCTTAGAAATGCCTTCAAACGATACTCTATCCATATTAATTTGTAGTCTAATTACGTCTCCATTCTCTATGTTGTTTTTAGCAGGTGTTGGTAAATTAATTTAGGAAACAAGATAATATTTTTATCCTTATATTATATATATATATATATATATATATATATATATATATATATATATATATATATATAAATAATTGGAATCTCGGAATCGGCTCCAACGATTTTCATGAAATTTAGTATATAGGGGGTTTCGGGGGCGATAAATCGATCTAGCTAGGAATCATTTTTATAAAATGTCATTTTATTCGTGTTTTATCAACTTAAACATAAACACCGAGCAAAGCTCGGTCATCCGGGTACTATTTATTTAAGTGTCCAATGTGTCCTATACATTCTTCATTCACAAAACTCGAATTGGTATTTTTAAGTTTTAAAATTGTATACTTTGTTACGAATTTCGTTACTGATTTTTTTATAAATTAAAAGAACTTGGTTTTACTGACATCAACATTTAATAGAAATATCTCTTTATTATTTATTACTGCTCCCACTTTAGTTAAGTTCATAAATAAAAATAATTGATTAACAGCAATTTTTTTTAGCCGGACTGAAGTTAGCTACGAGTGAAGTCGCAAAATGATATATATCTCTCTAAGATCAAGTATCAATAGATTTGACAAGCTAATAATAATACCGTATTGGAACGAGATAACAACATACGAAAAATCCAAGAGTGACAAAGACATAGACACTTTCTTTTGTCTTTGTCAGAATATCACCCTTTGTTTGTTGGGCACAACAAGGATGTGCCCAACAAAAAAATATCGACTAAATTTGAATGCCATACAAACATTCTCACTCGCGAACAGATTGTCAAATATTCCGCCATTTTGTACTACTTTTTAATTTGGTCGACTTATGTAGGTATGGTGATACCAGTTTTGTTAAAAGCAGATTACCCAAGAATGTGGTATTATTTAAAAAGGGTGACTGGAATTTTCGAAATAAACACAATAAAAACAAATATGTTTATTGCTATCCTTAAAGGCTATGTACTATAGATCATACATAGTAAGACGTATATAGCCTTCTTTTTAATTATTTATGTTTTTAGCGGTTTGTTATTAGTCATTACATATTTTCGATAATCCGGAAAAATGCAGTTGTCTAAAATTACAATAAATGTTTGGTTAGGGCTAATGCTTATAGTTATCTATCAACCTTTACCAGTTTTTTATTATTTTCAATTCAATTGTTTCAAGAAAATAAGTAGACTTGTTATTAGGAATGTGGTATCCCTGTAAAATATGCCTGTCCCTTTCGGGTATACGCGAATGTCAATTCCATATTATACTTGTTCCTAGATATCTCTATGTAAATTGCGCGAAACTCATGTTCTAACCTCAGTCAAACTAACCTCAGTCCGGTCAAATTGCGGGAATAACATTTAACGTGTTGTTGATTATTAATTATTAATATCATTATGTTTTGTGTCCATTATTGCACATAATATTGAATTGAAAATACAGCTGTTCTTTACCGTTTTTGTTAGATATAGGTATTGTGTTTTTTCAGACACTATTTTTATTAATTGTTATCCCTATAATTATAAAGAAGTAGAATTCTATTAAATCTAACCTAGGGAAAAACAGGAATCAATTTCCCTAGGGAATATATTGAACACGCTGTATATTCAATTCCAAAATTTGCACAACCATTGTAACTAACCAGGAGTGGGCGCGGGGTCCCCGGTCTATAGCCTCCCTGAACACCGAGATGACTGACACGCACTCCGTCACGGAGGTCACGGACGGCTCTCATGCCAAGATGTTCCACATCAAGGTAAGGATTGGAGCCCGTAAGTCAACTTGCTCTGAAGTTAGCTTCATTGGACTCAATTTGACGTTCAAAAAGAAACTTTCCGAAGTTAAAAATAAGGTTGAATTTGACATTAGTCTCAGTATTTGTGAACAAGGCCCTCATTTAATGAACCTTAAGATCCAATCGCCATATTTTCAACCAAAAGCATTTCTTGTACATCCATGCTGTGCAATATCAGGTTAAGCTTTCTATGTTTGCTACTTGCAAATTGAACAATTTCAATAATAATTTTCTATCCGAATGCGTATTCTCGAGGGTACCAAAACTTTTGTTTGCAGTTTAGTACTGATATATATGACCCGCAACAATTATTTCTTCGTGTCAAACCATTAAATCAAATATATCATCTAGCAGATATAGACCAATGTCTTCTGAAATTGGTATATTCTAAAAAAATTGGTATATTCTAAAAGCACACAAATTCTCTAATCCGTTCATTTTAAACAGAAGGCACCTCCTCCGCCGCCGATCATGAGGGAGCGGCTAGAGACGGAAGAACAAGAACTTCTGCTTGAGAGCCTGGAGCCATTGCCCGAGGCACCTATCATGCCAGCCAGGTATGTCTTCACATAGGTGTAAATAGTTTGCGATACTTTTATAGGTAGTTTTTGTTTAAACGTAATTCGATTCTAGATGGGGAGATGAATGGGATGTACATAGTATTTTTTTTAATGTACGTGTTAAAAGAAATGTGTTGATGTGTTCTCCCCGTGATGACCTACGGGGCTGAAACGTGGCCTCTAAATATAGGACTGGTCCGTAAGTTTGCCGTAGCTCAACGTGCTATGGAGTGAGCTATGCTGGGTGTTTATTTGACAGATAGGACGCTTTTTTTATGTTACTTGGATAGGCAAACTGGCAAACGTGCCACCTGATGGTAAGTGGTCGACGTCGCCCATGAACATTAACTAGTTTACCTGAAACGAGCCCAGGCAACTCATAGGATGCGAAACGAAGACATCCGCCAGAGAACTAAGGTGACCGATATCACGCTTAGAATAAGCTCGTTGAAGTGGGAGTGGGCTGGTCACACTTAGGAGAACGGATGGCCGATGGGGCAATAAGGTTCAAGAGTGGAGGCCACGTTTAGGTAGACGAAGTGTTGGTCGGCCATTAACCAGTTGGGAATACGATCTCCGTGCGGTGGCCGGTCCGTGTTGGATGCGAGAGGCAAGGGATCAGTCATCTTGGCGTTCATTGAGGGAGGCCTATGTTCAGCAGTGGACGGATAGAGACTGATGATGATGATGACGATGAAGTCGAGAAGGTTCAACTGGCAGACCGAACTCAAGAACATAAACGAGATGGAAGGTGTTTCGTCAGTGATACTGTCGATTCTGCCATTCTTCACGAGACAAACAAGTTGGCGTTATATACACAGTCAGGCATGCACAAAACTTGCATTCTTAGGGAAGAAGAAGATGAAATTAAATATTTTTCCAGGAAACCTGAAATCACATCCCACGTGGTAGATGACGTGTTCCTTCGAACCATCACCGAGAAGAAGACCATAGAGGACATAGAGCGCCACAAGAGGCTGGTCACGGAGTACCGTCAAGTGCCAGCCCCACCACCACAGTTCGACGTTACCATCCGTAACCACACACTCCCAGACGCTCAGTGGGAGAACTTCTCCGATATCAGCAGCGCGTCAGGCATGACATTGACGCCTAAGATGGAGAGAGTGCCACTGTCGCTCCCACCACAGAAGTATATTGGTATGTCAAATTTTTCAACCTATGATTTAGCTTTCTCACTTATAACTATATACTAAACACGCCTGAACGAGAATGGGTTTTGAATTATAAAGATCCCAGAATGATTCTTTTTTTTTATGTCACAAGGAGGCAACTGAGAAGTCGGATTCTGATTGAGGTGACTGATTTTCTTCTACACGAAGTACGAACTGTCCCATCGCGTAAAGTATGCTATTTTGAACTAACTTCTAAAAAGGAGGAGGTTCTAAATTCGGATGTTTGTATGTTTTTCTGTAATCTATGGAACAGTTCTTGTCAGTAGCAGCTTGTACAGCACATAAAGCTAATACATATAAGTTAACTTGGAACGTTTTGTAATATCTATATTAGGTCAGCGCCTAGTTAGGTCTAATACTTTTTGTAACCGTTAACTTTGGTCTTTCAGGTAAGAGTGGCCCCGACCTCTTCTCCCCCGAGCTGATCAAGCAGACGAGCGCCGCGTACCAATCAGACCTGCCGCTCTTGCCCGAGCTGCCTCCTGCCCGCAACCCGCTGTTCCGTGATGATGAGGACGTGCCTGAACCCACGCCTGTTCCTCCAGTGCCACCCAACTGGAGCGTGCTCACACGTGTACTGAAGACAGAGGCACAGGATGAGGTAGCTATCATAATCAAGTTAACTGACAACAGCTCAACATTACCAGCTTCTTTAAGGATCAGGGATTGAAGATCAACAGTGAGGTCTTTGTTTATGAGGGTAGTTGAACTTTTTTTGCCCTCATACTTATATGAGTTGGTATAGTATTTATACCATATCTCGTAGACATGACGATAAGGAATAAATAGCTTTTTCATCAATAACTTTTCATCAATAACAGAACTAATAGGATATTATGATTCCAGGTCCTGTCAGAGACTGAGCGCGCCTACCGTCTCACCCGTGAAGAACGTTTGCGTTGGCGAGAGCTGATCACTCACGAGAGCACCCTACGTCGAGAGCTAGCCCGGTCCTCCACCCGGGAAGACTTTGTCCGAGTAGCACACGACCAGCGCTTCGCCCCGCTCTATGATCCGCCTAAATGGGAAGTCATCATCAGAATTTTAGCACCACCGCCTGATAAGCCGAAGGTAAATAATGACTTATGTTATGGTGGTATTGGATTCTAGCAGATTCTATGGATCCATGGTATTCTTGATAAGTTCTTTAGAAAAAACAATGACTAGAGACCTGGTAAATAATTGGTCATCATTTTCAACCACGTGCCATGAATTGGGTTCGACGCAGTATTGTCTTCCATTTTTATCTTGCATTTAGTTCCCAGTGTTCATAATAAATCTTACAACCACTCTATAGCTGTTGGCCTATTCCAGAACCGGTACAGAAAGAAGACGGAATGGGACTCCCGGTCCCGACGCAGTTCTTTGCCGACGCTGTACGAGTACGACAGCGACGCCACTTCACTGCGCGAGCCTCAGCGCTCGCGTCGCTCCTCCTACCGCAGTGACCACGTGGATATGAGGTACCGTCAGCTGTAGGGCTTTTCCCTTGGATTTTTATAACTTTACACACACTACACTAGCTTTACCATTATATGGGTTATTGATGTGCACGTGTCACCTTTAAAACAGGCGAATCTTGTTCGCTTGTTCTGTGTTCTTGTGTGGCCCGACGCAGATTGATACTCAAAAGCCTTTAAGGCGTACAGATCTCCTTCATTTTTACTGCATCATATACTGTGATGATATTATATATAATCTTTACAAGTAGCATCATTATATAGATGTTTAAATTGCTTTATTGTGCCTGAATGAACTCCCAAGGGGGAGCTCACGGCCCCACAAGATGGTGCCGGAAAGGATGTGTGGGTTCTCCCAAGGGGGAGATTCAATCCTAACAGAAGGCACCAGAAAGGGTGTGTGGGGTTGGCATCCAAGGGGATGCCGGGAACCTCTGGAACGGTTACTGCATTCTCCGATTAACCCTTCGATTAGCCCTTGCGGATTCCAATGGGAAGAAAACTAACAGCACTAACCTGGATCCAGGGGGACAGGTAGGACACGCCCGAACAGTGTGCTGGTCGCCGGCGACGGTTGTCCTTTTGATGCTTGTAGAATCCTGTGGCTCCACTGAATTTCCGCTTCTTAACGAACCATGGTCCGGGTTGACATATCGATCGGTTACACCGTCAGAGGTCGGTAAATTTAAATTAAATTAACACACGCGCGGTTATTTTATGCGGCCATGTTTACGGGGTGACTTTCCACTTTCTCACTCGAAGTCGAAGTGACGTGTTTTCGGGAAGCGTATCCCGCGCCGACAGTGTGTGTCGATCAGCCAATCACAGGGCGTAATGAGATCGGGTGATGACAGGTAAATGAATTGGCGGGAGGTAATTGGTTAATGTCTGTACAGTGCCATATTTATCAATAGATGGCGCTACATATATTTATACCGTCACACACCTAGTAATTATTATCATAATAAACCGAATTATGTTTTGAGTTAAAACTAGTAAACTAAAGTGTGGCCATGATTTTGGATCAGGTCAATGTCGGAGATGATGGTGGACTACGCGAGGGAGCAGGCGGACAGCCACTCGGAGGTGTCAGCCGGGACCCTGCTGGGCCGCTACTACGACGACGACAGCGATTCAGAGCACCCCTACCACCAGCACCAGTGAGTTTTATCAATATTATAGTATAGAATAGACAAAAATCACTCTCCGCGGGCGACGAACGGAGGTGCGTATGAGGCGCTATTTAATGCGCGTATAATTGAAAAATCTAAAAGCGACGGTCTTATTTCTAATGTAGTTATCCTTATTCAACTTCTTTATATAAGCATTTTTTACACGGACTAAACAATTTTTGAAAATTCCAGGTCTTGGCGTAACTCCCTCCACCGGTCCGTAAGCCAGCCGTCCCTGGCGAGGTCTGCCACAGAGGTGATGGAGCAGTGGACGGTACCCGATGGTGATGTCACACCCACACCCACCCGGAGGGTCAGAGGTAGCGAACAAACAAACATACACTAAACGTTAATAGCAACGGGCAGATTATTAATAGCAAATGTTCGTTGCAAGTCCTAGGCAGTGAACGGAGAAAGGTTAACAATAATGATCAATCTTAAAAATTACGCACCTGAAAAGGCATGACAGTAAAATGTGAAACAAATTACAGTGTAATGAATAATAAAAAAGCAAAGAAACAAGAAAAAGGGACAGAGAAAGAGGCAGTTAGAAAAATAGAGACAGAAGTAATTTTTAAAGAAAATTAGTCTTCATATATTTGTTAGTGGGCTTTATTTTTTTAAGTCATAGTTTAAATATTTAAAATGGAGTCTCTTAAAACGGTCGTATTTTTTCCTATGTTTTTTTTTAAAACTTATATCTATACTAAATTATAAAGGTGCATGCAGGAACTACTGATCCGATTTGAAAAAATATTTCAGTGTTAGATAGCCCATTTATCGAGGAAGGCTATAGGCTACATAACATGACTCTATGACTAATATGAGTTAAGTAAGTAACAGTAAGCCCGCGTTAACTTACTTGAGTACGGGCGAAGCTGCAGGCAACACCTAGTTAGCAATAAAGCTGTCTTTATTAAGATATAGCTCGAAAAATCTAAATATTGTTATTTTCAGGACCACAAGGAGTTACATCGTTCACGACATCTGAAGTTCGTACATTCCAGGCATCGAGGGAGTGGAGGGAATAAAAAAATAAGTTCTAAAGCTAAATTATAGAGAATGTTGTAATTTGAAACTGTCCGATGCATGACGTATGACGTCATGGTGCAATCATTTTGCCCAAAATAGGGCGATTTTTTTCACAGCCTTGGTGCAAAATAAATGCTTCCAGCTCAAATGAAATTGTACACTGCCTTTATTTGACATAAATTAAGTGTAAAATATGTGAAAAGTATATACAAGTATGATACGACTAATTTTAGTCATAAAACTAAACAACGCTTACTAATACAATTAAAAAAATTGTGACAAAATATTTAATATAATACGATATTTTAGTGCGTATGATTTTAAATTAATAATTGTTTGGCGTAAATATAACACTAAAGTACCTTTTTAGTCTTCCATATACTTAATATAGTTTATATACAATAATAATGCGGACTAAAAACTAATAGACACTGTCTTTAGTTTTACAATTTACTCCGTCCATTAGTAAGATCGTCATTATTTGATGATTTAGTAGGAAAATTGTTTATAAAACGGTACAATTAGATGTTAAGTTTTTCTCCAGTTTCCGTTTATAATATATAAGAATCTCTTCTAGCCTACTAATATTAATAAGTATTATTCTTTTATACTAACACCGTACCAAAATTAACAGCGCTATTTTTTGTTAAAAAAAAACGTGTGGCACTCGGGGACTGCCGCGGTAAAGCTATTGCATAGCATTTTTTATCAACTTATGCAATTATAATAATTTAATTATTTTTTAGTATATAAACCCTATGTCGATCGCTCTCCTTTCTATTTAAGCTCCGTGACACACGCATAAAAATTTGACAACTATTATACTTATAATATTATGTCAATTCTTTTTCATTATTTACATTTTTTTAATCTAAACTACGCCATTATCCGAATATTGTGGATATATGTTGTCGATTCGAAACATTTATTTAAATGCGTTAATTTGAGAGGTGAACTTACCGTATCCCACACCTATATACTTTCTTGCTTCACAAACTTTCACAAACAGCTGCTTACTTATTCCGCTTATTCGTCCGATTTCGGAGCAGCTCGTCTCTCGTCGGGTGTTAGGTTTTTTTCGTTACGGAATTTCTTGATTCGGTCGCCGCGCTCAAGGCCCGCGATAAAAGCTATGATGCAATGTTCATACACATAATATAAAAGCTTTTTTCTAACACGTGGCAAAATTTTACTAATTTAGTTGTATATAAAAGACCGGCAAAATACCTAGCGGCTGAGGCAATATTCTTTTTTGGTTTCGTCTCGGCTTTGGCTGGGGATAAAGAGCCTTGTATTCATGTCTGCACATCTGTCTTATTTTTTAAAATGTCTGATGTATTGTATACAATGTATTTTTTTAACATATCTGAGATATCTCTTTTCTCATTTTGTGTAAAATTTATGACAAAAAAAAAACAAAAAGTCCGCCAATGTATAAGTCAACTTATAATTGTAATTTCTAGAACATTCGCTATTTATGAATACAGGCCTAAGTTTTACTTGCCTCAATTGCTATGTAAGTGGGTATTGGGCGAAGGGTTGTCAATGCTCAAAATGTGTTAGATTAACAATTACAAAAATATAGTCATACATTTAATAAAGTTTTGGTTTTATTTAATTTTTAATATCTGTTTTAATCTGCGTTAGAGGTGCTGAAAGTTATTAACATAGAATACTTATCGACCATTACTGTAATCCAAGATTAAATGAATAAATACGTCTAATTTTTTATTTGCGTTTCATTATTTTTTCTTTGTTTTATTAACCGACTTCAAAAAGGAGGAGGTTATCAATTCGTCGGAATCTTTTTTTTTTTTTTTTTTATGTATGTTACCTGATTACTCGAAGATGGATAGACCGATTTGAAAAATTCTTTTTTTGTTCTAAAGGGTATACTTCCCAAATGGTCCCATGATAAGGAAACCAGGATCTGATGATGGCATCTCAGAGAAATCGAGGGGAACTTTCGAAAATCGTAGGGGCGACTAGTGCGTTTGATATTTTTTTTATAAAGTGTTTTGAAGGACTACAATTTAATGAAGGTCTGGAGTCGATCTGATGCTGGAGCCGAAAAACAATCGAGGGAATTCCTCAACGATTTACATCAGTAACCTTGTGTTTGGGCTTGATTAATTTATAATGATGAGAACTTTACACCTAGATGGGTTGTGACTGTCATTAGGGGTCTGATGATGAAGACAAAGGGCAGTTAAGGGAACTCCTCAACAGTTTACAGTAGCTACCTTGTGTTTGGACTTAATTAATTTAAATTGATGAGAACTTTATACCCATATGGGTTATAAGCGCCATTACAGGTGTGATGATGGAGACCATACACAGTTGAGAGGAATCCTCGACGATTTACAGCTTTTATTGGGCTTACTTCATACGGTAAATAATATTATGCCAAAATCATATAATTTTATTACTTGTCGTTGATAAATGAACAAAAAACAACTGTTTCTTGGAAGCGCATCATAGTTTTTCAAGGTCATCATAATATCCATTCTATACCTATATATATTGGTGATGTTCTATACCTATATTATATAATGGAATTATTTAACGAATAGCAGCAAATCTGCCGTGATTGCTTTCAATTACATGTATATAAAGTTTTACACAATTCCATTTCGGTTTTTTCATTTGTTATGTAATGAATTAAACCCTTTCTACGGTCATCTCATTAATACAGCGCTATTTAATCTGAGCAACGCGTTTAATAGTTCTACCCATATTTCAGACAAATAAAATCAGTTATCAAATTCTGAAATCACTAAAAATGAAAAAACGAAAATAATTTTAAACAAAAATTAAAACCGACTTCAAATTAAAAAAAAAAAAAACAACTAAAAAGTAATAAAATAATTTCCTTAATTTTTGTGCCTACAATTTATAATCAACTTGTTCTTCTACTAATATACAATCTTTGCGTTTACCACGTCATTATTGTTACTTTTGAAGCCGGTGTCCTATTTGTTGATGTACCTACCTCCTAACCTACCTACCTGACACCGACTCCAAAAGTAACAATAATGACGTGGTAAACGCAAAGATTGTATATTAGTAGAAGAACAAGTTGATTATAAATTGTAAGCACAAAAATTAAGGAAATTATTTTATTACTTTTTAGTTGTTTTTTTTTTAATTTGAAGTCGGTTTTAATTTTTGTTTATTTAAACAAAATTAGTTTTTTTTATCTTTTTTCATTAAATTCTATAAAACCGTGCTTAATATTTATAAAGTTTGTTTGCTAGTAATTAGTAAAGCAAAAAACTTCACAATAAAACAAGAAATCGTCACATTTTAGTAAACTTATTTTTTTCTGTAAGTACCTAAATGCATTTTTAAAAAAGCCTGGCACAATATCTACAGAGTACAGGTATAATAAATAAATAATAACCGGACTAGCATTTATGTGCGACGTTAACAAATCACAAATATTATTTCTTTGCCATATAACACATATATTATTGTCTGAATATAGAGTCATAAAAGGGTCATAATAAAAACGGAAGTGAATTTAATAAATTTATTAATATCGTTCGAAATAAGATATAATACAAAAAAGTACCCATTGATTAATAAAAATTATAAATTTGACATTTTATTTGTATTGGAAATTATCTGAGTCAAGTATTAAACTAGACATTTAGATACAATTGTTTCAGATACCTGTTTAAGCGCAGAGCAGATGTTAGTCTTTGCTATATTTTTAACGTTTTTAGTTCAATAAAGTTATCAGAAGAAAGAATCGTATATAACATAAAGTAAGTAGCTCGTATTTGTCTTACAGCACCAATGTTTGTGTCACTTCAATTTATCTATTAGTCGTAGGTAGTAAATATACATCTGCGCTACTCTTAGCAATAACAAACACTTTTAGTTTATTCCAATTTAAATATTTATTTTGTCTTTAAATTTTCATTACTTTATATTTTAAGTTCTGTAAACAAATTTAATGTCTGTCGTTAAACATATCAAAGAAAATTGGTCTAAGACAATACCTTGGGGCACACCTGAATAAAATTAAACTTCAAGAACTTTTGTCGTTTTAATAGCTTACCCCCACTAATTAATGGCGATACGAATCAGTAGCTGATTCCTACAGTGAGGTTTGAATTATTTTACACAGTCGCTCTCTTGAATTTGACCAGTATGGGAAAGATTAACGGAGACGTCCTATGAGTTATTTTATTAATACAAAACATACAACATTTATATGAAATGGAATTAACAGTTATCTTGAAAAGTTTTCACAAATAGGTAACAGTTTTACAAGAGTAAAATTAAACAATTACAAACTTATCAAGCCTTATTAAAAGCTTATCTACATTCGCTATATTTACATCTGAATTAAAGAAACTTCAACCATTAGACATTAATAACAGTTAAGTAATTAGGCCTTAGTTTTATCTACAACATTAATTCAAACATTAGTTTCTACCTAAGATATGAGTTTAATGACAGGTCCCTTTCATCAGTATTTGGCAAAACCAGAGATCTATTTGGCATCCATCCATATTTCACGATCGTTCAATACTCTAATTTTTATCACACTTAAATGTCTGACCGAAATGATTTTAATGCCTCTATGTCCTTTATAAATATCTTATCACTGTCACTATTTTATGTACCTCTACGTATACCATGCATTACGATATCTATGAACACTTTTTACTCTCATTTTGGTTTCTTATTCTTATATTTGACTGATGGAGCCGCAAGATTGTCTTCTTCTATTCACTTGTTTCCAAAAACGTTTTTCGAAATGCTTCTCCTGCAAGAACATTTATTATACACTGTGGTTGTTTCTTCTATATGTATGTTCATGCTAGGTCTAGTGTTTTACTTACCGTTGTATATAAGCTTATTTATTTTCTCTTTTCTTTTTTCTTATTCCAATACTAGTGTTCTCTAATATGTTGGTGATTATTTAATAGTGAATTTGTGAATATTGCTTATCTAACATACAATCAGAAATTCTAAGATTAAAAAAAGTGTTGATACAGTTATTAAAATAGTGCTAAATAAAATGCTTAGCTGACGATGGAAGGAAGGGAAGCTAAGAAGCAGGGCGAATAAAAAAGCACAATGGATTTTGATATAAATATATTTCGAAACAAATTTCATCAAAAAATGGACAGATTAATTTAATAAAATCAAAATTGCATAGTGTAGAAAGCTGGATTTAAATGTTAGACAATAAATAACAACATTTTACCAATTATTTAACATTTCAATTAACAATTTCACCGATTTCATCATTAATTAGTTTTAGTTTCTATTAGGCTTATACAAAGTTTGAAATAATTACCAAATAGACCGTCAGTACGATTTAGTCTTTTATCACTAATCTTAATATTTGAATTGCTTTGCAATCCTTTGGGTATTATGTTTACTAAACATCGACATTTACTTATAATTATGCCAATGAACACACAAGTACTTATGATTTTAGAATATAATTGAATAATCTGACTAACATACTCTTCAACAACAAAGATGTCTTTGAGAGGACCAAAACAATTATAAAATTTTTATCTATAAATTGACCAATATTATTGCGTATAGTACATACAACAACGAGTCATCTAAGTATACAAATCCTACATCTTCACCTCAAATACCTAAATACTATTGGATAGTCAAAAACAAAGTTATAGAAATTTTTTCGCTACTTTCGTATCAAATACATCGGACAATTTTGGACGATTTAAATCCAGCTACTCAGAAAGCTTGTGCTGCGGTTCATACATGGCCATTGACAAAGCAAATCTTGTAATAGCCGTTGTTGCTCACTGTTGTGCGACGCGGTGAGAAAGGCCGGGAGTTGGTCAGGTCGAAAGGCTCGCGGCGGGGGCTATCGGACGACGCTCGGCGGCGAAGGAAACCCAGTCTGCTGATCAAGGTAGTGCTATATTAGGTATAGTAGTACAGTTTACAGTAGCAGATCTTAAAGCTTGGAAAAAGTTCATATTATGTTTAGAGGCTGCCGACAGGTGTTGTTTTGATGATGAGATTCCTAGTGACTTTCATTTGCTAGTATCTGTGGCTGATTCTTCTTCATTATGTAATGATGTATTGAATGCTGTAATAGTGTTATTAGTATTTTCTACTTAAATATACTGGTGGGAGGGATGCCCTGGATGTTCATGGACGACGTCGACCACTTACGACTTAGTATAAAAAAGCATGCTTACATCTTCCCGTTCTGGCATTGAGAGCGCGTCCGCGAACGCATCATCTGAACTTCCGCTCGTGCCAGTTGCTCCATCTCCATAAGTTTCGTTTCGTTTTCTGGAACTATTATTATTTATAAAGCATTATAAATCCAGTAATAATATGGGCCCCCTTTTTATTTAGTTAATAAAAACCATTTATTTTTACCAGAAATTGTATAAAATCATTTTTGTAAAAGTTGAGATACAGTCAAGATTGTGTAAATGATTTAATATTGCAGAGTATATTCTGCTAACTTGCAGAATATAATATGGGAAATTGACATGGTAGTAGGGCCAAGGAAGGAAGAGTTTTAAGAGATCTTACGTTTCCAGGCATATACAGAATTGCGCGAAGTAGTATGCGGGACGGTGCGACGGCATAGAGTCACTGCGTCCGCGCTCGCGACTCTGTGCGCCAGAGACCGCTGGCACGCCGCGCGAAACGACCAGGGGTCGGGCGCGCCACCCTGGTCAATACAATAACATAATATGATTATGAACACAGGTCCATCTTTTAAATTGGGCGCTCTTTAAATTGGCCAGGTAAGTATCCAGCTGGTTGCCTGGGTTTATTCCCATATCTAAGGTTTACTACTACTTATTCAAAAACTTTTAATCTCCTTTTGATCTTGAATAAAAACTGTCATTTCGTTATTAATATGGGCGATGTTAATAGAGTTCATTTTAATGTTGCACCATGACCTAATGAATAAACATTGCTTATACATGGAATAAGCTTCGTACCCAAGACACCTCTTGGTCCGCTAACATGTCCTTCCCCTGGTCTAGCGCTAGTCTCATCTCCGCCCGGGGGCTTAGTCGCTCCTCTGGAGAGCGCGGCTTTGCCTCCGCCGGCTGTGAGCAGTCTAGTACTGGTGGTGGTTCCGAAGCTGGAAAAACATTATTATTTAGGTATAATTGTAACGTGTCACTAAAGTACTGTAAAAATTCTTGCTCAACAAACTAAAAGTTTTAATCCTATGTTTCGGTAACGGTAAGGCTCGACATTTGTCAAGCCCGGAATTTAAAAATATGGCGTATCCAGGGAAATTTGTCATAAGAGGCACGCCCGCTCCTATTGATCTGACTAGATACTCACCTGGTGACAGCTGATGAAGAGGAGTCGGGTTCTGTATGGTGGTACGTTCTAGTGTGGAGGGCGTGCTGGCTGAACTGGCTGAGCCCCGCCGGCCGGCGCCAACAAATGCTCGCTCCGCACACTCTTTTGAAGCTGTCGGGAAAAGTTGCTATGCATGATAATAGATAAAATAAAAAAAAGGGTGTGTGTGTCAGCTTCGACGCACGATTGGAGTTTACTCCTTACGAACGATAATTATGATATAATATATCGAGTAGAAAAAAAGGGTAAATGAACGCATATGCTAAAATGATAAGAGAAACAAACATAATATGTCTGTAATTATTTGGATTATTTATATTACTTCAATAAAGCGTATTACATAAAGTATGTTACAAAATAATAATATACAAAGAGGAGGCCCCGAGAATAAGATACGCTGTGTAATGTATCTTATTCTCGGGGCCATCTCATTCTTTTACACGTTCAATCCTACAGTTATTTATGTTTGTCTCTTTCTACGTAACGCCTCAACTTTTCGTGTTACACTTGATTTTACTCCTCATAAAATTTCCGTACCAGACCGTATAACTCAAATCGATTCTTAAGGAGTAAACTCCAAAAAGCAGCTAATAGATTCGCAAAATTTACAAAACTTAAAAAACGGTACGAAAATCTCAATTAAGTTGTGAAACCTTGGGGTAGAATGATCAAACCTTGGGGTAGAATTGGGATATCTGACAAACGTGAGGTAATCAATCTTCTAAAGGTTTTTAAGCCAGAACTTCTTCCTATTGCTAAAATCTTGTCAAAAATCGCGACAAACTTAAGAAGTTAACGAACTTACAAAGGCGCCAAGATTAAAATCTTGGGAAAACGTCATTTTTTTAAAATTCTTTTATGTTAGTTGAATAGACAGACTGGCAAACGTACCACCTGATGGTAAGTGGTCGACGTCGCCCATGAACATAAACTAGTATACCTGGAACGAGCCCAGGCAACTCATCTATGTCCCCACCATGGTTCAGGCCTTGTCGTGGCGGTGGGGCTCAGTAACCTAGGGTGAGCGGTGCACCTTGGGCCAAGCTAATTGGGCCGAGGGGGCTCTTTGTACCCCTCTTATAAGAAGAGGGGTCAGAAGAGCAGGGGGCATGGGGTGAAGATGGGAACCTCGCCCCATTGTACTCTCCCGACGTTGGGAGGGGTTGTTCTGTGGTGCGGGACAACCCCTCTGTGGAGGTGGCGTCGGTCCCTTGCGGGACTGACTAGCCGTCGAGGTGCCCTGTTTGTTTTCTAGATCCGGGGCACCTCACCAAAGGCGGCATTGGTGGCACTCGCCGGGTTTTAGTGGGTAGAGCTGCGTCCATTTACCAGCTGTCGGGCGCAGCGAGTCCCACATACCCGCGTGGGAAGACACACTCCCCCTTGGGATGCCTCAGAGCATTTCCCGGCGTGAAAGAAAAAAAAAAAGGTATCCTGAGACATAAGCTGTTAAGTCTCCGTGCCAGTAATTACACTGCCTGTCTTGCCCTTCTCTCCGAAACACAGCAAAGCTATTTCACGGGAGAAACAAGCAAGATGGTGGTACCCATGCAGCCGGGAGCGCGGCACAGCGCTTCCCTCCCGTGGATTACATTCTGTTCCAAGAGTACGCCTTGTTCGGATCGACAGAAATACTTCTAAGGTATTGTCTAAGGTATGGATAAAAAATATATTGAGTATTGACATTACCAGATTGTAAGGGCATCGAAGGCGCCTCGTTGGTGGGTGTCCGTTCTGGACTCAGTTCCAACGTGTCTCCACCATCGGGCTCCTCTCCAGGCACTGTGGGCTCCACGTCGCACACACCGACCTCTGCTTCTAATAAATTTTCACCTTCTTTTATATTATATTCTTCTATTTCGGATGTGAAACATCTATTGCAAAATCAACTGGAATGTTGTGATGATGAACGATATTTCTTTATTAGTTTCCATCTTTTGGTATCGATTCTTATTAATTATGAATTTTAATATTAGCATCGATGTTTCACATCTGCCAAGCGTCACGTGACGACTATTTTTTATTTTCTTCAGTGTTTCTACTTGATAATCATTCTACAGTTCTGTCTTCTCAACATTACATTTTGGGTTGCACATATTTTTGGTGGTTCTTGTGTTTGGGGGGTGCAATATAAGTTACACTTATTGCATGCTGGGGTTATTTTACAATACTCCATCAACAATTTCAAATACCTCTCAGGTACACACACATGCATCGTGCTAAATTTTAACTGGGTCTCTTTATAACGTCTATGCTTCTCTTGCAAATTTACTATTGAAACATATAAATAGATACATAATACGGCTTTTGACTTATATTACTTTTTTGTGTACTTACTTATCCTTTCAGGTAATTTCTATAGATAAAATATTTTAAGTAATTCGAACTAGGTTCTTAATTTGGTTATTATTGTGTAATGTGTGTGTAATGTGAATATATTCATTCTTAATTAGCAAATTTTAACAATGTCATTTCTAAATCTTTATAGTTCCTAGCATCAAATAATAACATTCCTCTTTCAAAATCCTCAAAACATTTGCGTTATAACATGATTTTATATGAAACATTTATTGGGGCGCCTTAACAGCAAAATCGACTTGAATGTCATGAAGGAAAATGGCATGACGCTCGTTTATTTAATTCTCTTTTTTCTTATGTACGTTTTTATAATAAATTTTAGTATTAGTATGATTCACGTCTGCCGGTCCGTGTCGGCTATTTCAAGATTCGAGAATATTTGATTTGTGTTTCCGAGCAGCAAAGGTATTATGGACTTACCGGGCTCTGAAGCAGGCGGTGGGTGCGGCGCGTCGCAACAGTCGTCAGCATCGAGGCCACGCTCGCTGTCCTGCGCCAAGCGCCGCACCAGCGGACCAGTCACAATGTGAGATATACTAGCTACAGTCTATGCCACAGATATCTGCCAATAACCCCATCAATTTCGGAATGGAATGTAACACGTGAAACCCCAAATAGAACCTAGACAATGTAAGGATAGGGTCATGCAACAAACTACACATTCTACATTGCATGCTATCTATGCTATATAATATTATCTATTTTTCAATTTCTATTAATTACTTTAATGATATCAGCATGGTTCAAGATTTTTTAAATCAGTGGTTTAATTTCAAATATTAAAATTTTGTCAAATTTCAAATACTTTAGAGTTTATAATATTCCAGAGACAAAATGTTTTTTTTATTTAATTCGTCAAGTAGAATCTCCTCCGTCTTTATTATTTTAACTCTTAATTGTCATGAGACATTGAATGTTTCATGTACAATTTCAATTTCGTCTACTTAACGCACAGCTATGATATTCACCTGGTCGTCCGAGTTGGTGGGTGTAGGCTTGTTGTCATCACTGCCACTTTCAGAACAATCTTCTTCTAAAAGTGGTTCCAGTCTTCGTCTAAAGACGTCCCTGGGTTAAAAATTGAGAATGTTATTTATCAGTCATCGGTGTCTTTAAGTGTTTGCAGGTAGGAGGGATGGCTGTGCTACGCGTTAGCCTGCATTGACATTCTGCTTCTACTTATACAATAAAACAGCTTTACTGTTTTCAGCAGAAAAATCAGTACAGGCAGTTAATGACTTGCACCAATAATTACCACCTCACTGGGTATGCCTCCTTACTGGGAGGCCTATGTTCAGCAGTGGACGGATAGAGGCTGATGATGATGATGATGGGTATGTCTATCACATAAATATACTGCAAGAAATACTCTAGGGTGAATTCTTATATTATGTTCATGGCCGACCTAGACCACGTATCAATTGTCATCACGATTCGAGGCTCATCTGCAAGTTCGCCTTTCCAACTAACATGAAAAGAGTTATATTTTTTACCTTGGGAGAAGAGGCCTTAAAGTAGTTGGGCCGGTTATAGTTGGTGCCATTAGTAGTTCATCCATCATCAGCTCTGTATCATCATCGCCAGCATACGACGATGATGATTTTGTTGGCGACTGCAAGAAAAAATGTAATATATTAACATTTAGACATACATAATATTCTTTAAGTAAGATTTTTAATTCATCAAAACTATATCTTTATTTACCGAAAGTGTGCCATGTTCTGAATCTGGTAAATTATCTGAAAGGTCACCAGAAGATGGTGTTCCCCACGCTTCTTCTCCACTTGCGCCACTTCCTTCTCCAGTCTCAATAGTTCCATCCTCAGTTCCAATTGCAGATTTCCAATCGCTAACCCCAAGGCACCTGTTGTATTATTTTAAATATTTATCTACTACTACATAAACTTTCATAACTATGTCAAATTTAAAGTTACATTTTCATAACTATTTTTAACAAAAAAGACACAAAACCTTAAATGATAAAATTTACATAAAATGTATTTATTTTTATCCAAAAAACAACTACCTACGTATCAGCCGTTTAATAACTTGTAGCTTTTTTCTAGACAAAGAAATCTAATTTAAAGTAAATAATAGAATTCAAAATATTAAATTTACCTCTGAGCCTAAGTCTAACAAATATGTATCACGTGTTATCACATAATATCTACTAGAACAATTGTAAATTCAGAAAAGTTCTTAACATATTCTATGTCAAATTAAACTAACATCTACGCTAATAAAACATTTTACATAAATAAGTACTAAAGTTATGAGCTATGATCAAAATTCTAGAAAAAACCATGACCACTCATACTCAGCGCTTTACTTCCAAACGAGCTGTTTTCCTCCTGATTTGTAAAAAGAAAAATGTATTGTTATTACAAATGCAATTATTGAAGTTCTTATTAAAATATTTGAAAATATCGACACCCATGTACCTGTATGTACGGTGTTAGTATTTGCTTTTAAAATTACTAACCGCTCCAAGAATGATGGCTGCTTGTGTGCCACTGAAGTATTTGGCACAGATTCAGTGTGACTAAATATATTGATCTTCTCTACGACGAATGATCCTGCTCTGGCAGTCCATCCCATTAAGCCTCCAGCAGCATTTGTCACTGAAGAGAGAAACCTTATTGTATTATTATTTTTAAGTTAGCATGGTTATTTTCATTACGGGATGTTTTTCATGAATTACCATGTTTTTCATTTTTATTCCGCGGATCTCGATATTTCGACATTATCTACTAATGTCTTCTTCACAAGACTGAAGTATGCGGGTAGACGTTTACGGTGTTAGAAATGTCCGTACCTTTCTCGTATGTTTGCTGCGTAAATATTGTTACCACTATTCTTGTCACTTTCACCTCAAAGTTGTCACTCGTTTTATGTACACTCAACATTCGATCCTTTGTTCAACAGACGAAACTCACCGTATCGGTTCTCGAATGTTTTATATCATTCTTCAAGTGTTTACGTTACCTAATCACTATATTCCACAATCTCGACAGTTGAAACCTATCTTCCTTATTGAAAGTTCGCTAGCCAATCTGTCTTACTGTCGACCTCAGCGGGACATTTGGCTTATGTATTTTGGGTAGTCCATAGGTGGGTAGTTTTCATTTAAGTGGCGGTAATCCGTTTGTTCACGTAAATTTTCATCACTCAGTAGATATCGTATTTTCCTGTCATATATGTAGTTAGTGACATCCAACACAGTAGCATTCCCTTTATCCGCTTTAAGGACTAGAAGGTTCCTCCTCTCCTCCAGTTTTCGTCTCCTTCTCAAGTTTTCGTCTCCTTCTCAAGTTTTCGTAAGGTGGAGAGTTGACCCGACGTAATATTAGGTTTGGGGGGTTTCAATTGCCACTTATATTACGGCATCTTGTCTTAATCAGCCTCAAAATACATTATTACGCTGGATCAATTACTTCTTCAACACTTCCAATCATGTCTTCTTAAGAAATGCGTTTTGGAGTAGGGGCAAAATTCAAACCATTTTCGAGTACGTTCTGACGTTTTTAGACTTCGCCGTCAACATCTACCCTAGGCTAAACTCAGTCTCGCGAATAAAAATGAAAAACATGGTAAATCCGGTTTTAAATAATTTCAGTTACCTATTGTATCGAGAACAAAAAAAAATGAATGTACACATGTAATTACCGGTACTTAATGTTTTTGATGCTTCAGATTCTTGCGGATTCAGTCTTATATTACCATCATCCGTCTCATCAGACGGCAGTCTTTCGAGACTCGACATTGTACCATACCTAAAATATAAGAATACAATTTGTAGGATATACATTCATACAACAGTAATATGTCAATATAATCTAATGTTGAGGACAAAGCTTCAAACTGGCATGGAAATGCTTAGATCATTTCACAAAGCTGGCTCTGGTAGGTTGAGAAGAGCAGTTGATGAACTACATATTATATTATGAAGACGGAAGTTTTTTCACATCCTTCGCAGAACCTGCATTTGCGCGTAAAAAAATAAGAATAGAAGTAGTAGGTATTATTTTAATAAAATTTCATTATACCTTTTCAGTGTAACGTAAGGCAGATCATCAAGAATATCGGGAGAGTCAGGTGATTCATCTACAAGTTCATCCTAAAACAAAATATTAATAATAAGATATTAATAATAAAAGGTGACAAAATATATTTGTTGATACAAAATGAACTCACAGTCTTATTTATAGAGTTATAATCAGGTGTTGGTGGTACGACAGCTATATTTGGTACGGGTGAATCAGATTTTATAGAAGCAAGACTGGCAGGCCTAGGACTAGCTGTGGTAGAAGTGACTGGTTTTCGTTTAAAAGGTTCAACTCTCATAAGATGAGCAGCTGGATTTATAGCTGAAAGACCCATAAGCATAAGTGGACCTAATTCTGAATCTTCATCTGATAAGACGTCAGTCGAGTTTGTATTTAATTCTTCTGCAAATTCATTCTTTTTGCTTATGTCTCCATTCATCCTGCTTACTGCCGAAATACCCATTCTAGGGGACCTCCGTAGACCTCTTTCTATTTTAAAATCGGTGTCATCTTCATGTATCGAATCATCATCTAAAAATACTGATGAAGTTCTCAAACATGTTCCTACGTTCTCCCTTTTAGCGATTATGTTCATGCCTAATACTTTACTTAAAACAAATTCGGCCTTTTTCCTGGTCATCTCATCTTTTTTGTGGCTTATGGGGGATGGATGCGTTTTTGTCTTTGACAACATAATGTTTTCAACGCACTTCACTTCGCTGATGTATTTCTCTTGCGCAATGACACATTGAACCTGGTTGGATATACTGGAGTTTGACATTCTTAAATCATTTGAACTAGAATTAAAAACCATTGAACTACAGGTGGTATGACTAGTTGATAAAGGACTATTTCTACTACTGGACGTTGGGCTGGGTGACATTATTGAATTTTCTTTTCTCAGCTCCAGCTGACTTTTTGTTTGACTTCTAGATATACTTTTATTTAAGACCAAGGGATCAGTCTTTAGGTCATAAGATTTTGATTTAAGCATTCTTTGGCTTTGATTGATTGAGTCGATAACCCTCAAGGCAGCCTTTGGGGCATCTTCAGGACGTATTTTTATAGCACCCTTACGTTCTAAATGACAAAAATACTTTTGCTTACGTTTATTACAACTTGCACTACAAGAACTTGTGGAACTTTTATTTGACTGAGAGTTTTGTGGCGATGGCTCAAGTTTTGGTTTGGGAGGTATCGGTGGTTCTTTTTGTGATATTAGTGGACTATTTGGCTTAGATAAGCACTTTTTGTGACATTGTCTACAAACTGGAATCGTATCTACTACAACTGGACTAGTTCGAACGGTTATCTGAAAATACAATAATTATTTTAATGGATTTGATGTTATTACGCCTAACATACTTATTAGTTTCAACTTTAACTTACTTGACTTCCAGAGTTACTGCTTTTTGACGGACTTTTTTCATTTTCTTTCTTTTCGACAGTCGTATGATCTTTATTATCTGTAGTTTTATTTTGAACAAGTTCAGCAACTTCTAACAAATTTAACTCTCTAGATCTTTTTCTTAGTTCTTCTACGCTCCACATCTACAAATCATTAATAATTTATAATAATAATAATTTAATAAACAATTTTTCGTCTTAACCGCTAATATTTTATAGCTCTTTAATCAAAGCAAGATTTGTTAGTGTACTTTAATGTAAATTACATCTTACCTCCATGTCTGGTTCGGGAGGGTCTAGTTCTTCGGCTTCAGGAAGCTGCGTCATCCATCTTTGTAGATGCAAAGTCGAACCTCGACTTCTGGTACTCCTGGCTCCTTCAGTGGCACTTCCACCGGCACCAGTTTGCGTTTCAGCAGAGCTACGACGCGTCTAAAATTATTTTATTAATATTGAGAATGTTATGAAAATATTGCACAGGATAAAATTGCATCATACTTCTGATTGTTATGTTTCTATAATAAAAGTAAATAAATAAAACTTACCTTAAATCTAATACGAAAACATAACTCATAATATAAGATTGTAAAAGTTTAATACAGGAAAGAATACTTCAAATAACTAATTTTACTACTCATCACTTTTGTTATCCCTTTTAATCTAACAAAAAGTTTTCTTAACGTAGAGGTTTTTTGAAAGTATTTTTGTAGTCTGATAAAGGTAAACTTAGAATTCATTATTTATTTATATTCAAAGTGCGTGAACTTGACAAAATGTAGTAAAACAAAAATTGGTAAAAATTGCGTTACACAGAAAAATGGTAGGTTGTTCACATTAAGAATCACTTTTTTCGTTAGCGTCGCAAAATAGGGGTAAGCAAACAAATTTGAAATAAAAAAAAATCACTGACAAAGTCACTTTATTCACCGATCATAGAAATATGTTCAGATTCTAAACAAAACATCCAAATTTTAAATAAGTCCAATATCGCCACAAAGAACCCAGAACAATAAGTAAAGGCTTTCTCAAAATTATGTCTTTTTTTCTCATAAATTATCTATTTAATTTTTACACAGCCAAAGACATCTAAAATTATTGATTTATAACTACAATTTTTTATAAAAAAATCATAACACAGTTTACCCCACGAGATAGGTTATGTGAACATTTTACGATGCTGACGATTGTAAAGTTCGTAATTTATGTGATAATAATCAAATGTGTGCATATTTATTAACAAAAAGCGGTTGCTACGTTTACACAAAACATCAACTACCATTTTTCATCGTAACACACCATTCTAATGCTAGTGTAACGTCTATAAAAAGCGATGTAAAACAAAAACGATTAAGCTACAATGGATTATGACTATAAATTCGCAAAACTGATCGCCAAATATCCACATGACCTGTACAATAGTAAGGCTATGCACGTACACCAAGTGTCTTGAGTGCGCTTGGACATTACAAAAATATGAAACAAATGAATAATTATGGTAACGTTTTCTCTTAATCATCGAATAATAAGGACGTCAATAAATCCGACTCGAAGGACCAGGGAGCACAAATTCATGGTCTCCCCATTAACACAAATTCCATAAGGAGGACGGAAGACTCAAGCAACGATACTAGAAAACTATTAGTTCTGAAATCGTACAAACATTACTTACAATTGGTACCCTATAGTTACACTTTTGACACCGATTTCTATAATACTGTAAAATCGAAAACCTCAGTATATATTTCCTAATCATAAGCGACATTTATCGAGTAGCTGGGAATTTTTCTGCACTTTGGGTAAGGGAAATCGAAAAATCCACACGCATTTTACTAATACTATGGGCCTTATTACATAATTCATTAGCCAAAAATACCAAGACGTGTAGAAATATCATAATTTCCGAAAATATGTCTCTCAATAGTTTACCACAACCTTAAGCGAATTCGTCACATCAACTAACTTTTTCGTACCATTTATTTTTAATCTAACATTTAATTGTAAACTTGGCATTTTCCGTGGCATATAGTATTTCGAAGCTCGACGAGTTATATCGAGCTCTTTTTAAATGGCATTAACTCCAATTTTTTGGTGTCCAGAGTAGGCTTGAATCTACCAACTCTGGATCTGAATCCGCAGATCAAAGCTCTAAGTATGCTGGTGGTGTTGGCCTTTCAGGCAATGGGACATGAGGCAAAACAGGATTGTCAGGTAAAAATATACATTCTTCTACCACATGCTTGAAAGAAGGATCAACATCGATATCAACCAATGCTAGATCCGCTTCAAAAGATTCCCACCTACAAGGGGAAACTTCTGAGTATTCGTCACCACCATCAGGTGTAAGTTGGGCGCTAGGAGATCCTGGCTCCCCAATTTTACCTATACTAGATGTAGACACGAAATGTGACGAAAACGTTTGTGAATCGGCTGGGGATAAATTGGCTGATGGCGTTTCGGGGGTGGGTGCTGTCCTCCAAACGGTGCTTAAGGGTCCTCTGACCGGTTGAGGTTGGGGTGACGATGAATTGGGCCTAACATCGAAACTAACGTGGACCTCTTTCTCGTTACGTTCTTCGACGAGCATATTTAGATGAGAACGGTATGAACTTGCCGGTAAGATAGCGAGACTTGAATGTCGCTGTATGCTGGACGCTGATACCTGACGTTGTTGGGAGTCCAGTGTCGCCAGGCTGAACGTGAGCTGTGGGTCTGGTGAGTCGAGCGGAGAACCAAGCGGTGTACCTGACATCGTATGTGCTCGATATCTGAAATAATTACATTCTGTTATTTATTGAAGTTAATCATAGAAGAGACCTTGACCCGAAGAAAATGATTATTCGTTCGCAAAACAAAAATACTCATATGTATCTATTATATACAACTTATATAACTCATATAAGTTGTAATAATTTTATATGTACATAAAGTACCTATAAATAAAAATAAATATTTGGAGGTTTTGTTTTGGAGGAGTAACAAGTGTTTAAAACTACATTTATGCCGGGTGTATTTTGAACGCTTGCAAAGATTTTATCCTAATAATATACTATTTATCTTATATATAAAATTTCCATGTCACAATGTTAGTTACCGTACTCCTCCGAAACGGCTTTTTATGTATATATATATTAAACGAAATTTTATATGCGTATTCAGTAGGTCTGAGAATCGGCTACTATCTACTTTTCATACCCCTAAGTGATAAGGGTGGTCAACCCCTCAAATTTTAAAAGTTAACGCGGGCGAAGCTGCGGGCAACAGCTAGTATACTATATAATTCATATAACCATTTATATCAGAAACGTTTTTTAAAGAAAATTTTAGGACTTATGTATTTTGCAAACCCGCAATGTATGTATACAACTCGAACAGCGAACTCTGTCAGCCGTTTTTTTTAAGAAAACGATTATTTTAAAGCATTATCATCAAATTTCTGTAACATTATGTTTACTAAACCGGATTATACAAAAAAAGGCAACCAAAAAAAAAAAATATTTTTTTCACTTGTATCATGTCAGGCTATGCCAACACTATCATACCTCTTCATTTTCGCAAGCGTTCCAAATACACCCGGTATATAAATACACGAGATGATATCCTGAATGCTTACCTACGTAGATTTTAGAGAAGTGGATTTTCATACTTTTACATTTATCAATACCATACCATTTTACTTCAGAATTATTTATTTGACGACATTAAATCAAGATTTTCATAAACACAGAATGCTCTCCAAAATCAATACTTACATTTGCCTCTGAAGCAGGCTTTGCCAAACTGCCTTCAGGTCAGCTGATGGCGCTCGGAGAACGATAGGTCGTGAGCGTGAAGGTGTTCGTGGGGCACATGACACTATCGGGCTTTCACCCCCTGGACGACCTAGTAATAGCCGAAACTCCGTAGCTGAAACCAATATTTGTAATCATTATTCTGGCATATGTATCTTCATCAGATTGAAATAGGAAAAATATAGTACTAAGTTCGAGACTACAAAATGTCTCTAAGATTATAAATTAATATAATAATTTTACTATTAATTTGTTTCATCATCATCATCAGCCTCCGCCCACTGCTGAACATAGGCCTTCCTCAAATAATGCCAACACGACCGATCCCTCGCTACTCGCAACCAACACTAATTTGTTTAATAACGCATAATTTCAATGTTTTTCACTTTTATTTCGCGGAACTCGTTACTTCGGCATTATCTTCATTGCCTTGTTTTTTTTCGAATTCGCAAAAAAAATATGGAAAATTGTAAAAAAAAAATCTTAATTAAGACAATCTTTATATGAATGTCTTTTAGAGGCAAAACAAAAACGAACCTTTCTTTCTTATATTGAACTGGGCTTCTGACACTGTTGCTAGAGCTACCGGTTCTTCTGTGACAAATAACACCCTATCCCTTGACACAGTCGCGAACAACAAGAGGTCGGTGAAAAGTAGCGCCCAGTACGGTCTTACTGTTCTGCCCTCAACTCTCGACAATTCTCCGCCAAATATCCACTGCCTTCCTCCAGTACTTAGAACGAATGGCTGAAAAAAATATACACTAAATATAGTACTTCTTTATATCTAATAGATGTTATTTATGGTGTTTGGTGATATTCTTTGCTGTTACTCTTAAAGTGGGGTGCTCTGGATGGAAGATGAAAACGATTATTGGTAACTGTAATAGGAGCTGAAGATCTAAAGACTTCCTTGCAGAGGCAGCTCCTGCTTTGAAGCGAATGGCAGGCGTTGGGCCAATCGGGGAAAATGTTGTTTTTTTTAGGACGCTTTCACACCACGCCAATCTGGTCCAGTGGTAAGTTCTCGAAGAACTTGTGTTACGGGTACCAGACAACGGAAATAATATATTTAATTCTTTTATACTATACATACATATATTTAAGATTTTTATTATATAATACACATATTTAATACACATCCATGACCCAGGAACACAGAAAATATTTTTGTTCCCTGGCGGGATTCGAACCCGCAACCTGCGGCTTGAGCGTCAACGCACTCACCACTGAGCCACAGAGGTTGTCAAATATTGACGATGACGTTTAATTAGTGATATTGAATCCATCATGATTTATGGTATAGGAATAATAATCATACACTTGAGATTTGTAATAACATTTGTACCTTGGCAATAAACCTTACCTTACACCTAGTGAACACTAGCCGACTCTCAAGATCAGCGACGGAGAGCAGTGGTTTGCCGTCACCAGCTAGGCCCATCAGGCCTGATCCCGCTGTTACGTCCTGATATACACTCTGAAACCATTATAGCCAGGTCCGTTACAAACTATTCTCAACACAGAAATTTAGGGGTATCTTATAAAATAAGTCAAAGTTTGGAAATCAGTGGATTTTTTTAAAATTTTTAATGCTTTTAAAATTTGAGTAAGGTTTTTGACGATTTAGAAATAGTTACCCGATATTTACTTTTGTTCACGTTTTTGTTAGAGAATCCTATAAAACAAGGAAAGTATACATACATGATGTACAGCGAAAGAGAAAGACCAGGGCCTGTAGACAAAGTGACATCGCTTTGTAGCCGAAATTCGTTATCGTCTTTGAGATAACGATAATAATTTTCTAGCCAATGATCAATCAAAGATCGTGACAGTGCAACGACAGCAACTGTGAAGTGTCTACAAAGTTCGACAAGAAGTGTCAAATCGGACCAAAAAATTAAAATTAATATCTATGTAAATAGACCTCATACACACTATAACTCATAAAAATTGTGAAAATGTTGCCCTCCATGGCCCACGCCCACGGATAACGAATCAATATTAATAATAAAATAACATAAGTTTGACATAAGTTTTCGATAACCATTTGACAGTTTATAATTTTGTTACGAATTTTAACATTGTCTACCAACTTGCGATAACGATAACGAGTGACATAATTGACGACGGCTTATGTCAATCCCATACATTTTATTCTTTTCGAACTTCGTTATCGTTTTTTTAATGTTACTTTGTCTAAGGCCTCTGTTTCGTCTTCAAAAGGAAGCTTAAAAACCGATTCTAATCATCATCCAACAGATTCGAATTTTGTTTTTTTTTTAAATTTGAGCACCTCAAGCTCAGGATCATACCTGAAGTTGTTCTACAATTACTTGTAATTGTTTCTTCTCCAGCTGGTCGTATGGACCCGATCCATTCGCGCTGGCTGCTGTTCTCATGAGACGGAGGAGCTCTCTGAATTGCTCCAGCGGCTTGTGCACCAAGGATGTGATGTCAGGCCTTCTTCTTGGAATAGGTGGACTTGTGCAAAAACGGGAGAACGCACCACTCGTGTCTTTTGATTTTTTAACCTAGATGAACAAATAATGGAGCTTTTTTATTCGATTATTAAATCTAAGTAATTAAAGTAGGTTACGGCCACTAATTAGGACGACGATCTCGGTGCTACAGTGGCCGGTCCGTGTTGGATGCGAGTGGCGATCTTATCTAGCGGAGGGATCTTAGCGTTCTTTGTGGCAAGCCTATGTTCAGCAGTGGACGGATAGGAGCTGACGATGATGATGATGAATTAAAGTGATAAACATCAGATAAAACCGGCAATGTCACTGATGACGATAAATGAGTTCAATCTAAACTGGCATTCTAAGCCAGTAACTCTTTATGCTTTGTCTAACTAAAGGATAACTCGGTGCTTGTAGAATTTTTTTTTTATAGAAGGGGCAGACAATGGACAATCGTTTCACCTGGGGGTAAATGATAAGCAACATCCATAGACACCCATAAGATCCCGGGGAGGCGAAGCCCAGGACGTCAGAGGAGAAAATGGCTAGACGACATTAAAGACTGGAACAAACATAGCTATACGCAACTGAAGGAAGAAGCATGGGATCGCAGAAAATGCCAGCTGATCTCAGAACTTCAATATGAAGATGGCACCTGATAATGATGATAGATACCCGCTACATCATTAGAAGTGCGTTGCCGGCCTTTCAAATATGAGTATGTTGCTTGTTGCCCTATTTTCGTGACACGGCATCACACCAAGACCCAAATACGTTATATGAATCGGTCTATAATTTGGAGATTCTAGAAAGTCCTGGAACTTTATTGGACCTCATAATTCGGATATTCTGGAAAGTTCTATAAAGTTATTGAACTTGTTGCACAGAAGCGATTTTCTGATCCTTTACTTGTATCCAGGAACACAGCTAATACTATTCTTAGGCTCTCAGTGTCCTTAGAAATAATTATTTAAAAAAAAACTTTATTTACTAACCAATACGCAGTCAGCTCTTTTTAGTCCAAGACAATACTTTTTATACAGGCTAAGGAATACGGGAGTTTTTTGTAAATATACAGCGACTACTGTGGATGTCTGAATTTCTCCGTCGTCCTGGACAACTTGATCCAATATATCTTCCGATAACCGGAAGATCTGAAAACATAACAGCATTTGTAGATTTTGCACACTCTAAATCTAAGCCTCACATCATTTCTACATTATAACAAAATACTGATAAATCTTTATTACTAACAGATTTTGTCCATTGCTTGAATGTGTTCTTTGATAATGCAGACCCTAAGGAAATTCCATAACAGGAATTTACTATTAAATTAGGAGTAGCGATTGCAGAGAACATACACAACCAAAGAGTAAAACACACAACGTTACTGACGATGGTACTTAATGTGTCTCTGAGAATTTAAATTATATTTATATTGAAAAACTAGCAGTTGCCCGCAGCTTCGTCTGCGTTAAGTTAGATTTATTGCCGAATCCGGATTAATGATGATTATTTTTATATTCTATGTTACTCCTCATAGCTAGCTAGTGAAAGTCCTGTCAAAATTGGCCCAGCCGTTTCAGAGATTAACCGGAAGAAACAGACAGACAGACAGACAAAACTGGTAAAAAATGTTTTACAAGTCTCAAGCTATAATTAGCAAATGCTCACTTTCTCAGTATCTAGTTTTTTATTGCAGTATTTATTATTTTGATGAAAAACATTGCTTTTAAGATAATTAAAATTAGATTAGATTGTCTGTAAGTAGAAACATAAAATTATGAAGAAAATTCTACAGCTACAGCTAGATGAAGTTCGTATCAAACCTCCTCGATATTCTGAAACAGCAGTTGATGGTCGCTGGGAGCGATGAGGTCTGCCCGCTCAGCGAGTGGTGACACGAACCGCACCAGACCGAACTGGAGGCAGGTCGCGTAATGTTGCTCTCTGGACACCACTGCTAGGAGTGCACGTTTCCGTCCGTCTGTTGTTAGGCTTGTTGCCTGCTATAGATTATTAGTTTTAAATTCTTAGCTTTGTTTTCAACTGTCCTGCTTGTTGCAGGTTTGATAAAGGAGCCACTGAGCCACAGGGGTTGTATATATTCTGTTTTTTTTTATTTATACGTTTGTGATATTTTTGGGTCCTCTTTTTTCATATGTTTGTTGCTGTTTTTTATTAGATTGCAAAGTATTGATTTGAGCGACGTCGACGCCTATACATGGAAACCACGTCGCTGCGGATCGACCGCAAAAGCTTAGGTTCGAATCCGATACGGGTAGATGCCAACTCAGAGCGCGTAAATAGTGGTAGCAACACGCTACTATTACATTGTGCGGGTACCAGTCGTGACCCGCACCCACCTCCTCCTCCAGAGGGTGAGGCTAGGGTCGGCCCTCATGATAGAGTGAATTCAACCGCTAGAGATTCGTCGACGGTATCGGATTTGACTAGTCAAAATCCTACTCTCCCGAGTAGCGCGTGCGATGAGCCGCGACCCCCAAGGGGCGCGGCGGGGGTGATCACCTTTCGAATAATTCTTAGGTGAGCCATACCTGTTCCGATTGAGCTTAGAGGCCATCAGGTCTTTAAAAAAATGATTTCTTTGTATAACTATCCTTTGGTAAAAAGAGTTCCATTGATTTTATGTGGTTGTTTTTAAGCTAGAATATTGTACCCTCTATACATCGTTTTCTTATTAACTGTTAAGTAAAACTATAAATCATATGGTTCTATTTTTATTATTATGTAATTTAAGTGACAACTCTTTGTCACCCACACATCATCAAGCACGTTACAAATAAAGTTCTACCTCTAAAACTACTGCGATATTTGTAACGTGATATAGATAGCGTCTATCTATACCTATTTTTGTGTGTTTTAAATGTTTTAATAAACACATAGTGTTAATGTAAGTTTTTCGAAATATTATATTATAAGATTTTATTATAATATAAAATCTAAAATATGTGAAGATTAATGTTACTCATCGAGCATATAACCAGAATGGAGCGTTAATGTTATGTGTTTTGTATGACGAAAAAAGCCGCCAAATTTGTGCTGTGCACCGCTGTGCCGGTTCTACGCTCTGATTGGCCGACTAATGGCCATGATTGGCCGATTCGACGTACATACAGATCACTGGTTGGTTGAATAATCAATTGCCATTACGTCAATGACAAACCACTGACTAGTTATTTTATGGCTCACATTCCTACTCTATACGGTTATATAATCCTCGATGATGTTACTTGATATAATTTTGTTGTGATTTCAGACTCAAAGATAATATTTAGTATGACTGGAAAATTTATAAGTCTCATGGGCTCAATCTCAGAAACATTTTTTACTTTCACTCAAAAACCAAAACTCAAAACAAATCATCGTCATTTAGTGAAGTTGTTATAGAAAATAGGGGAAAACATAAAAAACACAAAATAATAAAAAAGCATAAATTTATTTGCACTTAATATTAAGAAACATAAATTAGAAAAAAAACGAAATAATCATAACAGGAACCAATCTTCATTAAGACAAAGTAAATTATGTTTATACATAACCAAAATATTACAATAACACAAAAATTTAAGAAATACAAATGATGTTATCGAACAACACACAAAATGTCTAGGACAAAATAAATAAAACAATGTTAACAAATAAATATAAACAAAAAAACAATCTTAAACGTAACGATTCCCCGTTATTTGAAATTGTCAAAATATGACAATGTAAAAGTGTAACGTAATAGTTACAGAATATAATGCTAAGATAAAAAATTTGCACACACTTATAAAAGAATTGGATAAATCTCTATTATCTGTATTTAATGGAATGTATTGTGAAGTCGTATGCTAAGTATATTTACATAAAGACAACGAAGCAATACATTTTTGTACATTTATAATTTCTAAAACAAACCCACACTTGTATTTATGGATATGATAAAATTTTGATAAATGTTTCGCCAATTAGGTCTACACTAGCACCATTTTCCTAATAATTCGATTTTAGTAATAAACTTAACAAAATACGTCAATTTAGATTTTTTCTTTGCGATGACTAGTACGAATTTAATTGGGAAAAAATTCGTTGGGCAAGTTGAGCGTTTTAAGAAATCTGTCATTTTTGGCAATTATTCTTAAATCGATTCGAAAAACAAGAAAAACATAAAAAGTTGAGTTTTAGAAAAAAAAAAACAAAATTATAAAAATTACGTTACATTGAAGTATTGAATTGAAAGTTTTTAAATGATGCACCAAATATTGATTTAAAAATTGAATCGAAAATGGAATCTCTAGGAACGCATCGCTTTGCCCATTCATTTAAAAACGTTCTAAACTATGATGCCGTTACCGACCTCTTTCGAAAACGTCACTTGGGGCAAGTGTAGTTTGCGCCTATCTAGGGACTGGCTGGTTGAAGAGCACGCAGTTGGCGGTCTTGCCGCAGTCGCTGGCGACGCCATCGCGGCACGAGGCGAGCGGGGCGGGGGAGGAGTCGACTCAGCCGCTGACGGAATCGTAACTTGAGCTAAGCGAGTTCTAATTCCAACACCGTTTTGGGGGACTCGCCTGAATGTTTCTAGATTTAAATTTTGACCCGCGGATCTGAAATAAAATAAAAAACGTTATAGTATCTATATTTTATTATTGACATGGGTGATATTTTCGTAAATAATAGAAAACTATATTTTTTACTGATGCTATCACACATAATATCTCTCATAAAGTACACATAAATATTTTATAATTCACAAAACTAGCTATTAACTTCTATCTACTTCACAGAATCTAATAAAATAATTTTTCCGAGTTCTATCGCTGTTTATTAGAAATTTACTAACTCAACACTATTACTATTGATATGAGAATAATATATTAATATGACGCGATAAAATCCTTAAAACGTTGTTTAACTTCATTATCTATATCGATTACAACTATATCTAATCAATCTTCTTAAATGATATCTGGGCTTTAATAAGATACATTCTAATCTTTAAATCCAATCTTTTAATAAAAAAAATTGTCAAACTCACTTTACAAGGTTTCTAACTTCTTCCTCTGTTGTGGTCACGACATTCTTATTGCCAACGAACACAATATAATCTCCAGCTCTAAGCCCGGCCCTTTCTGCTGATCCTCCAGCTGCAACCCTCTCCACTCTCGGAGGACGAGTCCAGACCACTGTGAAGCCGAAACCTCCGCCAGCACCACGAACCAATCTGTAAATAGTTCGGAAAATTATACAATTTGCATTTTTAAAAGGTACTTCATCCCAATCCACTCAATCCACTTGCTTGATTTTCAGCCTTTGAGAAATACTAATATAAAGTTGAAGGGTATGTTTCTTTGGACCATATCTCCAGATCCACCTGCCAGTATTTTTTTACATTTAATAACCTAACTATTAAGGAAAATTATAAGCTGTTAATTTTGAGAGCTCTTAACTTTTTAAATTTTGGAGTGGGTGAAACCGTGTAGCAGTCATCTATACAGCTGATAAATTAAATTGGAGTGTCTGTTTGTAATATAAAAATAATCCCTTTTTATTAAATGCATATAGATGTATACACGGTACATAATATTCCAATATAGCATTTTTTTATTTTTGTCTGTCTGTCGGTTTGTTCCGGCTAATCTCGGAAACGGCTGGGCTGATTTTGACCGGACTTTCACTGACAGATAGCTGATGTTTTAAGGAGTAACTTAGTCTATAAAATAATAATCATCAATTCGTATACGGCTGTAAATCTAAGTTAACGCGGGCGAAGCTGCAGACAACAGCTAGTTACAAATACAATTAAAATTGATTGCTTAAATTTACGTGTTTAGGGAGACACAAAAAATTATCAAGTTTTGAGACTGTCAGTCCAGTTGATATTGGACATTTGCTAAACGAACGTAAAATTAAATCTTGTTCATAAATTGTGGAAGTTCTTTATGCCATCAATAGTTTCATGCTTATGTTTTGTCACGGAAACGTAGGTAATAATTTTTTAACGATGGTACTAAAAGCTTACTTTCTAGTAGTCGTGAATGGTGTCCGTCCATGACGTTGGGTTCTTCTCGGTGCTGCGGGATCCTCTGGGGGGTCAAGCTCCAGATACCTAAGGAACAAATGCTCGTCCGCCTCCCGTTGTAAAGCGGCTGTTACTTGTCCGCCTTGAGTTGATGGTCCGTTTGCTGTAGCACCTAGAATGAAGAAATTAGTTCTGTTGTAAAAATCGATTAGTGCAGAGGAGAAGAGTAGTAATTCTATATCAGTGTCAATAGTTGTCACCGTCACTCATGTATGTTAATTACAACACGATAGCAATGTCCGTATAGGAAAGATAGCTCATTCAAGTTTTGCTTATTCTGAGATGCAAGAGTTCATGGAAGAGCATAAGCAGCTCTTTTTTTTTTCGGAAAATAGAGAAGTTGCACTGTGGAAGAAATAAGCAGAAGAATGGTATCCACATAAACACACACTCTAATATGTCCCCTACATAATAAATAATGACAACTACAAGTATCAAGGAACTACGGAGAAGGAACCGTCAACAGAAATGACGTTATCGTACACAAGTGTGCAAGTTTCTTGTCATTATGGTGCATGTTTCTACACCTACCTTTATCCGTGATCTCTTTGGCGCCATCGTTGGTGCTGGTATCAGTGTTGTCAGTGGCCATCTTGCGGCGGTCGTCAGTCACGCGGCATGCGTCCGAGCCCTGGCCGCGACCAGAGCCTTGCTGCAAGAAGTACGTGCCGTTGATGTCGCTTTTAATCGCATCTTTCAATGGGAACGAGACGCATCCTAGGAACTCGCTCCTCCTGGAACAATGAAAGGAGATGTTAGTATTCCATAGGATAAGGACGCTGGTTACAGTGCCGGAGTAGTTTTTTGTAGTTTAGGGCATCAAACTGTCTTAATACGACACCATTTTGTGTTTTGTTACAACATCTATTATAGGAAAACACTGACAATACTGATTTCTGAAGATTCATTTAAAAATCAATTAGGTAAGGTCATATAAAATTAATTGTGGTTTGGAGAACAATGCCTTCTTAAAAAAAAATCTTTATAGCTTAACATCAGAATGTCTAAAATGTTTCTCGATATTTTTCATGATTGCTCATAAAATTTCAAATTTTGGTTATAAAATCCGTAAAACATCGACATACAAAAATACATTTTTTTGTAGAGTTTCTTACCTTTTTAACTTTTTTGAAATTGCTTTTAAAATAGGGAATTCCTACGTATAAAAACGTTTAAACATGGTTTTATACTTAAAAGCATACACACAAACAAACATTAGTAAGTTCGCTAAATACTTTTTACCGAGAATTTGAAATTTTACATAACGACTGTCATTACATAAATTAATTGCCATCATTGAGGTATCAGTTATGAATAAATCTTGGTCATTAATGTTACACCTATTTTTACTGAATATACACTTTTGTTTGAAAAATATCTTAACATGACCTCTATTGGACATAAATGATGAGAAAAGTGTGTGTCATTCTATTCTGTATTATATTGATTAACTTTTGTGTTCCATAAGTTTTATCATTCTTAATATGGTAGATTTTGTTTCTCTATTAATATCTGTCGTGTACACTGTAAAGTATAAATTAATGTTCATTTATATAACTTTCCATTTTAAAACGCTTTCTTCCACTTTCAAACGACGTTCTTTTGAAAGAATAAACCTCAATATGTTTATTGATAACCAAGTATCGAAACCATATCTACGTATAAAGAAGTAATAAAGTCTGTAGATTATTTGAATGTATGCCAGCCATTGTTCCCCGTTTATGTACACATTAGTACAACTGGGACGTGTATCATGCATTGTCATGTAAGCTTTATCTATTTTTGGCTTTATGGGTTCATTAGAGTCCATAGTTTAGTTTTCCCATATATTTTTTTCTATGTTCCTTGCAAGTCCTTTTACTTTTTGCATTTCATGATGTATTTGGTTGTAAGTTGACTAAAATTGGCCACTATTGTGGTTTTACCACAGGCCTTGGTCCTGACTTAAAATTTAGTAATTACTTTAGTTCTTATTTCTTCTTCTTTGACATCACATATTTTTTAAGTCTTCCGTGCGATATAGAAGTCAGATTTTACGAATCAATTTTGTTGCTTTATCCATCCTTTTGTTTTTTTTTACTATTATTTCATAACTCGTAAGTTTAAATTATTTTTGCAGATTTGAGGAGTCATCAGACGATCATTTATCTTTCATCATGGTATCTTTTATAGACGTTTTATTTTTACGTCATTTCTTTTTGTTAGACTCTTTTATAATATAAATAATAAATATAAAATAATTTATATTTATTATTTAAAATAATATAAATATTATACGCTGAATATATAGCATATATTATTTGTTAAAAAAACGTAAACCCACAGACACGCTCACATATTTCACAATATACGAGAATGTCAATACAAGAAACAAGTTTTTGTACAACAAATTATGTAGAATTACTTTTTAAACTAGCATTCTTTTTAATATAAGCCTCTTTGTTAAAGTAGGTAGAAGTGTTCACCAGCTTTAGAGCTAATTCTTCATATACTCGTGGCTCGTGCCAAGTATTAATATAGCCATGATTAGCTAAGTATGTCAAATATACTTAATTGGTCCTAGCTACTTTAATGACAGGTAATCATAGTCGTCGTTTACGCTTAAGGTAACGTAATTATTGCCTCGATCAATTCGAATGCTTGTTACGTATCGATTGAGCAAGTCTTCAACTAGTTCTAGTTCTCGTAGCAGCTTCCATATATCGACTTTTTCATTGATATCCGTCAGTGTACTGAGTTTATTAATCGCAAGATGTATCTTGTCATGGCAAGATTATTTTGCACACAGTTTTTTTTTAAGTTTTTATTATTCAAGTCAGTGAGAGCGTTTTTCTTTCTATTTATAATCTGCTCTAGTTTGACTATTCCTAAATAAGAATAATCTATTTCCATTAAGTTCAATTAGGAATACATTTGTAAGAATTTTGCAACACATTTTTTTTTCTTGAAATCCTATACTCGTTTGGGCAATTATCTGGCTTATTAATGTCTGTAAAATGTAAAACTCTGATTGAGATTAGGACAAGTAGGCACATCTATCTATGTGTTATATAAAGAAGTTTTTCATCTTGTCCTTATTGTTAAATCCCATCCCTAGATGGCCCTGCACGTATACATCACACAACCGCCATACATGACCGTGTCTTGTTCATTTCACATTCGTCAATTAACTATGTCAAAAATGCTCGGTGAAAACCACATTAACATCAAATAGCTTCAAGGGTTCATCAACACATAGAAACATAAATACACATCTATAGGTTCGTGCTTCCTCTAGGGTTTCACACAAGCTTCTAAGCATGCAAGGGCTGTCCCGTAAAGCCGTTCTTCCTTTTCCAGACATTGGGTGCATGGCGGACTATTGTGACGGGGGACACCAAGCGGGAGTCACTTACGGAGTTTGCTGTCACTCTTCCGAGATCGGGGAGCTATCCGCGTGGGAGGTCACCGTCATCCTATCAAGAATATCAGCTGGGAGGCTATTTTTCCGCGTCCTCGGCTCGGGCGGATCCCACTCTGGTAGGCTATTCTTTCTAGAAAGTTGGAAATTTCGGTGCGCGTGCCGGTGGGAGCAATGCTGACGTGGTGATGTGTCCTCCCGCCGTGCCTGACTTAGTCCGGCCACCGTTTGGGATACAAATGACATTTCCCTGGGTAAACCCTCCGATATTACTGGAATAAAGTGTGACGGTTCTGTATTTTTAAATGGCAATTTCGCAACCCTATTTTTGTAATTAGATTTCACGTCATCACTATATTTTGGTTATAATTTATGTACTGCTAATGAATAATAAGTATTAATATAAATGCTACCTTAGTAAGTTTGTTCTGACCTAATGAGGGTAACAAAAACGTTGGCTTAGGTTAATTTGCTAACTTGTATATGTATATAAATAGGTTCGTAATATATTTAGGCCATTACTTTCAAAACGAACTAGAGTATTTGGACGTAGAATTTGATCTAACATAAAGTTTTATCGTTATTTTTTAAATTGCTTTGGAACTTTAAATTTCGAACATAGTTTGGAAATAGATTACGATGCAGAAAAATGTAAGAAAAAAACAGTAAAATATTATGACGGTTACAGAAAACAATTTTTACAGATTTCTTATTGGCAAGCACCGATATCATAATTTTTCGGGTGGACAGTGATATAACTGGAAATATAACCGTTGAGCATAAATAAATAAATGAAAAAAAAAAATTGTCATCGTGTCGATTTGTACTCTATTTGTTCTGTCACATGAAAACTAACGTTCTAACATTATGAATAATTTTAACGAAACAAATATGAATTATGTACTATTATTACACACCTTGCTATCGCCATTAATAAAATATACGTCATGAATACAAATATAATGATTTATCACAATGGCGTAATGCTAACGTAGGTTAACGTATTTTTCATTTCCGAAAAAATCGGCGAAGTTCGAAAATATTAAAAAGATACGAAAGTAGTTATCAATTGATATTAGATATAGCAAAATTTTAAAATAAATATTCTAACTTATACTCCTTTTTATTGGCAACCTCTTACAACTATTGGTTCGTGCCTGTCTGCAGAAGGTGAAAAGTCTTATTTTCTCTCATCAGATCAGATCTTGGGAAAAATGTGGGATCTGTTATAACATCATCATTTCGCATTGTTTGGGCGCAGTACTTGCTTCATTTATCTTATGTATTAGTACAGTATTTATTCTACATGCACCTGAACATGAGACCACCGCTTGCTTACCCGTGAAGGAAACATCGTGAGGAAACCTGCGTACCCAATGAGATTAAAAGTCTTTGAAGGTGTGTAAAGTTCAGCCGCATTGGGCCAGCGAATCGGTGAACTATGGCCCAACACCCTGCTCGCCTGATTTCGAAGAGGAGACCCGTACCCAACAGTGGTAAATGAAAAGTAAAAGCCAGTAAGTAAAAGCCAGTTGTGACTTAGTGCGTAAATAGAAACGTTTGGGTAACACGCAACGGGACGTAGTGTAATAATATTTTATCGTTTGAAGGCCTTCCAATAGTGGAGTGGTTTAAAAAATTCAAGAATTGTGTTGATTGGATTGGGGAAACAGAAATAGATATCACCTGACCTTTCCCGTTGACTGGACACAGGTTTCCTTCAATGAACGCCAAAAAGGTTTTGATCCTTATAAATAAAATAGTCCTCGAGTGGCCTTCCCTCGGCACGTGCAGAACGTTCCCTCGGCATAGAATATAAATACTTCATCCTGGCATGCGCAAACCTTCTTGGTCAGCACAAATAAAAAAAAATAAAAAAAACCGGCCAAGTGCTAGTCGGACTCGCGCACGAAGGGTTCCGTAGCTTCATAGATTAACAACATTAGACACTTATGTCCATACAACTTGGAGGAGTATCTTAATTGGCGTCAGTTATGGGGGGTGGGGGCATACGTTATGGGGGTATATCTAGAAAATCTAAATTTACCCAATTTTATACATCCAATAGGGATTCAGTATCTGATATAAATTTTAACCTGCTAGGTCCACCAGTTCCTCAGAAAATCGGTGGTGACACGCGGACAGACAGACGAACAAGAGAGATATCTTATAAGGGTTCCCTTATTTCACCTTTTCGGGTAAGGAACCCTAATATAATGGATAAAAAAGCAAATATTATAGAATATAATATAATTTATTCATTCATCGCCTATCTGGCACGTCATTAGTCCGGTCCCTGGCGATTCGCCAGATCTCCCCCCGGGTGTCTGAAGTGCTTGGGGTGATGTAATGGATGCAGTGCTATGATACTTGAGATGAATTTTGATACTTACACGCTTATTCTCGTGGATTTGTCAGCATTTTCATATTTATTGTGAAATAAGGAATATTTTTCTACTAGCAAATTTGGAAAATTCAGACAATACCTTTATAAAACATAATATGTATCATTCTGATGTACAAGCTATATTATTGTAAAGTTTTATTAAAATCCATTCAGTAGTTTTAGTGTGAAAGAGTAACAAACATCCATACATACAAACTTTCACTTTTATAATATTAGTAAGATGTTAGTAAAATACACTAAAGATGAAGTTTGTTTGTTTGAACCTGCTAATCTCCGGAATCTTTTTGCTAAAATAGCCCAAGCACTGAGGCTTTTATATAGAGACGTGTGAAACCCCATGAAACAGCTAGATTATTATAAAAAAAAATCGGTTGTCTGTAAAGTCGGTTTACTAACGATAGTTGAACGTGACAACGTCATAAGACAATGGAACGCCTCAGAGCGAGGTAACGCCGCATACGTCATGTTTTTGACGTGACAACGTCTTATAATTCGATGGAGCCGGCTGCAAGAAAGAAAAAACACGCCACCGCCTCGCGTGAATATACCTAGGAATATATATAGCGCATCCCTCCTATTGGTAAAAGTCCATTAGACATAATTAATGTCAGAAATACAGTGAAATTAATTAAAATATTTTCAAGCTCTTTCATAGAAGATACTTTTATCAACGAAATTACTAATGAAAAGTTTTCACAGAAATGGCGGGAAATAGGGTCAATGGATCTCAGATTGTCACTTCACTAATGACGGCCAGTCATTATGAGAGGCCTATTTAAAAAATCTAGATTCTTCTTCACACTTTCAGTATAAAACCAAGTTTTGTAAATTTTTGGTTTTTTGTAGACAAGGGTCTACAATCTACATACCAAAATAGGGTTATCAATTTACCTACCAAAAATTTAGCTCTAAATATATAAAGGGTTGGATGTCCAGCAGTGGACTGATAGAGACTGATGATGACGCAGTTACACTGGCTGACAGTATAACAACAAGTCCGTGACGAAGGATGTAGTCAACTACCTAGGCTAAAATTATATGTTATGGCGTCTTGGCGTTCGTTAAAACTTAGGAATTAGGGGAGGAACAAATTTCCCCATCTTGTCGTGGCGATGGAGCTTAGTAGCTTAAGGTGAACCCAGCACCTTGGGCGAAGCAAATTGATCCGAGAGAGCTGCTCTTTGTACCCCTCTTATAAGAAGAGGGGACAAAAGAGCAAGGGGGACTCCGGACGAGGATAGGAACCTCACCCCATTACATTGTCCCGACGTTGGGAGAGGTTTTCCTGTGATATGGGACGACCCCTCTATGAAGGTGGTGTCGGTCTCTGGAGGGACTAACTAGCCTCACAAAAGGCTATTTGGCTATGATATTTGAGGTCATAGTTTGTCTAAACTCTAAAGACATTCAATTGACTTCCTCGTAAAATGTATGAATAGGGTAGTAACTATTTGAAGTAGGCACTTTCCTTTTGTAATCGCTCACAGAAGGTTGAGTTTAATAAAAGATTAACAAGCTAGTCCTCCAAATGTTAATTAATATAAAATGAGGGGTTGCCCCTGTACAACATGCTACGCTGGATAGCGACATGTTTTAGTATAAATATGTTTTTTAACCCTAGTATTTACGCAGCTATCGAAATTATGCTTAGAATTTATATATAAAAACTTCTTGTCATATTATTTGTCTAGAATCTTTAAACTGTTGAATCCCAACCCGACGTCAGGAGGCCGTGTGGTCTATGACTATGTGGTTGGCGGTAGGCAAACCCCCATTAATAATAAACCATAAGTGAGCCAAATCGTCTCACAATAATCCTAATAATTAGGGCTTTTTGGCCGTTAGCATAGCTCATTCCGAAAAAAAAACTAATGAATCGATTGGAATATTTTTCTCACAGTGCAGTTTAGTTGTGGTTTAGTCCAACTTGTCACAGCAGGGGGCGCTGTTGTCTATGGAAGACGTAGACAGAGTATAGGATTCACTGTTTACGATGGAAGACTGGTCTGACCACTAGTGACCACGTACTAGCTGTTGTCAGAGGCTTTGCCCGCGTGGACTAAAGTTACAATCGCGTGTGATAAAATCGTCTTTTTTCTAGGAAAGGTAAAAAGTAAATTTTACATATTCAGTTTAAATTCATACTCATATTGTAAATGCAAAAGGAACTGTCTATTTATATCAATTACCTTTACGTTAAACACCGAATCAGTTAAAAAAAAAAACGCCATTTACATTGCTTAGATCTTAAATTTAAGTCACGAGCTGAGTTGCGGACCAACTTACCGAGCAATCCAATTATGAGCCAGCTATCACTCCTAACTTAGATAAACCACAGGCTTACACGTAAGTCTCAAATCTTGTGAACAATCGTATTCTAAGAATAGTAATCCTATCCTAGCAAACTAACCACGTGTCCCAAACATTATCTTTTCTTTTTATTATTTTTTTATATTCACTTGGGCACTAAATTGTCTCACATCTTATCTAGGTACTATACTAAAAGTCTAGAACGTAAAGTACGGGGTAGAGCCTAGTTAACAAACCAAGGACTTACATTTTTCGGTTCACAAATAATTCGGTATGAACACTCAGTGGGGCGGACCACGACCTAGTTCGCTAGGGTTGCTATTGACCTGTTTCTCATATAAAGCTGTTTTTCGGCGTTTGAAAATACGAGTCTTAATAATAAGTATCAATTAATTTATATGATACGTGGGTACTTTTACAATACTAGCTGGTGCCCGCGATTTCGTCTGCGCAGATAAAATTTTAGTTTTTTTTTTTCATAAAAGTAATCTACTTCTAATACCTCAAAGAATATGTGTACAAAGTTTGATGATGATCGGTTTAGTAGGTTTCGCGTGAAAGCGTAGCAAACAAACTTACTTTCATATTAAATAATATTAGATTATGACTATACCCATCCATAACAAAAGAGCTTTGAAACGAAAATTTATTAATAAATATTTATATATCTATACGTATATTATAAAGAGTTTGTGAGGTTGGATCCACTGAACCGATTTTGAAGGTTCTTTTACCAATAGAAACCCACATTATTTGTGAGTGTCATAGACTTTAAAAGTAATCATCGTCAGTCCGTGTACGGCTGTATTTCTACGTTAACGCAGGCGAAGCTGAGGGCAACAGCTAGTGTATTATAGTCGTAAACTAATAACTTATCAAAATAAAATTATTGGTCATATATTTTGTCTTTTTCAGGCGTCAGACAATAATAATAGGAAGAGAGACCAAATAAAAAGCTTTAAAAGAAAAAAATACATTCCAGCTTTAGCCAATCGAAAGTAATATCGTATAAATAATGAAATAAGTACCTACAGCTACAGTTCATATGAAATGTTATAAGGTTCTAGCTCGACACACTTTACTAGGCTTCAAAGTGGCTTCAATGTAAAATTAAAACTAAAAAACTAATTGAAATTATATTTCTTTCAACCTAATTTGGTTATGACTTGGTGGATAAAAACTGGTGGGTAACCACATCCCAGGTCAAACTACCCGATGGGCGGCGCTGCGTCATGATCTGACATCGGTCATCGGAGGGGACTTGTCTCTGCCGAGCGTCATCACCGCGATGCTCGGTAACGACGAGTCTTGGGCGGCTATGGTTTCTTTCTGCGAGGCAGTAATGTCCCAGAAGGAGGCCAACGAGCGGGTGAGAGAGAAGGCCGCTGACGAGGCCTCCCCCCGTGGGCGATGAACGGGGGTGCGTAGGAGGCGCTACTTGATGGGCCTCCAGTAACGCCCTGTGCTCGTGTCGGGTTCAGGATGGCAACCTGTGCTCGGTATGATACGACGTTGCGGGGTCTGCCTAAGCAGCCGGGCAGTCCCCCCTTAAGAGGAGTAGTCTGGCCTTCGCCGAGGCCAGCCTGTCGCTGAGGTGATCCTGTTGCCTACAAACCCCGGACCCTCAAATGCGGCTGAAGGCGCTCGCAGTGGTTTAGTTTAAGGGTAGGGCACTCCCAGGTGCGAGTCCCACATAGGGTCAGGATCTACCCGAGATCCTGGCTACATGCGTAAAAAGCATTTCCTTGCGATAGCAAAAAAAGGTCAAATTACCCCTGAAAGTTTCCACGCAAACTAAGCCTTTTATGTACCAGACACTTAACCCAACCCTGCAATATTACCCATATTTGAAAACCTTGGAAAAATTAGGGCTAGAAATAAACATTTACTACTAAAAATGTAAAAAGGGTTTGATGGCAACCCTACGGCACGTAAAAGGGTCGAGGACTCGTTATTTATGGATAGGGTCCAGTGACAGACAGACAGGATCTTGGACGACAAAGTGTTACTTTGACAATTACTGTACATCTTCATTATTATCATGATTTTCGTATCAAGCATTGCTAAGCATCAAACTTTACCTTTTAAATTCCAAATATTAGTATAAAGTATAAATAAGTATATTTGACTGGCCTGTTGGTCTAGTGGTTAGTGGCCCTAACTGCTAAACCAGAAGGTCGTAGGTTCTATTCCCACCCAGAACAAATGTTTGTGTGATGAGCATGATCATTTCTTCTGTGTCTGGGTGTAGTTTATCTATAATATGTATGTATTTAGATATATATATATATATATATATAAGTATGTATCAGTTGTCGGGTTACCATACGAACAGGCTCTGCCTAGTTTGGGATCATCTGATCCCATCACACACGGCCATCTGGCCCTGTGTGAGTTGTCCCAACATATTATTATTATAAAAGTATATAGCATATCGCTCCAAAAAAGGAGGAGGTTCTATGTTCGACTGTATGTATATTTTTCATGTATATTTGGTAGACGTATGAGAATCGGTTGTAAAGTAAATTAAAGTAAAGTATATTTAAAAAAATAAAAATTAATAATAGAATAAATGATGTATAATATCGCAGTAATGAAACAAAACAAGAAAGATCTCTTCAATGCTATCTTTCTATTAACCATTCAGCTATGAACGTAATAAACACGAACCCATAATCCATATACAGAATGAACTAAAGCTCATCCTTCTCATATAAAAATAGCTCCAGCCACTCTTCCCCAAAAATGCCATGAAATTAAACCCATACTCATTCTGGGCTACTTAACCGTACCAATTGATTCCAGGGTTAACAGTGGCCATAAAACCCTCGGACCAACGTTTACGAGAGGTTTATGGGTGAACAGAAGTTGAAGTCTTCATAAATCTACTGGTAACAGTGTAATGTGTTATGGGGTTGTTCGTGTTTAAGTTGTGGATATTTTGATCATCCATTTTGTGATTCCGTTTAAGATGGCCATTGATGGTTTTTTTTTTGACTAAGTATTACTTCGAGAGACGTCCATGAAATTGTAAATAAGGACTAACGATAAAAGTGTCAAGTTTGAGTGGTCTGCAATTTATCCCAATTTTTACTAAGTACTATCATGTGGCCGGTCCGTGTTGGATGCGAGTAGCTAGGGATCGATCGTCTTGGCGTTCTTTGAGGGAGGCCTATGTTCAGCAGTGGACGTATAGAGGCTGTTGATGATGATAATACATACCCTTACTTTTACATATACCATTAAAGCTTTCGAGTACAATAGATATTTTTAAAAAAAAGTTGGACCAACTCACACACGGCCATCTGATCCCAAAGTAGGCAAAGCCTGTTCTTATGGCAACCAGACAACTGATACATACTTATGTATTTCTAAATACATACATATTATAGATAAATTACACTCAGACACAAAACAAATGATCATGCTCATTACACAAAGATTTGTCCTGAATCCACGACCTTCTTGGTTTAGCAGTCAAAGTGACTAACCACTAGAACAACAGGCCAGTCTAATTGAACTCAGTTTTAAAAAAATAGCTTCGATTTCAAAATCGGTGCGTGTAATATAAAGTTCGAACAAAACATTGGATTGAGTGGTTCATTTAAAAATAACGTGGTCGATATCAACTATCGATTTTTGTAAGAGTTCCTTGGTAATTACTGCATTAACAAAAGTTTTTATGATGGTTCTTGACTAAATTTGACTAATAACAATATTTATTGTCGATTGCCTGTATGGGCTCATGGTTTAAAGGATAGGAAAGAGGTGTTATGTACACTAAGACGATATTATTTCCTTTGAAAGTACCAATGCCTTGCTAGGTAACTGTAGCGTAGATAGCGCAGTCATCACTTTTGTATATTTCACACACTTGCGATATCATTTTATTATAAGTTTTATGGAGAGCACGATTTAATGTCGCGAGCCGCGGACGTGTTCAGTAGCAATTAAATAGCTAATTAGCAGTATAGCTTAGTGTTTTAATTATCATCAGCAGCATCCTAGCAACTCAAGAAGTACAAACCGTACAGCAACATTTTAGACTGACTGGGCGCTATCCGAGAACTGGATGAACGAGTAAAACACATATTTTTTTTAATTAAGGGAGGGATTTATAAAAAAAAAAAATGGTTGCCTGTAAAGTCGGTTTTACGGGCGAAGATTTTACGTGACATCGTTTCGGTGACTCATCGTAACGTTACCGAGCGTTACACTTTTTCATAAGTGACTCCCAGCCGCAACCTAATTTAAGACGTTGTCACGTCAAAAAACTTCATGACGACCGTTTTAAATAGTTTCTACAAAGTTTATTATGGTATATTGGTATGGTTTTATTGTAACAAAACTTGACATTACTCAAATAATATGATTTTTTCATCTCAATTTTGACCTATCTTTGCAATTTTTTTAATGCAGCAAAATATAAGTAATCATGTATCGAACAACCGAAATGTAATGATAAAGGAGTGGTAAATAACATATATTTTTTTCAAAACCTCAATCGACTTAGTTTCTAAATAAAACATAATAATTGAAAATGCCGTTTATCGGGAAAGGCCCGCCTTAATTTGTGTTTTAATAATATTTGTGTGATATAAATAAATGTATTTACTATCTTCAAAAGTCATCTGAGGATTTGTACTCATACATGCATACGTATGTAACACGGGCCTTAGACTTTTTTCAATCACACTTTTTATTTAAGTAAGAAAATCTCACAAAGTATTACAGAACAACTCTATAAATATTTATATATCCAGAGAAATATACTTATCATTGAAGTGAATGAAAAATAAATTAAACCACATTCAGGTCACTATATCGTTAAATATAAAATATTTCTCAAGAACTACATACTTTACAACTAGATGAAGAAAACTGGTAATAGGCATTCTAGCATATTGACCATTTATATAATAATATATCTTGTATCGAATATGGAATATCTGAATCAGTTATTTATGACATAAGGGGGTAAATGAGCAGTCGGAGCCTTATGGTGACTACCGACGCCCATACACATCCGCACAACCAAAAGTTATGCAGATGCGTTGCCCTTCTTTTCCCTATCCCCCCAAGTGGGCCACCGGAAACTCACAAACCACGCGACATGCGACAGCTTAGCTGCATTTAACGCCGGTATCATGTGAGCGAGAGGTACCACCCCGGTCGTGCTTAATTCGGCTGCAAAGCAGCAGACTACCTCGTACAAAAATTCAGTGAATATAACTTGCAAAATGTATTTGTCTACATTATAATTCTGTTACAATATTTTTTATTTACTTCTAGACATAGGCCTCTTACAATGAACATCAAGATGACCGCTCCAACTAGCACCGACCACTGTGCATCTAGAAATCGATAGATCTGAAAAAACTGCAAAATTAAGTAAAAATTATAATGTTTTTTGTAACGTCTGTTAAGCAGGCTTTACTTGGAGGTCCTTATACATTGTTTGCAGAAAGTGGTGCGAGACAGGAAAAGCAGGTCAGTCTGACATTGTGGGTTATTTGGACTCTGTTGCGATGCACTATATTAAAATTGCACTGGAAATGCTCTGAGCATTATATATTCCTCATTGGTTTAAACTACCGATTGTCTTGGATTTAATAATATCCATAAAATACTATCGATTTTATATATAATATTCAGTATACCTATCATAACCCAATCGAAGTAACACTTTATTTTTAGGAAGACCTCCATAGGGGAACAATCATGTGGGCGAAGCTAACGAGTGGCCATTATGAATTCGGGAGTACCTACCTACTGAGTACCCCCATTTATCAAGAACAGTAATAACGTCTAATGCCGGAAAAGGTGTAAATGTATTTAAAGCTGAAGCTCAAGTTTTTGTTGTTTTATAGCTCAAATCTCAAAAAACGATCAGTCAGATGTTGTTGGATTGAATTGCTCCAATCTGCATTTGAAATTTAGAAAAAAAATTGAGCATTTAATAGCTCAATTATTGAAAAATATTATTTAGTAAAAAAATTGACAAGCGTGCTTTTTTATGTTAGTTGGATAGGCAAACTGGCAAACGTGCCACCTGATGATAAGTGGTCGACGTCGCCCATGAACATAAACTAGTTTACCTGGAACGAGCCCAGGCAACTTATTAATTATGTGTTGCCTATCCTGAGACATAAGATGTTAAGTCTCGGTGCCAGTAATTACACTGCCTGTCTTGCCCTTCTCTTCGAAACACAGCAAAGCTGTTTCACGGGAGAAACAAGCAAGATGGTGGTACCCATGCAGCCGAGAGCGCGGCACAGCGCTTCCCCCCCATCGGTGCTGAGGATTCCGAGAAACGTGATTTTTATGTAACAACAAAATAAAGCCTATCTTCTTACCAAATTTCAAGATTCTGGTTTTGGGTTGATAGACGGACAGACAGACACGGAGGGAAACGGGCTTCCAATTCAAATTCCAAAAACGGGCAAAGGACAATTTTATTTTTGGAAAGGTTTTAATATACAAATTTAGAAAAAAAATGATGAAACCAAAGGTAGTTCGAAATAAGTAGTTTCATATACCTAGTGAGAGTCGTTAGGACATGATTAAGACATTTAACTGTAAATCATAGTTACCGAAAGTGTCTGGCCGTGTGCCAGATCTGGAACTTGTGACTAAGAAACTTATAAATTAAGTTTGTAGGTTCTTCATTTGGTCTAGTTTTAAAAAATGTGATATTTTATCGGGATAGGCCCACCACTTGTTCCCACTTGTGTAGCCATCGACAGCAGTAACCACCAAATGACCTTTGATACCACCTTAGGGAACCTGAGGAATAAGTTAAAACTACCTTGGGACCCGCAAAGAAATTAATCATAAGCATTCCAGAGAAGTAGGAAGTATAAAAATCGATATTTCAGTCAGAAATATAATCGTTATTTTGATCTATCTTAGACTTAATTTTGGTTTGTCGTTTTATAAATTGATAATTAATTAATTCCTGTATATTAGCGATAAACTGGACCAGATACCACTTTATTCTTTTCATCCATCGAGCATATAACCGGAATAGAGCGGTTATCTTATATGAATATAAATTCCGCCAAATTTGTGCTGCTATGCTGCACCGATTCTGCGCTCTGATTGGCCGACTGATGGTCATTGATGAATGTTAACGTACTTTAGGAGAAAATCAAGGTCTGATTTGAATTCGTTTGGTATCTTCTTTAACATAATTATTTCAAAATATAACTTATATTTTGCTTTGGTTTGGCTAGTTCTAAAAAATGTACATAGAATCAAACATTATCAGTCGAATCAAACTTTGCGCCGAGCTTTAAGTCTAAAGCCCATGTAATTATAATAAAAATAAGTTATAATATGTAATGACGAAACGACTAAAGCTCATTAAAATGTCAGCAACGCTTCAGCAATTTTACGACTCCCGGATGTCAGGGGGTTCACTTACTATCAGGTGACCCGCATGCTTATTTCCTTTATTACAACGCAATTGGGAACCTACCTGAAACGTGGGATATATTTAAAGATAGAAAATGCTATCAAATGCACTCGTTCCCACCACTGCGACTCCTGCAGCCAGGATTGAAAGCGGTAATCCAACGACCCAAGATACGATCTTAAAGAGCCCGATGGGTACGTTAAACGTTAAACTGATAGATAGATACGATAGAACTGGCACCCACAAACGAATTTAATCAGAAGAATTTTTGTAGGAGTAGGAAATATTTTGCAGTTACTGTTTATGTGTATTAGACTAACAACTCATAGACATACAAGTGACTATTTTGATCTTAAATAAAACAATCAACAATTAAATTATCCTTAACGAAATATATGTATTTTTTTTCCTGGTAAATGGTTACCTGTTGTATGTGAATGCGAGTGGCGGGAGATCGGCCATCTTGATTTTCATTGACATAACCTATTGTCAGTTTTAAATGATCAAATTGTTCTTGATATAACTTACAATCTTCCATTATTTGGTCGTTACGTACCGTAAACTCCCCACCTACCGTACAAACCATTTTAACTATTACCTGCTGTTTTATAAAGGCCTGTTAACATTATGTTAAGCTGTCATATAAAGGTGAATCATATTGTTGATGTAAATAATTGAATACATAGGAAACATTTTTTTATTTAGAAGACATTACCTAGGCTATATGCACTACAGGCATTAAGGCCCCGTCCCCACCAAGGTTCAAGCCCTGTCGTGGCGGTGGGGCTCAGTAACCTAGGGTGAGCCGCTGCACCTTGGGCGAAGCGAATTGGGCCGAGGGGACTCTTTGTACCCCTCTTATAAGAAGAGGGGACAAAAGAGCGGGGGGCAAGGGGCGAGGATGGGAACCTCACCCCATTGTACTGTCCCGACGTTGGGAGAGGTTGTTCTGTGATGCGGGACAATCCCTCTGTGGAGGTGGCGTCGGTTCCTTGCGGGACTGACTAGCCGTCGAGGTGCCCTGTTTGTTTACTAGATCCGGGGCACTTCACCAAAGGCGGCATTGGTGGCACTCGCCGGGTTTTAGTGGGTAGAGCTGCGTCCACTTACCAGCTGTCGGGCACAGCGAGTCCCACATACCCGCGTGGGGAGACCCACTCCCACGCGGGATTCCTCAGAGCATTTCCCGGCGTTAAAGAAAAAAAAGGCATTAAGGCCCCGTATCCGTTTTTGTTCGAATTTTGGAAAATGAGTTACATTAAAATTACATTAAACGATAGTTTTTCAAAATGTTAGAGTCCATCACTTCTAGTATACGTACATTTATCTTTCTCTCTCTCTATTGGAAGCCAATTATTACTTCTACTACTTTAGCTAGTATATGTATAGTAAAATAAAAAAACTAAAACATGGGAAAAAACGCAGACAGCTATTTATAAAACAAGACACGAAGAAATAAAAATGTAATATTCATTACAAGATTATACAGATAAAACAAGCACGTTTAATTGATTAGGTTATTTTCGGGGGTTTCCCTATTTCTTCCCCTCCCCTATTTTTCAAGTCGATTACTTTTCCCCCAAATATTACTATAATAGGTTTATAGTAAATGATAATGAAAATATATTTAGTACATTTTATTTGTGACCCCTTTTGTGTAATGATTATCCCCTTTTGTTCCCCACCCTTCCTTGTGTATATAGCATTTAACTATTTATTTCAAACAATATCACAGTATATTGAATAGGAAAGGACTATTAGTTGTAACTACTATCGTAAACCTTGGACCTAGGTGAGGTACTCGCAAGACTGGGAAAGTATGTATGTTTATCTGATTTTCTAGCTGTTCTGATTTCAGAAAAACATTTGTATGTTTTGTGTACATGTGTAAAACTTGTGTTGGTATATAAACATCATATTTTGTATCGATGAGTACAACTAGCTATGGGCCAATAGGGTTTAGGAGTGGATACCGCGGGTAGACTAAGTGTTGGTTGGCGATTAACCAGATGTTAAAACGATCTCCGTACAGTGGCCGGTCCGTGTTGGATTGATGGCGATGGATCGGCTGTCTTGGCGTTCTTTGAAGGAGGCCTATAAGGTAGGGCTTGATTTACTTATTGCTTGCTCTTAGATTAGCCACAGATATTAGCATAAGCTATAATATCTTGACTTGAATATATAGTCGACGAACATGCTTTTAAATTAGATTATAACAGTATAACCTTATTAGTATTCATTAATACGTTTTCTGATAATCCATTAGATAATTAGATCATCATTTTTGACTAAAATAACACTTTTATTAAGGCAATAGTTGAAATGCTGACAAATATTATCAACATCATATTTTATATTATTAATAGTATTTATTAGTAGTTTTTATCTCATAATAACAAGGTTTCTCGGTTTTTCTATACGTTATTTCTATACATATTTGGTGAGTGGAATCAATTATAAACTAAAACAATGATTTTAGATGTTGTGTAGATAATATTATCATTAGCATTATTTAAATTTTAATGAAAATGATTTGTTTGCTTGATGTCTATTGGTAAATATCAATCAAGGATACTTGGATAATATAATAACCTAAACAGCTTGGTAATATTTCCTAATATTAATAAGTCATGACCGGTAAACGATTTATGGTATTGACGCCGACCCGCTTCCATTTTAATTTTGACACCATGATCTACATCAACTCATTGTTTTTATATTTAAAAAAAACCAAGATATATCGTGTTTTAAATACTATATTAATATTACATTTCTTACCTATTAATAATGTACCCTTTTTATGCAATGGCCTTCAAAATTATAATATTTCGGCAGACGCGGCTAGACGTCGCAAGGAAATGAAATTCGGGCCCACGAGGTCAAAATCACTGAGGTACTTCAATTTATATAGCTGACATGCTGTTGGCCAAGGCATGGCCTCAGGTCTTAAAGCCTGATCCGATCAGATACGCCAAATTTTCCGAGATAAGCGCGTACGTGAATATTATATAAGTATGTCTAAATTCTAGTCCTTGGAATGCTTTACAAAATGGCTTACCACTTTTCCAAAAAGAATCCGTAACACAAGCGACACAACACAAAGCACGGGATGTGGTCTGAGATGAGTCCCGTTCGCGACTGTCCGGGCTGCGTCAGATCGATCGCTGTGCGCATGTGCCCTCGCCCCCATATCTTATGTATGAAAGGAATATGCCATGGAAAAGTGAATTCGTGGTGGTTTGGCACTGTCATTTTCATAATTCCTTGTATGGCTCAGGCAATTTTCCAGAAAAGCTGTAATTTTGGTTTGGCTCACTCATGTAAGATCTGTAAGATTTTTTTTGGAGTCATTTTTTTTTCTGTAAATTGTAGTAACAGTTCATCAGTTATTGAACCTAAGTACAGGAAACTTAAGATCCCGCTTACGTTAAAAGTACATCTATACTAATATTATAAAGCTGAAGAGTTTGTTTGTTTGTTTGAACGCGCTAATCTCAAGAATTACTGGTCCGATTTGAAAAATTCTTCCAGTTTTATATAGCCCATTTATCGAGGAAGGCTATAGGCTATATAACATCTATCTGTGACTAACAGGAGTGAAGTTAAGCAAGTTAACGCGGGCGAATCTGCGGGCAACAGCTAGTATAAGATATTATTTTGTGATATGGGGAGCTTTTATTTCGCACTTCATACATTTTTTCCGGTTGTCCGTTTTTGTACCATGCGCCCATATTCTGTACATGGGATCCCTTACTATTTTTTCCCCGTAAGTTACTTTAAAAAAAAACAGCAAGGAGATACACTGGTAGGTACTGAAGCAGCCGTATTGCGACAAGAAGAGCGTGTAAGCCCATACACATCTGCACAACTAAACCAGAGATTATACAGATGCGTTGCCCTTCATTTCCCCTCAATCGGAACTCACAAACCACACAAAATGTGACAGCATTACTGTCACTTTACGCCGGTATTATGTGAGCGAAAGGTACCACTCCGATCGTGCCAGCCCAATTCAATCAGGTAGTGCCTCTTACAAAAATAAGTGTGTATTATTTAAAATCAATCGACAAACCATTTTTAAATAGTAAATCCCTTGTCCAACACTCACCCCTATTTGAAATATTTCCAAAAATGTTTTTGCACGCATGCTACCTTCATGGTGCGTGCTTAGAATTCCAACTCGCACTTTGCTAGTCTTCACTAATAGTGATAGTGGCTTGTCTTTTAATAAATCTTCTGGGTGTGATTATAGTCTGTTCTGGAGAGGACGTTCATTTTTGAACAGATGGACGGAAAACGTGCTAGAGGAAGAACACCAGTAAGATGGTCTGATGGTGTGAAAACCAAAGGGGGGGGGGGGCAATTTGCACCGGGCAGTCCACTTGACTCATGATCGAGTCCAGTCACGATCTTCAGCAGTGAGGGAACGATGAAGAAGAAGAAGAAATGATAATCTTGAAACTTCGTTAGTTAAACGATAAAAGAAAATATTGGTTTCCGCCATTCCATTGATTTTTTCATGAATTTTCCTTTATGTACACAAACGAGTACATATTTTTGAAGCTTATGATTTAGATTTTTTTTTTATATCTTGTCTTTAGGTCCGTGCGATCAAAAATGTTTTTTTGTGTATATTTTTATGTCTCTGTGTGTCTCCTGTTGGTGTCGAATAAATGTTTCTTTCTTATGTTCTTTTTTCTATAAACCTAAGTCAGATTTTTAAAGGGGTAGAAGAATTTTTTAAGAATAAATGTAAATATTCAAAAATATGACCATTGTTCAAATCGTTTTGAACAATGATCACTCCGAAATGATCCTAGATAGGTCTCACTCGTTCAGGTATTTTAAACTAAACATACCGATATTTCTTATCCCTGTGCCAAACAGAGATGTGGAGTATCTGATGATCGTACACGGCGGTTGGCAGCGGCAGTTTCAAATGTCTCTGGAATTCTGGCTCCCTCTTCCCGTAAAGTACAGATGTCCGTTGGAATATTGACCTCTGAGATGGTAGTGATTGGTTTTCTGTCACACCGCTGATCACCACCTAGTCAAAATCATACAATGGTTTGAATATGAATAAATTTATTCGCATGCAAATAGGGCTATTTAATCACGCACTAATTACAATGTAAATTTGTTCGGAAATTGAAAACACTTTTCCATTTATTTGTATCCTTCATTTCATGTGTTCGATAAGATTAATGATTGCTAGTTAAGAGAGCTAGCTCTAATATATAATACTCGTATATGTAGTTAATGATCGTATATTTTGGCTCTTAGTTATTCGAGCTTGGTTAGAATGTTTTTAAAAGAAACGGTTGTATACAGAAAATGTAATTTCGGAATGTTAAACAAAAATAGGTATTTTTTGGTAGTTTTTGAATTACCTTCGCATAAGCGTTGATGTCATCCGTTTTGCCTGAAGACCGCTGCAGATCTTTGCATCGTATAACTGAGGAAAAATACATTATTTAGTATTTGAAGGACTCATAATAAAAAAAAAACAAATATTAATGAATTCGATAGTCACCACTCACCGTGCACGTCAATAATATTATTCCTAGTTACTATTTCTAAGTCTATAGTTGCTTTTGGTGTTTGAAATCTATCGCTGCTTCGTTCTAGTTTATTGCTAGCGACGCTTCTTCTCTTTTCCTCACTACTGCTTATACTGCATTCTTCTGGTGAGTAAGTGAGACAGCGTCTGGAAGATCTATGCTCTATTACTGGAGTGTCACCAGGAAGTAAGTCCTCTCCTAATTTGCTAGTCTTGTGTGCTCTTTCTTCACTAAGTATATTACTAGACCGTTTAAGATTTGGCACTGGTGTTATCGGACTTGGTATACAATTGTCAAGTGTTAATCCAAATAGTTCTCTGGATCTTTTATTTTGATTACATTCATATGGTTTTAAGCTACTATGTGATACATTTTTTATTGATTCGTTAACGATTTCGTCACTCGGAACGTCAAAAAGCATACTCAGAGGTTCACATAGAGAAACATTTTGTAATTCGGTAAGAGGACTTGGTATTCCCATCTCTAATGTAAGAACTAGTGATGATTTTATATCGGTATCTTTTTGCTTGTACAGACTTTCGTTGCTTACAGTAGACTTTTTCCTTCTAATACACCTTTGCCGTCTTAATCTGATATTACCGAATTCTCTAGCTGAGAATAAGTCAGGGGTAGACTCTGATACGGTGTTTTCTATACTTTTCCTCCTAATAGTTGTTGGGTTCATAGACTGTGATCTGCATAATGAAGTTATATCCCTAGGTTTCAGATTAACATCAGGAGTTTTTACTTCTCGTTCGTTGTAACCATCACCGTCATCTAAAATAAAACCACCAATAGGCACATTCTTAAGAAGTTTGTCGTTTACCCTATGAATAGGTGCTCTCTTTTTAACTGGTGTTGTTTTAGGAGAAACAGAATTTTCCCTTGACAAATTTACATATCTAGCTTCTTTTATCAAATTACTTTTGTTTTCTGTTTGAGGCTTAACAAAAAGATCTTTCATTGATTCAACAGTTGGAACCTCGTCTTCTTCCTCCACTCGCTCTTCTTTTTTCAATATCCTTCGCTTAGATTTAACTATTTTGGTACTCTTTATGATATCTTCTATCATCTTTTCTAAGGTGATATCTCCCATTTGGGTAGTAGATGCAGTTGATTCCGTAACATTCGACACTGAATCTTTACATAGTATAAATTTATTTTCCATTTCAGTTGAACTTTCTTCATCCTTTACAGGAAGTATAAAGGGATCTATTTTTGGAAAATAGTCCGTGATGTCATTATTGCAAGGCAATCGCTGAGACTTAGTATGGGTGCTCATAGCACTAAATCTAAGTGCAGCTAGTTTTACTGATAATGGAGTAACGGATACTGGCGAACAACCATCTCTAAGTAGACTATGTACATCTTTCCTATCTATAGAGGGTGACTTAAACGAACTTTCAAAGTCACAAGACTTTTTCCTTGTTCTTTTTAGGGGTCGTATATCTGGTGGACCATCACCGACTTTTTTAAAGTATAAAGGGTTATCGGTAAAAACACGCTGCCCAAATATAGGTAAAGTAGAAAAATCGGTATTTGATTCTTCTACTACCGGCTTTTCAACACAATTAATAACTACATCTTTCTCGTATTCAATTTCTACAATTCCTTCACTACCGGTTTCTGTTGTACTTATAGGGACTTTACTGCAACCTATTTTCGATAGTGAATGTGAGCTTTTATTGCTACTAGATGAAGCACTAAGCCTTTCTGCTAATTCATATAAAGAAGGTTCAGAGACACTATGACTTAATTTGGTTGTCATTGATAAACTTAGGTCTGGTTTGATTTTTCTCTCTGACTTATACACACAACTATTTCGTGTAAATATTTCGTTGTTATTAGAAATAGACATTTCTAATTTTCGCTTTTTAGCTTCCCTTACCCTTCTGCTATATGTTGGAGGTGTTGGAGGTAGTTCAGGAAGGACGTCATCTTTAGCTGTAAGCAAATATTTTCTTCTTTCTAATATTGGTGTTACAGATGTCGGTGTTATATTGCTGACATCTTTCAATGCTACATTTTCAGGTTTCTTGATATAGCCTTCTCTGAAATGGTTTGGTGTGTTACCTACACAATTAAAGTTCTCTTTATCAGCATTTCTTACATTGTTTTTTCTAGCAGCAGCACCTAATGATCTTCTTTGGTATCTACTAGGCTTCTTACTTTTCTTAACAGTTTGTGCGTCGAGAGATCGCCTAGTTTTATCGGTGTAAGCCTTAGAAGCGTATGGTTCTACATGTACACCTCCTTCTTCATTACCTTGAACATCTTGGTTCTTTTTACTATAAACTGCCCACTTTAGCATTTCGAATCTGAAACAAAAAACATGATATTATTGAGGTGAGTATAAATATTTTACTAATCTACTTTATTGAGGTGTAAATGCTTTTAGAACTTTGAAAATAAATTTTGTTTTGATATATACATATTTCAAATAAGAGGTGGTGCCATGCTGCTTTGCAGACGATTTGGGCCGGCACGATCGGAGTGGTACCTCTCGCTCACATAACACCGACGTCAAGTGGACGTCAAGAGACAGCTACGCTGTTGCGTTTCGTGCGGTTTATGAGTTTCCGGTGGTCCATTGGGCGGGATAGGGAAAAGGAGGGCGTCTGCGTAACTTATGGGCGTCGGTAGTCACCATAAGGCTCCAACTGCTCGGTTACTTTCTCATAACATAAAAAAAACAAAACGCGCTGCTAGAAATAGCATTTTCTATCTTGTATCATTATGTGATTGAAATAAGATCATTAAACACATCATTAACGCGTATGAACTACTTTTTGACAAAGTATATAACTAAAAATTTTAACACATTTATGATATACTAGCTGTTACCCGCAGCTTCGCCCACGTTAACTTATCTGATGCAAAAATAAATAAAAACAATCCTTGATGCGGATTATATATCATTCTAAAATTTCAGCTCGATCGGTGCAGAACTTTTAGAGTTTTTGAAGCGTACACAAACCAACATAACATTTTTATACATTTATATAGATGATAAGACATAAAACAAATGTTTATGGTTTGTAATCGAATGTTTAATTTTGTAAATTTTCAATAAAAGTAAATGCTTTGGTTGATAAAGCCTGTGACAATGTCGTTCATTAAATAGCAACAGTCGTTAATATCATGTTTGTTGGATAGACAAACTGTCAGACGTGCCAAATTATGTCGATCTTATTCGTAGTTCCATGGAGAAAGAACTAATAGTTAATTTTAATGTGTGTTTACTAATGTTTGTAATAACAGTACTAAGATGTTTAGATAGGGGAAACCTATTATTGGCCTTACTGTTAATATTACTTTAGATTATATGTATACGAATTGTAACGCTGTTGGTTTTCCAATAAATAAATAAATAAATAAATAAACAGTTGATACAAAGTTTTATTTTTATTTTTATTGTAGGACCTCATTTTATACAAAATTTAATTTATGTGCAGCTGCATTCAGATAATTTGATTATACTGTACGCGATTTTACGGCAGCTTCAATTAAAGAGGTATTGGTGCCAGTCGTACACTTCTAGATTGGCCTGCTATCACAGATGGTATTAGTTAAAATAGAAGAATCATTAAAGTCTCATAAGTCATATTACGTATCACCGTTACTTCGATTCGTCTCCGTTGTTTTGTTACCTGCCAGCTTTTTGCGACGTACTCAATCATTGATGATATTGACAACCATCCGTTACATTTAAATGAAGTTCAGGGCTGTGGATGGTGGAAAATATTTTGTAGATATGTCTAGGTAGATTACGATGATTGATCTAAACCAGGATTTCTCAACCTTTTGAGCCCTCGGATCAAATAATATTTTCACCCGCCCAATTTTTTTTTTTGAGTGCCTACAATAAAAGCATCAGTTTAACATTTTTTACGTAATTTGTACAAAAAGGGGCACAAAATGAACTTTTAGTCTAGTCAACGACCTTTAGGTCAAAACTTTTTCACTTTCTCCTAAAATATTTGAGATATTTCAAATCTGAAAAAAGATTTAAAAAGAAGAAATATAGATTCAAATAGAGCAAAAAGAGGAAATTTAAAAAAAACATTTTAACTCCCTGAACTTTAGGACCAATATTTATTAATATTATAATTTTATCGAGGGTTGAAAATACGCCCGAAATCGGGAATCATGGAATGGTAATCCGGAACAGAACTGAATTTACCTTTGCGTAATTTCTTTTTTTTCGGAAATGCAAACGTACCTATTACATCCCGCCTGGCATTTGTCTACGCAGGGGACGTGCCTGGTTGAAAAGTCCTGATCTAAAACCACAAAGGAACTTCTAACTTTAGCTATCTGCAACTTTATATAGTCTTTATCGTGTCCTAAATAATTTTAACTAGAATGCCAAAGGTGGTTAGAATTATCTGAGGACTATCTTTTAAATCTCTCTCTCGCCTTATCGATTGTATCGTATCGATCATAAATAAAAAAAAAATACAGACTACGCAGAGGGCAATGGAGAGGAGCTGTTTAAATATAAAACGGAGAGATAGAGTAAGAAACATAAAAATTCGGAAAATAACCAAGGTAAAGGATGCTCTACTTCTCTCTCAAAGTCTAAAATGGAGGTGGGCTGGTTATGTTGCGAGATACGATGACAGTCGTTGGACAATCAACGTCACAAAATGGAACGGACCGCTTGGCGTTAGAAAAAGAGGTCGCCCGTGCGCCCGGTGGCAGGACGAGATTGTGGCCAACGCAGGGAAGGACTGGATGACCGCCGCCAAAGATAGAAAAACATGGAATTCTTTGGAGGAGGCTTTTACCCTGAGGGGGTCCACAAATTAAACAAGCCTTATACAAAAACCTAGTTTGTTATTTACTTTCTTTTCTTTTGTGGAATAAATAAAGCTATTTTATTATTAATATTATTATTTATTATCTTTCAAATTACAAAAACACCATACTTTTATCATTTCATGAAATTCAATATCAGGTAGTCACTTCAATATTTTATACGAATACTAAGTTGTACCGAAAAGTTTATATTTAAATTCATACTAAGTCCCAGTTAATACGCCAACTGAGCATCACCGTAGAGCCCTCCACTCGAGACAGTCAATAGCTCCAGGCTCGTATAGCTATATGAACCTGAAGTCTAGCCGTTTTTATGTCCATTGTTTAAGTAAAATAAAAAATACGAAAATATAAATCATATTACTCGTGGCCTAAAATAGAAAATCGTATACTTAAATAATGTTTTTTTTGGCTGGGATAACTTTGACATTAAATTAAATACGCAGTCAGTTTCGTACTCTTTGTCTATATTATGATCTTACATCTGACAATTAAATATCCTTTAAATATTGTCTTCTGGCAATTCCATTTGGGAGCTAAGGCCAAAAAGAAGAAGAAGAAGAATGTCTTATTGGCTGCATGGGTACCTACCACCATCTTGCTTGTTTCTCCAGTGAAACAGCTTTACTGGCACAGAAATTTAATATCTTATGTCATGACATGACATAAATAAATGAGTTGCCTGGGCTAGTCTAAGGTTAGGTTTGTCCATGGGCGTTCGACCACTTACCATCAGGTGGCACGTCTGCCAGTTTGCCTAACCAACTAACATAAAAAACTTCTAACACAACAACCTCCATAAAAGAGCTTCTTAGTTGCAATAGTTTTTGGTTTTGAGTGATGAATAGTATTAAAAGATGTCTCCCGTTCAGTCATTGTCTTCTTCTGTTTTTATAATTGGTCTTCTCCATAAATAACTACTCAGTCATCAAGATATCGTGCTGAATATAAAAATGGTGGTGCGCACAGCTTCGCCTGCGTTCACTTATATTAACAACCGTATCAGTATTGATGATGATTATTTTTATAGCCTATGTCCTAATCCAAGGTATAAGTCATCACCACTTCAACTTTCAGCCAAATTAGTTCAGACGTTTTGCCGCGACAGATCAACAGGATGTTTCCAAAATTACAAACTTTTATAATATTAGTAATAAGATATTGCTTGCATTTATCGTTTTATTACGTCACAATGAGGCAACCGAGCAGTCGGAGCCTTATAGCACAAAATAAATACATACAAATAAATTAGTATTTATTTTGTGCTTATAGTGACTACCGACGCCCATAGACATCCGCACAACAAAAAGTTATGCAGATGCGTTGCCCTCCTTTTCCCTATACCCCCCAATGGGCCACCGGAAACTCACAAACCGCACGAAACCCGACAGCGTAGCTATCACTTTATGTGAGTGAGTACCACCCCGGTCGTGTCGGCCCAATTCGGCTGCAAAGCAGTATGGCACTAAATTTGTGTGACACTTTAATTCTTTATATCTTGATTTTGTATTACAATACTAAGTCAGGTATCAAGTCAAGAATAGAAAACAATCCATTGAGACAATAATTGAGAGCCCTGGTCTGCTATGGAATGTGCAGACAATTTCATGGCGCACCGAGATTGGTCGCGGATGTTAATATTGTATGGAGCAACGACTTTGAACTAGATAACTGTTGTTAGCGAACTTTTTGCTTGTCACTTACTAACTAGAAAACGTAAAATTTGATTTTAAGGCGAGTCACCGCAGGCGAAACGGGAAAAATGGTTTGCCTAATCAAATGTTTCACATATTTACTATTAAATTTAGTAATTAGAAAACAATGACAGTTTTGAACGGTTTTAATTGTCAAAATAATTTTAATACAAAAATTATAAATAGATAGAGATAGATAGAGGCTGATGATGGTGATGAAATTATAAATATCGTGTAACATTGTTTGACCTGAACTACTAAACTACTGAAGCGAATTGCGAATTTCCCCAGCGGGCGACGAACAGGGCTGCGTAGGACGCCTTCAGTAACGCCCCTGTGCAGCTCGTGTCGGGTTCAGGATGCGAACCTGGGACTGTATGACATGACGTCGCGGGGACTGCTTAGTAGAGGCCGGGCAGTCCCCTCTAACGAGTCTAGCCTTCGCCGGGGCCAGCCTGTCGCTGAGATGATTCTGTTGCCCGTTGATCCGGGACCCTCAAAAAGCGACTGAAGGCGCTCGCAGTGGTTTTAGTTTACGGGTAGGGCACTCCCAGGTGCGAGTCCCACATAAGGTCAGGATCTATCCGAGATGGCTACATGCTTAAAAAGCATTTCCCTGCGATAACAAAAAAAATCTGAAGCGAATTTAATTAAATTTGCATTATGTAGTTTGGTCTAACTTGAGGATTTATTTCCACTGCTACAGCAAAAAAGATGGTCCACGGCGGTAACCGAATGGTGGCCTCGACTGGGTCGGCGAGTCCGGGACGTCCTATGGCGAGATGGACCGATGACGTGGAAGGCTGGTGGGCAAAATATGGTTGAGATAGGCAAGGGACAGAGGAGATTGGTAGAATATAGGGATGCCTTAGCAGTGGGCAACAGGCTGGTCATGGTGATGATGATAACTATACTTACAACAAACTGAATTAACATGGATGCGTGGTGTCAGCCATCTTGGTTTTTCTAGTGGACAGGTTCAGCAGTGGGTCTGTTGATGACGTTACCCCAGATTTTAGCTCGCATATTATTACTTTCACACGAGAAAAGCACAGTCAGCATGGGCCCGTTATTAATTATCTTCAAGTGCTCAAAATGTAGGCATAGAGGTCAGTTATGATTTGCTTAATTTTTATTACGAGTTTCTCTTATTTCGTGTTGCCAGTGGAAAAAATACTTTTTGTATCTGTGGGATTAGAAATTGTTTTGTTACTGATTTGTTTTTTTAATATCCGTGAAGAAAGGTAAGTAACTGAGAAAAGAAATAATATTATATAAAAAATAGTAATATTCTAAAATATAGAATTGAGAAAAGAAAGAATTTGGCATGATATAATATTTAATAAGTCCTTGAAAAGATGAATTTAAAACGTTAAACAATACTACCCTAAGGAGTTTTAAATTTCTTCCAAAGTCAGTATAATGGACCTCCCTAATTCCTAATCAGCCGAATTATATCATAATGAGAACTAATAACTCCTAAATAGAAATAAAATTCATTCTTATGCTAACCTTAAAATTTCCTTACAAATGTAAGCCATTGTAGTTGCTCAAACATGGCCGATTTCATCTCGGTTACGCGAAGGCAATAATTCTTATTTCTGGCTGTACCAAATTGACTGTGTAATTAGAATCTTGGCGCGCTTTATTCCCGCCATAGTCTGACAGACACATGCTGCGTTCAGAAACCAGTGTGTACACAAAACGACCCTGAAGAATTCGCGAACTAAATACAACACCGCAAAAACAGGGCGTACGACTCGGTCCATTATCCTCTCCCTTGCTTTTCAAATTACTATTGAATTTAAGATTTCGAAGCATTTTTTAATATCAAATGCACGTCGAAGAAACATGGGGTCACGAACAAAAAGTTTCTTATTTTGTGACACACTATTTGCAGTTCAGATGTGTGCTATTTCAGAACCCATATCGTAATAAGGTTTAGATTTAAGTGAAATTACAGTTTAGGAATGCATGGTGCGTGCTATATGTCAACGACATTCGGAAGAATGGAACGGAACAAGTTTTGGCGGATTCTGAATGTCCGAATCCTGTAACATCTGTCATTGTTTCGTTTCAAACTTAATGGCCATTGAAATAAGAGATATAAACAACTAAACAATGAGACGAAAAGGACAACCGGCTTGTGCCAAGCGTTGTCGGGTCCAGGGAACATTTTCAGACACATTTGCGATTTCTTTAGACATTATCTATCATATTTATCTCCGATCTCATCTCAGTATGATACAGTCTTGTTTTCTTTCATCGTTTGAACATTTTAAATTATTTTTTAAATACCTTTGTATACGCTTTGACGATTGATGGATCAGACGACACTTTGAGTCCAAGGCTATTGACAAAAGGGATTTGTGAGAATGGCTAAGTTTTTGTGGCACCAGAGCAAGGAGTGTTCTGTTATAATGTTTATGTTATAAACAGGCGACCGAGCAGTGGGGGGCTTATGACGACCACCGAAGCCTTAAAAGCGAAGAAAAGTTATGCAGATGCATTGCCCTCCTTTTCTCTATCCCCTCAATGGGCCAGCGGAAACTCACCAACCACACGAAACGCGACAGCACAGCTGTCAGTTGACGCCAGTGTTATCTGAGCGAGAGGTACCACCCCGGTCGTGCCTGCCCAATTTGGCTGCAAAGCACCATAGCACCATGTGTCGTAAATTAACGCTATTTGATATAATCGTCATATTTTTTGGCATCAGTCTACTATTTCATTGTTTTTTGTCTAGTTCGTTCTTATCGATCGAATAGAATTAAATCGAGAAAACATCGAATCAACTATAATATCAAGTAATAGGGATTCGATCGGGATTACACTGTAATATATTAAGTACTTAAGATTTACCTTAACAGAAACTATTTAAAGATTGACTGATTTCGGTCTCGGCGACTGTATTCTGCTATCAAGTTATGCGGTTTAGTTTTTATAATAAAACAATTTTTACGGATTTTATCCCGTTATAAAATCCGTAAAAATTGTTTTATTATAATGAGTGAAATTCGCGTAAACATTAGAAAACGGTTTAGTTTTTTTTAGAACAGGGGGCAAACGGACAGTCGGTTCACCTGGTGGTAAGTGAAAAGCGACATCCACAGACTTATTTTATACCCTTGGAAGCCTAGTCAAGACGGTGTACTGCCAGAAACTCTCCATCCCCCGTTTCAAGTGAAGTGTGAACGTGCTGGAAGTCAAGTCGCAGCTGCCGCCTACGTCAAGTACGGGGGTCGTAACTCGTAAACATGTCATTGTTTCACACTAACTGTTACACGGGTACCTGGTATCCTAATGGTCTTATAAATAAATCTCAAATGAATTTTTACTTTTACGCGAATTTCAATTATTGTATTGAAATACGGATATCGCGGCAAACTCTATGTACGAAATGTTATTTATTTTCATATCAAATATTTAACACTTCCCAAAGAAGGCTACTAATACTACTAATTGCTTAGTGTATTTTTAGTGCAGTGTATTTAGCTATAATGGTCCCTATTCAGTGATCAATATTTTTTTACGATTACCGACGTCGTTCAGTTGGTTTCGCCCAACGTGCTGGGTTCACCTTAGGCTATTGAGCCCCACCGCTACGACAAGGCTTGAACCATGGTAGGGTAGTTAGTTATACTAGGGGCGATCAAAAAGTAATGATAAACAGGTATTTTTAATGAAGATAAAAATCCAAAAAATATGTTTTTCACTTCCTCAGTCCCACGACTTCCCAGCTAAAAAAATGTATAAATAGGACGTCATTTGCAGGAGCTACATTCATTTGAATACCAGCAGTCGGAGCGACAACACGAAAATGGAGAAACACGAAGTGAGATGCGTCATCAAGTACCTCTGTTTGAAAAAAATGTCTACCAAAGAGATACACGCTGATTTGGTGGAGACATTAGGGGACTCTGCTCCTCCATATTCTCCGGTGGCACGGTGGTGCAAAGAGTTTAAGCTGGGTAGAACGTCCACAGAAGATGAACATCGCGAGGGACGCCCAACCTCGTCCCTCACTGAGGAAAACGTGAAAAAAGTCGAAGAAATCGTATTAGCAGACCGAAGAGTAACCGTCAGACATTTAGCTGAGGTCACAGGGATCTCATATGGCAGCATTCAAAGCATTTTGACCAGCGAAATGAATATGAAAAAGGTCTCCGCTCGTTGGGTACCGTGAATGTTACCGGACGAACAAAAGCAAAAGCGAGTTGACATTTCAAGAGCCAATCTTGCAAAGTTCCAGGCTGACAAAGAAAATTTTTTGTCTCGATTTGTGACCATGGACGAAACATGGATTCATCATTTTGATCCTGAGACCAAACAACAATCGATGACTTGGAAAAGGCCATCCTCACCGACGCCGAAGAAGTTCAGAGTTTCAAGCTCGGCGGGCAAGGTTATGGCGTCCGTTTTCTGGGATGCGGAGGGAATCATAATGGTTGATTACCTGGAAAAGGGAGCTACTATAACGGGACAACGCTCCTGCACACAAAGCCGAAGTTGCGATGGCTGCCATTCGAGAAGTGGGCTTCGAACTGGTCGAACACCCACCCTATTCTCCAGATTTAGCCCCCAGCGACTTTCATTTGTTTCCTCGGCTCAAGGAACACCTCAGGGGCAAGAAATTTGACGATGATAGCGAGGTGATGGCTGCTGTAGAGGCATTTTGGGAGAGCTCTGATAAAGATTTTTTTTAAAGGGTATTTTAGGTTTAGAGAATCGTTGGACTAAATGTATCGACTTGTTAGGAGACTACGTAGAAAAATAAATTAAATTTAAATTAGAATCGTTGTTTTATTATACTCATTATCATTACTTTTTGATCGCCCCTCGTATCTATAGCTGATCAGTGATTAAATGTGTAGAAAGGCAACAGAAGCGGACAAAGAGAGCTACCTTCGCATTTTTTATTTTAGTCTAGATACTACTACATAATTCCTTACATTATCCTGTAACATTTAAACTACTTAAAAGGCTTTAACTCCCACGATTGTAAAAATGTAAACCAACCTAAAAATTTTGGAACAAATTACACCCAAACATCCTAATTAGGGATAAGATAAGAAGACTAATTGTGGGATAAGTTTTAATTACAATGTTCTAAGATTCCAAAATTCCTCATTTAAAATATTCAAATTTAATTCTAAAAACGTTACATGTGGGGGTGCAAATTCGAAATTTGAATAATTCATAACAACGCCACCTGCTGTTTGTCAACGACAACTCGTAACCAGAACGGAAACCCAGGTGGTAGAAAATATGTAAATTTTCAGAATATTCTACACCAGGGTTTCCCAAACTTTTTTTCCTCGGGCCTCCCCGGATCACAAATAACATTTTCATGCCTCGTTCCCAATATTTTTCCAGTACCTACAATAAAATTCGCATTATTTCATTAACTAGGAAATCGGATAACGATTATCGCTAGCGACCCCGGCTTAATATCCTTTATATATTATTTTTAATGACATTTATTTTTATGTAATTTATACAAAAAATGCAAAAAATGAACTTTTAAATTAAAACGAATAATCAACACAATTTATAGGAGGACTAGAGAGTAGTATAGCGACAACACTAATGAGATTCTTGGGCTAGCATTCTCTGTTGTTTCTTTCTTCCGATCCTTGGTTCAGTTTTTGCCAGAGCAAATAATCAAGTCGGACGTCAAGACGATTTCGCTACTTAATTTTTATTAAAACCAGAGCCAACAAACAGAGCCAAACCAGACTCGCGTAAGTTGAAAAAAAGGGAACAAGCGTTCGCAAAGCAAGAGAGGCAACTTTGGGATTAACTAGGAATCGTTTGACCCAAAATGTCTCCAATGTCAAGAGATGGAAGACACATTTCATGGTAGAATTGGCATTAATCTCGAAATTCTTCGTGAACCTCCTCCGGTAATTGTAAGTTCAACCACAATCGAGTAATATCCCGATATCAGATCCATCCATTTGACCGCGTTCATCGCCAGGTGGCTCGAATCGTCGATAGCAAGGTTCTCTCCAATTGGTTTGATTCTTTGGCGCTGCGTAGACCTACCGTCTACCGCATCTACCACGGGAAGTGTTCAGATGAAGAATTATTCGGAAAAACCTGCAGCATAATTCCACCACTGGTTATCGTGTTAAAATTCCAAATTTCACCCTCACCACCTCGATGTTCGGAAATCCACAACAACTCGATTTTTACGGCATTTACCGCCTCGCGCGACGACTATATGGAATCAGCTGCCCTCTACGGTGTTTCTGAACCGATACGACTTAGGAACCTTCAAGAAAAGAGCATACTCATATTTGAAAGTCCGGCAACGCACCTGATAATCGTCTGGTGTAGCGGGTGTCTGTGGATGTCGTTTATCACGTACATCAGGTGAACCGACTGCGACCGTCCATTTTCCCCCTCTTCTATATAAAAAAACGTTTTATCTACCAGTCTGCACATAACTGTTAATAATATTATTCAACTGTGAATAAAAAAAGTTACTTTAAACGCTTATCACATACAAAAGTTAAAAAATTAAACGTAATATAGATAAAAATTAATTAATTTTATCTATTACCTACCACAGGTATCGATATACAGCGTTTCTCAAACTTTTTTGAACGTTTATACAGCTGTCAATACATAGCAATGTTGTTATTTTAGGTACGTTTCCTGACAATATAGTAATTTGGATAGTGCATTGAAATAAAGTTTAATAGCTCTTTTTCTTGCTGTAAATAATTACCGTTATGTTGAAAAGTATTATGCTCATAATAGCAGCCTCTTTTGAGATTCTGAATTAATCACCATTAATAACAAGATTGTAATGAATGTTTTTAATATTTTATTAATTACTTACTTCACTAGTAATTTACAGAACCTTCTAGAGTCGAAGTCGAATCGATAGCACTAAGGAATAAGCAAAAATATAATATGCAAGGAAATTTATTCCTGGAATAAAATTTATAGACTTATATACTTTTATCATAGTTGAGAAACGCTGGCCCTACGTATAATAAGGGCATTTTACCGACGTATATTGATAATAAATGTTTTATTACAATATTATCTTTATTATCTTTGCTACTGCATTTTTAACTAATGACGCCCATAACATTGAAAGTTTGTGATAGTTTTTTCAAATTATGACCAAATATTTTAGGATACCATTTTTGTTGGACGTTAAATTAAAAAGTGGATTATTATTAGTTAATCTATTAAAATGTGCTATTTGTGCTCGGACTTTAGCCACATGCAAGCTAACTGTCTGTGGATGTCGCTTTTCACTTACCACCAGGTGAACCGACTGTCCGTTTGCCCCCTGTTCTAAAAAAAAACTAAACCGTTTTCTAATGTTTACGCGAATTTCACTCATTATAATAAAACAATTTTTATGGATTTTATAACGGGATAAAATCCGTAAAATTTTTTATTCTTGACTAGGCTTCCAAGGGTATAAAATAAGTTGGTCTAAATGTCCTGAAGTTCCACCATATTTTTTAACAAAGTTACATCAGAACTACGCAATGTAAAATAGCTTGATTATTATTTCCATGTTTGCACTAACTTCTGTTCAATATAAAAAGGTTTTGAAAAATCAATATGTAGTATAGTTTTACAAAATCTATGTATAAATTACCTAATACAATTTCTTTCCTATTATATTTTAGAAATGGGGAAACATACATAATATCATTTACACGTTAAGGGACAGTGTGTGATAAGGGGTAGGAGGGGTCTAAGATTTTGTGACGTCACTCTTTAACATTGAATATAATATCTAAGTCTAAGTAAAAAAATAAAAAAAAAAAATTGGGAACCGTTGTTTTAATTTGCTAATTTCTATATGTATAAATTGCAAAATATGTGATGACTATGGAGGAGAGAAAAAACCCATAAAATTCTTGTGACTTAAGTCTGTAGATAGCCCAAAAGGGACATTGAACATTGAGCATAAGAGTAGGTAGGTAACCTTTTAAGTCGTAAAGAATTATGAACTTAAATTTTAAGTATCAAAGGTTAAAAAATTAAGGTTTTAATCAAGCCTTCGCTTGCTATATTCCAATAAAGCTTTAGGAACTTGTGACACCGAAGTCACTGTCCCACTCGTTGAGGCTAGAATACTTAATGGTACAAAAGGGTAAGCATATTTTAATAAGAACCAAAAGCTCTAAATATAATAAAAATATTATAAAAAACTAAAAGTGAACTTTGCACAAAAGGTTTCATACAGCCTTCAAGATCAGTCGCTATCAGATTAAATCTGTCTTGTACAAAGGACTCAGGATTTTCAATTTTGCCATAGCTCAACTAAATTGCGTTCCTCTATCCATCTATCCTTTCTCTACATCTGTCCGCTAGAGATCCAACAATGACTCTATTGGTGAATTATCATTGCTTTTCGAATTGTATGTCTCATTGAAAGCTCATAACTATGGACTTTATTTTTTATTTTACAGATTGCATAGTTACGGATTAATTTAGAAATATAAATACTGATATATCCTGTTAGTAATATTATGCATACATATATAAACAGAAGTGGTATGTTAGCCAAAATTCCATTCTACAATCGTAAACGCTAGTAGAAAACTCATAAATGTATGGAGATGACATTTGACATCGATAAATGACGTGGTCTTAAATTTCATTTACATACATTTATTAGTTTTCTGCCAGCGTTTAAGATTGTTGAATGACATCTTGGCTAACACACCAGTTCTTTACTTCCGATGGCCGTTAATTTATATTCGACTATAATCTTTGACAGCTATTTCGTTACTTCTCCCACGCACACTGTTCAGCTAAATTAAAATTTGAATATCGATCTACTTTTAATTAGGTGAGCCGATTACGTTAAATTAGTATGAATAATTAATTCAATGGAGTTCAATGGAGAGCGACGATAGTATAATGGTTATGGGCTCGGCCTCTTGAGTGAGAAGTCCGGGTTTGATCCTGACCCCTGTAGTGCCTAGAAATGCGTTTTTATAAATTTTATACGCGCACCTAAACATGAGACTATCGCTTGCTCACCGGTAAAGGAAACTTCGTGAGGAAACCTGCATGCCTGATGAGATTAAAAGTTTTTGAAGGTGTGTGAAGTTCGCCAACCCGCATTGGCCCAGCGTATCGGTGAACTATGGCCCAAAACCCTTCTTGTCTGATTTCGAGGAGGAGAGCCGTGCCCAGCAGTTGGATATGTATAAGGGTCCATTATTATTATATTATAATTAGTTTAATATCTATATGATAGAACCTAAACGATAATAACGAAATAAAAAACGATGAAAATATTATATAGGCTGTAATTATTAAGTCCTCTTAATTCGCTGCACTGTACCGCCCTCCCATCTGCATGGGTATCACCACCCTGCTTATTTCTTCTTGAAACAGCTTTGCTGTGTTTAGGAGAGAAGGGAAGGACAGGTCTTTAGCAGGACAGGCCAGACTCGACACTGGCACAGAGACTTTGTTACGTCACAAGACAGGCAAAGCATAGTTGCCAGATGAAATTTGTGTTCATAGGTGACCCAGGTAGCCCATCTGCCTATCTTAATCTAATATAAAAAGTGTATGATAATTATCAATCAATATTGCCAAATACAGCTGGCTGGGTCAACGACCGTCTTGACGAACAACGTCATAACAATATGTTCATGTTATCTATGACATTTATCTATAGGCCATATGGCCGTTTTGGGCGGAAGTGTGACCCGGGATAGACGAGTTTGGTAACAATTGTTGGTAATGTACAATTACATGCTAATTTTAGTAATGATGTTACAGTAATGACTTAGAATTATTGTTACTTTTGAAGCCGGTGTCGTATTCGTTGATGTACCTACCTCCCTACCTACCTTGGCTGACACCGATTCCAAAAGTAACAATAATGACGTGGTAAATGCAAAGATTGTATATTAGTAGAAGAACAAGTTGATTATAAATTGTAGGCACAAAGATTACGGAAATTATTTTATTACTTTTTAGTTTTTTTTAAATTTTGAAGTCGGTTTTATGGCAGAAACAAACGATTATATTAACGAAGCATGACTCCTAGAACTCTAAAAACGATTCCTTTTTTATTGCATCTCTAATACATTTTTTCAGAACGCCTCGCCCATGTCATTCTTAGCCTTGTCAACGTATATGGGCGTGAGGCAATTAGCGCCCAAGGCTAAAAAGGCTAAGCCCCGATTTGATAAAAACAACGACCGCCCACACGCCTGTCAAAAGTAATTGCATGTCCTGATATCTTAAAAGCGGTCAAGCGCGAGTTGAACACGAACAGAGAGCAAAGAGGTTTCTGCTGGTTTCTGTACTTTTTGTCTTACATGACAAACTAGCTGTTGCCGGCAGCTTCGCCCGCGTTACTCAACTCCTATATGTCACAGCGTGATGTTATATAGCCTAAAGCCTTCCTCAATAAATGGTCTGTCTAACACTGCAAGAATTTTTCAAATCGGACCAGTAGTTCCTGAGATTAGCGCGTTCAAACAAACAAATAAACTCCTCAACTTTATAATATTAGTATAGATAAATTAATTTTGTTTCACTATTTCTGAAAGAAAGTAGATTTTTTATAGCATAGGAGGGCAAACGAGCAGTCGAAGGCTTTTGATGACTATCGACGTCCATAAACATTCGCATAACCATTGCGTTGCCCTTCTTTTCCCTATCCCCCAAGGGGCCACCGCATAGCTGTCATTTTTCGCCGGTATTATGTGAGCGAGAGGTCCACCCCGGTCGTGTCAGCTCAATTTGGCTGCAAAGTAGCATGGTCATGTGGTACTAGCATCATCATTATCATCATCCGTCTACTGCTGAACATTGGCCTTCTTCAATGAACGCCAATACGACCGATCCCTTGCCATATAGTAGCATCGTCTGTTAAATTTAGCTTTACCTCTAGGACTCTTATTTTTTTTAATATTGAATAGTTTGCCTACTACGTATCAGTGTAGTTTTAATCAAATAAACAGAAAAATAAACTCATTTTTAATTTTAAATCAAAGGTCAGTGTAAAATTGAGAAAATATCTTCTTAAATAGTGGAATGTGTAAAAAAGTGTGTGCGTGTAATCTTTACGCGCGATTGAAGTTAAACTTCATAAAAATCGAAGTTACCCTAAAGAAGCTTTACTTGACAAAAATTACATTTACGATTTTTACAAGTGAAATCATTATGAGGTTTATGATTTTTTCTTTCATTATTATTTATTGATGAACGAGTTAAATGTTCCTAGCACTCAGCCATTTCATTAAAGTAATTTCCTTTTATATTCCATATTTGTAAATCGAGCGGACTATTAAATAAAAGAAACAAAAATTTAAATTAAATAATTATAAGTCACAAAAATAATTAACAAATTATGAATAAAGGTATTCAAAGAAAAATATTATTAGTAAGTTTGACACAACTTATCTAGAAGAAAGCCATCTAAAGAATAATGTGTCAACCTAGTATCAACATGCTCGGTATGTCACCGTAGACCAGTGGTATGACTCTCCTGAATGCATCGCCTGATGATCAGTGACAGGTGATTTTTTAATAAAGAATACTGAGCGTTACTTCCGTCAAAAAAAAATCTGAATTACTCCCTAGTAACTTTTTGAAGTAAAACTTCTTTAGGCGCGCTAAATAAGTTTTACCTTAAAAAGTTATTCTTATAGTTAGTAGTATTCAAATAGTAGTAGTTAGTAGTTATTTAAAAGTAGGTAGTTATTTAAATAAGTCAAAAAATAACATACTCAATTGAAATTTTTTCTTGGCGCCATTTTGAAATTACGTCACTTTTCGCATTGTTTTTTTAATGTTATGAAACGGATAAATTATTAATAAATTGGTAAAAATAAGACCGCTGTAAGAAATGTGTTTTTTAAATGTAATAAGATTTGGGATAGGATCTTTCGTGGCAATTCAAAAGTATTGTTACCTCCTGACCTTTACCATCAGCATCTGAGCCATTGTTATGCAATCTGGAGCAAAACCTTACTCTTCCCGCTCTATTGTTAACCTTCTGTTATTGTTTGAGGAAGTGTGCGAAATTCTTGGGACAGTTCCGATGAAAGCCCCTTCGACCTTTCGTGTATGGGGATAGAGTGTATTCAAGGATGACGGGTAAATTTAATATATTTTTTAGATCAAGTTGTGTTAATCGTGATTTATTTCTGACAACAATCTACGTGTGGGAATTTATGGGATATCGAGGGGCGGGCTGATGATACACATTATTAATATTATTACGTTCCATTATTATTAACATATCCCTTTGGTTAAGTTTATTTAGTGTACCTAAAAGATTTTTTATTTCGTAAAATAGCACATATTATCAATTTCAAGTTTTTTTAATGGAGTTGTAAATTATACTTTTTAATTTCACCATGGACATGGCATTTTGTATTTCGACTTTCAGGCATTGACAGACAGAAGTCGCTAAAATTTACATCATACATATAAAATTCCACGCATATTTGTTTACATGATTGCTAGTGAATCTTAATTAAGTTACCGACAAAAATATCGATAATGATGGGATTAGCCAATACTTAATAAACATATAATGTTGTAATGAAACTATTTTTACGAATTTTATCGTGGTTTATTAAGATTTTTACAAGACATACATTTTGGATACTTTACTTTAATTTTCAAAAAAACCTCATGATCTACCTTTGTAAAATCTATAGCCCATTTATAATCCAAAAAAGCTAGATGCACATTTAAAACACGTTCTCTTTAAAAACGTTCCAATTTTTTAAGTTGACAATAGAGTCAGGGTTTTTTTCGCAAATAATAAATGACGAAGGAACAAGAGCATACAGGCAAGTTTCAACAATGAAATATCGGCTGTCGGAGGGGAGCCGATCGTAAGGTCTTAAATTCGAACCTTAAAATATCTTCTTCGTTGACAATACACTAAGGTAACAGTTAATAATATAATCGTAAAGTTACCAATGATAGGCAGTAAAATTTAACGGCTCAATTATCAACAACGGATTTGCTTTCAGATTATCTGTATTAACCGATTAAGTGAAGAGTTTTATTGCTCACATTAAACCTTTTCGTAGAGTAGTTAATATTCGCATAAAATGTGTTTTCTAAACGTATTTTTTTCGCTTGTGTTTCTGCTGTAGTAAATTTTATTTTATACTTATTTATTTATTTTTAATATATTACAGTATTATTGAATCTTAAAAAATACTGTAGTTTTATATTAAATCTGTTGGATCAGGGTGAATAGCACTTCATATTTTTGTTAAATTTACACAGTTATTATATATATATATATTTATATATATATATATAATAACTGTGTATATATATATATATATATATATATATATATATATATATATATATATTTATATAAATAATATATATATCAGTCCCAATAGAAACAACTTCACAAACAAAACCTTATGTATTACATAAGGCATCATTTAAGTTTCAATGTCATTATTAGGTACTAAGACATATTATTTGAAAAATCAATATGTCTGAGTTCATTCATTTTTAAACTTTGTGTCCACAGAGTATCACCATTTAAAAATATTTATTAATAGGCCGTATACAAATTAATCCGTCTTGTAAGTGTGGTTCCTGGGAACCCGGTCCCCTAATCCTGGTAGGTCAGAGGGCAACCAGGCTGATTTATACTGACAGCTCAAACACCTGGGCAGTGGGTTCGAAGACTATTATGTTTGTACTAGTATAGTTTTGTATTACTCCAACGATATTTTAATTTAAAAGTATTTATATAAAACCGGATGCTTAAATGATTTTTTTACTTATTAAAAACATTTGCTCAAAGATTTACGAAGGATAATGACGAATAAGTACCTATAAACTTGCCTATTACTAATATTAAAATGTTTTTAAAAACTCGCATCAGTAAAAAATACAGATTTTTTCGAAACGTGTGACGTCATAATTTAGTTAAACAAACAGGAAATTAAAAACCTCCATTCCCGCTGTTTTAATTCCACCATTAAATACATTAAAACTTATTTGAATAATATGTTCTTAATTTAAATAGTGTAATAGCAAATTACATTCTAAATTCAAATTAAATCACATAAAGGGCGATCATAACTATTATCTATAGACTATTATGTAATTAGTTTTTTTATACCAATTAATAAATGGTTGTAATGGGTAATTAACAAACCTTATATGTTCGATTTCAGAGCCTAGAATTGCTGTAATAAAAAACATGAATAATCCAAAACTCATACTTGTTCTCGGTAGGATGTCAGAACCGAATACCGATTGGTATCAGTTAATTTGTTTCCTGGGTGTATATCACCCCTTCGTATCACGAATTTCGGAACAATTTTGTGTCCCCAAATTTTTTTCGGGCATAGGAAACTATTTGACAAAACTTTCTTACGCGGTAATCGTACACAAGGAGTTGTTTAAGAAAAATATGCACGTGCTAGAAAAATTGTATATTACGAGAGAATTATATAATTTTTATCTCAAATACATAAAATTAATAGACATGACTTGAAAATACAAAAAAAAGATTATACTATGTGAGTATGTGACATGAAAATAAAAATATAATGCATTATAACTAACTTTTTTATGTTAAAAGTCGTGGACGACAAGAACATCTAATTTATAGAGCCAATATTTGCTTAGGTGAAAAAAAGTAAATGTATTTTATTATGTTAATGACATTTAACGTCTTGTTTATGCCCATTAAAATAATGGCCATTCAAAAGAAGTTTAATTAAATGCGTGCTCCGCGCTTAAGGATTAAACAAATAATTTAAATAACAATAAACAGATAGGAAAGGGCGGATTGCATACATAACAAGTGCTGTAACTCATCATAGTTCTTAATTCGTATTCTATATGGTTCATAATATTTTTAGTCTAATGTGTCTTGAGGCTTTTCCTGTATCAAAAGCATATCCTTAAGAATATTTTTGGCGAATAAAAAGTTACAGAAAAAAAGCGTTTTTACGTTTTTTTTTTCAGACGACCAGTAAAATTTTAACTTTTTTTACATTTTCGGATACATTATTCATACATGCACTAGACTGTAAACGAGAGTTCTCACAGAAACTATAAAAAAAAATGAAATAGTGCAAAAAAAATTGCACACGGTTCACTAAGTGCAAGGGTTGTTTTAATTTATTTGTTTGTCTCTCTCCCTCGTTGTGGTAATGATATGTCCGTCCCTCTCTGGTTAATTAAAGGAAATTTATATGAGCTTGATATATTTTGAGTCCGTGAGAAGTGGTTGTTGTGATCCTTTGTCTTATTGTGTTCTCGTTATGAGCGTGTGAGGGCCCTTGTAGTTTTTGTAAAGCAATTGACTTTATATGTATTTGCGGGTTGGTACCGATAGCAAAAACGATTTAATGAAATTAAGCTACTTGTAAAAGGTATTTGGAAAGACTTTGAAAAAGAATTGATACCTGGCGAAAGATGGAATAACGACTTCCGCTCCGATCAATAGATCCAAGTTGGATCAGGTCTCTGGAAAATCTAAAAGCCAATATCTAGTTCTGTCCTGTATTATACGATAATGGTGTTCTTTAATATAGATGTGATAATAAATAAGATCCATTTTAGATACCCCGTAGCGGATCAGTGTGTAAGCTTAAAAGGAAAAAGTTTATAGACAGGTGTTTTTGCGATTCGCTACTAGATGGCGTTGCATCACTTACACTAAAAATTGATTACCACATTTATTTTTTGGCAAGATGTATGTTGGAATTAGCCAGTATTAACTTTGATACATTGTTATTATATTATTTACAGTTAGTTGATGATGAGATACACTTTAATTTCGTTCACTGCTTTAAGGCGAGTCACCGAGATTGGCGGGTAGCGAGCGTCGCGGCGTCTTGTGAAAACGCTCTATAGCATTCGAGTTTTGACATAAATTTGAATAAAAAATATATAAGACTTTGAGATTTTAAAAAATAGTACGTTCTCTGTAGTATTGAAAATTGAATATTTCCATATAAAAATGATGTGCATTACATATTCTCGTAGTAAATTATTAGTTTTAGTCTTTATTTTAACCTATTTTCAGGATTTTTTATGATCAAGTATCATCTTATCATGTAACCTATTACCACATTTTTAGACAATATCTTTAGGTGTCACTGATATTTTTTGTGAGACCGTTATTGAATAGTAAATATCTCAAAAATTTGTTTAGGCAAACCCTTCTTTCCCTTTTCGCCTGCGGTGACTCGCCTTAAATACAATACACATAGAGTTCAGCCATCTTGGTGTCCATTTAAAATGAAATGTTATTCTATGTATCTATATTCATGCACCCTTTTTTTTCTTTAACGCCGGGAAATGCTCTGAAGCATCCCGCGGGGGAGTGGGTCTCCCCTCGTGGGACTCGCTGCGCCCGAAGCTGGTAAGTGGACGCAGCTCTACGTCCGGTCCAAAGACCAACCAGCGGGATGGTGACTTAGTTTTTTCTACGCTTATAAGATGACGCCCTTAGAAGATAAGGATCCTGCAAGACTCCAACATATTTTACTCGTTTCAAATATATATTCATGTGATCAAACAGCAAGATGGTAAATTAGATTCTTCCTTACATGAAAGCCTGTCTCTTAGAAAAGCGGAGGTCGGAGTTCCAAACACACTTACATTTGTCGAGCCTCACGCACTTTTTATAGCTTAAGAGGGCAAAGGAGCAGTCAAAGCACAACCGACGCCAGGAGGCCGTGTGGTCGCAGACTGCACGGTAGGCGGGGGGCAACCCCCCAATCAAAAGTGAGCCGAATGGGCTCACACTAATCCGATGAAGCATTAGGGCCTTCGGGCCATTAGCATAGATCCATCCGAAAAAAAAAAAAAAAAAAAAGCAGTCAAAGCCGAGACTTGGCGACTATTGACGCCCATACACATCCGCACAACCGAAACAATGCAGATTCATAGCCCTCCTTTTCCCTATCCCCCCAAATGGGCCACCAGAAACTCACAAACCGCACGATACGAGACAGCATAGCTGTCACTTTACGCCGGTATTATGTGAGCGAGAGATACCACTCTGGTAGTGCCAGCCCAATTCAGCTGCAAAGCAACACCTCCTACCTACTTCCTACCTCCTTTCCTACCTCTTCTGTCTCTACAAAAGTAATCAGCCGCATGATTTGCCTTCCTTTTCAGAGTACCTATATGGACAGCAGTTTAAAAAATCATCGAAAGATAAATACGTAAATGTAATTTATTTTAAACGCATTTTAATTCCAAAATTTAAGGAATTTACATAGGAATGCGGCAGTAACCACTTATCAGTACCTAGATAAAGATATTTATTTCGCTTATAAATTGCTGGAACAACACACAACCGTTATGACTGACTTGCTGGAGTTTACAGCTTCGCCTGCGTTTACTTATATTAACAACCGTATCGGTATTGATGATGATTATTTTTATAGCCTATGTCCTAATCCAAGGTATAAGTCATCACCATTTCAACTCTCAGCTAAATCAGTTCAGCCGTTTTGCCGTGAAAGATCAACTAACATACAAACTTACAAACTTTCGCATATATACTATTAGTAAGACAAAGTTGTATGCAGGAATACATGAAGACTACAGATATCTAATGTTTCGGAAAAGCTTTGAAAAATTAGAGTAGAGCTTTTGAACAGAACTGTATGATTTATGACTCTACCTGTTATTATAGTTGTTGAACAACCATACCATGTTCACACCTAGAAGTAGGCTTGTACTAGGCACATACTTTAGAAAGTCTTTAATACATACTATATACCCATCCATTATACTGAGGTAATACGAAGCCCTTATATTCATATAAATATTCTGCATGGGCGGGATTCGAACCCAGGACATCCGCATGACATATTACCGCATTGTAGCGCAAAGTATAATATTATTTTCCCCACATTTATATTTACCCAATAGAGCCAATAGAATGGCCAATAGAACTTAAAGTGCAAAATACAAGAAAGCAGAAATTCCCTCTTCTCCGTAGCCCCGGACAGAAGATACTTTGTGTTAGTAATTTATTGGGGAGACACCTGGTGCTACAGTCTAACTGATTCCTGCGTAGATATGTGTTTATTGGCAATATGGATAAAGTACCATGAGGCATGTTTTACGTTTGTTTCGGAGTTTTTAATGAAATATCTTTGTATGCCAAGTTTATATCTGTAAGGCTCTAGATTACTTGTAGTGAAGTGTTCTTAAAATTATCTTTATTATTTTCGTTAAGTGTTTAAACTGTAAATCTTTTACAATTACGAAAATATAGTTGTAAAATTCATAAAAACATATGTTCTCTACTAACTCTACATTTAAGATTTTAAGAAACCATTTATTTTTTATTTATACAGCATAGGTATTAAAAAAGGTCTGAATCCCATAAAACAGGCATATGAATAAATATATATTATGTAGAGTAAAGTAGCCGATGTTTTTTTTAATGTACAAATTACATTGCAACGAAATATTTATAAGTATAATATTATGTAAATTATATTTACATTTATTACCATAATGCTTTTTATTGTATGATACCACGTGTTTTCAAAAGTTCGATGCAGGGAAGCATTAGGTACTAAGTAAACTTTACAAAAAGTAAGCAAAGTCGTTTCAAACTTTTGAATCTAAGTTTTAAAATACAGATGCAAAATGTCTGGATTATGTGTCTGTTGCGAGTATCTTTTTATAAGTATCTTCTGTAGACATTCATAAAATTACAAGGGGTCCTTTTGTACTCACCGGTGAATCTCGGGATAAAGAAACGAAAATCACACACACAATAGTTTATTGTCACATGAAAAATCCAAATACACCAAAAACCACATTTCACCAGTCAAAAGTTTGTTTATACACCAATATTTTGAATTTCAAACATCGAAGGAAAACTCGTGTAAAAATGGCGCGCATCGAAACACGTGCTTTCGCACGCAAAGCTCGCGTTCGAATAAAACCAGCCATCGTTTACCTGGGGACACTGTGACATTTGCCACATATGCTCTCCCTATCACACGTACGTTATTCACATGTGTAAGAGGGAGATGAGGTATAGTATTGTGAAGGCGTAACGAAGTTAAAGATGTTACTTGGGGCTACTTTTTTTACTGGTGTTTTGTTTTCGCGCCTTATCTCAATGAGATGATCATTGATAACGATTGTGAATGAAAGTCTCTTTAATACTGGCAGGTTAGAAAGCTATAAATTGTACCTATTTTGATTTTCGTGGTCACTGTTATTATTGTAGGGGTCCAAAATGTCCAGCTGTGGACGGAAGTACGATGTCCATAATGATAATATTATTCACTATAGTTGAAAACTTTCAAATCTATGTTCACTAAATGATTTTAGGTTATTAAGGTAAATATTTATTTTTCTTGAAAAGTGGTTGTCAGTTTTTTTTAAATAAAAAACGGAAACCTCACGTCACGTTGACACTAGATTTTTTTTAAATTTTACCACAAACTTGAAAATGTGAAAATGATCTTTTTTAATAATAAAAAAAAAACAGGAAAACTCACGCTGACATGAGCACCATAAATACTGGATGAACGATATCCCGCAATTAAGCCGGTTTTCCATATAAATAGATCCGGGCGAGGAAATCGTAATGGCCACGGATTCGAACCCACTAACCGAGATTTCTTAACCGCTATACACGTTATATAACGGATTAACAGTTTGGATTGATAATAAAGATTAATATGTTTGAGATTTTGAATGGTTCGTGAAGAGATCGATGGGTAGTGCGTGCGGGTTCGAATCCCGCCAACTGGTATGACTATTTTTATGTCTATACAATTATACAAAAATATTTCCGGTGGGAGGGAAGCTCTGTGCCGCGCTCCCGGCTGCATGGGTACCACCATCTTGCTTGTTTCTCCCGTGAAACAGCTTTGCTGTGTTTCGGAGAGAAGGGCAAGACAGGCAGTGTAATTACTGGCACCGAGACTTAACATCTTATGTCTCAGGATAGGCATCACATAAATGAGTTGCCTGGGGTCGTTCCAGGTATACTAGTTTATATTCATGGGCGACGTCGACCACTTACCATCAGGTGGTACGTTTGCGTATCCAACTACATAAAAAAAACCAAAAAAAAACCGTTTTTAGTAGCAACACTAGTTTATGAGTTTGGACAAGGTTGACTTGGTGTAATTTAACAATAGGGAATGTTTTATTGCAGACTTTTCAGGTGATCCTCAATCCTAACTTAAGTGATGAAATGTAAGCTCCAGCTTTAAAAAACTATGCATACTACTTTCATCATCATCACCACTGGCTTGCTCTTTAGGCTAGTCTTAATTGGGTAAAAGAGGCCGCCCACGAGGCCTCCTCCCGCGGGCGACGAATGGGGGTGCGTAGGAGGCGCTACTTAATGCACCTCCAGTAACGCCCCAGTATTCGTGTCGGGCTCAGGATGGGAACCTGGACCAAGTATGACACGATGTCGCGGGGACTGCTTAGTAGCGGTCGGGCAGTCCCCCCTTACGAGGAGTAGTCTGGCCTTCACCGGGGCCAGCCTGTCGCTGAGGTGATCCTGTTGAATGCCAATCCGGGACCCTCAAAATGCGGCTGAAGGCGCACGCAGTGGTTTTAGTTTACGGGTAGGGCACTCCCAGGTGCGAGTCCCACATAGGGTCAGAATCTACCCGAGATCCTGGCTGACATGCGTAAAAAGCATTTCCCTGCGAAAAAAGAAAAAACGAGCCTTAATTGGGTACCTAATCATTTATTTAATTTTAGCTTAGACTGACAGGGGCACCTGAGTTCCTTCACCATGGTATTGTTTTAATGTTTACGCAAATTTTACGGGAGGTTAACCTCTGACCATGGTTGTTCTAAAGTATCCGAGATGAAAAATTTGCCCCACCAACAAGCCTTGTCGTGGCGGCGGAGCTCAGTAGCCTAAGGTGAATCCAGCACCTTGGGCGAAGCCAATTGAACCGAGGGTGCTGCTCTTTGTATCTCTTATAAGATAGGGGACAAGGGGCGAGGATGGGAACCTCACCTCATTACACCGTCACAACGTTGGGAGAGATTGGTTTGTGGTGCAGGACTACCACTATGTGGAGGTGGCATCGGTCCCTTAGGGTGGTGCACTAGTCGTCGAGGTGCTCTGTTGCTCAACACCTCCGGAGCACCTCACCAAAGGCGGTATAGGTGGCACTTGCCGGGTATTAGTGGATAGAGCTGCGTCCACCTTACCATCTATTGGGTGCAGTGAGTTCCTGGGTAGTCACCCCTCCCCGCAGGGTTCCTAAGAGCATTTCCCGGCGCAAAAGATAAAAAGGGGTACCTCGCCCATATGAAGCTGATAGCTGGTTAAGGATGAACGCTGGGTGATGCATGAGGTGTGACAAACGAATCCTACACTATTAGTATTTGGCCGTAACTTACTGAAAACTTACTGAAAAATTACCCTTTTGTGATTCAAACGTTTGTATATAATTTTAAAATATTATGTTTCGAGTACTTTTAACTTTAAGGCTTAAGAAAAATTAAGTTCCTTTTTCGCGAGTAGTTAATAGGACCATATAGCTTTATAATATTTTGTGTCAATATTTCGAGACCTTTTTTAAACTTTTTTGGAAAAAAGTCCAATTCGATACAAATGCGAAAGAATTGTTTAATCAAACTGTGAAGCGATCGATTTGAATTTAACGACTCTTTATAGATACCGTGGTGAATTTACTTTTTACTTTTTTTTATTTGCCTCGTTTTTTTATGATTTATCGTTAAAATTAGTTACTTTTAGGTGAATAAAAAGGTTATATTTTTTACTTCGCTTGATGTTGGTTTTTTGATTTTGATAGAGTCTAGGAGAGTTTGAGATGCGAGGAGTTTACGAGGGGTTGGGATTCGAAGCGTGCCTGGGTAATTCTGGAAAAGGGACTGAATTTGGGTGAATTTAGCGTTGTTCGAGAGACGAATGAGTAGAAGTATATTATAAAAGAAAGAAAAATAACTTTTACCGTAACTTTTAGCGTAATACAGCGTAACCCTCCCAGGGTTACGCTGTATTACGCTCCCGTCTGTTTGGGAGAAGGGCAGAACAGGCAGTGTAATTACTGGTACAGAGACTTTACATCTTATGTCAGAGGATGGCCAACACATACGACCTTGGGCCAGTCTCGGGTAAACTCATTTATGTTCATGGGTGACGTTGACCAATTACCATCAGGTGGAACGTCTGCCAGTTTGCCTATCCAGGTTACTATAAAAAAATTAGCAATAGACCAAAAAGTTGGTCTAATGATGATGATGATGACATCCTCTTTTACAACTTTATCGCCATATCGCGAACACTTAAACCGTTAAAGAGACAGTTTTGCCGAATAACGGACAGTGGGCCAATAGATTGAGGCCATGTTTGGAATAAGACGAAACAGGACGTAAGTCACAAACATAAGTAGGCTAGAGGTATCAGTAGGGGAATAATCCATTCTTGGATGAGTGACCTGGATCTGGTGCAATGTGTAGAGATAATCATCACAAAGACAAACTTACTCTCAATTTTAGGTTTGTCTGTAATCTATATCTACTTGACAGCCGGCTGGTCGAGTGCTCAAACTACTGGATATTACACACTGGCCCCATGGTGTGGGAGCAACTGAAATAAATTCGAGAAATTTATATAAATACTTATAATAAACACGTCCATGACCCAGTGGAGACATCAATATTCGAACCCGTGACCGCTGCTTTTAGAGTCCAGTAACCACTCGACCAGCTGGTTGTCAGATACTGTTAAGTTTCCAAAACATCAGGAATGAAAAATCTTCATAAACCGCGATAAAATTTGTAAAAAGCTGTTTAACTATACAATTCGATAACTACACATTTCGTAGAACTAATATTTATAATTGTACACGGTAGACATTTTGTTGACCCGGCATCTTGAACGCATGTTACACACCTGCTTAGAGGCAATTGGCTCTCAAACTTTGAGTAGTATTTTTTTTTTAACTAAAAGTAAATTTCTTTACGGACAGTTAGTGTTCACCTTCACACGTATATACCCAACACTAGAAGTCCTATCTACCTAGTACCTAGAATTAATAGTAATAAAACAACTCTCCCTCTTTTACTAGAGCAAATTAATGAGTGTGTTAATTTTGTCTTATTATCTGTATATGTCCTGCATTTGGCTGGTAGGTAAGGTCTTCTTAAGAAGTCAACACACGAAACAGCACAGCTAAATGTAGTAGCTAAAACATCTAAGTGGTTAGAAATATGAGGCTTTTTATAAGTGATACGAGTTTGATCTTACTGCATTGTAGAGCATGAATAAAAATCATTTAAATAAAATGGTTTATAAATGTGTCACCTGCTGACAATAGAGTAAAACTAAAACATGTATACTTGATAAGGTGAAGTTTAATAGGTGCGTTAAGTTTATCAACCCGCATCGGTCCTCTAAGAATACCCTCATACCCTCGCTTAATACCGAGGACACGTCTAAGTAATTATAGCATTACTAGCTTTTTTTCAAGGTATCTCTCATCCGACAAAAAGGAATAGATCTTTCATGCCCGAAATTTCAGACAATACAGCAACTGTTGTGTCTGAAGAGTTTGTTATAATGAAGTTCACGTACACATTACGAAACAACACATAACAACAACATAATATAAATCCGACTGGATAGATTAGCGCAATTAAAATAAACAATCAATTTAATCTAAAATATTCACTTAAATACAACACAAGTTTGAGATGCTCTGTCTTATTGTTTTGTTAACAAATGTTAATTTTTGAGAAATGTTTTCACGAATCGTAATTACAGGCCCAAGACAGGTGCAACAGACAACAGACCGTCAGTCAACACTCGTGATGTAGACGGGGCGGATTACATCTATTGAAACATATATAATATATATAATTGTTTACGCTCCTTATTATGGAATTTCATTATTATCAACATTATTGATGGACTGCAGACATAGGCCGTTTCAATGAACTCCAAGATGGCCAATCCGCTGCCACGTGTATCTAATCAAAAGATACAGGAGCCACTGCATTTTTCTTGCAGACGCAGGTTAATGCTTTCGCATGATCCAGATTTACCTCGGGTAAAGCTCCAGCTGAACCTATGTGGAGACTCGCACTTGGGAATGCACTATCCCACTAAACCACTTGCGAGCGCCTTCAGTCGCTTTTTGAGGGTCCCGGATCTGCAAGCAGTAGGATCACCTCAGCGATAGGCTGGCCCTGGCGAAGTCCAGATTACTCCTCGTAAGGGGGACTCCCCGGCCGCCACTAAGCGACCCACTGCATTGTCTTAATTGAGCCAAACTTATTTCCCGAATATTTTCTTTTAGGTATTTCTATGAATTTACTTAAAAGGCAAATTGATATAAAATGGTGAACGTCGCCAATATAAAATTCACTTGGGAATAACCGCGAAAATAATGTTCAAACTCCTATCCTACTCCAATAAATATAGGGATAGACTTTTTGTAATATGTTATTTAGATAGGCAAACTGGGCAGACGTGCCACCTGATAGTAAGTGGTGGTATAAAATAGTTTACCTGGAACTAGCCCAGGAAATTCATTTATGTGTTGCCTAACTCAGTTATGTAGAGTGTGAGGGCTGCTGACCGCGCTCACACTTGGATGATAGATGATAGGTGATAGAGGCAGAAAGGCGTGATAAGTGATAAATAACACAACCTTCTGCTATGAGTAATTTATTATTATTAATGTTAAACTTACAATTATTACAATATAAATGTATTAAAAATGCTGACGCGCCCCGCGGCACTGATTAATTATACATATAAAATAAACCTGTACAGTTGTCCGTACATAGAGACATAAGATATTAAATTTCTGTGCCTGTAATTATTGTCAGTATTGTGCCACTACCTATGCTGTTCTCTCCGAAACACAGCCAAGCTGTGTGTGGGAGAGCCAAACGGTGGTCCGTTTTGCTTGTTTCTCCCATTTTTTCCTTCCCATTTCACCCATGCAGCTGGGAGCGCGGCACAGCGAATCCCTCCCAAAGTTAAGACTTCAGTTTTATTTCTTAACTAGCTGTTGCCCGCAGCTTCGCCCGCGTTTACTTAGATTTACAGCCGTTCGGATTGATGATGATTATTTTTATGGCCAAAATTACGCCTCATAACGTCAGTTATCTGCCAGTAAAAGCCTCCTCAAAATCGGCTTAGCCGTTCAGAGATTAACCGGAACAAACAGACGGACAAAAATGGTTTTTCTTAATGTAAGTGCAATATATTATTTCATAGATTTTAACCGCGACTTCGTCCGCGTATAAGAAGTATTGTTTTAAATCTTATTTCTCAAATAAAGTAGTAGTAGCCATGCTGCTTTGCAACCGAATTGGGCCGGCACATCCGTGGTGGTACCTCTCGCTCACATAACACCGGCGTCAAGTGACAGCTATGCTGTCGCGTTTCGTGCGGTTTGTGAGTTTCTGGTGGCCCATTGGGAGGTATAGGGAAAAGGAGGGCAACGCATCTGCATAACTTTTGGCTGTGCCGATGTCTAAATGGGCGTCGGTAGTCACCTCCGGCTCCGACTGCTCGGATGTGACATAAAAAAAAATGGTTCCAATTTACAAACTATAATAATTTAAAGAATACTATTTACTTCCACTGTAAGGCCCGATAGTACGTTTTTATGAAATATATTTATTTAATTTAGTAGTACATTTATATTATATTTAAATAACTTTTACGGATTTTATCGCGGTTTATTAAGATTTTTAAATGCCTGACGTTTCGAATACTTTCCAGCAACCATGTTCATGGGAGGATTGAGGTGTCAGACGTCCTATAGTATTTATTTTTGTGTCCTAACGATACAAAATTATTCGTAACTACCCTATGATACATCAATATTTTAATTCAAATTAGTACCTATTACCAGCAAAAAAACTACGAAAAAGTTATATTTTTTATTCATATATTTTATTATTGTTCCTAGCATTGTTTATAAATAGTACTTTGTCATTTATTGCAATTTTAAATTATTAAATAATTAAATAAAAACATATTGGATATAAATTACAAAGAACCTAAGACTAAAAACCTGAAAAAATATAATATAATAACTTAAGTATATTAATAAAAAGGAGTCCCTTTAGGCAAGGTTCCGAAGATTTTCACAGCGTTCCCCCTTTGAATTGCTAGACTAATTCTTTGTCCGAGGTAGCTGCCAGCTCTTCGGTCTCCTATGATGTCGACTAACCTTTTTGTTATTTCCTTAAAGAGCCTTAAAGCGCTAGGACTCCACGGACCAAGGGTCTCGACACCGAATGGGACAAAATCATATTCGGAGCCTAGACACCTGTATTTGCATATTTTAGCTTTTTCAGCCGCTTCATTATTATATACATATAAGTATTCCTTTTTATAATATAATGAATTCTATTAATAAATCATTTTTGGATAAATTACTAATATATGAATACTTCATTAAAAACGCGTGCAATACTAAAGTGCGATCCTCATAAGGATTCGCATCTTGTAATGGATAGCGTGATCTACATTTTGTGTTAACGCCATCTATTGACACATCTAAAAAACTTCTTGTTACACTAATTATACATCTTATATCTTACCTAGGGTCTCAAACTATCTCCATATCAAATTTCACTCAAATCGGTTTAGTGGTTTAACAAATACACAGTCCCGGCGTTTTAGCTGCACAACTCCCGCTCCCGTGGGATTTTCAGGATAGCAACTATTTTAAGTCCTACGTTAAGTTCCAAAGTATCTTCATACCAAATCTCACCCAAATCTGTTCCGTGGTTTAGAAGATAGACAGTCCCGGGTTTTACCCACATAGGTCCCGTTCCCGTGGGATTTTTAGGATAAAAACTATTTTAAATCCTACGTTAAGTTCCAAAGTATCTTCATATCAAATTTCACACAAATCTGTTCCGTGATTCAGAAGATAGATAGTCCCGGGGTTTTACCCGCATAAATCCCGTTCCCGTAGGATTTCCGGGATAAAACTTTCCTATGTCCTTTCTCGGGTTTCAAGCTATCTTTGTGCCAAATTTCATCCAAATCTGTTCAGCGGATTAGGCGTGAAGAAGAGACAGACAGACAGAGTTACTTTCGCATTTATAATATTAGTAAGGATTTATTCTTACTGAGCATCCAGAGAAACCAAATTTTGAAACGGCGTGCAAAAGTACGACAATCTCCAAGAAGAGGCGATCCTGGTTTTACGAGTGGCGGCGGATCGGCCTTTGAGTTCAGCATAAGGAGCTTAAGCTCTATAGTGGATGGAACAGGGCTAAAATAATAAAGAAAATAAAATAAAAATTATTCAATGTTGTACATCAAAGTATATTATTGAACTTCAAATGACTAGTAATTCTGGGCTGATAATAATATGATGGGCAAGGGACGATCTCCGTGTACCTACCAGTTGAATACGAGTTGCTGGGGGTCGGCCGTCTCGACGTTCGTTAAACAGTTTGCACTTATTGGTACAATACTTAGGATGCTTGTGTAAATTATAATAATTGTATGCGTACTTGCCCCTAGGGACATACAGATAATGATTCTGATGATGTCCGAAATGAATGATCCGTGGTGTGGGCTATAATCATCATCGGTAATGCCCAAATTGGTTCGTTTCCCACGTGGCGTTTGATCAGACGAAACACCTGCACCGGAACTAAAGGGCGGTTGGAGAGCTTTTGGTGACAGTCACGTTTTAATGTTAATTACACATTTATTTAATTAAGAAGATATATTATGTTTAATTAACAAAAAGTAAATAATATAAAGTAAAGAAATAAATAAATCGTAATATTTTATTAATTTTTTAGCCTTTATAAATTTTGTAGTAGGTATTATAGAATTGTAAGATTGTAGTAGAAATTTTAGAAAGATTAATAAAAAAACAAAATTTAAATAAAAAACCTGAAGAATAAGGAAAAGAACAGATAAAAGTTTAAAGACAAGTTTCTTTTATGTCATAGGAGGCAACCTAGCTGTCGGAGCCATGGTGACTACCGACCCTCATAGACATCTGCACAACCAGAGGTTATGCAGATGCGTTGTCCTCCTTTCCCTATTCCCCCAAAGGGCCACCGGAAACTCACCGCACGAAACGCGACAGCGTAGCTGTCACTTGACGTCGGTGTTATGTGAGCGAGAGGTACCACCCCGGTCGTGCCGGCCCAAATCGGCTGCAAAGCAGCATTGCACTACCTCTTTCTAAAGTCTGTGAAAGAAAGAGACGAATAGAAAAAAAAGAAAGATATTAAGAAGAAATAAAATATGCGCCATGAATTGTTGGTGTCCAAGGGATCCAGAGGATAGGTGCTGGGAGATGCTATGATACTGTGTACTCTATTTAATAATACATCCTATTTATATGCTATACCATCACAATATCTACGCTAGACTAATGCCTAAATTTTCCTAGTCTTGCTTTGCTCATCACCAAGCGAAAACTTCGAGGAACTTGGATGTAGTGAAATTTATTCTCACAACCGACGCCAGGAGGCCGTGTGGTCGCAGACTGCACGTTAGGCGGGGGGCATCCCCCCACTTTATAAATCAAAAGTGAGCCGAATGGGCTCACACTAATCCGATGAAGCATTAGGGCCTTCGGGCCATTAGCATAGATCCCTCCGAAAAAAAAATATTCTTAGAGAAAAAAAAACATTTCTGAGAAATAATCAACTGACAACTATGCAGGTTTTTTTATAACATAGGAGGGCAAACGAGCAGTCGAAGCTCTAGACTACCGACGCCCAAGTTACGCCGGTCTTATGTAAGCATGGCACTACTATACTAGACATATTATGAGTATGACTTTTCTCTTTAAGGACAAACGAACATACAAACAGATAAATATTATTATTTCATAAAGGTATAATAAATTTCTATCATAAACGACAAGTTCCGATTCCGAACATTTTGTAGTTCTCACGTTTTTATAAGCTAGAGGATATATACCAGTTTTGTGTACAGATTTAAATTTTTGAAGCATTAATTATTCTATAAAATATGTATGCTAGTATTTCCGTACCCATTTAAATTGTATGTACTGTTAATTGATTTAGGTGAGTGTGTATTATTTTTTATTCAATGGTAACATTGTTCCATATTATGTTGTTTTTAATGTTTCCAAGAATTTTATTTCACTTAATATAATAATAAAACAACTATTTTACCGGTGGGAGGGAAGCGCTGTGCCGCGCTCCCGGCTGCATGGGTACCACCATCTTGCTTGTTTCTCCCGTGAAACAGCTTTGCTGTTTCGGAGAGAAGGGCAAGACAGACAGTGTAATTACTGGCACCGAGACTCAACATCTTATGTCTCAGGATAGGCAACACATAAATGAGAATTGCCTGGGCTCGTTCCAGGTAAACTGATTAATGTTCATGGGCGACGTCGACCACTTACCATCAGGTGGCACGTTTGCCAGTTTGCCTATCCAACTAACATAAAAAAAAACTACCTATGCAGATTTTATTGCGAAATTTCACATGTCCAACATTTCAGAAATTTTACTACCAAGGTTACGGGAAGACTACATTTTCATCGTCGGGCTTGGGTCTCCTCGAAATTAGGTGAGTGTGCAAAAGACAATAAGAGATAGAGACCAAAGTAAGAGACTTATTTACTCATCTTGTTGGCAATATTCTCAAAAAGGATGCAAACATCAATACAAAAAGAAACTTATTGGTGACCGTTTTAAAAATAGAACTTGGAATTAAAAATGGAAGTTAAAAATCTTAAGTCTCTTCTTTCGTGTTTCAGTAGACTAAACGTTCAGGTGTGGCTCCAGCCCATACTTTTAGCTCCAAGCCAGCAGTTTACAACTAAACACAAAAGACACACACACACACACATTTATATATCTATACATCTAAAACTGCTACTTCATACCCTTTTTTAGACCGGCGCCATTTTGGACGATTTTTTAACTATTATTTACAGCTAAAACTTACGCTTTCAAAATTTCCCCATACATGGATACCTTACATCTAAACTCCATAATCACAGGATTTGAACACCGGCGCCATATTGTGTAACAGATGGATATGATTTGATGTTATCATTTAATTTTCGAATTTGAAACACGCCACGTTAAAAACGGTCGAATTAGCGTGTGAGGTCGTTCGTGAGGCAAGTAATTAAATCTTAATTTTGGGGTACGAGACCATATTATCACCTATTTGATAAAAAAACATACTTACTTTTGGTTTAAAACTTTAAAAGTACTAGCGGACTTGACAGACGTTTCTTTATGTTACTTAGGCAAACGTACCACCTGATGGTAAGTGGTAGACGTCGCCCATGAACATAAACTAGTTTACCTGGAACGAGCCCAGGCAACTCATCTATGTGTTTCCTATCCTGAGACATAAGATGTTAAGTCTCGGTGCCAGTAATTACACTGCCTGTCTTGCCCTTCTCTCCGAAACACAGCTAAGCTGTTTCACGGGAGAAACAAGCAATATGGTGGTACCCATGCAGCCGGGAGCGGCACAGCGCTTTCCTCCCACCGGTCGTCCTGTACAAAGCATATATTGTCATAAACCGAATTGTGAATCTAAATTTTAACCATTTCCAAATCCACACGAACACACATAAAAATAGCCTAGAAAATTGATATCTAAATACATTTAATATATTATTTATAAAAGTGATAAAATTATATTTACAAAAAGTGTGGTTTTTCTACTTCATCATTATCAACTCACAGTAGTCAGACTACTGCTGGGAAATGCTTCTTCCAATAAAGGCTGCCCGCTACTTTATCAAAATGCTAGTAGTCAATAAACCTAACTATGCCTACATCATCATCAAACTATTACCATCCTCATCATACTGCTCGATTTGGCCCCGTTCAATTAATACATTTTATTTAAACTGTTTATTTATATTTTATATGTAATTAAGACGAAAACGTTTTAGTCTGAAACTATAATCGGGCTAGGTACACCACTTGCTCCCACCGCTGCTACTCCTGTATAGCCAGGATCGACAGCGGTAACCACTAAATGACCCTTTGATACGATCTCAGGGAGCCCGAGGGATACGTTAAAGCTGCCTTGGGACCCGCAACGAATTTAATCAGAAGAATTCAGGAGGAGTAGGAAAATTTCCAGTTTCCCTCCCCGGTTAAAGCGGGAGACAATGACTAACAAAAGTCAAGAAAAGACAGCAGCCAGGGGAAGCCCAGCTGCAATGCACCACGGATAAATTTTTATGTCTACAAATATCTGCATAGTATGATTAATATACATGTATATCAACTATGAGTTATGTATAACTTAGTGATTATCATGGTTGAAATAATAATTGTTGTTTGAAAGTTGGTTTGTATTCATAAGTCAACTAATATCTACATAGTGAAGTAATATACTAGTGTATATTAACTATGAATTATTTATGTATGACTATACGTCATTTTTATGTCATTTTTCCAGTAATAATTGTGGCAAAATCGCTTGAATGCACGGAAGTTTTTCACGTCGTCCACGAGATCGCTGTAATAAGTTACTCCCGATTTGCTACGGATGTTGTCGAATCATTTTGACAAAGACTGCACTCTCAGAGAATGTGATGTGCGGCATGATCCTGTTCATTGCTTTCCGTCGAACAGCCGCATAAGGGAGACGGTACGAGATTAAAGCCAAATAGTTCTAAAGTTTCCGTAGCCGGTAAGAAACTGAGCGACACAGTGGTCAACCTCTAACCAATCCTTGGTGAATGGTAAATGGAAATAAGTTATAAAGGTTAGGGAAGTTATCCTTTAGTTGCATTATCCAATCGGGATTGCCATTCTTTAATTAAATTTTGAGTAGCTATTTCTATAGGGTCAAAAAGTTTGGTAATTTTTTGTCGGTCTTGTCTTAAGAAGTCAGCACTAGAAATATTTCGCGAATGATAATACAAGGCAGCACGGCGCTGTATCTCTAAATCAACTGGTAGTACTCCGGCAAGAACTGGTAAGCCTATTAGCCTTTACATAAGAATATTATTGACAGACGTTGGCTTTGTAATAATTTACGACGGGCTGCTCCAATGGTGGACCTATCAGCCCACACGGGTGCTCCATAAGCACATACTGCCTAAATATGTTGCGCAATAAATTAATTTTAATGTTTTATAAGAAAGACCCCATGTTGAAAATGATATTTTAGTAAATTCATAAAAATTTCGTTTGGCTCTTTCTCCTGTCTGAATTATATGTTCTAGAAAGGTGAATTTATTTTCAAGTATTAGTCCTAGGCTCAGATGAAGTAAAAAAGGTAGATAGCGCACTTGGAACAAGAAAGTGAAGCCACTTTTTTAAGTATGTGTGAGTGAATGAAGGGTTGCCATTTTTTAAAATATCCCTTAAAATTGTATATTAATAAAAATAGGTAATAAGTGAATGCGACAGTGAATATTTTTATAAAATACAATAATATTACAAATATGTAGGAGGCGTGTAGGATCACTTTATAAACTGTCTCAATAGATATCTTATTGACACAATTGTTTTATTTATTTATTTATTCCCATGAATGTAGTAAATACATAGGTGATATTAAAAAAAAAACAAGTTCTATACATTCTACCATAACATGGTGTGTGAAAATAAAACTTTACATAAATAAACAATTAATATAAATTAACAGGAAAAAATTGTTACAATTAAATAAACTTGATAAATACAACATGTCCTTAAAATCATTGTCAGAGAATAACAGTTTCAAAATAATTGATTATAATAGTAATTAGAGAGTCACATTTTATCAATACACAATTTAAATTAAATACATAATATGTCGTTTTCCATTAAAAAAAACATTTAAATTATAAAAACATTTCTCTGCAAGCCACACTGTTACATTTTTTTTTAAATTTATTAAATGGTTAATCTTTGAATTTATAAATAATTAAATACATAGTCCTGCTGTGGGTACGTGAGTCCCAAAAAAAATACAACATAGGTTATACGAGGTCATTTCGATTCAGTCATATAGCGATCAAATAATAAAATAATAATTATGTCACCTCTGTACTTAATTATTTTGCTATGGCTTTGCCTGCAATTGACTTACCCACTATTGGGCTATTAGAAATACTAACTTCTGGCAACACTCTTCCGATACGTCATTTCGGGGCAATAATATTATTTATGTTGATTAACCTCAAAATAGTGTTAAAATATCTTAAAAGAATATAGTCTTGTGTTTATTTATGTGTGAAACGATATTTCTTTAGACTCTTTGGTCACTTTTGTATTGTTTTTACTCCATTTAATTACACAGAACGGTATTTTTTTGGCAAACTTACTGCACGACGACTCGTAAGATACTAACAAAAATGAGCTTAGTTTTGGTGTATCTGTGTGCGTGAGCGCGTGTATTTACATGAAGGAGCTTAGTTTTGTGGCTTCAGTATTAGCAAAGGCCGTGCGTCATCTACCTTTTTTTACTTCATCTGAGGTCCTAGGTAGCAAAGTGTTTATTTACGTTTAACCGATATATTGTTAAATTTGATGCAAGGAGTTGATTGTAAAGAGCTCTTTAAGAGGATTTGATAAGTTTCGTGGGGGCGCAAATTCTAGCCGATTTCTTTGTTTTATATTAAACTAAGACATCTATGATTTAACCTCGATTTCAAGTCTGAAACTATAATAAACACTTCAATTTTATAAGATTTATAAATAGTCATTAAAAAGTTATCTTCTTCTTCATCTTTTATAATGGCTCCTGCAAGAATTTGCCAATGTCAGTTTGAAAAAAAGTTATCTAAAATTGGCTTACACGATGTCATATCTAGGAACAAGTATAATATGGAATTGACATTCGCGTATACCCGAAAGGGACAGGCATATTTTACAGGGATACCACATTCATAATAACAGGTCTACTTATTTTCTTGAAACAAGTGAATTAAAAATAATAAAAAACTGGTAATGGTTGATAGACAACTATAAGCATTAGCCCTAACCAAACATTTATTGTAATTTTAAACAGCTGCATTTTTCCGGATTATCGAAAATATTATGTAATGACTAATAACAAACCGCTAAAAAAATTAATAATAAAAAAGAAGGCTATATACGTCTTAATATGTATGATCTATAGTACATAGTCTTTAAGAATAGCAATAAACATATTTGTTTTTATTGTGTTTATTTCGAAAAATCCAGTCACCCTTTTTAAATAATACCACATTCTTGGGTAATCTGCTTATAACAAAACTGGTATCACCATACCTACATAAGTCGACCAAATTAAAAAGTAGTACAAAATGGCGGCATATTTGACAAACTGTTCGCGAGTGAGAATGTTTGTATGGCATTCAAATTTAGTCGATATTTTTTTGTTGGGCACATCCTTGTTGTGCCCAACAAACAAAGGGTGATATTCTGACAAAGTCAAAAGAAAGTGTATACGTCTCTGTCACTCTTGGATTTTTCGTATGTTGTTATCTCGTTCCAATACGGTAATATTATTAGCTTGTCAAATCTATTGATACTTGATCTTAGTGTCATATTGACCGCCAACTCGAGCCGAATGACATTACACTTTTTTTATTGTGTTTGACAAAGGCATTAAACGTTACAGCCAAACGACACTCCAGGGAGTAAATTGTGGTTTTTGTTATATTATTCCCATATGATATGATATTGAATTAAATAATTAATGTCAATAGAATATTGGAGTTTTACACGTCAGTAGACCAAATTTGCCCAGTCATTGCTTTTTATTAAAACATCATTTTATTATTGCATTAATTGTTGTGATGCGGCGTCCGGTGATCGTCAACTTTAATGCTACTAGCAGCATTATTCCGTAAAGGGGAAGATTATTTAATTACATATTAGATTTTTTAAATTAAAATTAACTACAATAGTACATTTTAAGTATGGTAAGCTACATTTCTAATTTTAAAAATATCAATACTATTATAATGATAAAAACTACAAAAATATTTATTATATTAAAACGATAATACAATGAAGTCAAAACGATCATAGTCAGACACTTATTCGGTTTTTTGCTACAATAAAATACACAAGCTTTTTATAATGTTGATGTTAAATTTTATTAGTTTATAAGCTATTAAAGTAAATTAGATTAGATAACATATGGAGGTAACAGTTGCGGCCACCTATCATAGGATTATGTTCAATCTTTTTTAATGTTAATTTTAGGCAATAAAATCAACTTTCCTCGGCATGTAGCTGGGTATTGGACGATGCATTCCAAATTTGAATCCCCGTAATATATTTATGATTTATTTCGAATCCAGGAGTTAGCTTATTTCTTTCATCCAATGTATTTGTTTTTTGAACAGAACAGACAAGTGTCGTATTTTTATTTGAACAGTCACGTTATGGTAAGTGGATTAAGCCTCATCCACATACCCATCATGGTTCGAAAAAATTTTGTCTACACCTTTTCTATTTCATACAGTTAATAGGAGAAAAGGGGTAGACAAAATTTTGTCGTGCGCGCATGCTAGCCCTACTGGCCTTGTCGTGGCGGTGGGGCTCAGTAGCCTAAGGTGTGCCCAGCACCTTGGGCGAATCTTATTGTGCCGAGGGGGCTCTTTGTACCCCTCTTATAAGAAGAGGGGACAAAAGAGCAGGAGGCAAGGTGCGAGGACGAGAGCCTCACCCCATGGTACTGTCCCGACGTTGGGAGGGGTTATTCTGTGGTGCGGGACAGCCGTTCTGTGGAGGTGGCGTTGGTCCCCTGAGGGGCTGACTAGCCGTCGAGGGTTTTTGAGGTGCCTTGTTTATTCTTAGATCCGGGGCACCTCACCAAAGGCGGCGTTAAGATGGTTGTCTGTATTGGTGCCAGTAATTACACTGAATGTCCTGTCCTCTCCGAAACATAGCAAAGCTGTTTAACGGAAGAAATTAAATAGAAGAAGAATAAAAAAGAAAAAAGATGGGATGGTGGTAAAAAGCAAAGGAGCGCGCGACACCGGTGCATCCCCGTCAAAAAATTAATAATATAAAGTTCGAAGGCACAATAGCTTATAACGAGTGGGTGTCATTGACTCATGTTTGGTAACTCTATTCGTTATTATCGTAGTGGAGGAAATAAAAATTATGAACTGAGGAATAAATACACCTACAAGTAATCTGATATTGTGGGTCATAACCATCACCCATTACCACGTTCTTCTTTCAAATTTGATCATAGACTATTGTTTCCTACCATTTCATATAAATAATGAAGAACCTGCTAAAGAATCAAAAAATACTGCAAAATATTTCCTACTCTTCCTGAAATCTTTTAATTAAATTCGTTGCGGGTTGCAAGGCAGTTTAAACGTGCCCCTCGGGCTTCTGAGATCGTATTAAAAGGTCAATTGGTTACCGTTGCCATTCCTGGCTATACAGGAGTAGCAGAAATATAAAAAAATATAGTGTCCAACGTAATTCTAAAATCCATTTATAAATCGGCAACCTATACGAATGTTGCCATTTTAATTAATAGTTTTTTCCACTTACAAGGTGCACGTAAAGGTCATAGATGCTCGTTACATACCATAGACAACCTTTGTTTTTTTACTACTTATAAATTCCCGCAATACCCTTAGACAGTTTACATTTATACATTTATAATATTACAGGTGCTATAAACGCTAACGTCCTTGTGGGAAATCCTTATTAATAAAAAAAATAGGATGCCTTTGCTATAATAATCTACGAACAACTAAATCAAAAATAATGTTCTTTATCTTTTCGAATAACTGGACGTATATATATACGTCCAGTATGATTGGCTATAAATAGCCTTAAGATTTTTTTTATAGCATAGGAGGCCACGAGTAGTGGAAGCCTTTTGGCGACTATCCACGCCCAAACACATCCGCACAACCACAGATTATGCATCTGCGTTGCCTTCCTTTTCCCTATACCCCCAATACTGTAACTTTACGCGATTATGTGAGGGAGAGGTACTACCCCGGTAGCCTGCCTGCCCAATTCGGCTGAAAAGCAGCATGGCACTGGCTCTTACAAATCTTTTATATCAATGCATAGATTTAAGTTCTTCTCAATCTGGAGTTCGAGTTATTTTACCATGGATTGAGTATGTATTTGTATTTTGTACCTGTCATTATAGTGCTTCAACCAACATTGCTTTGTTCTCGAAGAGCTAGTTGTATATCGAATTTTATTATGCTTACCACACCGACACCAAACATCTTGCGTCTCAAGATAGGCAGCGCATGTGCCAGTAATAAAGCCAAACATAACGGACTAGTCTAGCCGAACTTCTTTTTGTCCCGGCTGTCTGTCTATCTATTCTTCTGCAATTTCAGCTTCATGGATTTGCCAATGTCAGACTGGATGGTTAAGATGGTTTATTGTTTGATCGTTTGGTTTGGTCAAAGTTATTGGTTTTGATGATTTATGTCTCTGGTATAAATACTAGCCTTGTAAATATATTATATATAATAATTAATCAAATATTACCAAATAGGCCCAAAATACACAACTCTTTTCGATCTCAACTAGCATAGTTTTAAATAAAATCTGCATAACAAGATGGCGGTTTGAAAAAAAACGGCGGGAAATTTCAAGGCGCGCAGTTGTGGTTTTTTGTTTCTCATTAATTTTTTATTATTTTAGTCATTCAGATCAGTTTATTATAATATTTATTTTATAAATTTTATTTGTATATATTATAGTTAGTTAGAAAATTCTTGGTTGGTAAGTTTCTTTTTACATTCTATTGCAACATGAATGAACCCCCGGATCCCGGGGGAACATGTAAAGTGCCCGAAGCTTGCAGTTTTGTTACAGTAGAATATAATGATTCTAGTATGGACACTGACCAATCTTCCAAAAAAGTTAGTTTAAAACGTGGTCGCCTGCATAAAATATGCAAAAATTGTAACCAAAAGAAAAGAAAAAATACGGGAAACCAAAAGGACATTGGATGTCGTTGTGTAGAGTCCGATAAATCAGATGAGGGTAAAAATTTAACTAATATTCCACTTGCACAGCCTTTATTACAATCAGATAATCCAGTGCCTCATAATATTAATGATTCAGTCAGTAAACCAAATACTCCAATTGGTCGAAATCTTTACAATGAACTAGATGCACCTCCTTACATTATTCATGTTCAGAAGATCCAATCCTCTGATAATGACGGAAAAATATTGCACCCGATAACCTTCGGAAATTTTCTTTTAAAAAATAAAATTTATAATATAGTTAATGGTAGTGTTAAGAGAATTGGTCGAAACCGTATGTCTGTTTCCTTCACAAATTATGTTGATGCTAACTCTTTTATTAACAATAGTATAATCACCGACAATAATTATAAAGCATATGTCCCTTCATTTAATATTTTAAGAATAGGCATTGTTAGAGGAGTTCCAACAGATTGGTCTCCTGAGGAAATTATTTCTAATATCTCAACCCCTGTTGGCTGTGGCAAAATAGTTAAAATTAGACGACTTAATTATAAAACTATTGTTGATGGGTCTCCAATATGGAAACCCACACAGTCGGTAGTAATGTATTTTGATGGTCAGGTACTCCCAAAAAGAATATTTATCTGCTACAACTCTCTGCCCGTAGACTTATATGTTTTTCCCACCATCCAATGTTATCACTGCTGTCGTTATGGTCATACAAAGATGCAATGTCGTTCCAAACCAAGATGCCTCAAGTGTGGTCAGGATCATGTTAGTGATTCATGTAATGTTGAAGATGACTATTACTGTTGTCAATGTTCTGGTCGCCATATGGCAAACAGTAAATCTTGTCCGGAACTTAACAGACAAAAAGAAATAAAACTATATATGTCCCAAAATTGTGTTTCTTATCAAGAAGCAAGTAAAATGTTCCCTATACTTAATAAATCATTCGCTGAAACCTTGTCCAGTCCTCAAAGAAAATTATCTTTCCAAAATATTAATACTCCATCTTCTTATACTCCACAAAAATCTTACAAGAAAACAGTTATATCTAAACCTTCCCGCCCTATACAAGTTGGAAAAGGTTACGACAAAACTGCACATGATAATATCATAAAAGAATTTTCCTTTAATCAATTAGATAAAAATTATAGCCCAATTTCAAATGATACTCCCTCCACACAAGAACCAACAAATATATCAGATATTATATCTTTATTACAAACCTTTGCCCAGACCAATAATAATATACCGTCCATCGTTGCCCCCTTAATGGAGTTAATTGTAAATATAATCAAAATAAATAATGGCCAACAAAATATTACAATGGAACGCTAGAAGCATAATTAATAAAAAAAGTGATCTAATTTACTTATTAAATAAATATAACCCTTTTTTATTTTCATTATGTGAAACTTGGCTTAGACCAGGTTTTACATTAAATATTAAAAAATATAATACTGTTAGAGAAGACAGATTAGATGGATATGGTGGTGTAGCATTTCTCATTAAGAAAGGCTACCCTTTTAATATAATATCCACTCCTGTACATAGTTCTGAAATTTCTATTTTAGCCGTAATTGTAAATAAAATTTGTTTTGTTTCTGTATATATTTCACATATTTCTATTAATATATTAAATGAAGTTGGGGATATATTCTTATCCCTCCCTAAACCATTAATTATAACTGGTGACTTTAATTGTCATCACCAGTCTTGGGGCTGCTCCATGACAACCTGTTATGGTAATAAACTTTTGGACATTCTAGATAAAAACAACTTGTGTATCATCAACAATGGTAATTCTACTAGACGTACAAACTTATCTGAAGGAAATAGTGTAGTAGATCTAACTATTTGCTCACCCCAATTTGTATCTCAGCTGTCAAGTTCTGTTTTAACATCCACATTTGGCAGTGATCATTATCCCATTATTACCTCATTTCCTCCTGGCAAATTAATTAAAACTTGCAATAAACTATTCCCGAGATACAATATATCAAAAGTCAATTCTGACACTTGGACTCAATTTAGTAGTAAAGTTGATTTAAAACTTAGTCAGAAAATATCAGAAAATATTAGTGATTCTTGCGGTGCCCAAATTTTTTTAGATATATTAATTGAAAGTGCCAATGAAGTTTTTAATATAAAACATGGGAACCCTTATATTCCAAGTCCTCCATGGTGGGATGTCGAATGCAAAGAATTTTTAAATAAAAGAAAAAATGCTGAAAAAATATTTAATAATAATATGACATTAGAAAACCTCTTATCACTAAAGGAGATTACAAACGCAACAAAATTACTTTTTAAAAGAAAAAAAAGAGACAGCTGGCGAAAGTTCTGCTCATCTTTATCTCCCAATACTCCCTCATCCAGTGTTTGGGAAAACATTGGAAGATTTAGATCAGCTTATAATACCACCCCATCCCCAACTTTTCCATCTTTTCTAGTAGACGATTTTCTTGATAGAATTGCTCCTCCCACTGTTAATTTTCGTAAAGATAACTTAAATGATAACTGTGCCTTATACAATGAATCATCTGAATTAAACTCTCCCTTTTCAATGACAGAATTAAAGAACGTTTTAGAATATGCATCAGATTCTGCACCTGGTCCAGATGGGATATATTATTCTTTCATTACTCATTTAAATGACATAAGCATGATATATTATTTAAATTTAATCAATTCTATTTTTCACTCTGGTCACATTCCTGCAAATTGGAAATCACAAATTGTAATTCCAATATTAAAACCTAATAGAGATCCTTCTTCTGCTTTGTCTTACCGTCCTATTGCCCTTTCATCTGTCCTCCTAAAAATCTGCGAACAATTAATTAAGAATCGTCTAGAATGGTTCGTTGAAAGCAACAGTATGCTATCAACAACTCAATTTGGCTTTAGACGAAACAGAAGTAGTATAGATAATATTAGTTTACTTACAACCGATATCAGGCTAGCCTTTTCTGATAATAATTTTGTCATTGCAGCATTTTTGGATTTATCTAATGCTTATGACAATGTCGTGATACCAATTCTTAAACAAAAACTTTTATGCCTTCAGATTCCCAGAAAAATTATTTCTTTTGTTATAAATATGCTTAATGATAGATCGATTTTGTTTACTGATGGTGAACAAAAACATTCTAGAGTGTTATCCAAAGGCCTTCCACAAGGGTCCGTTTTGAGCCCCTTATTGTATAATTTATACACATATGATCTAGACTTAGCTATTGATAGAAAGATTGAAGTTTTGCAATATGCGGATGATTTATTATTATATGTAAAAAGTAAAAACATTAAATTAGCATGCACAGAGTTAACGTCATCACTTCAATATTTAAAAAAATGGCTTGATGATCATGGACTATATTTGTCACCATCTAAAAGCTCAGTAGTTTTATTCTCCCGTATGCGAACTATCACTCCAGTTCATGTTTATTACGATGAGACCATTATACCACAAAAAAATGATTTTAAATTTTTAGGTGTCATTTTAGACAGGAAACTTACAGGCATCCCTCATTGCAATTTCATCGCAAATAAGTGTGAAAAAATAATAAACATCATAAGATGTTTAGCAGGAGTTTGGTGGGGTGCCCATCCCTTTTATTTGAAACTCGTGTATAATGCTCTCATACGTAGTGTCCTCGAATATGGAACCTTCCTATTGGAACCGGGCATTCTTTCTGGATTTAAAATGTTGAACAAAATTCAAAACAAATGTTTGAGAATCATTTGTGGAGCAATGAAGTCTAGCCCAATTAACGCTTTACAAATTGAGTGCTGTGATCCTCCGTTACAACTACGTCGTCAGTATTTGTCTGATAAATTTCTCTTTCGACGTCTACAGCTTTCCAATCACCCTCTTATTGAAAAACTTCATCTTTTAGCTTACTTAGTATCTAATTCACCGTATTGGATACATAAATCGAATCCACATTTAATTAATAGCTATTATAAGTTTAAATCTCTCTCTGCACCTTTACATCAATCTAACATGTTACCTTTGTTTTCTTGTTCCTTCGAATCTCTTATTCTATCACCACAAATATTAAATATTGGTATAGCTAAGTCAGATTTTTTAATAGCTAATGAAAAATTTAATGCAATTGTTGAGAAAAAATTTAAAAATACCCATCTCATATTTACAGATGCTTCGAAACATAATGTTAACGGTTTAGTAGGCGTAGGTATCTTCCACCGTCAATATAACATTGTACAGAAGGTAAAACTCCCTCCAGAATCTTCTGTTTTTTCTGGAGAGTGCTTGGGTATTTTCAAAGCCATAGATTATATAATACTAGCTAAACTCAAAAATTCAATCATTTTTACTGACTCACTTAGTTCTTTACAAGCCTTAGAAAAAAACCCATTTAAAATTAAGCAACACAACCCCATAATATTTGACACAAGACAATTACTAACAATATGCATAGCAAAACATTACAATATTAAATTTTCTTGGATTCCTGGACATTCTGGAATCCAAGGAAATGTTATAGCAGACGCTCTCGCTAATGAAGCTATTTCATGTGGTGACCTTGTTCCGTATAAGATTTACTGCTCAGACTTGTTATCAATACCTAAACTCGATCTTGATACATGTTGGAAAACGTCATGGGAAAAAAGCAGTAAACAAAAAGGTAATTATTATTACTCTCTTCAGCCTGATATTTTATCAAAACCATGGTTTTTCTCAATGAATTTTAATAGGAGGTGCTCTAGTATCATCTCAAGATTGAGACTTGGCCATACTTGTACACCTGCTCATCTTTCCAAGTTTAAAATTATTAACGACTCTTCTTGTTTGTGTGGTTGTGAAACTGGCGATGTAAATCATTTTTTCTTTTCTTGTCCTTTATATGACCGTTCCGATTTCCTGAAATCCTTACTAGATCATCAAATCCCTTTTCCAACCTCAATTACTTGTCTGTTATTTATAAAAAAATATTACATATATAAAATAATTTCAGATTATATAATTACTAATAATATAGAAATTTAGGTTTAGTATTTATTTGATGAAAGTCTTGTGTGTCTATAATATAAGTAATATATTTAAATATATGTATAGCTATATAAATTAATATTTCATAATAATATTATTATTATCTTGTCATACATATCCTATATCCTGCCCTGAATGATTCCTAAATTTAACATCTCTCGTCCCTTTATATACATGGAAAAATTTCTCCCGTTTGATAATGGCAAATGTACTACGTACGAGAACTGCCAAAAAAAAAAAAAAAAAAAAAAAAGATGGCGGTTTGACAGCTGTCAGATGAAAAAGAAAGTAACCTATTATTATGAAATTAATTATTTCTAATTTCTTTAAAATAATGAATCGTTATTCATGCTGAAAGTCCATCATTGCAACCCTCGGGGGTGGTGGAACCCAGGGTGCCCAGCGTGTGGGCGCTTTTGTCCACGTCGGGTGAAAGGGTTGGATGAATGGACGTGTAATGAGCAGGAATTTTGGGCACGTGGGCATTGTGTTTGCGCCTGAGGCGTCAACAGCCGATGGTCATTATTTTGAAGTGCAAATACATTAGCCTCACTTGGAGTCAACAAAGTGCTTGAATGTACCTCTTTCTCAACGCGATGATACGGTTTTTTTTTCAGTTCAGATTCTTCTCTCACAGTCTTTCTATTATTTCATATTATTACTATGGAATAATAATAAAATACTGGTTAATTTTGATCCTCATTTTTACCCCCATGGGTAAAAAATGAGAATCCTTTGTCTTAGTCTAACTGTTAGAAAAATTTGAAAATCTGACAAAAAGTAATAATTTAATAACAATATCTACATATAGACGCTTTCACACCACGTGAATCTGGTCCCGTGGTAAGTTCTGGAAGAACTTGTGTTACGGGTACCAGACAACGGAAATATATTTAATACTTTTATACTATACATATTTTTAAGATTTTTATTATATAATACACATATTGAATACACATCCATGACCCAGGAACACGGAAAAGTTTTTTGTTCCCTGGCGGGATTCGAACCCGCTACTTCCGGTTTGAGAGCCAACGCGCTAACCATTGAGCCACAGAGGTTAAGTACATACTTAGTTAACAGCTTTAACCACTTACCATCAGCTTTTACGCATTTTATCGCCGTTACTTATATTTTAAAATTCGTGGCGTTTTTTTATCGCACTTTTATAGACGACAACTGGTCCTCCAGTTCAGTAATGACTACAGTTATTTTAAGGAAAAAATAACGATTTCGTTATTCATTTTTATTATACATTAAATCAATGTTCACCCGTGCGAAAAATTACAAAAAACCATACACAGTAAAGTTACAAAAAAATCGCACAAATCTTACCGAACGAGACAAGAAGCATTCCTTACCCACGTTTTTTGTTCGCGGAAGAATAAAAAATGGCATTATCTTCCCGTAAAATAAGGGGTGAGACATAACCGTCACTTATCTATATGGAGCAGATTTCATTGTGTCTTGATCTCTGAGAACGCCCTGCCAATATACATAAATAATGCTCTTATTTTCTCCCAAAATTCAACCTTATGTGCCCATGTTAAGGGAGCAAAAATTGCATGCAAATTAAAAATTATCTTTACAAATCACATAAAAGATGTGAATGCTAAGTACTAACTTACTTTTATGGATGTAATGTATTGAATATTTATTAATGTTAATAGACTATTAACAAGTTAACAATGTTTATAAGTGGATTAATGAATAGAATCTTATTTCATGAACTGATAACTGCCAAAGGTCGTTTAGATTTTATTGATGCAACAGAAGATAAACAGTCATACTACCTTATATTATCTCATATATATTTAACATATAATGATATAGATCTGTAGCGTAGACCAAAGCAATAGTCATACATACAAGCACGAAACACAACGCTCCGTATAATAATAATAATATCTATGGACGCTTTTATACTACGTCAATCTGGTCCCGTGGTAAGTTCTCAAAGAACTTGTGTTACGGGAACGGAAATATATTTAATACTTTTATATACTATGTACATTTAAGATTTTTATATATATAAAAATATATTTAAGATCCAGGAACAGAAAACTTTTTGTTCCCTGGCGGGATTCGAACCCGCTACCTCTGGGTTGACGCGCTAACCATTGAGCCACAGAAGTCGCCAATATGGTCGCCTTATGGACAGTGAAAAGTGCGATCCAATCAAATTTTAACATAAAATTGCAAAGAAGCCTCTCAAGATTAACAAAATTAAAAAAAAATTTACTAAATTCGCATTAACATTAGAAAATAAATTTAGTAAAATTAATTATAGATAATTCAGCGATGCGTGGCAAGGGATCGTTCGTCTTGGCGTTCGTCGAAGGAGGCCTATATTCAGCAGTGGACGGATAAAGGCTGATGATGATGATGATGAATTGAAAAATTGAAATGAAAGATGAAGAAAAGAATAATTAATTTCACAAATAAATGTAATATTATAAAAAAAGAACAATTTGGTTTTCAACAAAATAAATCTACAGAACAAGCGTGTTTTAATCTTACAGTAGAATTATTTATAGTATAGATAGAAAAGTATTCTCTACGGCTATATTTATAGATATGACCAAAGCTTTCGACTGTGTGGTACATAATATATTAATCGAAAAGCTAAATAAATTAGGAATTAGGGGTACAGCTCTTGATTGGATACAATCTTTTCTAACAGGAAGAAAACAATGCACCGAAATAGAAAACATACTCTTTACTAATGAACTGAATCAATATAGATCAGATTATGTAATTTACCGTAATGGTGTACCTCAAGGGACAGTATTAGGGCCCTTACTATTCCTCTTATATATAAATGATATTACAGGTATCACTAATTATAATTTGACATTGTTTGCTGATGACATTTCTATTTTAATTACGCACCCGCAAAAATCTTACATGAATAATATTGAATCGGACATTAACAGTACTCTGACATCTTTAATTAAATGGCTAACGTGCAATAATTTACAAATGAATTTTAATAAAACTAAAATTATGCAATTCCATAGCCGAAATAAAAAATCTTTAAAATTAAATATTACATATGAAGGACAACAACTTACCGAAGTAAAAGAGAACCTATTTTTAGGAATAATAATTGATAAATATTGTAATTGGCATTCCCACATAGATAAAGTTTGCAGCAAATTAAATAAATTCGTGTACGTCTTGAGAAGACTCTTGAATACATCTTCTATACATACTGCTCTTATGGCATATCATGGTTATGTATCGGCAACATTAAGATACGGCCTCATTATATGGGGAAACTCTAACAAAATACAGAAAATATTTATCGTTCAAAAAAAATGCGTAAGGGCAATAGCTAATATGCCCATGGGAATCATGTATATATATGACCAATGTTTAATAAACTGAACATATTAACTATACATGATATGTACATATTTGAAATTGCCAAATTTGTTAAAAATAACAGGGAAAAATTCACAACCCTAATGGATACTATGCCTATTAAACAATTACGGAATCAAAATAAACTAATTTTGAATAAAATACCTAACACAGTTTTATTTCAAAAAAATTGTTATGCTATGTGTATAAAAATATTTAATAATCTACCGTCTCAAATAAAGTGCCTACCTAAGAGACAATTCGAAAAAAAACTAAAAAACTGGCTGCTGGAAAAAAATTTCTACAATGTTAGGGAATTCCTTGACGAAAAAATAAATAAATAAAAAATGGTTAATAGAAAAATGTATATACATATATTATAATGTATAAATAATTTGGTGTATGTGAATAATGGTATATATTATTGACATTATTATTTGATTTTTCTCTCATATAGTCAAGCTTCATTCATTTATAATGCTTTTAATGTAATTGTATATTTGATTTTATTTAATTTTAGCTTCATTACTGACTCTTCATTTTGTGACATCTGATAACAATTGTAATGTAAAGTAATTAATGTATCTGCTAACTAGTTATAAAAAACTTTTGTAAACATTTGCATGCTGATTGTTCGGCGAAGCATGATGGATTTTATACAATTATTGTTTAATGACGATCTCTGATGTACCATGCCTCTGCAAATAAATAAAAATAAATTCTATTCAGATTTTATTTATCCAAAAGTTCTAAGCGATTTTCGTAAAAAAATATAAAAAGTATCACAAAATACCATAGCAAGTGTGACCACACGTTAAGGACCATAAAAATGACAAATGTAACCCTTCAAAGGTCATACGGAAATAAGTAATAAAAATACCATAAATACATAAGATATAAAATGATCTGCACATCTGCCAACGGTCTGGCAAATGGACAGGTGGCGTTTATCAAATTCCTCATTAGCCAGTAGATTACTGGATGCCATAATAATTACTGATAACTCAATACAGGACCAGCATTTGACATTTGAACGTACCAGTATTAAAATTAACTATAATTTACTAAAGTTCTAACCTTTAGTACTATAACGAGTTTCACGAAACTCCTAGAGACGTAAATACAACGAACCAGATCACAGTTTAGTTTTTTTTTTTTTATGTCATAAGGAGGCAACCGAGAAGTCGGAGCCGGTGACTACCGACGCTCATAGACATCCGCAAAACCTAAAGTTATGCAGATGCGTTGCCCTCTTTTCCCTCCCCCCAATGGGCCAGCGGAAACTCACAAACCCCACGAAACGCGACAGCATAGCTGTCACTTGTCGCCGGTGTTATGTGAGCGAGAGGTACCACCCCGGTCGTGTCGACCCAATTCGTTTTAACAAAATTCTACATAAACGTCTAAAGGACCTCGTTCTAAAGATAAGAGTTACAAAATTTGCACGGCGCTGACGTATATGAAAAAGATTCCGACGAATTGATAACCTCCTCCTTTTTGAAGTCGGTTAAAAAGCTAAGAAATAAAACATAAATAAATAGTTCTCAAAGAAACCAAGGCTTATAACATGTAGCAGATACAAGCTATTCATAAAACGTGAAAAAATATAAATGAAAGATTAAAAGAAAATCCCTTTCTGACGACCTCTGTGGCTCAGTGGTAAGCGCGTTAGCGCTCAAGCCGGAGGTTGCGGGTTCGAATCCCGCCAGGGAACAAAAATATTTTCTGTGTTCCTGGGTCATGGATGTATTATATAATAAAAATCTTAAATGTATGTATAGTATAAAATTATTAAATATATTTCCGTTGTCTGGTACCCGTAACACAAGTTCTTCTAGAACTTACCAAAGGGACCAGATTGACGTGGTGTGAGAGGGATATTATTATTATTGTTATTATTTTACTTTTCTGTGCCGTTTTCGAAGCTACTGTGATTAGTTTGTCGGCTTTTCTCTAAATTTTCCGCCAAATTATACCACAGGCACAGACTACGTTGATCGTAATTAGCTTAAAAAACGCAATAGGCTGATGAACAGATGTACATGGGAGCATGAAACTTTAACATTGAAAATTGAAAATACCTTTACAACTGGATAAGCCCAACCTTATAGCAACAGATATCAGAACTCTATTTATTGCTATAGCAAATAGCAACACTCCATCTATATAGCATCACCGACATGCTTCGTCTATAAGATATAATAAAAGAATCTAGAATTCATAAGAATCTGACCACTCAAAATTACATTCATGTTAAACCGAAAACGTTAGGTTTTTCGTCTCAAAATATACAGTAATCCTTCAATACATTATAATTGGCGTGGAACGTCCTAATTAGCAGCTGGCTGATTTAAATATAAATCTCCCAAAATTGGAGCGAAGATTACCATGAAGACTATTGATTTGGTGTCTCAGCTGCTCTCACAATGCGCTCCAGTTTGGATCGCTCCATTGTCAAAGTCACCATTGTCGAGATATTGTTAACATAAAAAGCACGGTATTCCAACGGGTAGTTCCGTGTGCGAATGTACAAAAGGTCCCTTGGAGAAACCTGATTTTTTTTGCACCAACTCTGACATGTTCCCGGCAACAATGAGTATGGGAACCTTCGTGCTACCCTCGAATTAGGGTAACTTCTAAGTTCCTTATAATGGACAAAGAAGTGGGAAATGATTATTTATTGCTGTTTGTTCAATGGACTAGTTTGAGGTACGTAAATCTAGTTCGAGTGGATGGGCAAGTTTACGGGCAGGTGGTCAATTTTGCCCAGTACATGTGACGTTTACCAAAAATTACTAGTTCTAGTATTGAAAAATATTTTGGTACTTATAGTCGAAATCAGTATTTAATTAAATATCATATCATTAAAAATAAAGCCACCTAAAGCAAGTGGAAACTATACATAAGTAATGTCTTATGGACTAATTTATTCAATTAATGTTAGTTGATCAATCTTTCTTCCTTCCTCTTTCTTTTATAGAAGAGGGGGCAAACGGATAGTCGTTTCACCTGATGGTAAGTGAAAAGCGACATCCACAGACACCCGATATACCAGATATACCAGATATACCAGAGGATCAGCAGGTGCGTTGCCGGCCTTTTAGGTATGAGTATGTTCTTTTCTTGTAGGTCCCTAAGTCGTATCGGTTCGGAAACACCATAGGTGGCAACTGATTCCATATATTTGTGGTGCGAGGCAGGAAATGCCGTAAAAAACGAGATGTTGTGGATTTCCGGTCATCGAGATGGTGCGGGTGAAATTTGGAATTTTTACGCGATGTCCGGTGGTGGAATTCTGCCGCAGGTATTAATCCGAACAATTCCTCGGAACACTCCCCGTGTTAGATGCGGTAGAAGATGCAGAGCGATCCGACATCTCTACGCAGCGCAAAAGAATCAAGCCGATTGGAGATAATATTGTTATCGACGATTCGAGCCGCCCGGCCAATTGGCTGATAATGACTCTGACAACAAAAGGAACTGATAATGACTCTGACAATACTGAAATTACAATTCACTGTACTTTATCAAATCGACATATAATTGTTACGACCTTCAGTTAAACTGCCTACAATAAGTATTTTTTTAACAAGCACAAAATCATTATTATCCGTGCAAAAAATGATATAGCATTCCAAATTTGAATGTACTATCTTTAAAATATGGCGCCATTATAATGACGGCTGTCAAACTAATATGTCTAATGCTGTTTTACGACTATACTTTATAGTTTAATTTTATTGACCACAATTAATATCAATATGTACATAGTTAAAAGTAATGATGATATTTATATGTATTATTCATTAGATTACATCATTTTTAATGTATTTTAGTAAAATCAGCTTAACCACAGTCATGTTAATTTATATGAATAATGACTCAAAATTTTTTTTCGCAAAGAAATGCTTTTTACGCATGTAGCCAGGATCTCGGGTAGATCCTGATCCTATGTGGGACTCGCATCTGGAAGGACTCGATCTCCTCAGCGACAGGCTGGCCCCGGCGAAGGCCAGACAACTACTCGTAAGACTCCATGTTAACCTAGTACCTTGGTAAGCTTATCACTTCTATCACGGATACCTATGTACATATACATTCATCCTTTTCTGCAATTGTCGAGACTCCGACCAGCGATTTCTGCTTCTATTACGACTACCTGCCACCTATACCAGACACGCTAGCTTCCCCACCATGGTTCAGGCCTTGTCGTGGCGGTGGGGCTCAATAGCCTAGGGTTAGCAGCTGCACCTTGGGCTAATTGAGCCGAGGAGGCTCTTTGTACTTATAAGACAAGGGGACAAAAGAGCAGGGGGCAAGGGGCGAGGACGGGAACCTCACGCGATTGTACTGTCCCGACGTTGGGAGGTTGTTCTTGGGTGCGGGACAACCCTCTGTGGAGGTGGCGTCGGTCCCCTGAGGGACTGACTAGCCGTCGAGGTGCCCTGTTTGCTCAACAGATCCGGGCCACCTCACCAAAGTCGGCATTGGCACTCGCCGGGTTATAGTGGGTAGAGCTGCGTCCACTTACCAGCTTTCGGGCGCAGCGAGTCCCACATACCCGCCTCGGGAAACCCACTCCCCCACAGGATGCCTCAGAGCATAAAAACCGCGCTATCTTCGATAAAAAGTAATGTAACAACCCGTTTATGACTGAAACCAGAACCATGAAACCGACATCCCCCTCAGAATAAATCAACTTTGTTGTGACCTGTGACCTGGCGGGTCCAAACCGGTCCTTAACGATGACTATACGGTTTTACGATATTTTTATCGGTAAATAAATCATTACCGGTAAACTAATTATATTAAATACCTGTTAGCGAGTTATGAATATTAAAATGGAGATGTTTTATAGCTTTTTATATAATAGTCTAATCATTATGAACATAAATGAGTTTGCTCGGAGCTATTATTGTGTGAAAATTGTGTGGAAGTCTTCATACGTTAGCAGCGCCCCGCAAATTCACCAGCGTATTTCCCAGTCCCGTGGGAGTACAGGGATAAATTATAGCCTATATATTATTCTGATGTATTAAATTAGCTATGTTATTGTAACCTTTTATACCAATAATAAAAGATAAAATAGAATAATATATACCCGCATTTCAACTTGGCCAGACATTTTGAATACCTATATAAATATCACAGCTGATTGCGACGACACTTTAGATTGCTCGTACTGAATAGTATACGAGTATAGAAGTAAAAAGCATGTCATATAGGAGAAAATGGAAAGTGTGGAATTGTAGCTGTAACTAACAGTTCCAAAATCGTCCACAATGGCGCTGGTGTATATAAAGTAGCAGTTTTAGACCAATTGGAATGAAAACCCTCCACTTGGGTCGCTTCCCCCTTTTAAAGCATTTCGACGGATACTTTCACATACAGAGATGGTACTCCTTACTTTTATATTCTATGTGTATAATTTGTTGTTAAGGTGTAACTTCTCTAATACCGAAATAGCCAAGCTGAAGTTTGTCAACCACATTGGCCCGGTGAACTCTGTCGTAACGCCTTTCACCTGACGTTTGGCTGACCTGATGTAAACCAGATAACATCGAGCCCTTTGACTAAACGCCCCCACCTCAGCAGAGGTTACCTATATTCGCTTTTCGCTTATCATCAAGTGAATCGGTTTGTTTGTTGTTCGTGAATAAAATACATACGTACCCCCAAATACTCAAACGAATCTTAAATTTAAGACGTACTTAAACTCGTGTTGTCCCTCTTTTTTCTTTGAATCTGACACGTCGTAGCATGAGTTTAAGTACGTCTTAAATTTGAGATTCGTTTGAGTATTTGGGGGTTAGTATTCATTGATCGATCAGGACAGTTTAGGGCGCTCAAATTATTTTAGGATTCTTATAACTATTTCAGAACATAAAACGGAGATTGTAGGGGAAAATGATATTCCTTTTGTTCTTCGATAGCTTCATTTGTATCTAATAATATCTTATACCGAAATAAACCAGTGGCACTATTTTTTTTTTCATTGATAATAATATGGTCTGGAACACTATATTCCCAATGTATATCCACCCAGTCATCCATAAAATCTACATCTAATACTCAGCTGTAGCATCCACCGTACCTAACAATAACTTTGGTGGTAATGATTCCATCCTTTGAGACCATTCCACTAGAATGCAAAAAACGGGCTGATGATTATGAATGTCAAACACAAAATTGGTATTCGTGCGCGGGCGCAGTCACGTATCATTATAATGGTGGAGGGTTGAAATGTTAACGTGTTCCAATCAGAGCGTTACCACCTGTTTTGGGGAAAACGGTATTGATTTATAACCGAAATTATATTATGAAAATGTTATATTTTTATTATAACTGTTACGGGCGCAGCTTCGCCCACGTTAACTTAGATTTACAGCCGTATAGTGAATATTTTTTATAGCATAAGTTACTCCTTATAACATCAGCTTTCTGCCAGTGAAAGTCCCATCAAAATCAGCCCAGCTGTTTCAGAGATTAGTCGGAACAGACAGACAGACAAAAGTTCTAAAAAAAAATGTAATTTAGAACTTTTAACTTACTTACTTACATACTTTTGGAAGTACCGTGCAATACCTGAAGCTAGCCCAGGCAGCTCATTTATATGTTGCCCATCGTTAGACTTAAGTCTCTGTGCCAGTAATTACACTGCCGGTCCTGGTCTTCTCTCCTAAACACAGCAAAGCTGTTCCACGGGAGAAACAAGCAAGATGGCGGTACCCAGGCAGAGGGAAGCGCGGCATACAGCAAACCCTCCCACGAGTGCTTCTAAAAACACTCCTTTAAAAATGCTACAGTAAAATCTTGTAAAATATTTTTTACAATTAATAAAACATTTGCGCCAAAACGCGTTTGCGCGTTCTAAAAAATGAAAACTGTCAACGACTGTCAACCGTGACATTGACAGCCCGCGCCCGTCTGAGCAAACACAAAACATGTTCAGAAACCAGCATCTGTATTTGAATTGCATTATCTATGCAAGAATAAATAAAACATATGACCGGGATGCTATTGATACATTACCTACTGTTGGTTTAGACGGGTAGTGCCCGCTTTAAAAATGTACATAGCAACACGTATAATTCATTTTAGACTAGAATACAGATTTATATTTGTGTGATGGCGTACTAATTTCACTTACTTACATATAAGGGTAAATATTATTATTATCATTATAAAACTATTAAAATATGCCACTTTTTACGGATTTCAAAGCAATTTAATAATCTCCCATGAACACAAGGGTAAAAAAAGTTAATACTTACATTTTTTATATGTAAGTGAAACTCTAACGTATAAGAAATCAATTTGAAACTAATTACTGCTTTCTAAATCTTAATGACTTGAACACGTGGCATGTGCAACGATATTTCCTAGCCCTATGCCTAACACCTTTAATTAAAGAACGAAATTACCTATTAAATTGGCCACCTACTTTTTTCCAATCTCAATGATATTTACACCATTTTAATTACAAACAACATTCACAGCCAACCCCTTTGTAATCAGATACCCAAGAAATAAAGTCAAGTAATTCGAGTACTAATTTTTCGAAATAAAACGTGGTACAATAATTATCCCTTCATTCGTCTGTAATGCCTTGGTTTATGGTCTAAAGTTCGCTATATGATTTAATATGTAAATATTTTTTTCGTGCACAAAAAGTATAACTCAGCTGCCGCTGCCTATTCTTTGAAATGTAAAAAAAGTATTGCGTCTTAAAGGACTCCCGTTCATGGTATTCGCGAGAATAAATGCGGTTAAGTATTGTAGTTTATATAGAGATGGGAAATTGAGTCTTATCGATATTTATTTTAAAAATATATAGATAATTTGATGCAGTATACGTTTCTTTAAATTTTTATTCAAGAGAATAAAACGAGTTGTTCACCAGTACCACTTGCATTGTCGATAATTTAGGTTTACAGCCATTTGCGTAAGTTTAATAATGAAATGTATAAAAATAGAACCTTTTTTTATTGACGGTGTAATAAAAATTAAATATAAAAGCTGATTATTCGAAAAACATAAATTGATTTGGAAAATAATTATAGTATAATTCACAATTAATTGTCGACTCTGAATATATCTCGAATCTGAATATTTTAAATTCACCTGCCTTTATATCCAATAAAAATAAGCCTCATTAAATTCTTTTAAGGATAAAAAAAAACAAAAATATTTATGTTGCCATTACAACATAACTCATTTGCATAGAAGAACAAAGGAACCGCTATTGAGCATGGGTCACTTTTTCGAATGTGTCTGGCTTCACTACTCTTATCTACTACTACCTAATCTTCCTAATCTTATCAAACACGCAGTTTTCTCGCGATGTTTCCTTTGAGCAAGCCATGTTGACACGGTCAGATGTAGAGAAAATTAAATAAACCTATTATTTAGAGATATTACATTATCAATAACATTTTGTCATTTCGTAGTCACTACATACTTCGTTGAAGGAGGCCTATATCCAGAAGAGGACGGCCAAATCCAATTGATGATGATGATGATGTAAGGAAGGAAGTAAAGAACCAGGTATTGTTCGTGCAACTTTTTCTCTGTAAACGGTACGATGGGGTTGTCTTATCTTCCTTTGATAAAAACGTCAAAAAATTATAAATTAAAAAAACCTTTTCTTGTATATTATAATGTTTATCTGATATTTTATAAGAAATATCAGATATCTCATGTCGATAAGTTGTCGCATCACTAGCGTCCAGGTGCGGCGCGTGCTACGGGCGTATGTTTGCTTCTTGGAGCAAAAAAAAATATCAACAAAATTATCTTCAATACTACATAAGTTTATTTGAATTATCATCATCAGCATGATCACCTTCGCCCTTAGCATCTCTTGATAAACGCTTAATATATTTTTAAATAAGTATGTCTATAGTATTAGTTTTTGACGTGATAACGTCTTATAAATTAATGAAAGCCGGCGCACGCACAAAAATGTATCACGTTCCGCCTGAGCCGAGCGTGCAAGAGAGAGCGCAGAACAAGCGATAGACAGGCACGATCGGCCTAAGTGCTTACACATTCATAAACATTATATGGATTTTTTAAATATTATTGCAAATTTAAATCATTTTAATGAAACTACCTAAATTATCCTAAATTGTTGGGCACGTAAAAAGTTCAATAAAACGCAACAAAATTATTAAAAAATTATATCTTGTTATTTTCTGTTTATATAACAGTACATTCCTAAATAATTAATAAAAAATGGTATCGATAAAAATACCGGTGGGAGGGAAGCGCTGTGCCGCGCTCCCGGCTGCATGGGTACCACCATCTTGCTTGTTTCTCCCGTGAAACTGCTTTGCTGTTTTTCGGAGAGAAGGGCAAGACAGGCAGTGTAATTACTGGCTCCGAGACTTAACATCTTATGTCTCAAGATAGGCAACACATAAATGAGTTGCCTGGGTTCCAGGTAAACTAGTTTACGTTCATTCGACCACTTACCATCAGGTGGCACGTTTGCCAGTTTGCCTATCCAACTAACATAAAAAAAAAACAAAAAAAACTCAGACTTATAAACCTACTTACCCGATGATGTAATATTGACTCACACTTTTGTATTTAAATCTTAGTTCAAGGTAGTCTACCTTTGTGCTCCAAATAGGGCTCCATTTTTGGTGCCGCGATCTTTGCATACAATGACTGACTCATCTGAAGATATACCCAGTTAGGTAGCGAAATTTATATGCCAGTGAAGGTAGCCTTAGTGGCACTATAATATATTATACGCTTATTTCTTGTGCTATATGCAATTATTGGCACGTGGCGGGGGATGATTATGAAGCAACATTTTTGACGACTGTCAAGTGGTCTGGACTGGACGCAACGTGTGATTTCGATTTTCGCACCGAGAGTTCCCTTAAAAGTATTAGAATTAAAAAAAAATCAGAGTGAGACTTATCTTCTCGCCAAAATTCACGAATATATTAGTATGTCAATAAAGAGAACCCCATTGGGGTTCTTGTTTGAGAAACAGACAAAGAAGTGGGGTTTCCAATGAGGGTTTCATTTTGTAATTTCAGGAACGGAACCTTAAAATTCAGATCATCATTATCCGCCTTTTTCCATCCACTGTGATCGACATAGGACTGATTCAGACTGATTCATTCAATACCAAGAATTCGTTCCATCGAATAAATAATAATTGATCTTCATAAGATACTGTATGAAAAATAAATCATCATTCTGAATGGTCAACACGCATTATATTATTTAGCGTAAATCTTAGCCAATTTGTCGTCACGATTTCGATTCGTTCGACTTAAGTAGAGGGTGGGACAACAATGTCGCTTTTGTTGCGTTACTTGCGACAAACTACTTATTTCTTCAGCTTGCTATTGTTGGTATATATATATCGATGAAATTAATATCGATAACTTATTTCTGTGATGTAAAATTTATTATGTATGAAGTTATGTGGTGTAATAATATTTTCTATTTAGATTCGGTTGTTATAATGACACAACTTTTAACGGATTTTATCGCGGTTTATAAAGATTGTTTAAAACAATGGTCACGGGAGGACTGGTTCATTATAATAAGTAAAATTCACGTAAACTTCATAAAAAAATAGATTAATTAGAATGTGCCAACTTATCCAAGGTTCAGTGATGAATACCAGAAATTTTAAATAAATATGTTTAAATAATAAAAATATTTTGTAACCATTATTTATAGTATGTCACACATTTTCAGAAAAATAATTATTTTAATTAAATGTTTCATAATTTTCACCCTAACTTTACTCGGTATTTACTTAATGGTCTTTCCGTTATTTTTGTTTCTATAAATAATCCAAAACATCGTTAATATTATAAAAAAAGTATAAAACAAAACGTGATACTATTTGTAAAAAAAAAATGCATACATATTATTCCAGAATAATTTTAATTAAAGATTAAATAAATGTACTCGATATTCTTCATTCCAAGAATTTACCTCACTAATTTTCAAATCTCTAAACATAATATGTACTTTATACCGTTGGACATTAAAACTATATTTCTGGAGCAATTTTTTATTCATGTAGACTCTGTACCAAATAGATTACATAATATAATAGAAATGGCGGGCGATCTTGATCTCAAAGAAATCTGGATCATTCTGTGGCACGTGTTATATCGTACCAGCTGTGCCGTAAGAAATATTTTAACAATGAACATCAGAAGTGATTTAAAGGCAAAAAAACTACTTTTTTGGCATACAGTCCAGCGCCGGAAAATTGTTTTGTCGTTATATTTAGAGAAAAAAGGACTGGTTTAATCGGATTCCATCACATAATTTTTGACAGTTTATTAAGTTATTTCCTCTTGTTGAACCTTGAACCTAATTTGATCGATGATTTTTTTGTAAAAGAAGGTAGTAATTACACTACTTCTTCTACTTTGCTTTCATTTTAGACCTTCTTAGCATGGTTTTATTGTTTGGAAGATGGTAGGCCATAGGTACTTCTTGATCTTGTTTTCAAAACAGTTAAGCAAATGACATAAATGGTACCATAAGTGTATGTAGCGGGCTGCTCTCTACCGTGAGCCTCTATATAACTACTATTAACTACCATCATTTTGCTTTCAGAAAAGTGTAATGAACTAACACCTAGATCTTATAAGTAGGTACAAATCGTTCATGGAAGACGACTGCTTATTGCTATGTAGTATCTCAGTATACCTATCGAGCTACCTCAAAAATGTGTATGTCGGTCGTTCCCTTCTTAAAAGCTTAGTATTAAACAGGATTGTGTCACCGAAGTTCCCTGGTGACGTGTTTGCTTGACAACACGATAATTCAATTCTATTCCTAGGACAACGTGCAGAGAGCACCTGCCCAGTGTTACGGGTCATTAGTTGTGTGACATTTCGTGCGGCTCATTCTAATTCATAAATTATTTGGACATGAACTAGTGGTAAGTAAGGTAAGCTTTTGAGTAGCCGTGGATTCGAATCCGGTGCAAAGATTATTAGGTACTAGCTGTTGCCCGCAGCTTCGCAGGCGTTAACTTAGATTTACAGCTATCTGCCAGTGAAAGTCCCATAAAAATCGGCCCAGCCGTTTCAGAGATTAGCCGGAACAAACAGACAGGCAGACAGACAGACATACAGGCAGACAGACAAAAATTAAAAAAAGGCTATTTTGGTATATGTCCCGTGTATACATCATACATTCATATGCATTCAATAAAAAGCGGTTATTTTGATATTACAAACAGACACTCCAATTTTATTTATCTGTATAGATTTATAATTTATCAAGTCTGGTTTTTTGCCATGTTAAAATGGAATGGAAATGATAAATATCTGAAGATCGTAAGGAAATCCCGTGATTAATTTGTTTGAAGGTTGTTTGAAGTCCAAAAAAGACTGTGCCGTGTGCCGAAACTAGTCGTCCGAAGCGAAGTTTTCTGATCTGTCGCCATCTACCAGCACCGTACGTCATTTTCCCCGAGATCATGGTGATTGAAATATTACCGAAATATCGGGACCTCAATCAAAACATAATTTACGCCGTAAGCACCCGAAACTATCAATTTAAATTATTTTTATACTGATTGGATTTAGAAGGCCAGCAACGCGATTGCTGATGATGTAGCGGGTGTCTATGGATGTTTCTTATCACTTACCACCAGGTGAAACGGCTGTTCACCCCCACTTCTGTAAAAAAGGATTTGATTAACAAGTTATAAAGAAAGAGAAGGGCAAGACAGGCAGTGTAATTACTGGCACCGAGACTTAACATCTTATGTCTCAGGATAGGCTACACATAGATTAGTTACCTGGGCACGTTCCAGGTAAACTAGTTTATGTTCATGGGCGACGTCGACCACCTAACATTAGGTGGCACGTTTGCCAGTTTGCTTATCCAAGTAACATAAAAAATCATGTAAAAAATAGTTATGGTACGTGGTCGACGTCGCCTAAAAAATAAACGTATTTAACCGAGATTGGCCCAGACAACTCATTCATGTCTTGCATATCTTGAGGCGTAAGATGGTAAGATGGTGTAAGGATGACAAGATTGGTGGTAACAGTCTAAGTGGTATGAATATACCAAGTACCAGGATCCCATAGCTCGTCTGAGGTCTACAGGAAATAATACTTGAAATGGAATTATTTATTCAGGAATCCCGGAATTAAACACAAGTCAATTCTAGCACATACTTGTTAAGTTAAATATTTAACACCACGTCAATCTATGTGGGTACATCAACTTAGACATTTATTTAGCATTGGCCCCGAGAAATTTATTCCTCGACACTAGGCGAGGTAGGCCATTAGGGCATCGTTCACATAAATATTCAGTTATATTGTTGATTCGTGTTTTATGGTTTATACATGAGTGGGCATAACCAAAAAACTATCGCAACCGCCAAAAATGGAAATATACCTATTCTCTTGTCACCAGAGGGTCAACGGGTCAAAAAGTCCCCTCTGAAATGCAAAAAAATATACCCGCTCAACAAAAGTACAAAATTAAATTTTAAAGGAACTTCAAATGAACTATTGTTTCTGTTGACAGCCATCTTGTTTAAAATGGCGCGCTTTGTGACATTTTTACGAATTTCAATTTGTTACGGGTTATATCGCGGCTTATTAAGTTATTTCTGGACGTTTCTGACATTTTACAGCAAACTTGTCAGGAGACTGAGGTAAGGCGTTCTAGCTCCTAATCTCACTTTTTTTTATGCTGCGTCCGATCCGAATCCGTGAAAATACAATATTTCGACAAGATTCCAGCGCATGCTCAATTTTCGGGGATTATACCTAAAATTCTCCAGTGCCGTTGTCAATCCGCTCATACAAATAAAATTATGGCTTATTTGGTCCCTCAATAATCATTTACAAAGTGGAGATTTATTAACAAATCCAGAGAGTCCATCATATCCACCATAAAGGAGTGCTATGCTGCATTTCAGCTGAACTGGGCCGGCACGACCGGGGTGATACCTCTCGCTCACATAACACCGGCGTCAAGTGACAGCTAAAAAAATACAATCAGTTCTATGACTACTTTAGGACGTAAGTATGACTGTTATTTACTAATAAAAATGATGGAATTCAATAAAACAAGAAATTGGATTTGATCTTATTAAAAACAATAATGATGCTGGAGAATCCACCGTCACCCATCATAGTTTCTTTGTCACCGCTCGATGCATTTGAAGTTTAATCCCTTGTTTTCGACCGACGCGACGGGGATATAAGTGCAAATATTTGTGCCGTTCCATTGCCTCAGAAGATAATTAATTATGTTAGCAAGAAGAACCTCAGAGAAATTCCTAAGGTCTCCTCCACTCATAATCCAACCCAGTACCGGGATGTTACATCTTCAGAAACTCAGACGAAGAAGAGAAGAAGAGGGGACAAAAGAGCAAGAGCAAGGGGCGAGGACGGGAACCTCACCCCATTGTACTGTCCCGACATTGGGAGGGGTTGTTCTGTGCTGCGGGACAACCCCTCGGTGGAGGTGGCGTCGGTCCCTTAGGGGACTGACTAGCTGTCAAGGTGCCCTGTTTGATTATTAGATCCGGGGCACCTCACCAAAGACGGCATTGGTGGCACTCGACCACCAGGTTAGGTTACACCCAAATTTTTCGATATGATTGTATTGTAACAGTCCCCTTTGAATCAACCGCTTTAGGTCTATGCGCTATCGTTTCATCTTTTAAATGACGTGACGTGTACCGAATTGTTTTGTAAATTACACAAAAATAATTGAATACATGCATGAAGATAAATATAATTGAAGAGCCATATGTCACAAATTGATCAACAATTACAATGACGCGTGTACGCGTTTAAAAACGCATCAGGCGGTGTGGCCATCGTTAAAAATGTCGCGTGCTCTATTGTCTACGGTCAATAGTAGGGTGACTTAATTACGTTACAAATTATTTGTTTACAATATAACCTCATTTCGAATTTGTAGAAAAAACGCAGCTGCGGTGGCAAAATAATATTTATTATATTTACGCGATTTCTACTTATTATAATCAAATATATTTTTTACGGAAAGACTTCAGTACTTAGTAGAAAGTAGAAAAATATCTAAAACGTAGTTTTAATAAACCACGAAAAAAGTATGGAAAAGGAGTTTTTAAACAATGTAATAAACATGTCAGTGCGTCACGAAGAAAATTTTAAATAAAAAATTAAATACATTTGTAACATTTATAAGGGATTTATTATTTTAGTGATAGCTACACAGCCAATTTTACAACCAAATATTCGCTTCAATAATAAGAAAACGCGTACGTTTAAGTCACTGATTATTATTTTTATATTTTTGGCAAACGAAGCATTATTAGCTTACTGTTTAACATCAGTTGCCATAACAACAATCACGATATGTTTTGCGCGTGCGAGATTTGACAGATTGTTCACAAATTATAGAGCGTTCCCCGCTGACAATCGATTATGATTTTATCTTGATTGCGTGTTTTCGCGCCAATTCATTTACGCGTAACTGATTGGACTTGACAGATTGCACCTGATTTATGGTCAAATTATTTAGTCTCTTATAGGTATAATGGTAAATGTTTTGTAGATTTGTTTAAGGATTATCATAATTTAATAATATAAACACATACTTACATAAAAACATAAAAAAACAAGAAATATAAAAACCCTGAATTGGTGTCGCCACTGTATCTTTATACGGTAACACCTTGCTGACACATAATATTATTATAGTCCATACATAAATTAGTTCCGAAATTTTCTGCAATATGGCGGGGGTTTTTATTTTTCTGTACAGGCTATACTTTCTAATATATTATGCGCGAGTTCCACTCATCTTATTCATTTTACTTAATATTCATTAATAAGAAACAAAATTTTACGGATTTTATCGCGATTTATTAAAATTGTTACATTCTCAACGCTTCGGATACTTCACAGCAACAAGGCCTGCAGGACAGCTACACAATTAAATAGTAATAGCTGAATATTTTTTCATTGGCATTTTATAAATTCTAGTAAGGATAAACACTACTTATTTGTTTGTTAATTTATCTCATTCTAGTAAGGAAATACATAATCTACTTTTTCGAACTCCATGCGAGCGAAGCCACAAGCAGAAGCTTAGAATAAAATTTGATATCTATGTAATGGCCGCTCTAGATGGCAAACGTAAAGGCTTCGGTAGACGTTTAGTAATGTTTGCCGACTTGGTCGAATTACTCCTTTTTTATAGAAGAGGGGGCAAACGGACAGTCGGTTCACCTGATGGTAAATGATGAGCCACATCCATAGACACCCCCTATACAAAGAGGATTAGCGGGTGCATATTTCAAAGGCTAGCCTTTCAAATATGAGTATGTTCTTCTTGAAGGTCCCAAAGGTCCTTACATCCTTGGGTTGGGTAAAGGAAACTTCTGAACTACTGTTTCGGTTTAAAAGTATTCATCAGTAAAATGTTACTATAGAGACATTGACAGTAAAAGTAATTATAATCAGCCCCCCTAGAGCCCACCATGGTTCAGGCCTTGTCGTGGCGGTGGGGCTCAGTAGCCTAGGGTGAGCCCGGCACCTTGGGCGAAGCAAATTGAGCCGAGGGGGCTCTTTGTACCCTTCTTATAAGAAGAGGGGACAAAAGAGCAGGGGGCAAGGTGCGAGGACGGGAACCTCAACCCCTTTGAACTGTCCCGACGTGGGGAGGGGTTGTTCTATGGTGCGGGACAACCTCTCTGTGGAGATGGCGTCGGTCTCTTGGGGGACTGACTAGCCGTCGAAGTGCCCTGTATGCTAATTAGATCCGGGGCACCTCACCAAAGGCGGCATTGGTGGCACTCGCTTTAGTGGGTAGAGCTGCGTCCACTTACCAGCTTTCGGACGCAGCGAGTCCCGAATACCCGCCTGGGGAGACCCACTCCCCCGCGGGATGCCTCAGAGCATTTCCCGGCGTTAAAAAAGCCTCTCTAGACAAGTGGCTTTTAATTTAGTTTTTTTATGTTAGTTGGTTAGGCAAACTGACACACTTGCCACCTGATGGTAAGTGGTCGACGTCGCCAATGAACATAAACTAGTTTACCTGAAACGAGCCCAGGCAACTCATCTATGTGTTGCCTATCCTGAGACATAAGATGTTAAGTCTCGGTGCCAGTAATTACACTGCCTGTCTTGCCCTTCTCTCCGAAACACAGCGAATCTGTTTCACGGGAGAAACAAGCAAGATGGTGGTACCCATGCAGCCGGGAGCGCGGCACAGCGCTTCCCTCCCACCTTTAGTGGAATAGAATAGAAACATCAATGTATGAGGTTGATTGACCTTCACTTTCGACAACTTGACGATCGCGTTCGGCAATTTTGTCGAAAGCAAACGTCAATCTCATACATTGATGTTTCTATGCTATAAACGTAAAACTACTTACTTGTCTATAGTGTCCGGTTAAATTTACGAGGGCTACGGCTAGTTGATAAAAGTACATTAATATTAGAAGCCCACTAAACAGTAATTCTATTAGTGGTACATCTGCCTCCCGCATCAAAGGCGTAAACAAACGTACCTACTGCTGGGCGACACTTGTTAGGATATGATGAATTGGTACATTTGTGAGTATCGACACGTCTGTTGTACATTGAAGATTTAGTGTATACTAATGTAGCTGATGTTCAGCCATATCCAGACTCATAGCTGGACTGGCCCGTTGGTCTAGTGGTTACTGATCCTGACTGCTAAACCAGAAGGTCGTGGGCTCGATGCCCTGGACAAATGTTTGTGTGATGAGCATGATCATTTGTTCTATGTCTGGGTGTATTTAGAAATATATAAGTATGTATCGCTTGTCTGACCCAGGGGTTTATAGTGATTTTAAGGAATAATCATTAGCATTTTGACATGACGTCAAACACTGGAAACAAATGCAAGTTTCAACAATACTTCCGACACGATTTCTTCTTTATTCCTGTCTTCTTTCTGTCTTTTCCTGCTTATCTTCGTATTTATACTGGTTCCTTACTTCTTCGTTAGATAGAAAAATCTTTTTAAAAATCAGATAAAATGTTTATCTTTATATGTATATCCTACATTAATCCTCGCTCGAGTCTCATATTGTAACAAGCAATGTACGACAAGCCCGAACGCCGGTCGTTTGCGCGTGCGCACGTTTATAACGTAATTATAACTATTGTTGAGTCGTCACTCGACACACTAGTACACGACGGTTTATTAACGGTACTGAAACGGTCAGGAATTAGACAAAACATAAATAAAAAGATAAAAATAAGCAACCCCAGTACGTTAACCTAGTTAAAGGTCGCTGATTGATCCTGTTCCCTGCAGATCCGGGACCCTTAAAAGCGGCTGAAGGCGCTCGCAGTGGTTTTAGTTTACGGGTAGGGCACTCCCAGGTGCGAGTCCCACATAGGGTCAGGATCTACCCGAGATCCTGGCTACATGCGCAAAAAGCATTTCCCTGCGATAACAAAAAGTTATAAGCTGTAAGCTAGTGGAAGGTGCTGTATTTTCTTGAATCATGCAAGTCATAGCTGTCGATCCTGGCAATACAGGGGCAGTGGTAACGAATTGTGGGCCAAGTCATCAAATATATTATGGTAAAAAGCTAATAGTAGTGGCTAGGGTGAGAGTAGTAGTAGAGTATTATGAAAAATAAGATAATAGTATGAAGGCGTGTTTTATAGTCGTCGATGATATCTTACCGCCAGGTGACCCGATTGTTTGTTTTACCCCTCTTCCTAAAAAATCTTACTTAAACAATCACTTTAACCTAGTTCTAAGCTGAAATCTAATGGTAAACTAAAAGTACTCTTAACACTTATTTAATGTAAATGTATGTTCTATCTCATCTCTATAGTCTCTTATTCCTAAGTGACGACAACCATAAATCACAGTACCCGGATGACCGAGCTTTGCTCGATTTTTTTTTTTAAAAAATAAAATGACATTTTCTAAAAATGATTCCTAGCTAGATCGATTTATCGCCCCCGAAACCCCCTATATACTAAATTTCATGAAAATCTTTGGAGCCGATTCCGAGATTCCAATTATATATATATATATATATATATATATATATATTCGCTTCAAAACAGGTTCTTTTTCATAATTCATTTCATTAATATAAATAAATATTAAATTAATAAAAAAAAAATCTTATATATTATTAGATTTTTTTTTTATTAATTTAATATTTATTTATATTAATGAAATGAATTATGAAAAAGAACCTGTTTTGAAGCGAATATATTTTATAATTATTAAACAAGGGATCTGGACAGACAACACCATGTATCGTGGCCAAAACTTATTTGCCTCTCAAGTTCAAGTTTAGAAAAAACTAAACATAGTTTAGGAGTTGATTGCGGACAAACAATTTGGCAAAATTTTCTAACATAAAGATTTATTAAGCTATTCTACTTATGTCCGAAAAATAACAAGATATATTTTCGTTGTCAACTAAAGCGTAAAAAGAAAAAATATAAAACCCAATAATTATAATAGTAGTTAAAGAACGTGGGAACTTCCAAATAATTGAAGAAGTTTCCCGAAATTATAGACAACACCCTCAAGACTGTCCCTAAGTTAGGGTTGATACAAGGGGAAATATCTTACTTTACTATTATTATAGATTGAGAAATTTATTTTCTTGCAGTTTCACGCATAATATGTGCAAAAGATCATTATTATTATTTCAAATACTATTATTACTATTTTTTATTTATGAACTGTTAAATTTTATTTGATTTGATTCGATTCGATTCGATTTGATTTGATTTGAAAATAACACAATCGCTGGGAGAGATGGGCTTATGCCACGCTCCCGTCTGCAATCAGCAATGGTACCTCCATCCTGATTGTATCTTCCGTCAAACAACCTTGCTGTGTTTCGGAGGGAAAAAGAGGACAGGCAGTGTAATTTCTGGCACAGAGACTTAACATCTTATGTCTCAGGATACATGAATTAGTTGCCTGGGCTAGTTCCAGTTAAACTGGTTTATGGTTGACTTGGCCTTGGGGTCTTGGCCAGCCTGTCGGTGCTCCTGTTGCCTGCAGATCTGGGAGCCGCAAAAAGTAGCAAAGGCGCTAGCAGTGCTACTGCCCAAGTGTGAGTCCCGCATAGCGTCAGGAACTACCCTACCTACCATGAAGATTTCCCTGTATCAACTAAAAGAAGGGTGAGCAAGATGATGATTATTTTTATAGCCCACTAGCTGTTGCCCGCAGCTTCGCCCGCGTTTACTTAGATTTTCAGCCGTAGATGGATTGATGATGATTATTTATATAGCCTAAGTTATTCCTTAGTACTTAAGCTATCTGTTAGTGAAAGTCCCGTCAAAAGTGTCCCAGCCGTTCCAAAGATTAGCCGGAACAAACAGACAGACGTCACAGACAGACGCCACAGACAGACAGACAGACATACAGACAAAAATTGTAAAAAAACTCTTTTGGTATATGTACCGTGTATACATCCATATGCATTTAGCAAAATGCGGTTATTTTAGTGTTACAAACAGACACTCCAATTTTATTTATCTGTATAGATGTCACTCAGTGATTACGTAGAATTCAGGTAAAATATTTTTTCTAATGGAATTTTTATTTTCGAAGATTATATCCCACAATTAAACTTACAATCTTTTTTACTATAGATGTACAACCCTATAACATTCTACTTGAGTTAGTTTGTGTCTATCATTTCTATTAAAAGCCAACTATAATTTACTTCTATTTGTCTCTGGTTTTCAATTAAAAAAATTGGTTTTCTGTAATGTTGGTTAACAGACGATAGTTTAACGTGACAACGTCATAAGAAAACGCAAGCGTACAATGAGCGTAACGGCACAATGAGGGTTACGGGACATTTTCGTGCATGCAGCCGGCGTTCATCGATTTATTAGACGTCACGTCAAAAACCATAATCGATACTAATAAACTTTAATGTATGAGTTCTGTGGGACTATTAATTCGATTTTTTATTTAGGTATTCCTTATCTATACAAATATAAATAAAATTGAAGTGTCTGTTTGTAATCTCAAATTTACAGGTTTTCAGCAAATGCATAATATGAAAGTATGTATATATACGATACTTACATAAAAAAATCAAATCAATCATTCAATCAATCAATCACTGACAGATAAATGATATTATAGGGAATAACTAAGGCTATAAGAATATTCACCATCAACCCGGATACGGCTCAGTTAACGCCGGCGAAGCTGCAGGCAGTAGATAGTAAACCACAAATTCGCATATTAACTATTAAGTGTATAATCCAATAATATCAACCCTTATATGTCCCACTGCTGAGCACGGGTCTCCTCCTCGAAATCAGGCGAGGAGGGTTTTGGGCCATAGTTCACCGATGCGCTGGCCCAATGCGGGTTAATGAACTTCACATATTCAAAGACTTTTAATCTTATCAGGCATGCAGGGTTCCTCACGATGTTTCCTTCACCGGTGAGCGAGCGATGGTCTCATGTTCAGATGCACGTAGAAATTAAGAAAAATCCATTTCTAGGCATCACGGGGGGGGGGTCAGGATCGAACCAGGACCTCTCGGCTCTCACACAAGAGGCCGAGCCCGTACCCACTAGGCCATCGTCGCTCTATAATCGTATAATCCAAGTAATTAATAACATTTTAAATACACTGTATCCTGCTTTCCTCCTCTAAAACAGCTTCACTTTGATTCAGAAAGAGGTGTCAGACACCTCCTTACATCTCAAGATAGGCAACCTATGAATGAGTTGAATCCAGGTTGTATGTAGTTCATAGGCTGACCACAAAAAACACATACAAACATTCCATGTTCTTACACCCTCTAAAACCAATTACACAACAAATCATTCGTGATCACGCATTATACTAATTAGTGTCCACTTTATTCAAAGTGGTCGCCCATTACCGAACAAATGGTCATTGTTGGTCAACAATGGGCGCGTGGTCCAAATTATCAAAACTGGACCATTGGTGGGGTTAACATCTGCTAATCCCAAGAATTATAGTCAGGGTAACAATAAATTTCTACCACAATAATTAGATATTTTATTTATTATAGTTAATAGAATCAGGACCTATTTTGACATATGTACGCAATTTTAATAATAATAAATTTTTAATAAAATAAATAAAAAAATAAATTTTAATAATAATATAAATTATTTCGTGAACATAAGCATTAAGCATTACAATATTATTTACCATCGAGGTCTTTTTTTTTTAGTTGTATAGGCAAACTGGCAATCGTACTACCTGATGGTAAGTGGTCGACGTCGTCCATGAACATAAACTAGTTTACCTGAAACGAGCCCAGGCAACTTATTTATGTGTAGCCTATCCTGAGCTTAAAAAGCGTATCGAAGGCTTCATATTTCATAACAAAGGGATGTACGCAAAAATGCAATTTTTCGTTTTCTATTACTATTTTTATCAGAATAAATAGTACATAAGGATCTGTACAATAACATGATGAAAGACTATATTTTTGAGTTTTTTGGACATCTACAGGCCATGTAAATAATAGGCGTAACGCTATCGACTTATTAACCGGTTGTAACATATAGGCGTAAGCACTGTATACGCCATTTACAGTAACCATCGAGCATATAACCGGATAGACTATAGAGTAGTAATGTGAGCTTTTAAATTCCGAAACTGGTCAGTGATTTGTCACTGACGTAGTAGCAATTCAACCAACCAGTGATCTGTATGTACTCCTACTTCTAACATTCAGACCCTGTAACTAGGCTATCGTTACCCCCTTTATTTTTTCAAGCAATAGTAAATTTATTGTTATTAGTAATAAAACACGATTAACCGCTAAACCAATACGTTACACGTATCGACGTAAATGTTAATTTTGTATGTTAATGAGGAATATCACAAGTGCCATCGAAACGCGTGGTACAGTCGGGGACACAAGTGTGAAGTGGTGTATTTATTTAATAAAAAACAAGAAATAATGCTATTAGTTTCATATCTTTATATTTAAATAAACTGTATACTATCTTAAATTGGTAAATACATATAGCAATTGTCATAATTTTTTCAATGTGTTCTTTCCCTTTACTATCTTAAAAAATATATATTATTTTAGTAAATGCGTCCCTTCCCTGTGTTCATTTATTTTTTGTTCCTTTGAAAAAAAATCATCAAAGGGCATTTATTTAAATATTATTATAAATCCTGATAGTCGTTACAAAAAATTAGTTTTATAATTCATATTTAAGATTTCATAAAAAAATAAAAATTATAGATTGTATAATTCGTTTTTTTTTTACTATTCTTGTATATATATATATATATAATTATAATTGTTTACTATTCTTATTTCCCTAAACTTATTAAAAGCTTAAAGCTGTTGTAACTTATACTACTAAAATTAAATGGACCACTATATTATGACTTTAATCGTATATTTGTATAATTTTTTATTGTGAAATTTTTGATAAAAACATAAAATTTTATATTTTTTTTTCAATTGACGCAGTTTACATCGGGAGTGTACCAGGGGACCATATGCCGGTACGGTTCTAATTTATATACGAGAAGGGGTTACCTCTGACACATGCACACCCCATGTTTTGGTGTTTGGGTACGACACGACGAAATACTTCATTTACAAGCATAGCAGTTCGCTCATACCTACGGGCTACGATATTTTCTCAATACATTTATAAACTTACTGGTAAGATGGATGCGCTGTGCCGAGCACTGTTCTGCTTACCATCTTGCTTATTCGTTCCGTCAAACTAGTGGTAGAGGACTCCTCCACCTGGAGGGTGGGAGGGATGTGTTGTGTCGCCCATCTGCATGGATACCATTAGCCTGCTTCATCATCATCAGCCTCTATCCGTCCACTGCTGAACATAGGCCTCCCTCAATGAACTCCAATTTGGCCGATCCCTTGCCTCTCGCATCCAACATGGACCGGCCACTGCACGGAGATCGTCTTCCCACCTGGTCAATGGCCGATCAACACTTCGCCTACTTAAACCCACGTTTAGGTATGGAGGCCATCCTCCACTCCAGAACCTTATTGCACCATGCTTATTTATTATTTATAAGATATATATCTATGGGCCATAATATAGTGCCCGAGAATAAATGATTTTATTTTATTATTATTATTATTTCTTTCGCGGAACAGCCAGGGCCATCTTAGGCCATGCAGGGTCCCTGCATATAGAGAATATTGATGCTATGAAATATAGATAGCGGATAGCGTGAAGCGGATAGCGTATAACGGATAACGAACAACGGATAGTGGTTAGTGGATATCGTATAACGGATAGTGAAAAAAACTAATAACGAATAACGGATGACGGATGACGGATGGCGGATAGCGTATAGCGGACAGCGGATAGCGGGTAGCGGGTAGCGGATAGCAGAGAGCGGAGAGCAGAGAGCGGAGAGCAGATATCGGATAGTGGATATCGGATAACGAAAAATGAACGAATGAACGGAAGACCGGGAGAGCGGAAGAACGGAGAGCGAAATAACGGAGAGGGGAAGAACGGAGAGCGGAAGAATGGCGAGCGGAAGAACGGAGAGCGGATGAGCGAAGAGTGGAAGAATGGAGAGCGGAAGAACGGAAAGCGGATGAGCGAAGAGCGGAAGAACAGAGAGTGGGATAACGGAGAGCGGAAAAACGGAGGAGGAGCGGAGGAGTATGGCGGGTACTTCCATGGATGCCAGAAGTATTGCCGAACGAACCTTGTCTTAAAATTTAATTGATTTTTTTACAAATTAATTTAACCTCATTATTAATAGTCGGTCTCTCATGTAATAATAATATTAATCATTAATTATAATAAACTTCTATGTAACGTACTCTCGATTTATTTAACGTCCCTCTCACTTATCAATGTTACCGCATCATTATGATTTTTCCAACGAAAAAAAAATAAGACAACTACACGTCATGCGTTACAACACATGAATATGTGTTGTAACGCATGACGTCTCAGAAAAGGCTGTTCTATTCTTCTTTTTTTCTTTAACGCCGGGAAATGCTCGGAGGCATCCCGCGGGGGAGTGGGTTTCCCTACGCGGGTATGTGGGACTCGCTGCGCCCGAAAGCTGGTAAGTGTACGCATCTCTACCCACTAAAACCCGGGGAGTGCCACCAATGCCGCCTTTGGTGAGGTGCCCCGGATCTAATGAGCAAACAGGGGCACCTCAACGGCTAGTCAGTCCCCCAAGGGACCGGCGCCACCTCCACAGAGGGGTTGCCCCGAACCACAGAACAACCCCTCCCAAAGTCGGGATAGTATTGTACTGACCCGACTTTGGGACCGACAAAAGAGCCCCCTCGGCTGAATTAGCTTCGCCCCAGTTAAGCTAAGCTATAACTGAGCCCCACCGTCACGACAAGGCCTGAACCATAGTGGGGAGAAAAGGCTGTCCTGCCTTTACCAGTCCCTGATGAAATTATTTATCCGGCGACGTTGACCACACACCATCAATGACTAGCCCCAAGCTTGTGTAAACAATTAAAACCTTATACTTCCAATAAAACGTATTTCAACAGTCAGTCATGCTTCGTCAGTTCAAGCGCATCTGTTGCCCGCATCTATATTAGCCGAATATTGTGCCAATACCTACAATACAATAATGTACAATACAATAATGACAATACAACAATGTACAATACAATAATTCCCTAAACAATAAAATGCGGGTGTATTAGCTTATGATAAACATTTGGAAACCTGTACTAGATATTTGTAATTTGACCACAAAATAGTTATTTTGAACGGTTTTATAAAAAACAGCTAAATGAGCTCTATATGGGGGTCGCGGGTTTGGAATTTGCAAGGTTATTAATCAATATGATAATGGATGGATTATATTGACGACCTCCGTAGCTCAGTGGTAAGCGCGTTGGCGCTCAAGCCGGAGGTTGCGGGTTCAAAAATATTTTCTGTGTTTCTGGGTCATGGATGTGTATTAAGTATGTGTATTATATAATAAAAATCTTATATATATATATATATATATATATATATATATATATATATATGTATAGTATAAAAGTATTAAATATATTTCCGTTGTCTGGTACCCGTAACACAAGTTCTTCCAGAACTTACCACGGGACCAGATTGACGTGGTGTGAAAGCGTCCATAGATATTATTATTATTATATTTACATTTATTTTGCTGTATATTACGTGAAAACTCGTTTAGTCATAAAAACGTATATGTACAACATGTTTTTATACTTATTGCCTAAACAATGCTGACATATCGAACTCAGCTATATACGAAAATAGTCTATAAGTGTGTTGAACAGGAACACTTGAAGGGCTTAAGTCCAATTTTGATGATTTGGACTGGATATACATCCAAAGTTATACATGAATATTATAAAAACATTTGTGAGTTTATAAATAGAAAGAAAGAAATTAAAAAATATTTTACTGTCCATAACAAAGATCAAAAAAGTAGTTTCACTAAGAATAGGTAGCCATATTTGCCACACAATTACAGCAATGGTGAGACGATGATTTTCAGTGACTCCTCATTGTCACTTGGACTGACATCGCTGACAGTACCTTTTTTTTCTTTCTTTTACACCGGGAAATGCTCTGAGGCATCCCGCCTGGGGAGTGGGTCTCCCCAGGTGGGTATGTGGGACTCGCTACGCCCGAAAGATGGTAAATGGACGCAGCTCACCCACTAAAACCCAGCGAGTGCCACCAGCCCCGGATCTGTTAAGCTAACAGGGCACCTCGACGGCTAGTCTGTCTCACAAGGGACCGACGCCACCTTCACAGAGGGGTTGTCCCGCACCACAGAACAACCCCTCCCATCGTCGGGACAGTACAATGGGGTGAGGTTCCCATCCTCACCCCTTGCCCCCTGCTCTTTTGTCCCCTCTTCTTATAAAAGGGGTACAAAGAGCCCTCTCGGCTCAATTGGCTTCGCCCAAGGTGCTGGGCTCACCCTAGGCTACTGAGCCCCACCGCCACGTCAAGGCCTGAACCATGGTGGGGTGACAGTACCTACTTAACTAAAGGTTAACATACATTTTTTGAGTATTACAAGTTCGCCTCATTAAAAAATAAAAGGCAATCTTCCAAACTTCCCGTCACATTTAAAAAAATCCTTCACTACTTACTGACATAAGCCATAAAATAATCATCATCACTCCGGACGAATCTGTGCGATAGTAATATCTTCAACTTCAAGTAGGGTGGCTCCAAGGTCATTAAATTATCATTTTATTTTACCATTATAAATAATTAGGAAGTCTAACCTCCATGTAATTAGAGCACCCCAAGGCGCCGAGGAAACCTACACCCCTCATAAACGTGTTTAATGGAGTGTCCGATTGTCCTTACTCTAAAAGTACGTTACTTACTTGGTTAGACCCGCACACTATATACGAGTGCAACGCAATCAAAATTTTCAGTAGGTACTCGTTTAAAAAAAACAGATTATAGTATAAATAAAATATGAAATTAGTTTATTTAGCCAAATATTATTAAATAAATAAAAAGCTAAATATTTGTTTGTTTGGAAATTATGATATATGTTAAAGTTAGATTATTCAAGGATATTGATAAAATAATTTGTTGCGTAAAGCAATAAAACGATGATGATATACATCTGTGGCTCAGTGGTGAGCGCGTTGGCGCTCAAGGCGGAGGTTGCGGGTTCGAATCCCGCCAGGGAACAAAAATATTTTCTGTGTTCCTGGGTTATGGATGTGTATTAAATATGTGTATTATATAATAAAAATCTTAAATATATGTAGGTATAGTATAAAAGTATTAAATATATTTCCGTTGTCTGGTACCCGTAACACAAGTTCTTCCAGAACTTACCACGGGACCAGATTGACGTGGTGTGAAGGCATCCACAGATATTGTTATATATTATGTGAAAGACAAACACACTTTTTAAACAGAATTAGATATAACTCACAAAATAAATGAAGATGAGTATTAAATTAAAAACATTGAAATACCTTTTATTATTTTTTGTACCGAAATATTTTTTGTCTATTTTTTTACCGTTGTCGTTAATGTGCGATGTTACTTATCTCATATATCTTTAAGCCCATCGAAGACTCACGTTAATAGGCAGTTTACTTTTTCTGTATGGTTGACTCACAGGAAAGACAAGAGATAGGATTCAACATACTAATAAAATGCTACTGTTAAAGTAATAAATTAAAAAAAACATACCTGGTAAGCTTTCAACAAGATTTTTGGTTTAAATTGTGATTAATGTTTTATCGTTTACCTTCTTTCCGCTGCGTTTTAACAATATATAATTAGATATATCTTATTTAACTTTAATTAGTCAGCTGCACGCTTTTATAGTTTATATAAATGTAAATAATAATTGAATTTTAAATTAATATTCTATAATTTTTTCTCATTTTATATAACACTAGCTAGCTGTTGCCTGCAGCTTCGCCCGCGTCAACTCCTATATGTCACAGCGTGATGTTATATAGCCTATAGCCTTCCTTGATAGATGGGCTGTCTAACACTGATTTTTTTTTTCAAATCGGACCAGTAGTTCCTGAGATTAGCACGTTCTCACAAACAAACAAACTCTTCATCTTTATAGTATTAGTATATATAATATTAACGCGATAAAATTCAATTTTAAGCTATCATTTTATGATATCATTAGGTATTCAATATATGTATACATATAGCGGCAACAGAAATATATCATTTGTGAAAATTTCAACTGTCCAGCTATCGTGGCTCTTGAGATACAGCCTGGTACAGACGGACAGACAGACAGTTAAATCTTAGTAATTTGCGTGGACATGGTGATAAATAAATCTCCTTTTCTTTACATTCCTAGTAGGTACTTGTTACAAGTACAATTCTTACGAGCTTACACGGCGCTAGGTTGACGTGGTTAAAACTTAACCAGGAGGGAAACTGGAAATATTGCTTACTCGTCCTAAATCCTTTTGATACATTCCTTGTGGGTCCTATGGCAGTTTTAACGTGTCCCTCGGACTCCTGTGGCTCAGTGGTAAGCACGTTGGCGCTCAAGCCGGAGGTTGTGGGTTCGAATCCCGCCAGGGAACAACAATATTTTCTGTGTTCCTGGATCATGGATGTGTATTAAATATGTGTATCATATAATAAAAATCTTAAATATACGTATAGTATAAAAATATTAAATATATTTCCGTTGTCTCGTACCGTAACACAAGTTCTTCGAGAACTTACCACGGGACCAGATTGACGTGGTGTTAAAGCGTCCATAGATATTATTATATTATTATTATTATTATTATTATTATTATTATTATTATTATCAAAGGGTCGTTCGGTTACTGCTGTCGATCGTGGCTACAGGAGTAGCAGCGGGAACGAGTGGCGGGTCTATCCCGTAACATGCGGTGCTCGTTGGTCAATATATTTTGTTTATAAATGTAATGGTCCATTGGGCTCATACTAACACGAAAGGTAGTCACGAACGCACGCGTTTTGTTTTCCTCCGTATATTTAAATCTATTTTACGAGTATAAAGTTATTAAAAGTGTTTTGTGTTTGTTCATAACGCTTTAATAAACACATAAGAAGTTAAAACCAGTGACAGTGCTACTTGAAGACGATAATATAGTGATAAATAACATAAAACTTATTAAATTGATTGTGTTTACAACAAATTATACCTAATACAAGTACCCTCAAACACAAATGACAGAGTGTTGAGCATTTATTAGTGTAGTAAAATATTTGAGAGCCTTTATTGCGGTGAAAAATTGTCTTATTTAATTTAACATACAAAAATAAAAAAGTTTGGCCATGAGTTCTTGTAGTGCGTGTAACCAATTAATCAGCGTCACTGAAAGGCTGATATGCTCTCTTTGCACGCGCAATTACCACTATATGTGCGTGAATTATAATAAAGAAAACTTCTCTAAAGTTTCAACGAGGGCCAAATCTTCCTGGAAATGTCCTGAATGCAAGCAACCACGCAGAAAAGGGGATAACAGTGAAACGCCAGTAAAAGAAGTTTTTGATAACGTTTCGGAATCAGATCATGTTCGAAGTGCCTCGTCATCATTTCAGGTTTTTGATGCACGTTTAGCTCAGTTTGAGGTTTCTATGTTTGCAAAAATTGATAAATTAATAGCCGATTCGATTGGCAAACGTTTCAAGGATGATTTTGAAAGCTTACGTAAAGATATGAAATTAATTTCAGAGCTGACTAAATCTGTGGAATTTATGTCGTCTAAATTTGATGAAATTAACAATGAACTTTCAAAACTCCGGTCTGAAACAATTGGGCTGCGAGCTGAAAATGCACATCTTCGTGAAAATGTCACCGACCTTAACACTAAAATGTCGCTGATGGAACAACGTGCACGAGAAAACAATATCGAAGTGCATTGTATCCCTGAACATTCGAATGAGAACTTGGTTAATTCAATACTACAGCTCACTAAAGTTGTAGGGTGTCCTATTGAAGAGAGAGAAATATTAGCCTGTTCAAGGGTATCAAAAATTAACACAAAGTCTACCAGACCTAGATCAACTATTGTGAGACTATCGTCTCCAAGGGCTCGTGATAGTGTGCTTGCTGCTTATTACAAGTACAACAAACTTAACCCATCTAATAAATTAAGTAGTTCTCATCTGGGTATTGGAGGTGACAAACAACCAATTTATCTTATGGAGCACCTGTCACCAAACAACCGTGCACTGCATGCTCAAGCCCGCATCTTTAAAAAGGACAACCAGTACAAATACGTTTGGGTTCGTAATGGACGAGTTATGTTAAGAAAAGACGATTCATCTGCAGCGGTGTGGGTCAAAAATGCTGAAATCCTGAAACACTTAATCAATAAGTAGTTTTTAATTTCTTTCTTTTCCCCGTAATTATAACAATAGTATTTAAGTTTTGTTAAGTAAAAATGTATAAATTGAATATTTATTATCAGAACTCAAGGAGTATACGTGGAAAGTTGCAGCAGTTATATTTAGCTAGCCTTAATTATAGTTACGATTTAATTATTCTCACCGAAACATGGCTGAATGATAGTATTTTCGATGACGAGATTCTAAACCCCAATTACCAAATATACCGAAGAGATCGATGTAGTAGTAACAGCGCTAAATCCGATGGCGGAGGAGTACTCATAGGTGTAAGGAAAGGACTCGATTGTTCTAGGCTTTTATGTTATGAAAGTAAAAACGAGGACTTGTGGATTAAAATAACATCTCGTGCCGCTGGCCATCGAATATCTAAAAGCTTATTTGTTTGCGCTGTATATTTGCCTCCACCTTTGTCTCAAATCCGTCTAGAAAATCAACTGGATTGTATCAGTAATGCTATTTCTCAAATTGACAGCAACTGTGATATATTGGTGGTTGGTGATTTTAATATTGCTCAAATTTCTTGGAACTTAATTCCTGATCAATTTGATCATACATCTACTATACCCAATTGCATGTCTACTAATCTTACTCAGTGTTTTCTCGACTTTCTGGCTTTACATAATCTACAACAGTTCAATGTTATTCTCAATGATGACAGTAAAATTTTAGATCTAGTACTAAGTAATATCTCATGCGTCAAAACAGAACTCTCTCCTGTACATTTGACGAAAATAGATAAATTCCATCCCCCCTTAAATATTAGTATTGACTTTCCGATATCACATTATTTAGACAAAAATTATGTATCTAAGTATAACTTTTATAAAGCTAACTATATATCCATAAATAAAGAGATTAATGATATTCACTGGGAGGATTCATTGGGGAATACAAATACTGTTGATGAAATGGTTGCGACGTTTTACTCTTTAATAAATAATATTATTAGCAAGAATGTCCCAAAGGTGCGAGCAAGCAGACGTGGACAGTATCCAATTTGGTATAATAAGAACTTAATAAACTTGTTGAAAGAAAAGGAAAAACTTCGCAAAAGATACAAAAAGTATAAGAACCCTATTGACGGATACGAATTTTCATTGGCCAGATCCAGATGTCATAGCCAGAACAAAATATCGTATTCCATGTATTTGGAAAATATTGAACAATCTATTAATAATAATAACATTAAAGCATTTTGGTCCTTTATAACATCTAAGCGTAAATCAGTGGGTCGAATACCAGCTGAAATGCATTTAAACGGATCCACATATTCATCCCCAATGTCTATTAGTGACGCTTTTGCTGATCAATTCTCATATGTTTACAGAACTACAACAGTGCCGCCAACCTTAAGTACTCAAAGTTCACTCTCAAAAATAAATAATTTTCATAAAGCGCCATGCCGTTTCATTAGCGATATTACCATTAAACAAGATGTAATTGAAACATTAATAAAAAAACTAAATAAAAATAAAAGTAATGGCCCTGATCACGTTCCGGCTATTTTTATTGTAAACTGCGCGTCAAGTCTTTCCCGGCCCCTGAGCATTATTTTTAACAAATCACTCTACAGTGGAATTTTTCCTGCAACATGGAAGAACGCTAATGTTACTCCAATTCCAAAAGGGGGGGATGCCAGTAACATTCAAAACTACAGGCCCATTTCACTTTTACCTATTTTTGGAAAATTGTTAGAGTCAGCCGTGTGTCCATTTTTAACCAATCACCTTAAACATATATTAGTGTCGGAACAACATGGGTTTCGCGATAAAATGTCCACGACAACTAATCTCGCCACATATGTGACTGAAGTATCAGAAGCCATCGACAGAGGGGAACAAATCGATGCCATTTACACTGATATAAGTAAGGCTTTTGATAGGGTAGACCACTCATTACTTCTGAATAAACTAAACCATATCGGCATCCACTATATATACTATCACTATATATACATCCACTATATACACTATATATACGGCCATTCGTCGTATCTGTCACCTAGGTTCCAAAAAGTTGTGGTTTGTGGCTATGAATCTAAGGAATTTGAAGTAACATCTGGTGTTCCACAGGGTTCACATTTAGGCCCTATTCTATTCTCATTATTTATAAACGATTTATCTAATGAAATTCGCCACTCAAATTTCTCTTTATTCGCGGATGATCTAAAAATTTTTAAAACGATTAATTGTGCATCTGACGCTGATTTGCTCCAAGAAGATTTAACACGTATTTCCGACTGGACGTTAAATAATAAATTACCCCTTAATATTCAAAAGTGTAAGCATATCACGTTCACTAAACAACACAAGCCTATCTTAACAAAATACCATCTCAACAACAATTATTTAGACGTAGTCGATGAAATTAGGGACCTAGGAGTAATACTTGATAAAAAATTATCCTTCACTAGTCACATTGATACTATAGTCTCCAGATCTTTTAAAATGATAGGGTTCATATGGAGAAACTGTAAGGTCTTTAAAAATATATCTGCTCTAAAATGCACCTATAATGCTTTAGTTCGTTCCATTTTAGAATATTGTTCTAGTATTTGGAACCCGCACTACCGTTGTCATATTGACAGAATTGAGCGCATACAAAAGAGATTCCTTTTCTTTCTTTCGATCCACCAAGGTAAATTAAAAGAATTGAATTCCTATGAGGAACGTTTAAAACACTTTAATATTACCACATTGGTCGACCGCCGTTGGATTGCTGACCAAATTCTATTATACAAAATTTCTAGAGGCTTATTGGACTGTCCACGACTGTTGTCTCGTATTGGTTTTGTTGTTCCAAGATGTAACTCTAGAATTGTAAACTTTAAGCCATTGTATGTCAAAGGGTATAGAACCAACTTGGGCTTCAATAGCTTGTTGCCGAGAATTTGTCGAGATCACAACTTTTTTTACCAAAAAACAAAGACAGACATATTTCACAGTGGTCTTGGTAGATATAGAAAATTAGTCAAACATTTTAAATCTCGTAACTTAATTTAAAAAAAGAAAACATACGTATTTTTTTTTACATTCCTTTTCCTTATTATTCTATCCTTTTCAATCATTTAGACTTAAAATGAAGAAGCTGTGTTTGCCTGTAATTGGATCTACATCCTAACATTACGATTTATATATACTGTACTCTTAATATATTATATAATATTTGATGTATATCTGTTGGCAAACCAATAAATAAATAAATAATGTATTTATTAGATAAAATATTCTTTATTAATATTAACTATAATTCTAGTCACGACATGAGGTCGAGGTCGATCACAAATTTTATAAACTTTCTTTTTTCTTGGTATCAACACATTATATATTATGCCACGTACAAAATTTAAGAAATAAACTATAACGCTGGTCACTAAAAGAGATACACTATAATAAAGGACTTCATGAAAATGTTACCAAAATCGAAATGTAATTCATTTAATATCATCGTAATAACGTTACAATGACAAAGACATAATCTTCACTACATAGTATAAAACAAAGTCGCTTTCTGTCCCTATGTCCCTTTGTCCCTTTGTATGCTTAAATCTTTAAAACTACGCAACGGATTTTGATGCGGTTTTTTTAATAGATAGAGTGATTCAAGAGGAAGGTTTATATGTATAATAACATCCATTAAATAGTGGAGAAATACTGTTATTTTTGAGGTTTCTAATGTGATGTCGTAAATAAACATATTTTTTGCACTTACATTGCAAACGCTAGATGAACACTAACAGATAGATCAAAATAATATACAACATTATTGTACACCTTAGAAAGATCTACAAAAAAGTTCAGGATGGCATATGTGTATCTCTTAAAAATAACATACTATATCCATTTTAATTCTAAAAAAATGGGCAATTATAAAACTGTAGTTGGAAAGCTATTTACACAAATGTGGTATTAATCCTTATCATTTTAAATATGTTAGTTAGCTTGAGCATTTCATGAAGTATGTTTTTCCCGTTTACACCATGCAAATGAAATGCATATCTTAGAAGATATAGCAAAAATTTTAAACAAAAATTAAAACCGACTTCAAAATTAAAAAAAACTAAAAAGTAATAAAATAATTTCCGTAATCTTTGTGCCTACAATTTATAATCAACTTGTTCTTCTACTAATATACAATCTTTGCATTTACCACGTCATTATTGTTACTTTTGGAGTCGGTGTCAGCCAAAGTAGATAGGGAGGTAGGTACATCAACGAATACGACACCGGCTTCAAAAGTAACAATAATGACGTGGTAAATGCAAAGATTGTATATTAGTAGAAGAACAAGTTGATTATAAATTGTAGGCACAAAGATTACGGAAATTATTTTATTACTTTTTAGTTTTTTTTAATTTTGAAGTCGGTTTTAATTTTTGTTTAAAATTTTTTTATTTCTTAATTTTTAGTGATTGCAAAATTCGATAACTGATTTTATTTGTCTGAAATATGGGTAGAACTATAAAACGCATTGCTCAGATTATATAGCGCTGTATTAATGAGATGAACGTAGAAAGGGTTTAAATCATTACATTACAAATGAAAAAACCGAAATGGAATTGTGTAAAACTTTATATACATGTAATTGAAAACAATCACGGCAGATTTGCTGCTATTCATTAAATAATTCAGTTATATATAGGTATAGAACATCACCATCACCAATATATAGGTATAGAATGGATATTATGATGACCTAGAAAAACTATGATGCGCTTCCAAAGCACTGTTGTTTTTTGTTCATTTAACAACGACAAGTAAAATTAAATTAATTAAACAAAATTACATGATTTTGGTATATTATTTAGCCGTATGAACTAAGCCCAATAAAAGCTGTAAATCGTCGAGGATTCCCCTCGACTGTGTAAGGTCTCCATAATCACACCTATAATGGCGCTTATACCCCATATGGGTGCAAAGTTCTCATCAATTTAAATTAATTAAGTCCAAACACAAGGTAGCTACTGTAAACTGTTGAGGAGTTCCCTTAACTGTCATTTGTCTTCATCATCAGACCCTTAATGACAGTCACAACCCATCTAAGTGTAAAGTTCTCATCATTACAAATTAATCAAGCCCAAACACAAGGTTACTGATATAAATCGTCGAGGAGTTCCCTCGACTGTCTTTCGGCTCCAGCATCAGATCGACTTTAGACCTTCATTAAATTGTAGTCCTTCAAAACACTTTATAAAAAAAATATCAAACGCACTAGTCACCCCTATGATTTTCAAAAGTTCCCCTCAATTTCTCTGGGATGCCATCATTAGATCCTGGTTTCCTTATCATGGGACCATTTGGGAAGTATACCCTTTAGAACAAAAAAATAATTTTTCAAATCGGTCCAGCCATCTTCGAGTAATCAGGTAACATACATAAAAAAATTAAATAAAAAATAAAAAAAAAGATTCCGACGAATTGATAACCTCCTTCTTTTTGAAGTCGGTTAAAAATCAAAATAATGCGACACTATGATTTCGACCGAGCCGCGCGAGCCGGGCGCTCCGTGATGCCGCGCCTCGCGCCCGAGCCGGGCCCGGCCCCCGTTCCGAAACTTATAATAATTATTATCGTATCGTAATATGGTAGAATTGTGTATCCTAAATATGCCTACTGAAAAGTCCGCGATGGCATAATATGTCTATATTAGTTAAATATAACATACTACCCATATCCATTTTAATACTTTAAAAATTGGCAATTATAAAGCGGTAATGTAAAAGCTATTTACAAAAATACGGTATTAATTAATCACTTCATATTATAAAATAAAGTCCTACGCCCGTCCATAGATAAATAATCATCATCAATCCGTGTACGGCTGGCTGTACATCTAAGTTAACGCGGTCGAAGCTGCGGGCAACAGCTAGTCTTTATATATAAAAATCAATGCTACTTTTCGTTGTAATTTTATAACTCAAGAACGGGCTCACCAATCCCAAACAAATGTTTAGGCTTTGTTCGGGCTATTTAGTAGATGGTTTATGTGAAGTTTGCACAAAATCGGTCGAGCGGTTCTTGATTTATCACATTTTTTTAATTCAATAAATGGCGGATAATTTTGTTAATGGCAATTTTGCTGTCAAATTGAAACTTTTTCAGTTGGGGTCATATTGAAACTTTTTTCAGTGTTGACAGTACAACATTAAGTTTTAAAATAGCTAGCAATTAACAATATATTTTTTTGTTTGAATAAATTAATTTGATGTTCCAATTTTTTTTTTTCACTTTATACGTACCGGGCCGCTAGTTATATATAAAAATCAAAGCCACTTTTCGTTGTAATTTTATAACTCAAGAACGGGCTCACCAATCCCAACCAAATGTTTAGGCTTTGTTCGGACTATTTAGTAGATGGTTTATGTGAAGTTTGCACAAAATCGGTCGAGCGGTTCTTCATTTATCACATTTTATTAATTCAATAAATGGCGGATCATTTTTTAATGGAGATTTTGCTGTCAAATTGAAACTTTTTCAGTTGGGGTCATATTGAAACTTTTTCAGTGTTGACAGTACAACATTAAGTTTTAAAATAGCTAGCAATTAATAATATATTTTTTTGTTTGAATAAATTAATTTGATGTTCCAATTTCTTTTTATTTCACTTTATACGTAGCGAAGCACGTACCGGGCCGCTAGTATAATATATAGATTTTTACGCTTTACGCCCGTAAAAATATAAAGCCTCTTTGTTGGTGTACATTCTGTAGCCTCGAACCGTTTTAAGCCTAGGTCATAGGTCGTGTACAAGGCTGGCACTACCGCTCGCATGACTGGCCAGGACTCAGGAGTCACCCGCCATTACACACCCTCTGTTCCACACTTCATTTGCGACATAATATTGTTTATTAACACAATATTAATATCATAATGATGGTTATCGGTCGGTTTAATTCTTCATAAATAAAATTCTTTATACATTAAAAAGCACTTAAACAAAAAAGCAGATGACCTTGAAAAGACTGAACCGATATTGACAAAACGTATCGAAGAATCACCGCTAGAACAACTTTTTTTATATTTTGCGCCGGGAAATGCTCTTAGGCATCACGCGGAGAGGGATAATAGCAAAAATATAAAAAGAGCAGCTCCCTCGGTTCAATTAACTTCGCCCAAGGTGCTGGGTTCTCCTTAGGCTACTGAGCCCCACCGCCACGATATGGCTTGAACCATGATGCGGAATACTAGAAAACCTGCTTTCAAATTAAAAAAAATCATTCAAATCTGTTCACCCACTTATGAACTACTACGGCCACTGATATACACACGGACAAACACACTTAGCGGTCAAACTCAACACCCGTCTTTTTGCGTCGGGGGTTGGATAAAACACGTTTTGTCTATTCTTTAGTATATATTATTTGATAAATAATAAAATAGGCACTTTTAAATGTTCTCCTACATAATACATAAAATTTATACCCTTAAAAAATATATTGTATTCGTATTGCGAGTAGGATGCGTTATAACAATTACATCAAGGATGACGCGAACAAAATTAAATCACTCAAACTTGACTCATCACTTTGGTTAAATGTTTAGATAAACATATAATTATCATCAATCAACTGATTTGCATAATAAAAATCAAAATAATCATTAATCCGAACTTTGCCGGCATAATCCGTGCACCCTGATGCTTAGTCACGAAAAAAAAAACATTGTCTATGCCCAAAGCGCGCCATTATAGTCTATATCTATTGTTGTACGTCAATAAACAAAGATTAGCGAAATAGGGATATCATTTTTAAGCTTTAAATGAAAGTTAGACAAATAGAATTATTTAAAAGAGTATTAGATGGGCATACAATCTGGGAGCGATAAATTTCCATCAACAAAGTGGCTTTTTGTGCAGACCCAAATAAAATGTAAAAAGACATCCGCCAGAGAACTAAAGCTACCGATATCACTTGATGAATAAGCTCGTTGAAGTGGCAGTGGGCTGGTCTAACACTCACGAGAACGGGTAGACCGAGGTTCAAGAGTGGAGGCCGCGTTTAGGTAGACGAAGTTTTGGCAGCAGTCGTGCAGTAGCCGGTCCATGCTGGATGAGAGTGGCAAGAGATCGATCGTCTTAGCGTTCATTGAAGGAAATTGAAGTTCAGCAGTGGACGGATAAAGAGCGATGATGATGATGATGATGCTAAATTATACCTACTATAAACTCTACAAAATATAAAATACTATGGCAAACGTTCATGGAACGTATTTAAACAACATAAATGAAATTGATGGATATAAATTATTGAGCGACGATGGTCTAAAGTTCTAGACTCTAGTGGGTATGGGCTTGGCCTCTTGAGTGAGAGCCGAGAGGTCCGGGTTCAATCCTGACCGGGGGGGTCAGGATCGATCGAAAGGAGGGTGTGATGCCTAGAAATGGGTTTTCTAAATTTCTACCTGCACCTGACCATCGCTTGCTCACCGGTGAAGGAAACATCGTTAGGAAACCTGCATACCAGATGAGATTAAAAGTCTTTGAAGGTGTGTGTCAGTTACCCAACCCGCATTGAGCCAGCGCATCGGTGAACTATTGCCCAAAACCCTCCTCGCCTGATTTCGAGGAGACCCGTGCCCAGCAGTGGGACATGTAAGGGTTGATATTATTATTATTATATTATATATACATTTTTAACAGATTAATTTTATTATAATAATAATAATTTACATGTTCATATGATACCTTAAAAAAAAAAATTGAACGGCACATTTTAATCTTGATGGCCATCTATTGTTGAACTTAGGAAACACGATAAATATATAATAATTAATATGGTTATACTGTTCGACGTACGGTGGCAGTTTTCTCTAATATCATTGACAATTTTTTTTGTAATTAAAAGTAATACGTGTGACAACGATAAACAAGGTTTTTATACGATTTATAAAATAATCAAAAAGAAATCTCACAAATGTTTCATAGTTTTATAAAGTAATTAATTATATTATGTTCATGGTGCACTACACTGCCATCTCTGGGACTTTTTAAAAACTTTTTTGTACACGTTTGAGTCAAACGTCAACAAAATTCCCCAACAGATGGCGTATGTCAAATGGGGTATAAAATTTCTCTAATAATTAATTTAATTAATTTTGAGTGTTATTACTTGTTAGTGTAACTTAAAATAATTACTTATAAATTATTTATTATTTAAATTTTGAGGACTATTAGCGTGAAAATGACAACATGATAAATGGTTTGTCAAATTAATAACGTAAGAAAATAAAATATCTATCCAAATGATTTCCGAAAACCCGATCACTTGAGTATCTACAGAACATATTGAATTATATCTAGGAAGCATATTATATCTATTGAAAATATAACATCCAACACCTCATCATCTTCACCATCATCATCAGCGACATCAGCCTTTTTCCGTAGGCATCCTTCAAAGAACGCAAAGATCCGATCCCTCGCCACTCGCATCCAACACGGACCACTGACCAGCCACTGCGTGGAGATCGTCCTTTACAAGCCACAACACAACATGACACCTGAATATCTTCTAAGGTCCAAATATTTATAGTGTCGGCCGTCTAGGCGTTTGACAACAATTGACCACTCGGAGTGACAGTGACACTGATCACGGTTCTGGATACTAGATCTAGAGGACTCGGCATGTCTTATTTAGGGCGGAGGAGCGCGGGAACGTATGATGCGTACGCGCATGCTACCACGCATAATGTTAACTTATTTTGTTTGACGTCCGCATTTTATTTATAAGCTAGGTCACTTGCTAGGACAAAAATGTCTGTTTTTGCAAAACTTTGCGTTTTGTTTTGTGATATTTGTGTTGTGGATAGGCAATATGAGAACACATGTTTATGGGCTACGTAAATGACGTTGTATTTTTTCTCTTAATTCTCTCAGACTCGCCTGTATAGTGCTGGTCATGGCCATCGAGCACATAACCGGATAGAGTAGTAATGTGAACCATAAAATTCCGACACTGGTCACTGATTTGTCACTGACGTAATAGCAATTCAACCAACCAGTGATCTGTGTGTACGTCCCATCGGCCAATCATCCATCACTAGACATCGCGGAACCGGCGCAGGGTCGCAACACAAAGGTGGAATTTGTTTTCATACAAAATACGTAACTCATGGCTTATCCCCAACCCGACGCCAGGAGGCCCTGTGGTCGCAAACTGCACGGTTGGCAAAAGTGAGCCAAATGGGCTCAAACTAACCCGATGTAGCATTAGGGCCTTCGGGCCGTTAGCATAGATCCATCCGAAAAAAAAAGTGGCTTATCCTTAAGCGATAGGTAGGTCTTGGTACCACAACTTTTCTGACCCAAATAGATAGAGATATAATATTATGATGACATTTTATGATTTTTTACCCAACATTATTCAGTTGTAATATGCTCTCTCGCTTCAAGGTATTACTTAAGCCTATTATTATTTAATGGTATGTTGCCTTCTTTGTACCCTGCCGTAAATATGAAATAACTCGACATTCCCGTGTAATTTGAGTGATTTTCTGGACCTCCTAATGAACGTAGGATCTACACGTTACCTCTCAAAGACTACGTATCGTATACGCATCTTATTATGCGCCATATAATTTTCTGTGGACAATCAACTGAAATGAACAACATTTTACTGAATATTTTATAATAATTCAATGCTAGAAGTAAAAAGAAATAAACTCATTCAGTACATACAGTTACATATTAGTCAGGCAATTATTATTTTAGTACAAGTATTTTCATTTTAAATAAAAAAAAGATAATCAGAAATCACTAGATATACCTATCAATGTCAATGGAGTTTACCTAGGACTTGCCTGTATCACCGCGATGCTCGGTGACGACGAGTCCTGGACGGCGATGGTCTCCTTCTGCGAGGCAGTAATGTCCCAGAAGGAGGCCGATGAGTGGGTGAGAGAGGAGGCCACCGACGTGGCCTCGCGAGTGACGAACAGGGGTGCGGCTGAAGGCGGCACTTGCTACCGCCTTGAGGCGCTTTTTTAGTTTGGGTAGGGCACTCCCAAGTGCAGTATCCATAGGGTCAGGAACCTACACCGGCAGCCTGGCTACATGCGAAATGCAGTCCTGCTGAATAAAAGCTAGTCCTTTTTTCTTTTTCCTTTTCTTTTTTCCTTTTCTTTTCTTTTTTCTTTTTTGTATCAAAATAGCTTTTATAGCGACAGGCCCAAAGTTTAGGATTTTGTCACGTAGTCAATAATATCTAGAAAAATCTCACGCTTTTTGAGCAGTATTCAAATGGCGCTTTTTAAACTCACATTAAAGACAAATGTAAGCCAAAATATTATTTTTTAAATTCTGTTTGAAAAAAATATTTAAACCATACTTCTGAATTACTACGTGAAAACTCGGGGGGTATCAAATACTACGGGTAATATAATAGTTAATAATCAGGGGGGTCCAAAATAAAATTGGAAAATCGGGTCACGTAGTATAAGTACGTTTCCTAAGCTGGCGTCCCGGGCGGTATTGAAAAATCTAGAACACAACATCTTTTATGTAAAGAACCGAAAAAAGAAACCAATAAAAATACTAAGCTCTATTTAATGAACCTATTACATATATTGCCAAAATAACATATTACCTCTTAAAGACAGCTCAATAATAGGCACAACATGTCACATAACCTTGCTGTCTATATTTTACTCAATGTCACATAACTGTTACCAGTACGTTAACATATTTTAAACTTTATTATTTATACATAAGGTTTTATATATTTTGTAATTTTTGACCTTCATTTTTCGGCTCCCACAATAGATTTTCCCATAATCAAATCTGGGGCATGACAAATCGATTACTCTTGGTAAAATTGACGCTTTGTTTCATTACATGTAAAATGAGAAGGTTTTTAAACGACTTCAAAAAAGGAGGAGGTTCTATGTTCGTCTGTATTTTTTTTTAATATAATATGTTCACCGATTTCTCCGTTAATTATGGACCGATTTTCAAAATTCTTTTGTAAAGTATACGTTTTTATGGCTTTTTAATTTAGATTACAATTTTATTGTTTTAACTAATTATTCATATTAAAGGGAATAATAATAACAAAATACACTTTAGGAGGACCTAACTAACTGTGTAAAAAAGTAGGTACTAGTTGGGCGCGAGTGGCGGGGAATAGGCCGTCCTGACGTTCCTTGAAAAGTCCTTGAAAGAGTTGGGACAGTACAATGGGGTGAGGTTCCCATCTTCGCGCCTTGTCCCCCTGCTATTAGGCTGTATTTAGGAACCTTGAAGAAGATATTATATTCTTGTCTTAAAGGCCTGCACTTACCAGTGGTTAGTCACCACCATAATATTATGAATCTGGTTTGCCTTTTCTTCTATTCTAGCCACCTAGGTTTTAAAATGTATGTAGCCTAAAATCAGATTATTTAATTCAAATAATACTTTTAACCTAATCGCGTCAAATGAATATGTTATTTTAAATTAAAATAAGATCAAACAAACTGCCAAGTAAAGAGATTTCTTGATACGGTAGCATAGATTACAGGAGTAAGCTGTAAGTAAGGAGGAGTAAGTTCTAAAATACAGCACGAAGATTTCCAAAAAAATCCTATCTATACAGATAAATAAAATTGGAGTGTCTATTTGTAACATTAAAATAACCGCTTTTTATTAAATGCATATGGATGTATACACGGTACATATACCAAAATAGCATTTTTTACAATTTTTGTCTGTCTGTTTGTTTGTTCCGGCTAATCTCTGAAACGGCTGGACCGATTTTGACGGGACTTTCACTGACAGATAGCTGATGTTTTAAGGAGTAACTTAGGCTTAAAAATAATCATCATCAAACCGTCTACGGTTGTAAATCGAAGTTAACGCGGGCGAAGCTGCGGGCAAAGCCAATTCTATATAAACCTTTGAAGTACCTAATTACAGATATAAAAAGGCAGAACATATTATTGTGTTGAAAGGAAAATGGATCAAAAAGATTTGTCCATATCATAGCAAGCAACAAACTCGTATCAAAATAAACTATCTCACAGGGTGAAATCGTTTAACACGAAATAAATTAGATTAAGATTAACCGAAGATTAACTAACGGTTAAAGTTATAATCGAAAATTAACGTTTAAAAGTCACGCTCGATCGGGTATACGGTCTAATACGTTATTATTTTATTTGAAGCATTTTGAAGAATTAACTGTATTTTTTAGAAAAGGCTCTATTTGGAAAGGTTCTTTATAAATATACATCTACAACCTAATCACCTAAGCGCGTAAGAACTTCTGTTACGGGTACCTACTAGAAACGCAATCTTGATATGTATATTTAGATACATATATACACATCCGTGGTCTATCTGTATACATATGTATTTCGGTGAGCTGAACGCTTTACTTCTCCGGTAAATCTGCTAAGCCGAAAGGATCTATAGAAAGACCTAAAACAGACCCTTTCAAAAAAGCCTCAGCCAAGATTTTTCCCGTGGAGGGTGTTTAGATTCTTATTCTAAAAAGTTGGGTTAGAGAAAAAAAAAACATATTTTCTTAGTCTCGTAAACAAGACATTCGTAGATTATGTCGAAATATCGATCTCCGCGAAATAAAAGTTAATTAAACATGGTAAATATCCCGTTTTAAAAAAAATAACTTTGGAAAGTCAGTATGAATGATAGAAGGCCCCGTGCTTCAGGAGAGGAGAAAGTGTGCAAGCTAAATTCTTCATACTATTTTTTATAAGCTAGCTTCGCCCGCGTTAAATTAGATTTACAGCCGTACCCGGATTGATGATGATTATTTTTATAGCATAAGTTACTCCATATGATATCAGCTACCTGCCAGTGAAAGTCCAATAAAAATCGGCCCAGCCGTTTCATAGATTAGCCGGAACAAACAGACAGACAAAAATTGTAAAAAAGGCTATTTTGGTATATGTACCGTGTATATACATATGCATTCAATAAAAAACGGTTATTTTAATATTACAATCAGACACTCCAATTTTATTTATCTGTCTAGATGTATTTAATGAAAAGATGTCAATTGATTGATTTAATGAAATTACAAACAGACACTTCAATTTTATTTATCTGTATAGATTTTGCGTGGAATGTTAAAGAAAGAAAGAAAGAAACATTTATTCGACAAAAACAGAGACATAAGGATGTACACATGTTGATACGGAGCCTCACAAGGCTCAGTCAGTAGTTTCACCACTGTGTTTAGATTCTTATTCTAAAAAATTGGGTTAGAGAAAAAAAAAACATATTTTCTTAGTCTCGTAAACAAGACATTCGTAGATTATGTCGAAATATCGATCTCCGCGAAATAAAAGTTAATTAAACATGGTAAATATCCCGTTTAAAAAAAAATAACTTTGGAAAGTCAGTATGAATGATAGAAGGCCCCGTGCTTCAGGAGAGGAGAAAGTGTGCAAGCTAAATTCTTTATACTATTTTTTATAAGCTAGCTTCGCCCGCGTTAAATTAGATTTACAGCCGTACCCGGATTGATGATGATTATTTTTATAGCATAAGTTACTCCATATGATATCAGCTACCTGCCAGTGAAAGTCCAATAAAAATCGGCCCAGCCGTTTCATAGATTAGCCGGAACAAACAGACAGACAAAAATTGTAAAAAAGGCTATTTTGGTATATGTACCGTGTATATACATATGCATTCAATAAAAAACGGTTATTTTAATATTACAATCAGACACTCCAATTTTATTTATCTGTCTAGATGTATTTAATGAAAAGATGTCAATTGATTGATTTAATGAAATTACAAACAGACACTTCAATTTTATTTATCTGTATAGATTTTGCGTGGAATGTTAAAGAAAGAAAGAAAGAAACATTTATTCGACAAAAACAGAGACATAAGGATGTACACATGTTGATACGGAGCCTCACAAGGCTCAGTCAGTAGTTTCACCACAGTCAGGACATTACCTTCAAAAACCAGATAATCGTTTAGTGTGAAAAATGTTAGTTACAGTTATTTACATCTCACAATTATGGTATCTTCGTGAGATGTAAGTAACGGACGTGCCCGTCTCATAAACCGCTATGCAGATGGCGAACTAATCCGGCGTGCTCGTGTCAAATCTCAGCTCGTTAAAAATAACAACACTTTGTTAACTGAATAATTACTGTCGTAGTAAATTGAAAATTTGGAACGTTGAAATTTGTTTGTTTACGGGTCTACGGGTTGATGATTATTGATAGCCTAGGAGAGAAACGTTTCTCCTTGCCAATTTTTTTATATAGGCTAGAAGAGCAAGACAGTGTAATAAGTTAGTTATTTAAAAAATTTCAAGATTTTAAGGATATTGAGTTCTCCTCACCATGGTTCAGGCCTTGTCGTGGCGTTGGGGCTCAGTCGTTTAGGATGAGCCCAGCACCTTGGGCGAAGCAAATTCACCCGAGGAAGCTGCTCTTTGTACCTCTCTTGAAGAGGGGACAAAAGAGCAGGGGACAGGGGGCAAGGACCCATTGTACTGTCCTGTCATGTCCCTGACCCGACGTTGGGAGGGGTTGTTCTGTAGTGCGGGTCAACCCCTCTGTTTCTGTGGAGGTGGCGTCGGTCCCCTAAGGGACTGACTAGGCATCGAGGGCACCTCGATGGCTAGTTGTTTGCTCAACAGATACGGGGCACCTCACCAAAGGTGGCATTGGTGGCACTCGCCGGGTTTTAGTGGGTAGAGCTGCGTCCACTTACCTTACCTTTCGGACGCAACGAGTCTAATCTGGGGATGCTTCAGAGTATTTCCCGGCGTAAGGAAAAAAAGGATATTGAGTTCTGATATCTTGCGTCCCAAAAAAGGTCTGGTCAAAAGTGCTTATAAAGCTCTTATTTGTTGATGAACTATCACAGTACAGACATAAGAAGGTGGACGTAGGATCTTTAAAACTTCTTATTCGATTAGAAAATTATTTTACCAGCATAATTTATTAATTGTTTTTTTAAATTTGTATAGAATTATAGAGTGCACAATAGAATATTTCATTAATTAATTAATTTATTCATGCATTCATTCATTCAATATAAAAATGCTCCTAAGTTAACGCGGTCGAAGCTGCTGTGTACTTTATTTGTACAGGCAAAAACGAGTACACAATAAAGCTCTATATACAAGATGAAGCATTAACTAGTTACTAGTAGATGCCAGATGGTACTGATAGTTACGGTCGGCTCTGGTATGTAATGCTAAACGGATCTTGATAAGAATCTTAACGTAACAATAATACGTTGGGTTGAACGATTTGAGAAATTGTTAAGATTTAGGAACAGATATGATAGCTTTGTAAAGGGGCGCCTAAAATGCGTTTTATAGTGTAAACTGTAGAAAGACATAATCAAGTCACTTGATGGTAAGAGGTCATCTTCGCCTTCTTTCTTAAAACTAGATGCAGGATGATATTGATGATGAAGTAATATAGTCTGTAGTCTGTACTCTCCAGTCCAGAATACAGGAGAATTGTTTAGCAAAAAATACTAAACTAAATTTATGATAGACACAAATGGAAGACAATTTTATATATAACTAAGTACAGCGCCATCTAGTGCTGGATAGAAAAACTTATCTAATTTAATCTGATAGTAATTGCGCCAGCAATGTTTTGAGACACTAAAAGGTATATACAGATTTTTTTTATCGCAGGGAAATCCTTATGGATGCAGCCAGGATCTTCGGGTACATCCTGACCCAATGTGGGACTCGCACTTGGGAGTGCCCCCCCTAACTAAAACCACTGCGAGCGCCTTCAGCCGCTTTTTGAGGGTCCCGGATATGCAGGCAACAGACAGGATCACCTCAGCAACAGGCTGGCCCCGGCGAAGGCCAGACTACTCCTCGTAGCCCCCCTACGGGGGGCTCCTCTTCACCTGCCTACCTGTGGAAGACTGCATAACAATAGTAAGAAGAAAGTTAAGGGAAAATGACATACCAATGGAATATGCTGACCTTTTGGAACATTGCCTTACATCTGGCAATATGTTGTGGAATAGTTATTTCTACAAGCAAGTAGATGGAGTGGCCATGGGCTCACCAGTATCCCATGTTGTTGCCGACATATTTATGGAGGACTTCGAGGAGACTGCTCTGCGAACTTCGCCCATAACACCCAGGTTCTACAAGCGGTATGTAGATGATACTTTCACAATATTACCATCTGACAAAGTGACCATATTCCTAGACCATCTTAATTCCATTAATTCAAAAATTCAATTCACAATGGAATTAGAAGCAAATAATTCTCTAGCCTTCTTAGATGTATTAGTGATCCGTAATCCCAACAATACCTTAAGCCATACAGTGTATAGGAAGCATACTCATACGGATAAGTACCTAAACGGCGAATCTCACCACCATCCAACACAGTTAGCTACCGTGGGTAAATCTTTGTTTCAGAGAGCACAAGGGATCTGTGATGAGCAACACCTGGCAACCGAGCTTCAACACGTTAAGCAAGTACTGCGAGACAACAAGCTTCGGGTGCCGCGTCTTCATCACCGTGACCGCGTGAAAGCAGCCACTGTTGAGCGAGTACCTGCTGTGCTACCATTTATGAAAGGAGTCACTGACAAGATTGGCTATATCCTAAAGCGAGCTTCCATCAAAACCTTTTTCAAGCCGCCAAAAAAGATAGGTCAATTCTTACCATCTGTCAAGTGTCATATACCCTTACAATATGCAGGAGTATACAAGCTTGATTGCGACTGTGGTCTCTCTTATATAGGCCAAACAAAAAGATCTATTAAAACTCGCGTCAAAGAACATATAGCTGATTTAAAACACCGTCGCTACACTAAGTCTGCCATCTGTGAACATAGTCTTGACAAAGCTCGCCATTATATCAGATTTGATAAACCACAAGTCCTCGCAAAAGAACACCGATTCCAACCAAGGATGATCCGTGAGGCTATTGAAATTAAAAAACATCCTAATTTCAATAGAGAAGAAGGCTGGCTCTTACCACCTGCTTGGGATCCCATTATTAATATTATCAAATCAAAATCCAAGCATAATATGTCACAGATTAAAGATACAGTTAGCACTTTCTGCGTAGATAGGACTAACCAAAATATTGATGTATCATAGGGTAGTTTCGAATAACTTTGTAACATTAGGACGTATGACACCTCAGTCCTCCCGTGACCATGGTTGCTGTAAAGTATCCGAAACGTCGGGCTTGTAAAAATCTTAATAAACCGCGATAAAATCCGTAAAAAAGTGTTTCATTACTTTAGGTTATCACGTCATCTTTTTTTGCTGAAAATTTACTAATAAAAAATCCGCGGTTTACGCGTTTCTCAATTGAAGCAAAGAACTTTTTTTGAAGAAGATTTGGGACATCTATAAAAACTCTTCAGTTCTATAATATTAGTGTAGCATAATTTTACTCAATTTCCTTATACAAAGACACTCGGAACAAAATAACTTACTACATACATTAATTAAAAAATTACATGCAGACTAAAAAAATACTTTCTCGTTTCTCATGCCCGAAAACTCACAGTCACGAAATGGCGAGCGAGACGCACATATTTGTGTTGTGTGTGAGCGACAGAGAGAGAGCACACAAGTTCCTTCCCACGATGTTTATGATATATTTTTAAGTACAACCATTACCGATCCCATCAAACCGGTCTCAAATCGCTTTATTATGACCTCTAATGCTCCATTGTGGTACTCCTGAGTAGAGTTCCTCAATCAGGATCGAGTGATCACTCTCCACGGTGTTGCAAGTGGGAGGGAAGCATTTATAAGCAGTAGAGCAGTGTTTTTTAATCTGTGGGTCGCTACCCCCCCGGGGTGGGGGTCACCAAGCGTTGCTCGGGGGGTCGCGGGAGTTAAACAAAGAAAAAAAAGGAAAAGAAAAATACAGTAAGCCCCTAGTTTATTTATAAAAAAATATCACAATAGAATAATAATAATAATATGTTGGGACAACATACGCGGCCATCCGATCCCAAACTAGGCAGAGCCTGTTCTTATGGTAACCAGACAACTGATATATACTTATATATTTCTAAATACATACATATTATAGATAAACTACACCCAGACACAGAACAAATGATCATACTCATCATACAAACATCTGTCCTGGGTGGGGATCGAACCCACGACCTTCTGGTTCAGTCAGGGTCACTAACCACTAGACCAACAGGCCAGTCAAATCTTTATATAGTCTAATTTTTTTGCTGTGTATGGTCCAAGGGGGTCGCCAGAAATTTTGAACCTGTAAAGAGGTCGCGTTTATAAAGATTGAAAAAGACTGCAGTGAAGGAACATGGTATGGTTAATGTCAAGAACAAGTTCTGCTGGAATTGGCCCAACGAGCATTGCCTATCCTATACACATGACGAGGTCTCGGTGACAGTAATTACAGTTTGCTGTAATTCGTGGAAGATCGTTTGTTACGACCTAATCTTCGTAATGCCTCGTCATAGAGCTCATAATCGAATAGACTAGTATTGTGAGCCATACAATTCCGAAACTTTTCAGTGATTTGTCACTGACACAATAGTAATTCAACCATCAATCATCCATCAATGGCCATCAGTCGGCGAATCAGAGCGCAGAATGCAGCGTCGCAGCACAAATTTGGCGGATTTTTTTTTCGTACCAAACACAGTCCACCAGTCTCATTTGGAAAAATTGGTACCGAATACGCTATCCGAATTGTTGAAAAATATTTATTTCAGAAGTGACTATTTTTTCATTATCTATCTATATATATAGGAGCTGTTCGATTGACTCATCACGATATCTCTGGAACTACAAGACTTAGAGACTTGAAATTTCGTAGGAATATTACTTTTGCCATGTAGAGGTCAACTAAGAACGGATTTTAATAAATTCCTCCCCATCCCCCTTTGACAGAACGAAGTCTGTGCGGGTAGCTACATATAAACACACATTCATTAACTATTTTACTGGCATGCAAATTACTACTTCTATCAGAATTCAAACCTCTGACCCTTGCAAGTGCTACTTCACCAGTCCTTAACCATCTGATAAGAATGAAGTTCTAGATATTTGTTGATTATTCATAAGTTGACAATACAAGGAAAATTGATTTATATGCGTCATGGTATGACTATACTGTTATCTAAGCATCAATATACGACGGACAGGTGATTCGTTCTGCACGTGAAGGTCGGTTTGATACCAAGGGATATATTGAATGTAATGTGTGGTACCCATAACACAATTTTAGAAACACGAAATTACGCGGATAACGTTAACGTGGTGCAATTGTTCGTAGATATTTATTTATTTGAAAGTCAAAATCATTTAATCAAATGGGCTTAAAACACTTTTGTAGGTCAATTAAAAATCTACTGATTCTACATCCATTCGTAAGGGGCTATCTCAACCAGAACTTGCAAGAAACCCGTCGCTTTGAATTTTTTTAAACTGCCAGTTTTACAAAATCTGGTTTCTATACTTCTTTGTCGTTTATTTCGTTATCATAACCCGATATTACTGTCAATAAGCCTTTCTGGCACAAAAGAAAGTGCTGAGTGCACATAAGGAACTCTCTCCCGAGCGCATAGGCCTCTACTAACGAATTTCAAGATACTACACCTATGTGTATCTACCAAATACTTTGTTTGAACTATGATATTGCCTATAATTAATGTTAATTACTTATATCCAGTTATGCGCATTGCAAAGGTTATTAAATATATTATGCAATACTTAGTTTTTATGATATTTATTCGTCTGAGAGAACGTGATAATAACATAGATTTTTTTCCTTCTTCTTCAATTACTTACTTAGTTCTATGCATTGAAAATGTCACATGATAATTATATTAACCTTTTAAATCATAATATACATAATCTTTATAAACCAAACCACATCACGATTTGCTGGTAGTTACCAAAGCGAACAAAGAAAGTTGGCCCTAGAAAGGAACCTTGAGATATTCCACGATATATCATAATTATCAGCCCTTTGTTGTTAGTAGTTAGATGTTCTGTAACACTGATATAAATCAAATATGAGTTTAGTCTAGTAGTTTTTAGTTTAGTTTAACTTTTTTGCTGTCACGAGATGGACTAACAATCCTACTTTTTACATTGGCACGTCATTTGGCGCTTAGTTAGGCTTAAATTTTATATCAGACTAGATCTAATACTCACTTCTGCTGCTAAAACTCTTCTACAACCAGGATATATAGCGGTTACCACCAAATTGCTCCTTCATACAATCCCTGTTGTAAACTGCCTTTGGCCCCACAATGAAAAATTACGTTTTCAACTCTTAAAATATGATTTAAACCAAAAGGTTCGTAAGGAATAGTCTTCTCTCATTATAATCGTTAAGGTTGACATGCTTGGACCATCATAGTCTACTACATATATCATAGTATATAGGTCTCTTTTTTCTGGAAATTCTTTTTTTCTAAAACTTACTATGATTTTTTTCTCTTAATCTTGCAGATAGGTTTTACATTAATTGCTCTAGTTTCACCTGCTCCAAATAAATAAAAAACTACTTCCACAACATAATTAATAGCCTTTTAATCTTCCTCAGTAATTATTAGTCCGTCAAATGCATAATTTTTTCAAATCTAATTGGATTGATCGTTCTGAAAATTACCAACGAAACAAACTCTTCACTATTTTCTTTTATTATAGTTATAGAAATAATGTAATTAATCCGTATATTAGTATCAGATATTTACGACGAACCGTCTTACCGTAAGCAAGATTGAGCGTTAACGAGTACCTGCTTACAAGACTGGCCCTTAAGGAAAACCTGTATGACGTCTCCGTTGCCTTGAAACAAAAAAATAGGTATCTGTGTCACTATATAGGATATATTATATACATTGCAGCGGTTTAACCATTTCTTGGGGTTATTTTCTTTATGACAGGTTTCTCTAGAGCCATTTCTGGAAGATTCTTTTATCAATTTATTTTAATAAAAGTTTTTTTTTTCAGATTGTTTTTGAGGATTACCAATAAGTTTCCCTAGCTGTTAATAAAATATTTTTTATAAGTTATTTAATTATTTTGAAGTTTTATTTTTTAGTTAGTTCAATCTCGCACCAGAATTTTCTTTCTGGAACATTCCGTCATCAAGGTATTTTAATGAATAATTACACTAATGAAAGACAATTTTGAAGAACATTCTATTATCAAAGTAAAATAGTCTTGAACCATACGACCTTTTAAATTTCAATGTTAGTTTTCTCTAGCGCCATTTCTACAACATTCTATGATTAATTTCAACGAATCCTAAACCTTATAACTTTTATACGGGATTGTCTGATATTGGTTTGGTTTTTTGCGTGTTAAAAGAAGCCGTGAAGCCTTTCGAGTCGAATGCCTTTCCGGAGTCATCGCGGAAGGGACGTCATTTGATGCGCACGATTTGGACGATGTTAAGCGATAACGTACTAGCCAAGACATAATTTTTATCAATGAATTTTACTTCATTTCTATATGAGATACCAAAAGTGTTTGTTATAAGATTATTATAATTTTCCCATTCAAAGTTAATTCTAAAAATGAAATAATTAATCCATTAAAATTTATTTTTAATATAAAAAAACAGCAATTCTTTTCTTTTCTAATAGAAATTTGTATCTTGTTGTTGGAAGGGAATCTGGTTATTAGTTATTATAGTTATGTATTATTTTACTAACGAATCTATCGCGATTGATAACTTAGTTAACTACGTAACAAAAGTACATAAGCCCATTACCATTTTAGTTACTTCAGTGTTTAATTAGGAAATTATAACATGACGTAGTGGTTTTAGAAAAAGGCAAAATAAGCATGCATTTAATGTTTTTCTTTATCATCAACACTATAAAACTTTATTCTGACCCATGTTGTACATAAGCCTCTTTTGATAAACACGGTGGGTACCGATCCTCCGCTATTGCGGGGAATTTCCACCCAAACAAAAGGCCGGCAACTACACGGATATCATCATCAGAACTGGTTAGTTGTCGAACTACCCTCCGTCGTCGATCGTAGCCTCCAGTTAGTGGAACTCACCTATCTCACCGGAATCGCTTCTCGGAAAGCATTATATTTTAATATTCTAAGAAAATCAGAACCAGTTTAATAGGTTTCATACACTTCATTCATTTCATAGGTTTCATTCACTTCATAGGTTTCATAGACTTTACATTTTTTTGTAAATGAACAAAATATTTTGATTCCATAGCGTTTCACACATCCACAAGCGTCCGTTTAGTGTCGGTTGGCGCGAAAACAGGCACAAGTGGCAGTCTTACCGACGCACGACCGTCGAGCGCATGCGTTTTCCGCGTGTTTAGTATTACGTTGCTATGGTGATACGATATATGTGAAAATACGTAAATAATACAAAATACAGATAAGGAATAACCATCAGTGATTGTGTATTGTTTTTTTTTGTTCTGTTTTAAACTATGGTAAGTGTAAGTTTTATAACAAGTCGGTTAAAAACAATAATTACGCTTCAAATTCGGCTCGGAAATTTAGAACAAATAGGTAATTGGATTATAAAAATGCTATTGTAATTATGTTGTGATTTTGGTTTTTATGTTAATGGGTAACAAATTAATTCCAATAATTATATGAAAAACTAAGTTCTTGGTTCTCTTTTAAACTTTAAACTTGGAACTCTTTTAATTTACCAAAGATAGAGCCTCTTTCAAATAATCAAATCCTATTTGGTTTCTTGAAGTATTTTCCTTAAGCGTCTAGGTAAGTGAAACAAAAAAGTATTTGTTTCAAATTTTTTTAAATACACTGGCCTCCAAAAAAATCGACCCATCTACATTTTTTCGCAAAAAACATGTTACATCATGTCTTTTCATCGCAATCTATTGACAATTTTATTACTGATTTATTAAAAGTGTTATTATAAGGGGGAAAAAATAGAAATAAGACGAGAAAAAATGGGTTTGTAAGTTAAATATGAAAGGATATTAATTAATACGCATTTTTAACAATATTTTTAACTTTACTGTGACAACTGATAAGTGATATTGATTGTCTTTCTTGAATTTTGTTGTTTAAACCTTACTATAATATGGGATGTTTCCTCCTCTTGCCTTGATCACTGCTGCATACACCTATGAAGGGATCGATAAGCTTTTCAATGTGTTCTTGTGGAGTCTGCTCCCATGATTCCGTGAACGCGGCTTCCAATTGATCCAACACATCTGGAACTAGATTTTGGGCTCTGATTTTTTGTTTTATCTGGACCCAGAGGTTCTCTATCGGAATTAAGTTTGGACTTTTGGCTGGTCACTGAATGACTGGTATTCTAACCTTCCGAAGATCAGCAACGTGAGATCTAGAATTGTCGTACAAAGGTTTGAAATTTTCCAGCATGGGGCATCACATGAAGTTCCAGAATGTCCTTTATGTAACTTTCAGCATTAATAACACGATTACGGAAGAACACCAGCTGAGTGCGTTCCGTCAAAGATATGCCTTCTCATGAAATTGTAGAGCCTCCAACAAATCGGATTGTTCGTCTAATGTAACACTGAGCACCGCAGATTTCCTATCCTTCACATGACGTTACGACGTCCTTCAAAGCCTACAAGCTAGCCTACAAGAGACATTCTATTTTCATTATTGAAGAGTACTGTATCCCATTGGCCTACAGTCCAATTAAGGTACTGACAAGCAAAGTCTAATCTCCCTTGCCATTGAAATGCAGTGAGTTTAGGTCCCGTTGCTGGCTTGTGTATTGTGTCGATTTTTTTGGCAGCCAGTGTATTTTAATCCACCTAATTCGTAAAGTGTTCATTGTTTTGATATTATGACATTTATTGATTTATAGTCTTCGGTTAGATATTCTTCTACTAACTTTGCTATTAAGTGAGTTAAGCTTGCTAAAATTTTTAGGATTAAGGTAAAGGTTAGGTTAGGTTAAATCATGAATGTGTCTAAGGATTATTAACAGGATTGAAGCATTCTTTCTGTGGCCGTAGGGGTATTTACCGTGGTCATAGTTCAAAATCTAAGCTTCGTCGTTTGGGAGACTCTACAGATAAATAAGATAAAAACCACTATAGATATATTTTTGATATTAACAAATTGTAACATGTACCTAAGATATTACGTCAAAGAAAGAATTTTGTCACCGCCAGCAAATACTGACCTCGAAATGCTTGTATATTATAGTGTTGATGATTAATTTAATGTTAGATTCAAATCGTCAAGTTACCTGTAGTGTAACTTATAAGGATAATATACAAGGTAAATATAACAGATATGTGCACATGTTTCGTTAGCACAGTATTCAATAGGCATTTACTAGTGACCGACCGAAAGATCGGTTTCGGCCAGTTCCCGCCATGAAATTAAGTTGCTGGCTTAGATACGGTTTCGGCGAAAAAATGGCCGATGCTTTCGTTTTTGGTCGGTTTTCTTTTTTTTCTGGTTGTCCTGTCTTTCTAGCATAGCATATATGTTTTGCAGCTGAAATAAGTAGGCTGCAGCCTGTAATACGGACGAGCAGGTACAAAGCGCATGTTATTTGTGTATTTATGTTTTATTTTTAAACCAAGAGAACATCAAAAGATTGTCATATATCTTATATATATATATATATATATATATATATATATATATATATATATATATAAGGTCTTTACCTATGAAATTGCCGTTTTGTATGAAAAAAAATTAAACGAATTTCTTTCATGTATTTTTTTATTTGCAATAATCGAAGTAATCACCCATGCAATCAATGCATCTTTGCCAACGCAGTGGCAGTTTATTTTTATCCCGCCAAGAAGTTATCCAAATTCTGGAAAAAGTAGTAGTCTGTAGGCGCAAGGTCAGAGTAGGACGGACGACGGAGAACTTCCAACCCCAGTTCTTGCAACTTGGAGACCGTCTGCTGTGCAGTATAAGGTCGCGCTTGTCGTGCAGGAGCAGCGGAGACGAGCGATTGACCAATGCTGGTTGGGGATGTGCCAGCTTATACATCATTGTGTTCAGTTCTTCACAGTACACATCTGCAGTAATACTCACCCCGTTTGGTAAGAAGCTGTGATGAATCACACCGGCGCTAAACACCAACCAAACAGTGACCATCACTTTTGTAGGGGCAAGTTTTCGTTTGGGGCATTGTTTAGGTGCTGAACCAGGATCCAACCAACTTCCTGAGTGCTTGCGGTTATCAAACAGACTCTATTTTTCATCGCAGGTAACAATGAGGTTCAAAATTCATTCATTTGTGTGTCTGTTGAGCAACTGTGCAAGGGACGTCTCGACGCGTACTTCGCGCTGGCAATCATTGAGTTCGTGGGGCACCCATTTGTCAAGCTTTTTTACCTTGCCAATTTGACGCAAATGGACCAATATTGTTTTGACGTTAACGTCGAAAGCTGCTGCTAATTCTGCCGTAGATTGTGTGTCATCAGCTTCCACAATCGCCTTTAATTCGTCATTGTCGACCAAAGTCTTTGGACGACCGCAAGGTTAATTTTTCAGGTAGAAATTTCCAGAACGGAAGCGAACAAACCAATACCAGGTGGTGCGTTGGTTTGTAGTGTTAGCTCCGTAAACGTCGTTGATGTTGCGTGCCGCTTGTGCCGCGTTGCTGCCACGACGGTACTCATATTCCATAATTACTCGAATTTTTAACGTACTTATCCATGATGACGAAAAAGATTGAAATGCGATGAAAATGTAACACTAATCAATAAACAAATGACTACTTTTGGAAAAATAATTCCATGTTTTTAAAATAAAATTAATTTTAAATTAAAATTCTTAGCCAAACAAAAATTCTTTTTGATTTGAAATGGAATATACGGAGGTTTTGAGAACAGTTATTTTTGGTTGCAGGCAAACCGACAGTCAATTTGACGTTTAAAGGTCAACGTCACAAACATGGTCAAAGTCATGGCAAAGAGTTTAGACCCTAGTCCCATGTGCCTCCATGCGTCCTCTCTATCTTTATCTATCTTGTAAGAAGATGCTAAATTGACTCTATCTACTTAGTGCTATTATTTATTATATCTGACACTAATTGTTTTCTAATGTTTGCGCGAATTTCTGTATCTTTACTTACTGTAAAGTATCCGAAACGTAGGGCTTGTAAAAATCTTAATAAACCTCGATAAAATCCGTAAAAATTGTTTCATTATAATATCTGACACTTTTTACGCGGTGAATTTTTTTGCACATTCCATATCCCGATAGGAAACCAGCGGTTATGTGGACTATGCTTTGATTTTTGGAATCCTTACCCATTAGCGACCATGCCATCGGCCGCCATAATTGAGGGTATGTCAACAACAGGGCATTTCATCTACCCGAGGAGGGTATTTGCGAAACAAGGAAATTTGGAAGGAATATGCAATATCATCCACTTATGCAGACGGTAAAAGAGCATTTCTTTTTTCTAATATAATAGGCGTGTATGTGGGACTCGCTGCGCCCCAGGGGTGGTAAGTGATCGCATCTCTACCCACTCACTAAAACCCGGTGAGTGCCACCAATGCCGCCTTTGGTGAGGTGCCTCGGATCTAGTAAACAAACAGGGCACCTCGACGGCTAGTCAGTCCCCCAAGGGACCGACGCCGACTCCACCGAGGGGTTGTCCTGCACCACAGAACAACCCCTCCCAACGTCGGGACAGTACAATGGGGTGAGGTTCCCATCCTCGCCCCTTGCCCCCTGCTCTTTTGTCCCCTATTCTTATAAGAGAGGTACAAAGAGCCCGCCGGGTCAATTAGCTTCGCCCAAGGTGCTGGGCTCACCCTAGGCTACTGAGCCCCACTGCCACGTCAAGGCCTGAACCATGGTGGGGAAGTCTATGACTTGTAATATAATATGTTATTGTACACACAGCCAACATATTTTTGTTTGTTTTGCACTATGGACTTACTACGTGACTGTTAATTTGGTACTATTCTATAATATATAACTCAAATTATAGTTTAAAAAACTAAAAAAACACGCTTTAATAGCAAACTGACTAAAACTTTGAATTTTTTTTTATATAAGAATTAAATGGAGTAAAAAAATGATATTATTTAAAAAAACGTGGGGTGCTCGATACTCAGCTCGAAAGCTATTTCTAGAAGTGAAGTTAGTAAACAAATGTAGTAAAAAACTAGACTAACTAAACTTTTTGCTCCTAATTCCTAAACTGATTTAGATATTTGGAAAGAATACACTTTAGTCTGATGAAGGATAAATGAGTATATTTTTATATTAGTTGGATTGGGTCGAGTTATCCCGCTCTTTCCGAAACAGAGCGAATCTGTTGTACAGAAGAAAGACGCGCTGTACTGTCCATCCATAGACCTTATAACCGAAATAGAGCAGTAATGTTTGTGCTCTGTATTAAAAGAAATTCCGCCAAAGTGCTGCTGCGCCGGTTCTGCGTTCTGATTGGCCGACTGATGGCTTTTGATGGATGATTGGCCGATGGCGTACACACAGATCACTGGTTGGTTGAATTTACGTCAGTGACAAATCACTGACCGGTTTCGGAATTTTAAGGCTCACATTACTATTATATCGGGTTCTATGCTCAATGTGCCGTCACTGCCATCAGTAAAATAATATTAGAATTAAGATAGTAATAAATATGAAGAATTACACCATGACAGTCCAGCTCATTTAATAAACACTTCCTTTATTACAGACGTAGGTATATTATGTTCATTATAAAGATTGCCTGCACTTGGTGGAATTCGAATCCATCGCCACTCCGTATACCCAATAATCAGATCTCCGTCAAAAAAAAATCAGTCTACAACACAAACTAGAAGCCAACTTATTTCTAAAACGCCATCTACATTATTTTTTTTAAACTAAAAGATTCACGTATCAGCAGGGTTCTTGTCTGACCCGTTTTAAAAATGGAGAGTTATGGGTAATGAAGTAACATCACAATTCAAACCGGTAACCTAGTTTTGGTGGTAAAGTAAAAAGTAGAGCACGCGTTGTCAATATTTACAAAAGAGTAATTCTATCGATTGCACGTTTCGCAACCTACCTAAATGTACAAGGTATTGCCACACAATATTGATTGCTCAGCGAGGCGGTTATGAGCGAATTCTGCTTGTGGTCTTCTATAACATAAAATAAAAAGCTTTGATTCACCCTCTCACTCTTTGGATGGCTTGGCGATTATTGCATTACTACATGAATTGACTTCTGTCTTGTGCAAAATTTGGAAACCTTCACTACCAACGTCATAAGCACACACCCAAAAAATATATATTACAACAATAATGCAAAAAAATGTAAATGTTGCAACAGCTACTTATCTCCGTCTTGTTTGCCCGTGTTAACTTACATTTTCAACATATTTTCACACAAACAATTAGTCATTTTTCCATACAAAGGCAGAACAGTAATTACTGCAATATTTGACGCTGACCATGAAAAACTAAGTATAATATTAATTGATCTTATCGTTATCTATGTCGGTATGTACCCAAAATCGTAAAAAAATATACTGTTAAAAAATACAAGCTTCTAAACTTTCGTATTTCAGCACGGATTTTAGCCCAACTTTGGGCAAAAATAAATAGTATACGGAGCACAAAAGCTCAAAAATAAAGCCCGTACAGACATAGTTTAGTTATTCAAAAAAAAAAAAATATATTTAAAAAGATACACTTATTAGTTTTTCTAAAAGTTTATATAACTGTTTTGCTAAAAGGACATTTTAGGAATTAATCATTGTGCATTTCATTCTAGCACACATGGTCGCGCACTATGTCAGGTGAGATAGCATTCATTTAGTTAGAGTTTGCGCCGTCCACGTCGACTTGTTCAACCTTAAATTTTCAACACATTTTCACACAAACTTTGCCTACTTTTGCTTATGAAATGTCTCTGCTAATTTTTTTTTTTTTAATTCAATCAGCGATTTTGCCAATAGCTAACCGACATATAAATTCGTAAGTATGTGTAAATAATGATTGAAGAAATATTCACGAAGCCCGTAGTCCGGCGTCACGATTGTGCACTCGCCAGAACGACGCACTTGACTGGTTTCAGCGTATCCTTGAACTTGCAGTGCACTACGGGTTTCATATAACCTTATTACTTAAATGTAGCGCCGTCATTACTGTGGGTCTTCGATTCTCGGACTTGTCGCGTTTACGGACTTCGTAGTCTGTAAGTTTTTGAATTTCGAACTTACCGCGTTTTCACGCACGGATTTCGTTTTTGAATTTCGAATTAGCACTTTTTACGCTGTGAAGTGAGATTGTTAATTGTTATTAGTATGTGGTCAGTGGTGTGAAATTGTATATATAATAATGTGTTAATTGGACATGGTTTAATCGACGATTTCGACAAGTCATGGTATATAATAATATACCTATAATATGTACCTACAATAGGAAATTGAGATAATTAAAGTTCTTGGGCTTTCGTGATATTTGATCTTAGCATTTGATATAAAATATTTTTCATCCAGTTTTCGTTGAATCAAATCAAACCGATCTATTGCCGTCAAATAAAATAATTAAAAATAAATTATTATAAAATAAACCTAATTCATGCTATTCTATTTTCGAGGATACATTTTTAAAGTTCAAATCCTTTTTATATCATTGAAAAACGTTAATCGTGTTAGTTCCGCGCTTGGAATTTAAATTGAAGTGTTTTCCGTGTTTGAAATTGAAAAAAAAAGAATCGTCTATATAAAGTTAAGGTCATAATGAAATAGTTTTTTTTATTATGCTATTAAAGTTACAATTTAACTTTCTACAAGTAGAATTTCCTTAGATCTTGTTCTAAACTATAAGTATTGGCACAGGTAGGTATTGGTAAAATATTTCATGTTTATTGTGAACATATCGATGAGTCCCTTAAATTAACATGAAGGAACGAGAGAGAAGTGATTAAATATTTTTAAATACTAATAATAACATAAGTAAATGGTCAATGTAATTTATGTAACCATATGTAACATACCTTTTCTTTTCTTTTTCGCCGGGAAATGCTCTTGTGTATCCCACGGGGGAGGAGGGACTTCCCGGGCGGGTATGTGGAACTCGCTACGCCCGAAAGATGGTAAGGTCGACGCAGCTCTATCCACTAAAACCCGGCGAGTGCCACCAATGCCGCTTTTGGTGAGGTGCTTCGGATCAGTTGAGTAACAGGGCACCTCGACGGCTAATCAGTCCACAATTCGCTTTGCCCAGGGTGCTGGGCTCACCCTGGGCTACTGAGCCCCACCGCCACGACAAGGCTTGAACCATTGTCAGGTGCTTAGTCTTACTTTGTCAGACAATTCTCATTTTCATGCTTTCCTGAGTAAAATGGTTTCGGTAATTACAAGACAGGAAGCGCTTTTCTCTAAAACTCAACTGAATCTTCGTAGCTAGAAGAAATAAGCAGGATCTACTCGTGTAGATGCACAAAGTCCCACAAGTCAACCAATAATAACATAATATCTCTAAAATACCATGTTACCAAACCCGCCACGAACTCGACTCACGCTTGTCTTTTGTTACCCAATACAATATAATCGTATGTAATCGATTTTACCTTCAATACTTTTCTATTTGTTCAAATTACCGGTCAATGGCACATTAACAATAATAACATAATTGTTCCAATTACGATTTTCAGATATGGCAACACTTTACGCAATACACTTGTAACCTATTTGTGTCGTGCGAGTATTTAGGGTTTTGGTTATATGTATATGTACAGATAGTAGGTTCAAGTACACGAATTATAAAATTTTGTTATGTTTTGCTGTACAGAGTTTGTAGCCTGAAGGTTCTAGTACAAGAAAATACATCAACATCATGGGGTGCCATCTTCATATTGAAGTTTGGAGGTCAGCTTTCGGTACTCCGTCCGATCATGTGGTAACTTAGTCCGGTCCAGTCCTTGATGTCGTTAAACCACTTTCGGCTTGGTCTTCCTGGTGGATTTCTACCCGGTATATTGCTCTCGAGGATTGTCCGTAGATATTCGAAGACGACTCTTTGCAAGTGTCCAAAGAAGGCCACTTTTCTTTGCGGTTTCGTTTGCGGTTTGTTCGTTGCATGACGTTCGAAGTAAAAGTGGTCCACGTTATTTAGAACATTTTTGGAAGAATCCACGTTTCAAACGCTTGCTTTTGTATGTGTCCTTCCTTAGAACCCATGTTTTGTAGCCGTACAAGAGCGTGGACAAACGTAACGTTTCATAACCCGGAATCTAAGGTCGAAGAAAATACATAGTACATATAATATAAAGAATTATGTGATGCAAAAGATATATGTTGAGGACTTCAAAAACATTTTAGCTGGCTTCGGCTAGATTTTGAGCGCTCTATTCCTATGTATTGTACCTAGTTGTAGAGACTCGCAAAAGAACTTTGTGTATATTTTTTTATTTGGTGACAAACTTTATATATTTCCAAGTACAGTCGCAGGAAATACAACTACCTATAAACATATTCCATGTTCGTAGACAATACATACTATAAAATGAATAACAATGAAACAGGCTGTATTATGTATTATATCATAATGTTAAAATAATTTTTGACCTTTGGGTATGAATTTTATGATAAAAAAAAAAACAATTCCAAGTTCAAAATTAAATTATTCCAATTTACATTCTCGAATGTTCCATGTTCCAAACATCTGTAATCGGCCATTTTGTCATTTTATACAAATGTTGTTGTATCATTCCGATGTAATAATAGACCATCGTAATGGATCTCGAAAACCCGTTTTTGACATCTAGTTTAGTAGGTACGTCTTTGTTTTTTTATTTACTGCTTGATGCTTAGGGCAGGAATAAGTGTATATAAATTAAACGCTTACTTATGAAATATTTTACTTATGACTATTATTATCTATCATATATCACCTGTAATGACTAAGGCCCACGATTTTGCTTGCAAGGAATTAGTGGGAACCTCAGTGGGAACATGTAGATTGTGACATACGTGATGTTAACGACTACTTACCTAGTTGAAATCTACAGAATTGAAATTATTTTTTTATTATTTTATTTTGGTGTTTTCTTTTAAATTTTAGGGCAATATATCTTTAAATATACTTAATACTACCTACTTACTTTTCAAAACATATTTATAAAGGCCAGGTCATTTCAAAGTAAAATTTTAAACAATAATATTTTTTTACTCTCAATTATTTTTACGAACTATTTATTATAAGCATACGAAAATTATTATATTCGAAGTTTGCAATTATTTTATAGTAGTAACAGTATCTGTTCAGTAATTTCGCTTCATCACATATCGTCCCTGTGGCGCAGAGGATAGCGCGTTGGACTTCTAATCCAAAGGTCGTGGGTTCGATCCCCACCAGGGATGCATTAATTCTTTTTTGTTTTTTTAATTTGTTTTTATCAAAAAATAATATATATACTTTCCTGTAAAAACATATAAGCTAATTATAACTTTTTTTAACAAATTGTTTAAGTTCTATTTTATTGTATAAGTCTTAATTTTCTCCTTGTCTATTATATATGATATATTGATAAGTTAATAGGTCATCAGTTGACTAAGTAATATGAAATATACATATTATACATGTTATAGAGAGCAAGAATTTAAATCTTTGATAGAAAGTTAATCTAATCCAGCTGTGGATGAGGAATGTCTAAAAGAAACTGTCATTAATATTCAAATAAATGTACAGCCAATAAATTAAATATTTTTTACAATTTCATTAGTGTTTTTTTCCAAATTACAAAGATGATTATATTTTTTTCTTACTTACATTATATGTCTACAAAATTATAAAAAATATAGGTAAACATATTCATATGTTAAACTGAATGTTATTAAAATATGACCATAATATCATAGGTTTGACCCGTGTAATTCCCGTTCCCGGGATGAAATGTCGCAAATGTTTTTTTTTCCTTTACGTTGCTTCTTATACTTCCCACTGACATAGAATTATAAAAATTGGTTTTGGTTTTAATTGCACACACAAATAGACAGACGGACGGACAACAAAATGATCGTATAAGGGTTATGTCGTTATGTCATTTTAAGAAAGCCTAAAAATCCATAAAAATTGCATTTTTTTAATATCTACTATATTTCCTTATGATTCGTTTACATGACCTCGTAAGAGCGGCTAACAAATATGTAGGTTCTTAGGCTATCAAACTCATAAATTAGCCATGTTCGAAGTACGTGTTGAGTTTAAAGTTCACGGTCGAAACTGTTGTTTTGTTACATTTTTATATTTGTAGATGTACTTGGTTTTTGTGGTTTTGTAGTATTTATTGGATTCTTACATAATTTCTGTGTATATGTAATAGTTGGTGCTTTGCCCAGGCTCTGTACAAATAGTTCAATGCTTAATATCTGATAAATCAAGCTTTCTTTTCCACCCCACCAAGGTACAAGCCTTGCCAAAGAAGAAAGCTTTAACATACAGTTTATGTTTGTTAAACTGCTTAATGTTGTGCTCAATTACTCTGGTATAGGGTATTATTCCAATGTTGTCCTTAATTAATAATAATTGCTCTGGTATAATAGGATAATAAATATCACACCTTGGGATTAAGCTATAAGATTTCATTTAAAAAATGTATAAATTATTTTTACACTAGAGCAACCCGTTTTATTCTTGTTTTCATACGGAGAGCCTGCACTCCAAAAGTGTATTTTGGAGCTGTTTTTATTTGTACATTTATTTGATGTGTTTCAGTTTAATAAGATTGTATTTTTTTATGTCATAGGGAGGCAACCGAGCAGTCGGAGCTTTATGGTGACTACCGACGCCTGTAAACATCCGCACAACCAAAAGTTATGCAGATGCGTTGCCCTCCTTTTCCCTATCCCCCCAATGGGCCACCGAATAGCTTTATTATCATAATTATTAACCGGTTTCCGTACACTACTGTAAGTATACCTCTTTCAAAGGCCAAGGCAGATCCCTGCTACTCGTATCCGTAAACGAAGGTCCTATCTAGAAAAATAATGTTTGTATAAAAACGCTTCATACAGACATCACATCTGCGATAAACGCACGCGCGTGACGTGGGGTAGTATGAGCCGAGCCACATGAGTAAATAAACGGACAGAGGCAAAGCTTCATACAACCGCGCGAATCGATTGCACTACTACAAGCGTCGTAACGCATGTGTGCGTAAGCACTCGTGGCTCGTCACGTACGAGTAGAAACCGGTCGAAACCGGTTCGACGAGTTTTCGAACGCGGGGATGTGAGTGCACGTGTTAAGTTGCTTTGTATATTTTTTCGCTTGGCGGGTATTTCGAATTATTATCACCGTTCTTAAATTTTTGTTAATTAAAAGTAAAAAGTGTCAATATTGTTGATTATACTGTGTGTATGAATCTGTGTGAACAAAAATAGAGCAAATAAAACAAATCATATTTTATAACATTGTTCTTAAATTATTGTTGATAATTAAAAGTAAAAAGTGTCAATATTGTATACTGTACTGTGTGTATGTATCTGTGTGAACAATAATAGAGCAAATAAAACAAATCATATTTTAGCTATCCCAAAGATTTCAATAGGTAAGTTGTATCTTATTATTTTATTTCTACTAATTATTATAACTTTTGTTCACTAAGTTTTTATGGATGTGCCTAAAGTCTAGTTAGGGAAACATTTGACCCGACATTAAATCTTAAATCTTAGCTAAACTTTACAGTAAAAATACAATAAGTATAGGTACAGAATACGTAATTAGCAGACGATTCCTATTCGGAATAAAAAATATTATAATAGTTATGATAAAAACTGATATGCAATGAGAGAGCTTTCCATTAGAATTTACCACTATATTAAAAGGTACAACATATTATTGCAAATAAAAAATTTAAACACAAAATATTTAGAAAAAATATTTTGTAGGTAATAAAGATAGAATATTTGCATAGATTACTACTCGATAAAAAAAATCGTTTTGTTCGTTTAATTTTATCCACGTGTGACAACCCTACCACAATAGGTAACAGTTTTACGCGTAGTATGGAAGCGCTGTCTCTGTACGTTTACTTACTCATGTGACCGAGCTCTCCGAGCCAAATCTCCTACGTCATAATATTCTTTGATTGGTTACGCAACGTACGTACATGGTCGTGTGTATTGATTTGACCTTACGGCACGACTTATCCAATTACTTTCTAGAAACTAAATGGTTGTTAGAAGGTTTTTTGGGAATTGTAGTATTTTTTACGAATTGTATAGCACTCACTGAGGTTCCATTAGACGTACTCTCCTAACATCGGCGTTTTGTTAACACATTATACTACCACTAACATACATTGACAGTGGGACTCCAATTCGAGTAACTGCGTTCTCGCAGATAGAATCTCCTACACTCTTTTAGTTCTTTTTTTTCTGCTCTGAGCCATCCCGCGGGGGAGTAGGTCTCCCCAGGCGGGTATGTGGGACTCGCTGCGTCCGACAGCTGGTAAATGGATGCAGCTCTACCCACTAAAACCCGGCGAGTGCCACCAATGCCCCCTTTGGTGAGGTACCCCGGATCTAGTATACAAACAGGGCACCTCGACGGCTACTCAGTCCCGCAAGTGACCGGAGTTTATATCCCCTCTTCTTATAAGAGGGGTACAAAGAGCCCCCGCGGCTCAATTAGCTTCGCCCAAAATTCTGGGCTCCCCTAGGCTATTGAGCCCCACTGCCACGTCAAGGCCTGAACCATGGTGGGGATCTCCTAGATTTAACTGACGTCCTCGCAGAGATCTGATTTATGTATATTTATTAATTCTGTCTCTGATGGGACGTCGTTAACCTGCATGTCAGATTAGATATAGATATGATAGCCTTTGATGGTTTATTTGCAGGGTGGCAAATATCAGGTAGGGCCAGTCAAATGGCCAAATAGGGCCATTACAAAGGTGAATTATGGCCTAATACCCTCACCTAATTTCGAGAAGACCCGCCTAGCAGTGGGACATATAAGGGTCGTGTAAGCTCTACTATACTAATCTAATATGTAAAATTCTCGTGTCACGGTGTACGTAATTAAACTCCTCCGAAATGGCTCAACCGATTCTCATGAAATTTTGTGTGCAAATCGGGTAGGTCTGAGAAACGATCAACATCTCTTTTTCATATCCCTAAATTTTAAGGTTAGTCCACCCCTTAATTTTTTATTTTTTTTATTTTTTATGATAACGATATGGCTGTAAATCTAAGCTAACGCAGGCTAAGCTGCGGGCAACAGCTAGTATAATATAATAATCCATCAGTCTGTAATTCATCATCTGTAATTAAAACCTCTGTTTCAGATGAAAACACATTTCTTATTTTCTTCCTACTATTTAAAATATCTTATGGATTTTCGTACTAGTCGATTTCTAGAGTCGTTGTTCTTAATTAATAATAGTGTTCACTTTAATTAATTAAATAATTTTACAATTTTCCTAATGAAATAAGAATTATAGAATAATTATATATCATATTTTTTGTCACAAATTAAAAATGCGATAACCCCGTGCATATGGAAATATTATGTTAATTTATTTAAAACAATTTTTTATAATGTTAACAACAAACAAAAAATATAAAATATTGTGTTGTCTTAATTAAATTTTAAATAAAATATTATGATTAATTCACTTAATTTGTATAAACTGGTACAAAAGTGCACGTTTTTAGGGTACTCTCAAAATGACAAAACAGAACCACGGAACCCTTATAAAATTGATATCTAAGAGTAATGAAATGAGGCATGACGCTAGGTTGAGACCTATATCAGCATCCCCACCAAGGTTCAAGCCTTGTTGTGGCGGTGGGCAGTAGCTTAAGGTGAACCCAATTGAACAGAGGGAGCTGCTCTTTGTACTTTTCTTATATGAAGAGCACTGTCCCGACGTTGGGGAGTGGTTGTTCTGTGGTGTGGGACGACCCCTTCGGGAGGTGGTTACCCTTGAGGGACCTTTGCTCAATAGATCCGGGGCACCTCACCAAGGGTGGCACTGGTGGCACTCGCCGGGTTTTAGTGGGTAGAGCTGCGTCCACTTACCAGCTTTCGGGCGCAGTGAGTCCCACATACCCGCCTGGGGAGACCCACCCCCCAGGCGAGATGCTTCAGAGCATTTCTCGGCGTTAAAGAAAGAAAAAAAAAAGTAAATAAAAAAAAAATAAAAAATAAAAAAAAAATAAGGATATGTCACATAATGTAAAAGTTTGATTTATTTAGTATTAAAACTGTTTTGAATGTCATTAGGTAGCTATTTTGTTTTTTTTCTTTCACGACGTTTGTGAACAATATATTTTCGAGCAATGCCTAAATATCAAACTCTGTTTGTAAAAAAACACAGTAAACAGTCCGTTTTAAACAATTATAATCAGTTCAAATGGTAAAAAAAGAATATTCGTTTGAAATCTAAAATGTTTTTGTAATGAGTCCTGGACACATACTTATAAAGAACAGCTATTTTAGCAAATAAAAAATAACAACTAAAACACAATAAATAAACTAAAAAACTTATACAATGATAAAAATCAATGCTAAATGAACTAAAATTACAGTTCTCCGTCTTGTCCGGTTTTTGCGGCTGATCTCTGCGATTTACCGTAAAACGTAATCAGAGATCTCCGATCCACTTTGACCTTGTTATGGTTTTGTACCAATACGGTTGTTCGATTTGTATTAGTATGAATTGTATATAACTTGTATCGCACGCCTGTATGGATGAGTCTTGATTATAATTTTGTTTTTGACAAAGCTTTGGTTTGTTTCGGAAAGTTACCTTTTCGCCGCTAAACGTCATCATCAGCCTCTATCCGTCCATTGCTGAACATAGGCCCCCCTCAATGAACGCCAAGACATCCGTCCCTTGCCACTCGCATCCAACACAAAAAAAATCTGTCTAGGTATAGAAAACAATATAGACGAAGCTGTTTGGTCTAATCAGTACTCCGACTTACGAGCAGACAAAGCCGCGGGTAAAGGCTAGTAATATAATGCGATTCAAATGGCGGATTGGATCAATACAGTTCCGTTATGCGCACGCGCATCCTTTTTGTGACGGCGGTAATGACGTGGACAGTTATGGTGACAGATCATGTTGTCACGAAATTACAATCATAATTAAGTTATGTTTGGAATGAAAAATATGGCTAGCTGTTTCACATATCCCAAAATTAAAAGAAAAATATATTTCCCCAAAAATAAATAACCCAGAAGCATCGAGCATATAACCAGAGTAGTAACGTGAGCCATAAAATTCCGAAACTGGTCAGTGATTTGTCACTGACGTAATAGAAATTCCACCAACCAGTGATCTGTGTGTACGTCCCATCCGCCAATCATGCATCAATTGCCCTCAGTCGGCCAATCAGAGCGCAGAACCGGCGCAGCATCGCAGCACAAATTTGGCGGAATTTGTTTTCATACAAAACACACAACATTGCCACTCTATTCCGGTTACATGCTCGATCATCAAAGGAATCAGTATAATATGTTTATTGTAAAATATCTGATACGTCGAGAATGTAAAATCGAAATAAATCGCAAAAAAATCCACAAAAGTTGTTTCATTATGTTGTGTAAAATTCGCGTAAACATTAGAAATAGAAAGCAATATGAAAAAAAGTCATTTCTCTGTGGGTTTTTTTAACTTTATTTTCTGGAGATTAGCGCGTTCAAACTGAGATCTACGATATTCTTGAAGAATACTTGACCTGGAGGTTCTAGCTGGAGCTAGAATGGAAAGAAAAGAAAGAAAGAAAAATAACTTTATTGACACACATACGAGACAACAACAAATAGTTTAAATGTATAGAAAATAATATACACTAATATACTCTTTCTATTTTAAATTAAAATATCGTGTGCCTCAGGAATGTGCCTGAATGGTTCGGTTCGGCATAAGCCTGATTCTCATGGTAAAAATGGTATCTGACACCGGTTTTCAACCAAACCACAGGTAGAGTGCGTCACTGATGTCAGTTGCCTACTTATAATAAACTAAAATTTAAATAGAGAATTAAAATAATAATAATAATAAATAAAAAAATGTAACCCAAAATAAGACAGAAACTATAGAACCACCACCGTAAACATATACACGATTATACAACCACCACACACAAACACGTATTATATTTATTATATAGGGTCAGGAATATTTATACTAAATGTAAGAAAAAAAAAACTAGACATCATCAATCATATGGCTGAGGCATTCGCGATCATATCTTTTTTTGCTGCTCGCCAACAAGGAACTGCTTTAAATGCCGTCGGAACGTATTCAAGGTGTTAAGAGCCCTTATTGGTGGCGGCAAGTTATTCCAGATCTTCGCTGCCGAGTAGCGAAAGCTTCCTCTAAACGCTGCAGTTCTATGTGGGTGTGTCGAAAGCTGCCGCGAGCACTGCCTGCGTGCGGTCGGAAGACGATGTTATGCAAGGGCTGATGTGTTGGAGGGCGATAATCTGCCGTTTTGGCGTTTGTGATGTTATGTTTAGCAACGAACGTTACTAATAACGACGATCATCAAATAAGTATCCACTGTTAATCCTTCAAAATATTATGGAACAGATTATAATTCATTAGTTACCCTATTTTGATGACGTAGGTTAATGCTTTCGCATGATCCAGGTTTACGTAGGTAAGGAGGACCTATGTGGGAACTCTCACTTGTGAATGCATTACTCGACTAAACCACCTGCGAGCGCCTTCAGCCGCTTTTTGAGGATCACCTCCACGACATTAATTAGTTACCGTAAAGCAGTAGGTATAATGTTGTTGTTGAGGATGATGATGATGATGATGATGATGATGAAGATGATCATGATGATGATGATGATGATGGATGATTAACGAATGTTGATGCCTGAAAGTAGCTGATGAGCTGGGATACAAAATAATTATAAGACTGTCAAAATAATACATATGAAGCTTTAGTAGCAAAATGTTTTTATATAGATAAACAATTTATTTCTTCAAGAACTTAATATCATCAAAATCACTACTATGTATTTCGAAATGTGTGTCGTAGGCAGTAAAAAATGTAGGTAGGTACTTAACTTTCTAGAAAGTACAAGCAAATATTTTTAGTGTTACGATTTAAAACTTTTGTCCATGAAAATAAGGTTAGTTTACTAATGTTACTTAAAATAGTTTCAGAGAAATTTAACATTAAATATACTCAACTCTTCTCCAAACCCTTTTGCAGATCGTCTGACGAAGTGTTTCTACGAAGTGTGTGTTTGTTTGATCGAGCCAACCTCCGAAAGTACTACCTATATTATGTTTATGTTATAGAGAAATATAAAAATATATCATGAACAGATTGCATGCCAAAAGCGATTTCCATGTTACTACTAGTTTTTGTTATAAAATACTATCTATGGCCTGCAGCTCTACTTGATTTACAGATTATGATTATTTCACAGTCTTTGTCATTCAGTGATCATGTATTAGGTACTTACTATGCCCTTAACCAGTTGGCGGGCCCTGGGCAGTAGGATAATGGGGCCCCTACGAAAACAACAATTTTGAGATCTGTGAGCCTGATCTTTGGACTAGAGAAGAATAAACCTAGAATAAGGGCAGTACTAGGTATTCTAATCAGCAACCATTTTTATAATATCACTCAATCATATACTGATAGAAATAATGGGGCCTCATGGATCGTGGGGCCCTAGGCACGTGCCCAGAGTGCCCAGTGGCAAAGACGGCCCTGTGTACTTATAATATTTTTTAAACAGATCAGAAGTTTCGGAGATTGCCTCCTACATCCAAACATTATTATGGGTATAATATTATGAATAGATATCACAAAACAACCTACGTACGCATAGTTCGGAATAAATTTAGTTGAGACCAACATTGTTTGTAAATAAACCTGTAGGCATGTACATTTATTTTTTATCGACAAAAAAACAAGACCAAAGATCTCTCCGTCAGCCTTGGGATGTTTGACATTATATAATAAATGTACATTGTAAAGGTATTCCTAGTGTAGTTTTATGGTAGATATTGACGCAAGATATATAAGACTTCAAGATATACATATAAGACTTACATTTTTAAGTCTTGTTTTAGTCCTTGAGATATTTTTAAAAACGTATAGGACATCATACAAACCATTTAATTTGCAATAACCTTTTTTTTCTTTAACGCCGGTTAATGAATCAAAATCAAATCAAATTTTTTTTTATTCAAAATAGTACTAATACAGTATCTTTTTGAACGTCAATTGAATTTACCACCAGAATGCTCTGAGGCATCCCGCGTGGGAGTGGGTCTCCCCAGGCGGGTATGTGGGACTCGCTGCGCCCGAAAGCTGGTAAATGGACGCAGCTTTACCCACTAAAACCCGGCGAGTGCCACCAATGCCGCCTTTGGTGAGGTGCAACGGATCTAATGAGCAAACAGGGCACTCTAAGGGACCGACGCCACCTTCACAGAGGGATTGTCCCGCATCATAGAAGAATCCCTCCCAACGTCGGGACAGTACAATGGGGTGAGGTTCCCGTCATCACGCCTTGCCCCTTGCTCTTTTGTCCCCTCTTCTTATAAGAGGGGTACAAAGAGCCCCAAATCGTTGTATTTGAAAAAAAGCATTTTGATTGGTATTATTTTATCGGTTACACAGATTAGCGCGTTCAAGACAAACATCACGTTTGTTACATTAGTACAGGTTATTGCAAATTCCCCACCATTATTCAGGCCTTGACGTAACGGTGGGGCTCAGTAGCCTAGAATGAGCCTAGCACCTTGGGCCAAGCTAATCGAACCGATGGGGCTCCCTACTCTGCTGCTCTACCATTGTTCCGCAAAGTGTGTGTCGCGACACTGGCATATCGTGGTATTTTCGCTCTTCAGTCGGTATGCCTTGAAAAATTAGGTTAGCACATAAAGCGAAATGGACGACAGAAAAATACTTACACAGTAAATCATGCGAGGTCTAGCGAGGCGTTTTGTTTGGTTCATCTCTACGAAGTCCGTGTTTTGTTGATTAATAAAAATACTTAAAAACTCATTTTTCATTTATGTGGTACCTCCAAAAATTTTCGTTTACTAAATGTACCTTGAACACAAAAAGGTTGCGGAACGTCGCTCTTTACTAACATGTATCGTGAAAGTTGATTAGAGAATATAACGTAAGTGTACAACGTCACTGATACATATTATAAACTAGAATAAATTAAATCTTGTTTTTACAATGCCCAACAAAAACTTAAATAACCGTATCGGCTAATTTGCCAATCTGTATGGCTGTCAATCTTTTGCCGTAAACATCTTAGTTTAAAAAATTACGATTTATGAGTCACGCGGCCTTGTGTTTATGTAATACGTGGTAATACGTCGAACCGTATTAGTTAAACGTATTACTTTGAGTACATGCAGGGCCGTTTTAGACACACATAAATTATGGCCTTTTTGGAAAGGAAAAATAGAATGATAGTGATAAAATTATTATGTCTAGTAGGTCACTGTAAGAGATATCTACTACTAGAACACAGGTTCGAATTTCTGGCCCGTCGTAGTTATTTTTGGTCAATCCAGACTCCCCTGTTTTCGAGGACACTATTATATTATAGTTCTAGTGGGTGAAAGTGTAAGGTCGCGGTGATTTATATACTATGTGAAATTAATTTTAGAATTACCTACAGCTCCTGGTTTACTAATTTCTCCTTATATAAAAATAAGAAAAATTACCTGGACAATGAGTGTACAAGAGTAAGTATTCACTGTATACAGATATATAACATACTTAGTTAAATGTGACCGCTATCGCGGCTGTACTGTATAAGGTCTCCAGCGCCATCTAGTGGCGAGGTTCATAAACAAATATCATCAATGATCGGCCAACTGAACTCAAACAAAATCAAATTCTCCCTCATAGCTATCGTTATATTTGTATGTATTCTTTTTATATACTATATATCTAACCTAATACGCATAGATTAAAATTAAATGTTAAGTCCAATTACATCAATGGCACTCAATGATAAAACCTTTCCCAAACGTCAAACTGTCATAAAAACAGTGACGCCCGTAAGGCCTCATTCAGGCACAGCGACAAACGCGCGGTTTCAGAACTCTAAATTCAAATTTGACATGTAATCATGCTGTTCCCGCGTGTCTTAAAAGCCCAAAATAAATATCTACATATAAATAAGGCCCGCTCGGTACCCACGCGATTCTGAATTCGTGCGATTGTCGCCGTGTCTGAACAAGCTCTAAGAAGCAAAGCTTTATTAAAGCGTAGGAACTAAGCGATAAATAAAAAACTCGAACATTCGAAGCTTCACTTCAAAACCATGATTTATAAAATGTACATGTGAAATCATAATCGCAGTGAGCATGAGCGTGTCAGATTCACTTTTCATTAGTTGCACTCTGGTCAAACATTTTAGAAAGTGGTGAAATCCATCGATACGTTAATTTGTATGCAACTGTTAATACTAAGTTCAGTGCACGGTTTTCTTTTTCAACAAAGAGAAACACAAATCATAGACAGAGCAAGACTCTCCTATGATTTGCGGGCATTGTTTGCATGCAGCAATCAAAAATTGAGATGTTTTATTCAACATTACAAAGTATGCTACTGACAAAATTGTATTTTACTCCCAATGAGGGTACTGCTTTAAAAATACTTCTAATCTTTGATTTTGGTGCATTAGCAATAACAAGACTTTCAATATAATTTAACTTTTATAGTACGTGTTCGCTTTTACCCAGAGAACAATGTGGATTTTTCGCCTGACCTATTAATGGGAAGAGTAACTTTTCCGACCGATCAGAATTAGCACAGGTTAGGACCTCAGAATACAGAAAGAGTTAGGACAGTCAGTCCCTCTTTACTTGATTTGTCACATGGCAAGATTCTTCCTTTAAAAAAACATTGGATTTGTCTGGCATCAATTTAAAAAATAAACGCAGATGGCGTTAAAATTTTTCGCGCTTCAAAATTTTGCAAAAATTCTGCGTTGCTATCCATATGTATCAATCATCTTGTTGTGCGACTGACTCTGATTCTCTACTGATTTAGCGGTACTCTATGCCGTGGCCATTAAATATCGTGTATTAAACGGGATGAACAATTGTATTAAGCGTTAAAAAAATAATGAACAAGTTGAAGGAATTGGCGTAAATTGGCGTAATAAGCGAGAAATCTTATTAAGCTGGTTTTACTGTATTTACGGATTTTATTGCGATTTATTAAGATTATTACAAGCCCGACGTTTCGGGTAGTTTACAGCAACCACGGTCACAAAGTCCTCGTTTAAATTATTTTTCTCATAAAACAACATTGCGCTACAATGAGGTTACTATGATCCATGTCCCAGTTTTCGTCATGCTAGCTAGGTATTCACAAAAGGGTATTGTATGAACACGTGTATGCGTGTGCGAGTGCGTAGAATTAATTGTTTATGTTTGTGTGCGAGTTTATAATTATTGACCGTGTTAATGGTCCTTCGTTTGACGTAATAAAGAACATAAGACCTTTAAAGGATTAAAGGATTGTGGATACTTTTCTTGGCTTATGCGCTGGCGTTTAAGTTACTCTTTTGATAGAAGCGTAAGTTTGGTAAGTACCCTAGTTCACTTACCCTACTACCCTTGTTCGTCGTCATTTGATCTATTCTCTTTCTGTAAGATGAAATATAATTTATTTGCTTAGTCGTAGCTAACTGATAAGTCGTAGTTAAGTCGTAGATAAAAGCAATATTATTTTGCCCTGCACTCACTTGTCTTATAGACACGTAAGCATCCATGAAGGTAATAAAGAATTGCGCCTTCGGTCCTAGGAAAATCTTTTCTGTAACGGTGTCTATTCGTAGACTTTACTGTAAATTGTTTTTTTATTTCGGTCCTGTTTTATTTGTATATTCTCTTTCTTCCATTAAGTTTGTTTTCTAATGTTTACGCGAATTTCACTCATTATAATAAAACAATTTTTTATCAAAGTATCCGAAACGTCGGGCTTGTAAAAATCTTAATAAACCGCGATAAAATCCGTAAAAAATTGTTTTATTATAATAAGTTTGTTTTGTTGGTTCTACTCAGTGGGCTAGCTTTGGAATCAATCTGTCATATACTCACCTAGAACATATGGCAATATTTTTCATACTGTTCTTTCTTTTTTTCGCGTTGCTCGATATTTCGACATTATCTATGTCTTGATCCATTTTTTTTCCAATGTCTCGTTTTTATATTCACTCGTCTTTATTTTTTCTTTTTGGCAAAGTTTTTTCGAGTTGGTTTATCAATATGGCACAAAACGAGACCGCATTCCTGTTTTGATATTTTTGCACAAAAGATAAAACAAATTAATGTCGCGTTCACTTGGATAAGATAACGTTATTTATTTTCACTTTATTTATCCATGGCCCGTGGTGTTTTCGTATTAAATTCATTATCAATGATAGTAAAACTTGTTATAAATTTGGAACACTTATTTTTTGACGATCTCTGTGGCTCAGTAGTAAGCGCGTTGGCGTTTAAGCCGGAGGTTGCGGGTTCGAATCCCGCCAGGGAACAAAAATATTTTCTGTGTTCCTGGGTCATGGAAATGTATTAAATATGTGTATTATATAATAAAAATCTTAAATATATGTATAGTATAAAAGTATTAAATATATTTCCGTTGTCTGGTACCCGTAACACACCCCACCATGGTTCAGGCCTTGTCGTGGCGGTGGGGCTCAGTAACCTAGGGTGAGCGGTGCACCTTGGGCGAAGCTAATTGGGCCGAGGGGGCTCTTTGTACCCCTCTTATAAGAAGAGGGGACAGAAGAGCAGGGGGCAAGGGGTGAGGATGGGAACCTCACCCCATTGTACTGTCCCGACGTTGGGCGAGGTTGTTCTGTGGTGCGGGACAACCCCTCTGTGGAGGTGGCGTCGGTCCCTTGCGGGACTGACTAGCCGTCGAGGTGCCCTGATTGTTTTCTAGATCCGGGGCACCTCACCAAAGGCGGCATTGGTGGCACTCGCCGGGTTTTAGTGGGTAGAGCTGCGTCCATTTACCAGCTGTCGGGCGCAGCGACTCCCACATACCCGCGTGGGGAGACCCACTCCCCCGCGGAATGCCTCAGAGCATTTCCCGGCGTTAAAGGAAAAAGGAAAAAAAAAAAAAAACCCGTAACACAAGTTCTTCGAGAACTTACCACGGGACCAGATTGACGTGGTGTGAAAGCGTCCATAGATATTATTATTATTTAAAAATATATTAAAAATATATATAGAAATTAATGTTTACCTATGTTTTGTATTTAAAAAAAATATTCAGAGTCGACCCCACTGACTTTTTCTCCTAACATTAGCGTTTTTTTAACACTTCAACCTACCACTTTTTCAATTTCATCCAAATTGATCCAGCTATGTATTTAGAAAAAGATACGTGACAAACTCACGTAACATGAAACGATTTGTACGTGTTTTTAAGTTAGGTACAACGATCACTATCTTGGCTCTGTTCAGTCTCTTTACTGAATTTGTAGTTTTTTACCAGTTTAGTAGTTAGACTTACAATCCGAAATGAATAATAAAAATAAATATACAATTATCTTAATAAAACAAAAGAATATTGTCTATCTAATACTAGATGGCGCTGTTTGTAATTCTCTATAAAATTGTCTCATACATTTTCTATCAATTGTCGCACTGACACTAGTTGTAGGTCGCGACTCCCTGGGGGTTCGTACAGACTCTTTATGGAATGCACCGTTAAATTGAATTTAAAAGTACAAACAGTGTACGCATTTGGATTGTGTTAGAAACAGTGAAAGTTTCTAAAATCTAAATCCTCAGCATCATTATCATCTATCAGCTTCAGCGTAGGCATTATTCAATACTTTCCATATGGTTATCACAAATTATATGTATGTAAGTATAATCCGAACAAAAATGGTGTCTTAGCAAAAGGGGCAAATTCAGTTATGCGTCAGTTCTAACTTCTCATCAATATTGTTTCGCAGCTCATTTTATGTGGTGCGCCTGTAACAATTTTTAACCTTCAGCAGCAATGAAAAGGTATACCTTTAAATAAGAGCTAATTCCCGGTGAACTCAATGTCATGCATAGCTACTAACATTTCACGTAGCTTATAGCGTCAAAATAACATAAAACGTCTGCAAATAGAAAAAGAACTGATTTAAACAAAAACCACAGAAAAAAACTCTGATCCGATCGCGAAACGCAAGACTGGTCACCGTGTGAAATGATCATTCTTGACCATTCTTAACCACTAGAGCAGAACATTGGCATAAACTGATGCCTACTTATGTTTTGTAATTGTTAGTCATGGAATCATTACAAGTGACGGTAATGTATAGAAGTTTTATGTTCATTTACGGTGTAATTAAAAAGCGCCATCTGTCGCCAGATAGCTGACGTTAATGGGAATGTAACGGTTATACGTTGCGGTGGTATATTTATATTAGGGTATCAAACGGGAGGTTGTAAGTTCGAATTCGATCAAGGAAATCAATTATTGTGTATTCAATATAATGTCTTTTATAAATATAAATAATATGTTTTCATATATCAGTAGTTAAAAATCTTACGAGCTCATGAAAATTGGCTAACCTATAATATAGCCACCATTCGGTACCTATTAGTACACACACAACTATGAATGATTTTATTATAAATGGATATTATATTATTATGTATATTAAATATCATGTTGGCCTAATTTTGCCTATAAGAATTCTGTTCTGTATTTTTACATTTATTTTAAAGAAACACACAGATGATTCACAATGTGATGTTTTTTTAATAGAAAAACAATAACAAAAGACACTTCCAAAAATATGTTCCATAAATGAATCACAGATGGCGCAATTTCTCAAAGCCAAGCAAACATTTCCAAAAAAAATTACTTTAGCAGTCCGTCCCGGTCCGTTCCAGTAGTTTCGGAGCCTATTCAATGCAAACGAACAATCAAATCTTTCCTCTTTATAATATTAGCATAGATGAACCTACTACAAATACAAAATCATTTATTTTTATTCAAAATCATCATCATCTCTTCGTCCACTGCTGTACATAAGCCTCCATCAATGAACGCCAAGACGTAGTACCAACAAAGTAGCTTTTTGAACGTCGATTGAATCTACCATCGGTCCCATTGAGAAGAACCGGCGAAACAAACTCGGTGCTAACAGAATTATTCTAACAGATGGCGCTAATCACATTTTAATTCTCGTGAACCAGTCTCCCACCACTTCCATCTCGTGATGAAGTATTTTTCCTATCTTAATTAATCAAGTAGATAATATTATCTTATCTGTACACTGATATGGGACCTTATTATTAATTGGAATACTCTTTGTCTTAGACGTGAGGTGCGTGCCGACGTCATGGAGTGGTGGCTGTTTGGACTCGCCATTTTGGGCTTGGTGGCTGCTCAGGGGCCTGAGAAAAGTGAGTATTTTTGGATATACTTATTGGTATTGGGCTAGCGTTTTCCATGTTATTTGGAAATGAAATTCAATAAGTAATAAATAACCAAAGATTATTATCCGTCTGAAGGGCGCAATCTTCAATTAGAATTGCTAAGAGCTGTATTTTTTGCTTGTAGTTTGATAAACTAAATGAAATCTATGGATTTTTATTTTTTTTCTCTATTTATGGTATTCTGTACAAGACCTGGTATACTGAAATGGACCGACTCCTTTATAAATCAAAAAAATATTTGCCTAGTAAAACTGGAGACACTCATAAAAACAATTTCGCATAGATTATTTCAATTCTATAAACAACATGTAAAAATTGTTACTAAACAAAAATGAATCATGCTGATGTTGCAATGACTCATGCAATTCACATGCGAAAGCAGTGCAGTTTGGTTTCAACTCTCAACTCTGCTGATGTTCCCATGACGAAATGACACATGCAATACAAGTTAAATGATCTCTAATGATCATTAAACTTTATTTATAACGGTTTTAATGATCACCGGTGGGGATGTGTTGTACCGCGCTCCCGGCTGCACCATCTTGCTTTTTTCTCCCGTGAAACATCTTTGCTGTGGTTCGGAGAGAAGGGCAAGACAGGCAGTATAATTACTGGCACCGATACTTAATATCTTATGTCTCAGGATAGGCAACACATCCCCGCCATTGTTCAGGCCTTGTCGTGGCGGTGGGGCTCAGTAGGCTAGGGTGGACCCAGACCACCTTGGGCGAAGCAAATTGAGCCGCGGGAGCTACTCTTTGTATCCCTCTTATAAGAAGAGGGGACAAAAGAGCATGGGGACAAGGGGTGAGGGTGGGAACCACACCCCATTGTACTGTGCCGACGTTGGGAGGGGTTGATCTGTGATGCGGGACAACCCCTCTGTGGACCTCCACGTCGTCGCGTCGCTCCCCTGAGGGACTGACTAGCCTTCTAGGTATACTGTTTGCGCAATAGATCCGGGGTTCCTCACCAGGGGCATTGGTGGCACTCGCCGGGTTTTAGTGGGTAGAGCTGCATCCATTTACCAGCTTTCGGGTCCCACATACCCTCCTGGGGAGACCCACTCCCCCGCGGGATGCCTCAGAGCAATTCCCGGCGTTAAAGAAAAAAAAAGAATAGGCAACACATAAATGAATAATTGCCTGGGCTCGTTCCAGGTAAACTAGTATATGTTCATGGGCGACGTCGACCACTTACCATCAGGTGGCACATCTGCCAATTTGTCTATCCAACTAACATTTAAAAAATCAACAATTATGATAATTAAACTTGCACATATTAGTTGACGCCTCTGCTTTCTATTAAATATCGTATAACCAGAAGTCTTACGTTTCCCTTTCGTTTATACTTGATTTCACACGCTTCTTTATTCTTTGTACTCGTATTACATTAGCTGTGACCTTATTACCTATTCGTTCAATAAAATAGTTACTATACATCTAATATTTCCTTGCGCTTGTGTTTCTGTCGTCTGCATGATACCATAATCCCTTATATCCCGTCGAACACCTTTGCTGTATTGCGAAAAGGACAGGACAGCACCATCTTATATAATGTAATGGTAGCTTAACATTAACGAGGATCACGTTCTGGAGTGTAGCTTCCAGGACTGAGGATCGGACATAGAGTAGTGTGAGCCATCAAATTCCGAAACTGGCCAGTGATTTGTCACTGCCGTAATAGAAATTCAACCAACCAGTGATCTGTATGCATGTCCCATTGGCCAATCATCCATCAATGGTCATCTGTCGGCCAATCAGAGCGCAGAACCGGCGTAGCGTCGCAGCACATATTTGTCGGAATTTGTTGTCATACAAAATACACAACATTACCGCTCTATTCCGTTTATATGCTCGATGGGATCAGATCTCCTTTGATTAGAATTAGAATGATATCCGTGCAATGACCTGGGTGCGAGTGTCAGCATCTACCGATGCCGGTAGTCTTTGCGTTCATTGAAGGAAGGTCGGGTATAACGTGGTATTATGGAAATTTATTTACGTTTCATTTTCCTAATAAAACCTTTTTCTTTTCTACTAACATAACATGGTATTCGTGAATATTTATTTCGGAATGCTACCTGTACCGTACGTAATTCGTTTTGCGTAATACATCAAAAAGAGACGTTTTCCTTATCAGTAGTATTCAGGGCATTAGGTACTCGGTACTTGGCACACATTTGGTACTTTGAATCGCTTGGTTTATATGACTTTAATATTTTTGTGTTCTTATCAAGCGGGATTATGTACTTGGTTTTCGGTGTAGTTATTAATTAAAAAAATACTGTTGTATAAAGTATCCATCAGTAAACGCGGCTGAAATAGTCCTATCCTCAAAATAAGTCTTAGTAGAACATTTTTACATTTGTAACTTTTAGGGTACTTAAAATAGTTTCTTGACTAAAGAGTTGTACTTGACCAAGAGTTTGTCTAAAGTTAACAATATCACGCGAAAAATAAGCTCGTTGAAATGGCAGTGGGCTGGTCACACACTCAGGAGAACGGATGGCCGATGGGGCAATAAGGTTCTAGAGTGGAGACCACGTTTAGATAGACAAAGTGTTGGTTGACCAGGTGGGAAGACGAGCTCCGTGCAGTGGCTGGTGGCCGGTCCATGTTGGATGCGAGTGCAAGCGATCGGTCGTCTTGGCGTTCATTGAAGGAGGCCTATGTTCAGCAGTGGACGGATGAAGGCTGATGGTGATGATGATGACGAAGTGAAGGATGCCATGTAGACAGTGGCTGATGATTATGATGATGATGATGATAATGAAGGGTTTGTCTCATTATTTACATCCTTCAATTTTTTCTGTCAATCAGCTTTGCTCTCGGGAAGAAGGACAGGACAGTAATTACTGGCAATGAGACTCGCCATCTTATATCTTTTGATAGACAGTGCATAAATGAGTCGCCTTGGCTAGTTTCCTTGTGGCACATCTGCCACCTTGAGGACATTTTATTACTGAGATTACTGTACGAGAATATGATTTCTTCTATGTGTGTGTGAGTCATATCTATGTCCGAGTTTACCAGAAATTTGGGTAACCCTACATTAACATTATTTTTGTTTATCTTTTTTTAGGCTTCGTGGACTTAGCGATAATCATTTTAGGTTGCCCTTGAAAAAGATAAATGAAATCTAGGTTGATACACCATAAAACAAGCAAATGTACTTTACGCCTAGACCAGACCTATGTTTGTTGACGTGTATATTATCTGATAAAGAGTATTTACTACTGGGTGTATACCTACACTGTGGTAATATAAATCTATCATATTTACATTTCTATTAAAACCATTTGCAAATACTTTTTAAAGACTAGTTCAGATCATATGATTATTTTTATCGTACGTATTTGTACATTTCGAAGTTGCTTTTTTTGTATTATTATTGAAATGATATCTATCTGAAGTAAATTATTATATATATGTAAAGTAACAAAATTCTTGCAGTCGTATAAAAAAGTAAATTAATTTCTCAGGAAAAAGTTACATTCTCCTTGCCTATTTTGAAAAATTACTATTAGGATTTTTGTATTATGCAATACAAACACGTTGGCGCCAAAATATCAGTCATATGAAGTGTCAAAATATGCAAATATTTTGTAAATATGCAAAATACAAACAAATCTTATCTCTGAATTTATCGTTTAACCTTACATTTTATCAAGCTATTTAAACACAAAACCCATAAAACTGTTATGTATCTAATATGAAATTGATGGCATTAAGGCTTTTTTTTTCGGATGGATCTATGCTAACGGCCCGAAGGCCTTAATGCTACATCGGATTAGTGTGAGCCCATTTGGTTCACTTTTGGTTTGTAAAAGTGGGGGGTTGCCCCCCGCCAACCGTGCAGTCTGCGACCACACGGCCTCCTAGCGTCGGGTTGAAGGCATTAAGGCATCCTTCGCTATAACATATGGTATTTTATCTTCGGAAAAAGAGGTCGTACAATACAGTATCGTTAAGTCGGGACCTAATTATATGTAACTGTTTTTTATATTGTTTATATTGTTAATACAATCATTATAAATAGATAGATAGAGAATAGAAAAAATTTATATATAGATGTAAGAGGTAGTGCCATGCTGCATTGCAGCCGAACTGGGCCGGCACGACCGGGGTGGTACCTCTCGCTCACATAACACCGGCGTCAAGTGACAGCTATGCTGTCGCGTTTCGTACGGCTTGTGAGTTTCCGGTGGCCCATTGGGGAGGATTGGGAAAAGGAGGGTGGCGCATCTGCGTGGCCTTCGTTGTGTGGATGTGTGAGGCTCCGATTGCTCGTTTGCCCCCTGATCACATAAAAAAAAAAGATTTTTAAGATTTTCGCCATTATAATTCTTTTTTTTTTCTGTAACGCCGGGAAATGCTCTGAGGCATCCCGCGGGGGAGTGGGTCTCCCCGCGCGGGTATGTGGGACTCGCTGCGCCCGACTAAGACCCGGCGAGTGCCACCAATGCCGCCTTTGGTGAGGTGCCCCAGATCTAGAAAACAAACAGGGCACCTCGATGGCTAGTCAGAGGTCGCTTGCGGGAGCAAGGGACCGACGCCACCTCCACAGAGGGGTTGTCCCGCACCACAGAACAACCCCTCCCAACGTCGGGACAGTATAATGGGGTGAGGTTCCCATCCTCACCCCTTGCCCCCTGCTCTTCTGTCCCCTCTTCTTATAAGAGGGGTACAAAGAGCCCCCTCGGCCCAATTAGCCCCACCGCCACGACAAGGCCTGAACCATGGTGGGGCCATTATAATGCCTAAGTTATGATGTATGAGGAACCTGATTATTTTCGTTTAAAGAGCTATATATAGCTAAACGTCCGCTTAGGTATTAGTATGTGTACTGAATTCCTTCTAGGGCCTAGACATCCGATCCACTGACCTCTCTGTTTCTGCTAGCCTAGTACTAAAATGGTAAATCTGGTAACTATTTTCCACAAATTATATGGCTTGATAGTATCGTCATTATCAGCCCATCACTGGCTATTTGACACAGTTTTCATTTAATGAATGCCAATGAAAGTATATAAAAGTAAGCATCAAGCATATAACCGGATAGTGGTAATGTAAGCCATAAAAATCCGAAACTGATCAGTGATTTGTCACTGAAGTAATAGAAATACAACCGACCAGTGATGTGGTACCAACCAAGCAGTATCTACATCCCATAGGCCTATCATTCGTCGGCCAATCAGAGCGCAGGAGCGTCGCAGCGTCGCAGCACAAATTTGGCGCAATTAGTTTTCATACAAAACACATAACATTACCGCTCTATTTCGGTTATATGCTCGATGAAAAACGCCGAACGTGCTAATTAGTATGCCCTTGATGGTCGAGTCGACCGTACGTTGCCCACTTTTTGCGTTGATAGAAGGTACTAGTCGCTGGACCTAGCTAGTCTCGAAATGGGTGACGTTGACCATCAAGTAGCTCGTTTGATCTACTTATCTCAATCACATGGCTGAACTACTGTTGTTTTTCCATACTTAAGAATATTAGTAGTTGCTGTTTAACTTACCAGTTTCTTCCAATTTCCAGGACGAACCGGCAATGTATGCCATGTGGACTTGGAGTGCCCTGACAACGCGTTCTGTCGTCAGAGTAGCTACTGCGTGTGTAAGGACGGCTTCGTGTACGCCGCAGTGAACAGCACCCACAAGGGATGCTTGAAGGGTAGGTACTAGTAGATAGCAGAAGAGAAGATCTAGAAAAATCACCTCGAACTTACATTGTGGTAGATCTTTTATTCAGCAGAGAGCCTAGAGCTTAACGCAAGTAAAAAGAAGATGTCTATCTAAAGCATATTGAAAAAAAAGTAGCTACATCAACTTTTAAAATAAGCTACATTCATAGGAACCACAGAGTTTCCAAAATGTCTTTCCTCGATTCAAGGATATCTGCAACCTAAAAGGCTAGAAAAAGAAAATAATAGTCAAAGAAAAAGATAAAGATGAGTGGAGAGGACTTAATTATTTTATAGATTACCCAAGTCTGCTTCAAGGGCTGTTGACTGTACGATCAATTTGATCCGCTTTCAATCGTCTCCATATCTTAAAAGCTTTTATTAAACCGTAATATTTTTTTCCCAATTCCAGAGGCTCGTGACGGTGAAGAATGTGTGCAGCACATCCAGTGCCACTCCACGGTGGGCGTCCACTCAGAGTGCACCAACGGTGTGTGCGCCTGCGCACCCAACGCGCATCTCGAGACCGACAGGTGTTACGAGACAGCTGGTGAGTAATACGCGTATATTATCAATCCATAGCACAACCATCGAAGTCTGGAGAGAAATTTTTTTATGAACGCCGAAAAATTGCGCATATGTGCTAGGAAAAGCTGTTTTCTCGATAGTATCTCAGCATTTTTTATTTGGTGGGCAATACTGTCATGAATGGTCAAGTGTCAACAGCAAGAAACTCATCTCTGTCAGGTATGTTGGCCCCACCATCGTTCAAGCCTTGTCGTGGCCGTGAGCCTCAGTAGCATAATGATGAACACTGAACCCAGCACTGTGGGCGAAGTTAATTGAATCAAGGGAGCTGCTCCCCTGCTTATAAGAAGGGTACACCTTCTTATAAAAAATCGGGACAAAAGAGCAGAGGAGACAAGGGGCAAGGATGGGAATGTCACTCCATCGCACTGTCCCGACGTTGAGAGAGGTTGCTCTGTGGTGCGGGACAACCCCTCTATGGAGGTGGATCAGTCTCTTGAGGGACTGTATAGCCGTTGTAAAAATGTGGTTACTAACCTGTGACTAACAATTCTAGCTCCATCTGAATCATATGGGGTCAAGCAAAGACATTGTTTCATTCTACATAAATTGAATTACCAACCTCTGACTAACAATTCTAGCTTTATCCATTATAAGAGGACAAGCAAAGACGTACCTATATGTACATATATTTGACGGCTGGTCCAGTGACCAGTCACTTCACGTATTGGTTGCAATTTGGAATCCCACCAAGAGCAAATATTTTGTATGATAGAAATAAATGCCTGCACCGAGTCTTGAATGTGTATACATTTCCTAAATTTAAATATTCCGTTCTCGTCCGTAAGATACAAATTCTGGAGCTAGCTTAGTTTAGTTGTTGGTAACTATTTGTGTAGGCACAGTCTCTAAATTACGTCACATGGTAAGGTGGGGGGGATCACGACGTGATATTGTGTGACAAGTGGTGGGAGGAGTCCAAGATTTTGTGGCGTCACATTGAAACACGAATCTTCAACGAATAAAGAAAGAAATCAAAAATAATTTAAAAGAAAATAAAACAATTTTTGAAACCGCTATTTTAGGATATTATGTGGCCACACACTAGGGGGGAGACTATCTGTGACGAGGACGATGAATTGCCCTTTATATATTTTTAGTGATCGGCGAGCGGTGCGTGGTGGATCAGAACTGCTACCTGGGCGCGGCGGGTGCGGAGCGGCAGGCCTATTGCGTGCGCGGATACTGCACCTGCCAGCTGCAGTTCAGTCCACGGGACAATGGCACGAGGTATGACTTGGAATTAAACTAAATCTCTTTTAGGCATCTAACTCTCTCTTTTAACCGGTTGGAGGGATGAACTGTGCCGCGTCTGCAACAACCTGAGTATTTCTCCCGTCAAACAGCTTTGGTGTATTCCGGAAAGAAGGGTCGGACAGGCAGTGTAAAATACTGGCACCGAGACTTACTAATTTATATCTCGGGATAGGCAACACATGAATGCCTAGACTTCCAGGGGGACTTGTTTACGGTTATGGGCGACGCTGATCACCTCATCAGGTACATAACCAAGTAAAATAAAAAATACATTTTTTTATTTCAATATTCAGTATTTATCGTAAACCTGCGTTACTAATTACGTTCATATTCCCAGGTGTGTCCGCGACGCGACCCTGGGTGAGGAGTGTGAGGACGAGCTACAATGTGCCGGCGTGGGCCTGGAGTGCCGCGGCACCTGCAGGTGTCGGGAGAACTGGGTGGCGCTGCAGGACATCAACGCATGTGTGGAATGTGAGTACAGAAAGAAGTTTTTTTAGAAATGCTCTGAGGCATCCCGCCTGGGGAGTGGGTCTCCCCACGCGGGTATGTGGGACTCGCTGCGCCCGAAAGATGGTAAATGGACGCAGCTCTACCCACTAAAACCCGGCGAGTGCCACCAGTGCCGCCTTGGTGAGGTGCCCCGGATCTGTTAAGCTAACAGGGCACCTCGACGGCTAGTCAGTCACCCTAGGCTACTGAGCCCCACCACCACGACAAGGCCTGAACCATGGTGGGGGAGAAAGAAGAGCTTAAATTGTACCTACTTAATCAAATTGTGACGTATACCTGGCTGGTGACAGTTTTCGCCTATATTCAGTCATGCAATAAAATTACCTTTCGTATCCCATCCATATTGAATATAAGCCATTCCAGAATATTCTGCATTTAAAACCCACTTTATAGCCTCTTAAAATCCCGTGATAATAAATAATTGAAAACCGGTTTATATCACGCTCAAAGACATTTGGACTAAATATTATTTAATAATTTGTTGGTTAACAAACAACTTTAATCCTCCTGAAAATATGTTGTCAATATATTATTTAACAATCCCTAGCGGCTAGCGCGTTAGAAGACGAGTGCCAATACGACGTGCAGTGCGAGGCGCTGGCGGGCGCGCCCGAAGCCCCGTCCCCGGGCGCGGCGCTGTGCCTGGGCGGGGCCTGCTCGTGCGCGTACGATGCCCGCTCGGTGGGGACTCCGCCCCGCTGCTGGCGGCGCAAGCGGCCCGGACAGGAATGCCGTAGAGACGAGGTAGGCTTTTTAATCCATTAACAGATTGCTATTTTAGGCTCTACTTCCTCATTATCAAGGCTTTAATTGCTGCATATCCCTTTTCATAATAGGTTTTATAGAATAAAAAGAAACCAATTTAATTAAAATCTCGTCTTATTAAACTCTTTGGATATAAACAAAATATTGACATGCATTTCAAGAAAAATTTAAAGCTTGATACCAAAAATTATACCTACTAGGTCCCTTAAAATTCAATAATTTATATTCAGAGTACATTAACCTTTTAAATACATCATTCGTCATTCTTAAACGTCAAATAAAATCTGATTCATATACTGTCAAACGTCAGCAAAACCCAAAGTTTATATATTATGTCAAAATTTATAAAATGTGAAATAATTGACTCATCGTTCTATTTGGGATTATAGGAATGCGTGTCAGAAGAAGATGAACCCGGATATTGCTTATCAGGACGCTGCACTTGCAAGACTTGTGCTCCCGACGCCAGAGACTTCGGCGGGGCTTCAACTTCCCGCCCTGCATTCGCGCTCGCCGCCATTTTGTGCGTCGCCGCCATCTTGTCACGATACCATTTCATTTGACATTTTTAATCTGTAACAACATTGCCAACAAATCTGGGAAGGTTCATTCTTTTTAAATATGGCAATTGTTTTATGTTTCCCATAAAACATTTTTAATGTCACAAACATTCCAATCTCGTTACCGTTATGAACTCGAAATGTTACGAATCTATAATGTTAAGTTGTTTTATTTTTATATAATGTTAAGTTCACATAAATTATTTTACAATTTTAAATTAACTTTTTGCTTTTTACATGGATGCAAGGATTTCACTTTGATTCGGCACATATTTTTTTATCTGGTAACATTATTTTTAAATCATATGAATGCTGTTTTACAGCGATTGTTGAATAGTTATTGTCGTTTTAGTTTCAAAGTCTAATAGGTTGTAAATAATAGATGTATTTATGAACATATTATATTGAGACAGTATTTTTAGTGCAATGATTTTTAAACACAAGTATTGGGTAGATTATGCCAAAGAGATGTACGAGCAAAAGATATCTGTAAATAAAGAGTATTTATTTCAGTATTTATTCTTTCTTTTACCTTCATTTCTCGAAGCTTAAGTTATTTTTATTTAAAAAATAAACAACTATACCTGTGAATTAATATTATTTCTTATCTTATTTATGATATATCTGTCATTATTATTCTATGACAATATTTTCTAAAGTTTATCCTTTATAGAATAGTGATTTAACTATAAAGATTTCTACTTAACAGCAGATTTGCCCGCCCGTATCTGATCTGATAGTTATAATTTTAAAAGGCTATGTTACTTTTTTATCGAATAAAGTGTTTCGTAGATTATCCTACATATAAACTTACAAACATCTGTATCAGTATTATATTAGAATAGATACTATAAATATATAAAACAAGGATAAAAATACAAATATTTTACCTCTGCTATGCCCGTGGTGCTAAAGGCAGGATGGTCTTGGAGGTTCGTAACTTCTTGGAAGACCGCAACCTTGCAGCGTACACCAGCGGATTTAGCGCCGAATTAGCGTAACCCAGCCACGTACACCATAACCAAGTGCTGTCCGTAACGCAGTCGTAGAGAGAGTCTGTCAAAATAGGAAGTTCATAAGAAAACTATGGACATGAGTCGTAACACTCCTCGACAGACTTCGAGGAGACGCCACAGTATGAATGTAATCAAAACGATATACTGTTCGACACGTAATACGCATCCTCTTTTTAGCAGTCGAGTAAAGCCAGCTGGATCCGCGGTACCGAACAGGACTAGTGATAGGTAATCAGGAGTCAATGAGGCGACGTCGAAGTCGGGGAGGGATAGATAACGTCGCCCATATCTCCCTAGTTTTTAATTAAATCTGTGCAGGGCTGGCGCGAGCGAGTTTTGTAAAACTTTGCATATTGTATACTCTTTTTGCGTGTATTGACGGCCGACTCGCATAGTAAGACCCGGTTCCCATGACAAGCGTTTAACACGCGTTTACAGCTACATGCATTTTATTCAAGGCGTGCACACGCTAACGCGCGTCACCAAACGCCCGTTAAAATAATTGGAATTCGAATCGAATTAATAAAATCCTTAGCGAAAGAAATTAAATTAAGAAATGACCTCATGCCGTCACGTCATTCAAGTAAATTTTACTCCCAACTTGCGCCAATAGATGTTTGACAATAAAAAATTATAAATTCAAAATTGCAGGCTAGCAACACCACTTGTATCTAGCTCTCAATAAATTTAAAACAATGGCTATGGATTATTTTTGACACATACTTTTTTTACGTATAATTCGTATACCAATTAACCATCAACCAGGCCAAGTTTTAAAATATCAATAGTTTATATTTAGAAGGTGCATTATAAAAATGCCATAGAAACTGTTGCCACAGCCCACAGCCCAGCTTTCGTCTGGTGAATCAAGCCTGGACTGGTTTCTTGGCGATAGTATAAACTCACCAAGGGGTAGTATGATGAAGTAGGGTGTCCAGCAGATCAGGAACAGCGCCATCAGCATCACTATAGTGCGGGTGGCCCGACGCTGGCGCAGTATGAACGCCTCGCTAGAAAATATTTAAATGGTCATTTGGACGAGGGTTCTTGTACAGTTTGCGACTTAAGCGATACTCATAGAACTCCTCGAAATTAGGCGAGGAAGTTTTATAGTTATTTATTTAAGTTTAGTTGTGTAGTAGTGAACATAAAAGATTTTACGTAAGACTGGCCCAGGCATCTCATTCACCCCCACCATGGTTCAGGCCTTGACGTGGTGGTGGAGCTGAGTAGCCTAAGGTGAATCCAGCACCTTGGGCGAAGCTAATTGAGCCGACGGGGCAAGGGGCGAGGACGGGAACCATGTGCTGACACCCCATTGTGCTGTCCCGACTTTGGAAGGGGTTGTTCTCTGTGTCCCTTTGTGGAGGTGGCGTAGGTCGCCGTCTAGGCACCTCACCAAAGGCGGCATTGGTGGCACTCGTCGGGTTTTAGTGGGTAGAGCCGCGTCCATCTTACCAGCTGTCGGGCGCAGCGAGTCCCACATACCCGCATGGGCAAAACCCCCGCGGGATGCCTCAGAGCATTTGCCGGTGTTAAAAAAACATAAGGCATCTCATTCATGAATCATGCGTTGCCTATCCAATGACGTAAGTTGCTAACTTTCGGTTCCAGTATATAGGCTGTCTGGACTGCTTTCCGTACCGATATCAGTAAATTTAGATCCCTTAGACCTCCAGACAGGAGGACTAAATTAAAAAAAAAAGCAATGAACGAATTCTGTCCATGATCGTAGCGTTTAGTTATATATAAAAAAAACTTACTGTGTACTGCACTTAGGTGCTTGAGAGGTGCTCGGTTCGTTTAGTTGTACGACATTGGGTCTGAAACAGAAATCGTACCTATTAATAATAATTATAATTATAATCACGCAAGTACCAACACTCCGCTTATAACATAGGTTTTATTACGATTTATAATTTATATTTAACTTACACTGTCTCGTTGTTATTATTTTCGGGATTCACCTGAAATAATAAATACTACGTTTTAATATAGTGTGTCTGTATGTCATTTTATCTTGCTTGGAGCAGGAATCGCACAACAAGTTAACATGAGACTAGCCCCAATATATATAATATGAAGAGGGGACAAAAGAGCATGGGGGACAAGGGGCGAGGATGGGAACCTCACCCCACTGTCCCAAAGTTGGGAGGGGTTGTTTTGCGGTGCTGGAAGACCCCTCTGTGGAGGTGCTGTCTGTCCCTTGAAGAACTCACTAGTCGTCGAGGTGCCCTATTTGCTCAACAGATCCGGGCCACCTCACCAAAGGCGGCATTGGTGGTACTCGCCGGGTTTTAATGGGTAGAGTGCGTCCACCATCTTTCGGGTGCAGCGTGTCTCACATACCCGCCTGGGGAGTCCCCCGTCCCCCCGGGATGCCTAAGAGTATTTCCCGGCGCAAAAGAAAAAAAAGGTAACTCATTCATGCATAGCCTATCCTGCGACTGGTGAACCAATAATAATAGTTTTCATTAACCCTTGTGTAACATACGAAACCGGACACGTCTTCTTAAAGTTTCTTACACTGAATATGTAAAGACAGGTTACCACTTTGTTCCGTGGCGACCGACCCCTGTGAGCCCGGATGGAGGGTGGAGCGGCCAGCGCCCGCAGTATGCATGCGTGCATGGCTACCATCACCACTGCTGGCAGGTAGAACGACAGCGTTATGCTGAAGAACACGTATCTGTAAATTTAACCTTACTAATGAAACGTTTTTTTTTGACGTGACAACGTCTTATAATTCGATGGAGTCGGCTGCAAGAAAGAAAAAACATGACGTATGCGGCGTTACCTCGCTCTGAGGCGTTCCATTTTCTTATGACGTTGTCACGTTCAACTATCATCAGTAAACCGACTTTACAGACAACCGATTTTTTATGCAGCATGGGGAATTAAAAATAACAATATTTTTTTATAGATAGTGATGGTAAATAGTTCGTATTTAACAGTTTTAGTTGCTATTAGTAGAAAAAGAAACAATTAAATATTATAAATTGGGTCCGATTTTCTTTTCCTTTTTTTTTCGAAGTGTTGGTCGGCCATTAACCAGATGGGAAGACGATCTCCGTGCGGTGGACGGTCCGTGTTCGATGCGAATGGCGAGGGATCGGTCGTTTTGGCGTTCATTGAGGGAGGCCTATGTCCAGCAGTGGACAGATAGAGGCCGATGATGATGAATTGGTTCCTTCTAGAATTCATTAAAAGAAGAAAAGCCGTCCTTTTATGCGTTACAAGCACCTAGGGATTTAATTATTGACATCAACTAATGATGATTTAGACAATCTTACCCTGCATTAATATTCACTGGACAGCCCTTCTCCAGCTTCTCTGGGTCGAAATGATGGGGGGAGGTTACGAAGGCGTTCGGCAAAGCCACCAGCGTGGACACCACCCAGACTAAATACGCCAGGATTCTGGACGTTCGGGCTCTCCTCATCCTGGCCAGGGGTGCGGTGATTCCGGCCCAGCGCTCCCAACCCAGGGCACAGAGGGACAGGATGGAAGCGGTGCAGCATAACACGTCCATGGTACTCCAAAACCCGCACACGTATCTATCTATAATGCATGTGATCTTGTGAGCCCACAGCTAGGCGCTTTATAGAAATCAGGCAATGTTCTGGCTCATTGCGGAGTTGTAAACTCTTTATGCCCTCAGAGAATTATTCTCACATCACCACGAGCTCATCACGCATACTTTAAGAAAAGTTTGTGTATGTCACTAACATTTCTCAGGACAAAAACAACTTGCGTACCTAACTAGTAATCACTATCATTATTTCAAAATATTTGAAGACAAACACGGCGAGGTGGCGAGATGGCAAGTGGTAAACGTAGTAGCCTACTAGCTAGCCATTATTATGCCAGACCCAAATGATTTCCCCACCATGGTTCAGGGCTTGACGGGGCGGTGCGGCTCAGTAGCCTAGGGTGAGCCCAGCACCTTGGGCGAAGCTAATTGAGCCAAGGGGGCTCTTTGCAATCCTCTTAGAGGGACGTCTCCGGACGGACCGGACATTGTTACAAACCTCTCGTTCACAAGACGAATTTTAAATTAAATTGACAATATCAGGTACTTACTTAGATTGAACACGAAGAGTTCAGTGGCCGCCGTGAGTGGCTGTACAGCGACGCCCACCAAAAGGTCAGCTGCGACCAGGCTCGCCAGAGGGTAGTGAGACGGCGCTCTCTTCACCCGCCACAGCGCCACCATCACACCAACGTTGCCCACCAGGGTGAAGATGATGGTGAGCAACATCACACCAGCCGCCAGCCACCATTCTAGAGTGTCACCACGCGGCTGCAACGTCACTGTACTGGTTCTTTAGTTGTTTCATTGTGAAACTCTAAAGACTACCAAAATAAAACTTTTTTTGGTAGTCTACATCTTACCATGGGTTAGCAGACTAGCTACCCCTAACATATATAAGGGGCCATTCAAGTTACGTAAGCAGTGTATTGGGGTCTATCCTAAGTCTATTTTCATATTTCTAGAATTATAACTGCTGCTCCTGAATCAATAAAACAACCAGAATTCGTTAAAAGAAAAATCATCTACCAAGATTTACTTAAGCAGAGGAGAGGGGGTATTGCTTACTTTTACTAACAAGGGAGGGGTCGATAAATAATTGTAATAAATCTGCTCACGTAATATTTGAATGGATCCTAAACTAACAGAGCCCCCCCCCCATGGTATGATGTAAGCGAGCAGACTGGCCACCCCATGGTAAGATGTAAACTAGCAGACTAGCCACCGCATGGTGAAGGGGGGAGGTCTTTCCCATGGTATTACTCCCCCCCCCCCGCGCAGACGGTTAGTTTAGGAGATATTTCAGTTTTTCTTCCCAGAAATCCCATAGACCTAACCTCAAAATTAGACTGTTCATCGGCATAATTTCGTTCTGTGACGTCTCCGGCGCTGCGGAAGGTGCAGCCCCTTCGCCCTTGCGTAACAAAACGCAGACACCACACCAGCCTCCGCCGCTCCGGCTCGCCCGGGTGTCTGCGTTTTGTTACAGCGGGCGGGGGCCACCCTCCCTCCGCGCCTCCGGCTTAAAAAAAACACTCTTGGGGTAGGGCAAACAAGACTAAGAGTCGGGGTAGTCTTGATTCGATTCTGTGACCATTTTGATACCCCTATCAATTAATATAATCAAAATTTCATTTCAATAACAGTCGGATAATATTATGCTATTAAATTTTTGCTATAATATACTATAGCCAACCCAAGTTATCAATTTTTTTCACCAAAAGTTATGAAGTTACACACAAAGTGTATTCATGAAAAATCTGTTTTGTCACACCGAAAGTTATTAAAAATCTATCCTACTCTGCGAGAGCGCTATGCTGTAAGAATTAGTCTTTAATTATATGAATAGTTATATATTCTTACTAACACCAAAATAAATAATCAAAATATCTTAAATTATAGAAAATTCTTATACTATGCGTCCGAGAAAACACTTATATTGTATAACTTATTTAGCGACCTATCAGTAATAACTAAGTTTGGAAGAAATTAAGCTTATATCTGATAAATTATAATAATTCTTACTTGTTAATGTTGATTTTATTCACATAACACACTTGGAAGAGATAAAACTTCGAAATGGACGCTCGTCTTATTATAACTTTTACTAGATTACCCGCAAAATTTAACGAAAATTGACAGTTATAGCACAAAATAAATACTATTATAGTGTTACTATTGTCAATTAAAAAAATTATTTATAGCCTGACCAGAAATATGTAAACCCTGCGTGGTGCCGCCATAGAGTATCGTCCATTCAGAAATTAGTTCCGAAATTTTCCGCGATATGGCGAGGGTTTTTAATTTTTTGGTCAGGCTATATAATATCTAATTTTATTTTAGATACGCAGGTCGCGAGTGACGAAGGATCAACGTCTTGGCTTTCATTGAAAGAGGCACATGCAAACGGGAAAAGGCTGATTATAACGACGATACAGGTTAAAGAACATTAACGAGTTCATTCGGGATTAGCCTAGAAAACTCATTAAGGAATATTATGGTGTTGCCTTCCCGCGCGAAATGCTCTGTGCCAGTAATTGCACTGCCTGTCATACCCTTCTCTTCCAAACACAGCTAAGATATTTCGTAATATGGACTGTGGTGTACTGGTGTGGGGTGCCATCGAGCATATAACCGGATATTCGTTCCGAATCTGGACAGTGATTTGTCACTGACGTAACAGCAAATCAATCAACCAGTGTTCTCCCACCCACCCAACACCCACCGGCCCATTGGCCAATCATCTATCAATGGCCATCAGTCGGCCAATCAGAGCGTAGAACCGTCGCAGCGTCGCAACACAAATTTGGTGGAATTTGTTCTCATACAAAACACGTCATACTTACTTAATTAAAAATACCTCTCTATTCCAGTTACATGCTCGATAACTGGTGGGACACAATTTTTTGACTTTGAAACGTAATTGCTGGTTATAATTTTCACAGAACATAGTGTTTTTAAAGCTATTTTATTGAGAAAAATGGTAAATGGTAATCATTACTTGTTTTATTGCAAGAATAATATTATACCCACAAAATCTTTAATAGTTCTGTATATTAGGTTGACGTTACGTGATACTGAGGTCACTATGAAGAATAATATTATGACTTCACAAACTATGTAGTAATACCTTATTATTTAAGGGTGGGGACACCAGCAAGGCCAGATGGGTGATCAGTCCTCATTAACGGGACCATTTCACCCAATAGTAATACCTTACTCATGTGGTAATACTACATATCACTCACTAGTACTCACTACCCAGGTACCCCAGGTACTTTCTCAAATCAAAAGCATTTGAGTTTTTTTTTTTTCAAATAAAAGTCATAGGTATTTAAAATGTATTCCTTTATTGACAGTAAGGGGGAAAATATTCAAAAATTATTCTCCACGAATTTAAAATCTTACAATGAAATGCATTTCATAAAAATAATGATAAAAATGTATTTACAAGCATCTTAACTAACACCTTATGCTACATGAATAGTTTATTACAATATTTAAATAAAGGCACACTGCACTGAACCGTTTTGACATTTCAATTCCTTTTACAATATCTATATATTTACGTTACAATTCCTTAGTCGTTACGAATTAGAAAAAAAGTAATTGTCTCTGGCAATACAATTTTATGACATTCCATTTTTAAAATATACTTTTGTACTTGTCATGGAATTCTGCATCGACTTTTAACGCTAAATATTATCTATTAGAGAATGCATTAAAAGGAAGCACGCGTTTCAATCCTAACGTCTTACTTAGGTCTAGATTTAGGCATACAATTATCACTAAAATCTGACAATCAAGCGGGACGTACCGAAAACTCGTTGGCACATAACAATGACACAGAAAAAATTAAAAACTAATAAAAAATTAAATATTAATATTTACAATTGGCTCACACGTAGGCAGAAGTTTTTCAAACTTATCCAACTTACTAATAATATATTACAATATGATCTGATTCCTTCAAACATTGAGCATGGTCCCATGTATGTTAAAGCGAGATATGGAATGATGAGATCCTTGTACTAACAGTACATAACAACTTATTTGAAGATTACGAATTAGATTACAGTTTGAGAAATCATATGGAGCGTACCGACCGACTTACAAAATGTTTACACTCAAATAATAGTCACGACAGAGAAAGCATTCGTTGACACTACCGTAATAATACGAGAAAAAGGGAATGTATGAGGAATGTTAAATAAGACAATTCTGATGGTGAAAATAACAATCTGAATTTAAAATCTTAAATAATTGTGTTAAATATTTTTTAGAATTAGATATCTACTATACCTATCTATTTCTTTTATTGCTGAAGTTTGTGTGGGTGAGTAAAAACATATTTATTTTCGTTTGTAAGCAAGATATTTTGAAGTGAAAACTTCTTTAGCGTCGTTGTGATTTAAAAGTCGATGAAACGAAAAAGCGACAGCAAAAGGAGACAGACACATTTTAAGATTTAACGTGGGAGAATTATTTATAAGATATTTTATAAGTCGTCTACTTTATTAAAATCAAAAGTAGCATTAAAAATAAATTTCATTGAAATCAAATAGATATTTTTGAGATGAGTAACGTGTTTAACATTGTGACGTCTCACAAGGCAAATTCTCTATTTAGTCGGCCCTACACTCCACTAACATACAATTACATACTACATCGGAATGATTCATCGGAAGATTGAACAATAAAAATAAAACCAAAATTGATACCTGCACTACAATCATATTCATAAATAAGACACGTATCATTTTTAGTTTACAATTTAAAAACTAAACTAATTACATCTACACTATTACATATACGTGCTAAATCACACATAAATAATATTCCATAAACAATCTCATTAGTTGTCTTATAATCATCATTTAAATAATTTCAAAAAGGTGTCATATAAACAAGTAATAACGACACATAACAATAACAACATGATAGCAGTCACTTAAGTCCTTTCTGCGTAGAACTTCATACTGTCTCATTTACAGTAGCAGTCAAACCTGGCAAAGGTATTATTATTTAATACCTACGTAAACTTTCTCTTTATTTTATTATCAGGCATTACAAAACTATAAGCCTACGTATTCTTGTCAAATCTTTTATTTTTATTTTATCTTATTTAAAAGAATTTCCGTCCAGACTTTTAAAGTTTATGTTCTATGCATAGTCCATAGAAATATTTGCACATTGTACGAATACAACTGTTGAGATTGCTAACATTAATTTAGATAAGCTAAAATATATATATACAATTTGCATTATCATTATATTTCATATCAAAGATAAAAATGTCTTGTCTATGGCTTAGGCTCGAAGATACCGTCCTGTCACAATGGCTACACGAATCAGTCTATATACGGTACTATAGCACCCAGAGATTATTACCTCTACATAGCACAAATATTATTACTTTTAATCCAACCAAAACTATTTGTTCACAAAATAAAATAAAAAACTTACGGGTGCAAATTCCCTAGCAAGTTTGAATTGGTCTTTGGACATTGACATATGAATTATGTTTTATGACCATAAACAATTTAGTTTGACATCTAAGATCACACTTTGCAAACGCACGATAGATTTCTTGGAGTTTCAGAGACATCTAGAAGTCTTTCTCGAAGTTTCTGAGACGTCTAGATTACCTTATATGTAGAAGGCTTCAGTAGCTGGTTTGGGGGGGTGGTGCATGTCGTGGGGTGACAGGGCGGCGCGGTCGGACCAATCGGAGTGGGGCGACTGGGTCAGCGGCGTCTGGGGCGAGGGCGTGGACCAGTGCTCCGGGGACTCGGGCGACGGCGTTGGGAACGTGTCACCCATGCCCCAACTTCCGTAGAGACCTAGTGATTAAGAAGAAGTCAGTAAAATGGTTTCTAATAAAAATCATATACCTAAATGGTATTTACTTAAATTACTTAACCTTAATTAACAATGCTTAAACTATAAAAATGTACAAATTTTTGAGAAGTATATAAATTAAATTATTGAGAATATAGCTTGTATCCTATAGTTATCCTTCTTGTCGTACTAAAAATTATTTGAAAATTATATTGCAACATATTTTAAAATATAGTTCTTGTAAACAACAATAAAAAACCTGTCCTAAGCTAAGACTAGTTTCCAACAAATTAAAAAAATAAAAATGTTGTCTATCGTAAGAGAATAAAAAATAGAAAAGGATATGCTAAAACAGCACTCTACACTTGGTTGAATTTTTGAGACAGCTGCCTACAGTTGGATGTTATGAGGTACTGCTGAGACAGATGGGACTGACCCGACATGATGTTGGTGAGCGCGGGGTGTGGCGCGGCGTGCGACATCACCGCCTGCAGCTGCGCGTTGTGCTGGCCGTTGGCGCCTGCTGATGACAAAACACGTTAGACCACAGACAAATAATATTGGGGCCAATTACTATTTTGGCCAAATATAAAACGAATAAGAAAATATACAGAGACAAGAAGTATCACAAAACCTGTCTTCTGCTGACCTAGCATGCGCGCACGACAAAATGTTTACTACACCTTTTCTCGTATTATCTCTCTGTCTACAGTAGCTAACATGTTTCAATATTAAGGACAAGATAAAGTCATTTACTGAACTATTAAACTTAAATAAATAAAACCGGGTGCCTATTACTTGTGTACCGTGGTTCACATACATATATTGATACTATAATTATTATATAATTTCGGTATACGAAGAGTGTTCACGTAGTAGCACCCTTCGTATTACGTGGTATTACTCTAACGAGTAATCGAGAAAATACTCGATGTTAGACAGTATCTCTCTCTCTAGTCAAGAGATATCTCGTTGTACGCATGCTAGCCCAGCTGCCAGTGTAATTATTGGCGCCGAGACTTACCATCTTACGGTTAGACTCATGTGAACTTGGTTATGTTCTTGGGTGATGGGCGACGCTGACGTAATATTACTTGGATTGTCTGCCCGTATACTTTTCCAAGAAACATACAATATAATTATACTTATACATTCAGTACATACCAAGATGCGCGAGCGCGGAGTACGCGGCGGCGTCGAGTGCGTGTGCGTGCGCGTGCGCATGTTGCGAGCGTAGCGCCGCCATGTGCGCCGGTGACGTGGGCAGCGACGGCCGCGACTTGCCCGGGGACGGGGAACCTGCGGACAGACACAATTTATATGTGTTCAGCGTTCACTAACACCAGGTTACTTGAGGCTTAGTCTTCAGATAACACCTTACAGACATGTTGATTTTTACAACTGGATATGCTACGTTCTTCGTTAAAAATTCTGTAGAACTTTACTAACGTTTTCATCTAAATAGAGACCTAGGCCTAGAAAGTTGGAAATATTGCACAACGACGTTTTTTACTTCTACATATTATGTGCTAAAAATTTGACATCACCAGATGTTTTTTTTGTGATTCACATTTTTTGGATCCCATATACAATATAGTACAATTTCATCGCTCCAGTCCATTTTTACACAGCCACCCGTATGCGTCTGAACTGATTGAAAACAACGGCCAAAAATGAACAACGCTAGTCAGACTACGAAGCGCGACATGTTGGCGCGTTAAAACCCTTTGATGTACCGCCACAGCTTTATGACGATACACGCAAGTGCGGCCGAAGGATAAGAATTTAAGCAACATGATTAACTAAAGTAGGAGTAATGCAACTTACCTATATATGCGTGCGGTGACGTGGTTTGGTTGCTGTGCGTGGGCGAGTGGTTGGAGTAGGGGGGCGACAGCGACGAGCCGAGCACACCGCCGCCGTACTGCATCGTCTGACCCGTCTGCGAGAACCATTACACAGTTAAGTTAACATTATATAACAATGAAAAATAAAAAAAATAAAAACCAGAGATAATGCAGATGCGTTGCCCTCCTTTTCTCTAACCCCCCAATGGGCCACCGGAAACTCGCAAACTGCACGAAACGGGACAGATTAGCTGTCACTTGACGCCGGTCGTGCCGCCCAAGTCGGCCGCTATGTCGGCTGCGTAGCAGCATGGCACTACCTCTTAATAAATTAATAAGATTCTACGTGCTAGTTAACGTCACACCGTCACAAAGAAACACACAAGACAACTGAATCAATAGTCTTGTCGTACACAAGCGCTACTCACTGGCGAATTAAGATACCCCTAATTTTGTAAAGTAAGGTAATAATGTGTATTGACCTTGACGCAGTCCTCATAGCTGGGCGGCTGCTTGTGCTGCACGAGCTCGGGGAACTGCGCCATCGCGTTCGAGTACAGTGACGTCGCGTCGTACGGCGACGGCATGTCCTGGGGATACAGAGTGTCACTGGATTATCACAATGACATGAAGATAAAACTGTGAAGATATTTCAAATGAGTGGGCCCAGGGCTACATGGGCCCAAAAAGTGTAAGCGAAATTCTAAAACTATCGAATTCTATTTAAATTTTGTCCGATGTTGATACGGGCCCCGTTAGAACAAGCTACTGTCACTTTCATATTACGGTCACTGGTCAAACTGCTCTTAAAATATGCATAATCTTATTTTTCCAGTTGAGATAGCTACCATTAAAGTATTAGTAACTCAGTTTATACTTCCTTTAATTAAATTATTGCTAGCTTAGGATAATATATGTAACAGTAATTGGAGGAGTCTATTAAACTGATAGCATAAGATCCGTACCTGTAAATTTTGCAGAGGTGATTCGACTGGACTCAGGCTGAATCCCAAACTTTCAACACTTTGTGGCACTTCTTGCGCCACTTTCTTGTTGTTCTTTTTTACACTCGGTTTTCTGTAAATTCAAAAAAACTTATTAATTTTTATACATGAAAATGTCGTGGAACGGTGTCGTTATGCGATTAATTAAATAAGTGAACAGATTTTTTATCGAACGTTGTACGATATTTTGGTCCAATTTGAGAGATAAGACATTCGCTATTTAGGTTTTACACGGACATGATGTATGTATAAACTATGTGATTTATTTTTAATGACAAAAAAGCAACCCCCTAAGTATTTTTCTCGTTTTTCTTAGGGGAGTCTGCATTTCAAACGAGTTTTTTTACTACACAACTACTTTTTTGACGTATTTCAAGTGTACAAGTTGTTACCTACTAAGTAAAAATATTTTGATTTGATTGAGATAGGATTGCAACCAGTCACAGGGACTACCGATAGAAACGAAAACAAAACAATTAAATTCAAATACCTATAATACAGGCTGTAATAGATTATGGCAACCTATACAATTTAAACGGCGCACAAAATGGCCGCATGACATTAACATTTCAGTGTGTTTGACAATTGGTTATGTTATATATATGGTAATATTGCATAATCTTATATAAATAAATCAAACGTCATATAAACGTCAAATAGCGTCTCATAAAGGTGGTAACGGTGTCGCGAATCCAGAGATAAAAATAAAAATATGCGTACCGCGCCTAAAGAAGTTTTCACTTCAAAAGATATTTTGATAAAATGTACGAACCGTCTAATTTGTGAACTCTGAAGGTTGTTGTTGTCATAGACCTGGTCCTGAGGGCTTTCGGGGCCCGCCTTGGCTCTTGGCTTCTTCGGCTTGCCCTTCGTCGTGCTGATGACAGTCGGCTGACTGATAAGTTGTGGGTGCGGGTTTGGCGATGCTGAGGATGAAATGATAAATTAGGATCCAATATTTAAAGACTTGTAGGCGTAATTTACAAGTCATGATTGCTTATTTCTCAAGGTTGTATTATAAAAGATAAGCAAGATAGTTTGTTGCTTTTTGTTAAATTATGATAATGATATTCCCAAATACTAGAATTTTGACCTATTGGGAAAGTAAAAGGTTTTTTTCAATGTTCCAAAGTGGTCATTATTTTTGACCTTTATATAACTTTGTATCATTATATGACAAAAGTAAGCGTAACATGGGTAATGATGGCATGTACGTTCAAGGAATTGAAAGCAAACAAAAGTAATATGATAGCATATGAAATGGCAATGAGTGAAAGAGATCCCATCAAAAGTGCTTTTTGTACCTCTTTTGCACCTCTCGCTCTAGCTGACAAGTGCAGGAGATGTCAAGAGATTTTTTTATCTCGCTTACACTAAAGACTCTAAGTTCACAAATAGAAGAAGAGCACAAGGTCCTGACAGTACTTACGTCATGTAGTCCCTACACGAGTACTTTCAATACATCTATCTCTGTCGTTCTTGTACTTACACATGAGATGCTGGTGGTGCGGGCGCGGCGGCGGGTGAGGCGGGTGCGGGGGGTGCGGCGGGCAGTGGTCGTCCAGCAGGCGGACGATGTCGTCGTGCATTCTCTCTTGCGCCACGTCCCGCGGCAGTCTGTCCATGTGGTCGGTTATCTCGCGGTTCGCGAGCGCGTCCAGGAGGGCCTTGCACGCGCCGTACGAACCTTCTCTCGCTCCCAGGAATAGTGGCGTTTCATCCTATTGGAAGGTTTTCACGTTGAAGAAAATTATCGCCAGAACGAGACATACAGCATTGAAAATAATGGTAAGAATAGTCCTCGAGTCCTCTGCTCTTATAAGGGTATAAGGCCAAAGATGATTTATGTGGCAGCGGCTAAGTTTTATGTTACTAGCTGTTGCCGCAGCTTCACCTGCGTTAACCTAGATTTACGGCCGTACGCGGATTGATGATGATTATTTTTATAGCTTAAGTTACTTCTTATAACCTCAGCTATCTACAAGTGCAAATCCCATCGAAATCGGCTCAGCAGTTTCAGAGATTAGCCGGAACAAACAGACAGACAGACAGACAAAAATTGTAAAAAGGCTATTTTGGTATATGTCCCGTGTATACAGCCATATGAAATTGATAAAAAGCGGTTATTTTAATATTACAAACAGTCACTCCAATTTTATTTATCTGTATAGAATATAGATGTATAGATCAAATATATCATTTATTATTAGTTCAACCAATCTATCAAAAGAAGACTAGTCGATGCATGATGAAGATAATTTCATGAACGTTAATGACCACTTTTATTCCTATCTCACTTAAAAAAATCGGTTGTCTGTAAAGTCGGTTTACTGACGATAGTTGAACGTGACAACGTCATAAGAAATAGGAACGCCTCAGAGCGAGGTCACGCCGCATGCGTCATGTTTTTCGTTCTCGCAGCTGGCTCCATGGAATCATAAAACGTTGTCACGTCAAAAGTATTCGGACTAACCTTGTCATCCTGGGCATCCCTGTTAGCGCCGTGCAGGAGTAACACATTGACTGCCTCAACGTTGTTGACAGCGGCCGCCCAGTGCAGCGCCGTCTTACCGCTGTTGTCCGCCGCGTTGATGTCTGCGTCAGCGTTAATCAGGTCTTCTACCATTCCTTCGATTGCCAATCTAGAAAATATATTATTATTTAGATAATATACTACTCGTAGTGTGGCAAAGGCCAAAAATATGTGATTGAATGCGCAATTTCCTGGAACTATAGGTAGATTTGAAAAGTTGTTTTTACATTTGAAATCCTACTTTTCATATTATTTATTTATATTTATAAGCGGGTAAAACCGTGGGCATAGTTCATGCGTATATTACGAAAATTATTGTCAAGACTATTTACGTCTCAGCTTAGCGTAAACGACTAGTTATTATCCCTCATTAAACTTTTTTTTCATCAATTGTGAGTTGATAAATTACCTTGCAGCGAGTATCAGCGGAGTGGTTCCATCATGCATGCGTGCGTTGAGGTTAGTGGCTCTGTTCCTCAGCAGGATTTGGAAGACACCCAGCGCATCCGCAGCTACTGCCGCGTGTAGCGGCGTCCTGCCCGTGTTGTCTTGTGCGTTCGCGTCCGCACCTGCGTCTAGCAGACGTTTCGCGGCGTCCGCACGAGCGTATCTATAAAAAAACATGGTATTTAATATTGCAAGAGCACAAATGTGTGATTAAAATAATACTTTAAGATTGAAAACTTAAAATTAATTATTAAAAACTCAATTAATTATATTGTCAAGGTAATTAATAAAAAATGTTCAGTACCGTTTCTTAAGTTGCAAATACGGGGGTAAAATCTATTATGAAACATGTGAATAATAATTATCAGGGTAGAATTCAGGGTGATCCTAGAATATGTCCAATATTTTTTTGTAGTTTCTTAGTTATACAATAAATGTATTCTTGATATGCTTACCTTGCGGCTAAATGTAAGCTAGTTTCTCCAGTTTTGTCCATCGCCGCGTTGAGTTGTGCTCCCTGTGCTACCAGTTCTGATATGATGTGCGCCGTCTGTTCGTCTTCTACGTCTGATCCGGTGTCGATTCCACCACCTCGAATAGCAGCTACCATGAGAGGTGTCATCCCCAAGGGTCCCCGAGCGTTCACATCCACGTGTCCATCGTGCTAGAAATAATATAAATTGGTAAATCAATCTGGTTCTTAATACGAGTCGTCGACCGAAGAGGAATTCGTAATAAAGGAATACTCACAATGGCGGGCGGTGTCATCATACTCGGAGGCACTCTTATATCTGCCGCATCCAAATGCTGCTGAGTCCACACTCTCGGCTGGCTGGCTTCCTCATAATCGGTGATAGCGGTGTGGTCTGAAGCATACCCTCCAGGTGCTCCATTGGAATCACCAGGGCCGCGAGCTCTTTTTGCTCTCGGTGGGGCGGAACCATCGTCGTCCTCATCAGACCAATGCGGCGGACCCATGTGGCCACCGTTAATGTCCACATCGATACAACCTATGGAGCCTTTGTTCAAATTCCTCATTTCCTGGCCATCGGGCACTCGGCGTCTGGAACGACGACGAGAGGAGGAGTTTGATCGAATGAAGCCTTCCGGGAACCATGTTATACCAGCTGCTCGTTTCCTTTGAGCGGTCACTAGGACACCTATCAATAGACCGGCCAGCAGAACAAGGATAACACCGATGAATACATATTTGGAGTTCGTTGGCAAGTCTTCGTTTTCGGGAGTGTTGACACCTTTCACTTGGAAGATAGGGAAGTCAGGTGAGAGGGAATGCTTGGAAGCGGTGGCAGCTAAGAATTCAGCTGCTTCCCGCGCTGAGAAGAAGCACTCAGAAGATGATAACGAACTGCATTTTCTGTTATCAATTTCCAAGTACACTTGTACTCCGGATGAACCCCTTTCAGTGAAAACTATGTGGTGTTTCTTTCCAAATTCTGTATCTTGTAAGCCGACGTCCGTCGAACCCTTCCATGGGTATACCATATCGTTACCTAAATGGTCCTTCTTAATTAATACTGTTGTTCGTAGTTGATGGCCTAGATCTCTTAGGAACGCTACGGAATTGTCTTTGAATGTTCTCATATCCATGAGCAGGATGACGGACATGACACCCTCGGCTAGATCAGGTGGCTCATTCTCACAATCCAAACCGTCCCAATTACATTCAGCGTTGTTGCATCCATAGTCACAGTGGCCGTTAGCGTAGTGCTTCTGACAATATGCGTCATAGATCGGGTTACATTTCTGTAGCGACTTTTGACAATCTCGTCCATCAAACATACAGGCTTGGGTATTACAAACTTCATTACATTCCCCATTCATGAACACTTCCCAACATTTGATCGGAGCTGTGCAATTTGCCCATGGGTTTATACCCAGGGAACAGTCGTTACCATCAAATTCGCAAGCATATGTGTTACACTCTTCATCACAATGGTGGTCACCTTGCTTCTCTTTGCATCCCAATTTAACACACTTCTCCCTTTGGAAAGCCAAGTCCAATTCTTGGAATGTAAGTCCTGTATTTTTGCCGTAAATTCCAGACACGGGGCTTCCATATCCTCCTCTGGAATGTGGATCGTGAATGTCACAATTTTTGCCCGTCCATTGTCGCGGACAATAGCAGAGATAGTCTCCAGGTTTGTCAATGCAGCGCGCTTCAGGATGCTTGCAAGGGTTACTAAGACACTCGTTCATAGAGTCTATTTCACAGTTTACTCCTGACAGTCCTGAAGGACAGTCGCAAACATAGTCGCCAATTTCTGATGTTCTACAATATCCACCGTTTTGACAAGGATTTGAGTCGCATGCATATCCAGAATATTCACAATTTTTGCCATAGAAACCGTCCCCACATAGACACTCGTGTCCCCCTTGGATAGCAGTGCACATTCCTCCATTTTGACACGGGGAATTCGCGCAGAAGTTAACCTTAGCGTCACAATGTCGGCCCATGTATCCTGACTTACAGTTACAATGGTAATCGTTGACTAGTTGTACACAATCTTGAGTTCCAGGGTTTGAGCAAGGGTTAGATAAGCACTCGTTGATATCACCTTCGCATCTCGGTCCGACAAATCCGGGTGGACATTTGCATTCGAAACCGCCTACTTTGTCTATACACGTTCCATTGTTATGACAAGCGTCCTGTTTGCAGTCGTTGACGTTTATTTCGCATATTTTTCCAAGAGTACCAAACGGACATGAGCAGGAGAAATTGTTTATGAGATCATGGCAAGTCCCTCCGTTCTGGCAAGGGTTAGGCAGGCAGTCGTTAACGTTCAGCTCACAGTTCTGTCCCTGGAAGCCCTTCGCACACTGACACTGATAAGTTCCAACGAGATCTTTACACACAGCGCCGTTCTGGCAAGGTGCGGATTCACATTCATTGATTTCCTTTTGGCAGTATGAGCCAGTGTAGCCGTCAAGGCAGTGACAACGATGAGAGTTACCAATATCTTCACAAGTCCCATTATTGCAGAGCTGCTTAAGTTTCACACCTGAGGAAGGACATTGAGTTTAGTTCACAATCATTAACCTTACTAAATACGACGAATATTAACGTTATACATACTTTTCCGAATGCTGGCGTCTTTACAAGAAACCATTTCAACATCGCAAAGTTTCCCAGACCAGCCCGGTGAACAGGTGCATGTATACTGTGGACCTTTTTGAGAGCAAGTTGCACCATTCTCGCAAGGATTGTTCTCACACCTGTAATGGAAAAATAGTTTATAATGGTGCTCTCTAAGTACGTACATATAAGTAATTGTATTTGCTAGCATTTAGACCTACTGGCGCCTCCGGAAAGGTAATGGAGTGTTGTCCAGGCAACTCCATTACTTAACTCCAACTAATTCCAAGTGGACTTACCATTCAACAAATCCCTCGCAGTGTTTGCCGCTGTACCCGTACGGACAGTGGCAGGTGTAGTGGGTGATGTGGTCGTGGCACGTCGCGCCGTTCTTGCACGGAGAGCTGTCGCACATGTTGATACGGAACTGACAGTTTGAACCCGTGTAACTGAAACAAAATGTCTCGTGATCAAGACATTCATTGCAGAAATGTCGGGCTTCCAAATAATTATCTCCTCCAGTTGAACAATAATTCTAAAGAATTACTATTAACTACTTTTTCCAGTTATCAATACTCACTCGTGTCCTGAAAATCAAATATAGGTCTAGCCAACCGACATCCGGCTTGGTAGGACCAAACCGACGCAAAATAAATTAATTATATTCACTAATAAAATTTTGGCCTACTTAGTAAGTCTATGAAAATGGCATCCAGATCGAAGTGCCAATAAGGCAAAATGTAAGAAAACTTTGACGATTCTCACTTTATAGATCATTTTGAATTGGTGATTAACGGTTTTAAGATAGGAAGAAGGGGTTTCCTGTTATCTTACCCTGGAGGACAGGAGCAGTTGTATGAGTTGATCCCGTCGATGCAGGTGCCGCCGTTCATGCAGCTGGACTCTGTGCAGTCCTCGTCGTTCGTCTGACAGTTGATGCCGGAGAAACCGAGTGGGCAAGTGCACGTGTAAGAGGCTACGTACTGTAAAATAATTATATAGTGTCAAAAAATTGTGCTAATGTATTCTTCTAAATTGTGTATATGTATATTTTTTATATGTTGGGACAATTCACACACGGCCATCTGATCCCAAACTAGGCAGAGCCTGTTCTTATGGTAACCAGACAACTGAGCTATGCTTATATATTTCTAAATACATACATATTATAGATAAACTACACCCAGACACAGAACAAATGGTCATGCTCATCACACAAACATTAATTGTCATGGGTGGGGATCGAACCCACGACCTTCTGGTTCAGCAGTCAGGGTCACTAACCACTAGACCAACAGGCCAGTATTTGTCAATTCTCCCTGAACAGAATTTTTTATAAAGTTAAAACACCGAGTAACAACAACAGTTACAATTGATCCTGGAAACATGGCCTGGATAAAAGTAAAACAAATACTAGATAAAAGTCACCACATTAGGTTTAAAATCCCCCTATCATTTTCTAATCCAGGAGAACTATGACAAGACTACGACAAAAGTTAGCATTCGATCTTTGTATGTGGTTTACGATGACTTAGAAATGGTGGTACTTCCTACCAAGAAGGTAGGAAGTACCACCATTTCTAAGGGGTCAAGTTTTGGTCGACTTACTTGGTTGCAAGTAGCGCCGTTCATGCAGGGTCGAGACTGGCACTCGTCGATGTCCACCTCGCAGTGCTTGCCCGCGAACCCGCTGGCGCACACGCAGTTGTAATCGCCTATACTGTCCAGGCATGTTGCACCGTTCTGACAGGGGACTGAAAGAAACATTTCATAAATATGTATTTATTTAGGGCTGCTACAGCCATACTCCATTTACCTAGAATTTTGTAGTGCATAATTCAAAACTCTTAGTATGTTGTAAGAGGGAGAGACGGCTGTCGTTTTTCAATATTTTGATTATACTCATTAAACCTACTTCACTCACATGATCAAAAGTCTTTGACGGTGTGTAAAGTCAGCCAACATGTGCTTGATTAGCGCAGCCGAATTATAAGATATCCGAGCCTAATAGTAGGACTTCTTTCACCAATGTCAGGATATCGTGAGGTATTTTACCTGATAAGACTTCTTAAAGAGTCTTTGACCTTGCGTAAAATACTCTAGTGCATAGATGAATCGATTCTATAAGTCCTATGTTGTCGGTGTGGTCTATGTGAAAAATACGAATATTTTCCCAGACGTCGAGGAGACCCGTGCCTAATAAGTCTCCCTCTTTTCCCCTTGAATCCCTATGGCCTCGCATGATACTCACATGAAGCACAATCGTCGGTATTGATCGCGCAGTCCTTGCCCTCGTAGCCGCGCGCGCACAGACACGCGTACGATCCGTCCGTATTGATGCACGTGGCTTCGTTGTGGCAGGGCGCCGTGACGCCGCACTCGTCCACGTCCCGCTCGCATAGCGCGCCCGTCCAGCCCACCGGGCAAGCGCACGTGAATTCCGCGTACGACGCCTCCGCCATGCAGCGCCCGCCGTGACGGCATCTGAGTGAGACGTGTAACGTTATTTACGTGAAACGGATAACCTTCTCTAGAGAACAATATAATTTTTTTTTTATTGTTGGCCGTCACCGGACGTAAAAAAAACCGGTATTAAAATTCATGCCGTTTGCCGCAACAGAATTAAAGCCGATTTTGCCAAAGCCCGCAAGTAGAAAATTCTCATTTTTTTTTATTTAAATATGAAATCGTAGACCATTCGATCGAGAAGGTACAAAAGAAATAGACAAACAAATCCGGCTCTATAAATAAGACTCTTATTCGATAATTAGAGACATGGTGGATAACTAGAATGTTTTTACGAATTTATATTGTTACAAAGAAAAAGAAACTAACAAAATCCTAGTTTATAAATAAAGAAACTTCAAGATATGATAAATAACTAGAATACTTTTAAGATTTATGGAGCTTACTGGTTGGGTGCGCAGGGATCAAGCGTGTTCTCGCAGTTGCGTCCCGAGTGCGGCGGCGCGCATACGCAGCGGTATCCATTGACGAGGTCGATGCAGTTCCCGCCGTGCAGACACGGGTTGCCTGCGCAGTCGTCGATGTTGGTCTCGCAGTTCACTCCTGGAACAAAATGTTATGAGAACAAATGAGACCATTGTCATAGGTAATTAGCTTGTCAAAAGTTTGACGTGAGAGTCCCATACTCTCGCAACTTAAAAATAATCAAGGATAGGAATAATGTTCGGACATAGGACAGCTTTTTTAACTGGTTTTTACTTTGCATGATTAAGTAAGAAAAGGACGGGAATTAAGGATAGGAAAAGTTTTGGGAGAGTATAGGCGAGGTTTTAGCACATTATTCACTTGCCGAATCACAGCGTTATGCTATTTAAAAGCAGTTCAAATTGTTCAAGGAGGACAAAGGTATCGCCAGGCTTAACAGCAGTGCCCGATAGTGTAGGCCAAATCACAGTGTATGCTATTTTAAAGCAGTTAAAATCGTTCAAGTAGGACAAAGGTATCGCCAGGCTTAAGAGCAGTGCCCTACCTAAAGTACAAAGATAGAGCTGAAATCTTAATTTTGCTAGCGGTACTTACCAGTAAACCCTAGTACGCAGTCACATTTGTAGGCGTTGAGCCGGTCGTGGCACGTACCGCCGTGTTGGCACGGGTTCGAGCTGCACTCGTCTATGTCTCGCTCGCAGCGTTGACCTGAGTGAACACGCGTAAAGACATTAGAATATGGATAATATTAGATAAGGTATTTAATGCCCGTTAAATTTGGAGAAAAAAAACCTTAATATTTTTATTCCTTCACAATGTTAAGCAATTATTAACTTTAAACATTTTAAATCTAACACAAATCCTTTGTGTTAGTTACATTACGAGTCTGTATCTATTAAGGAAACCCTGTGTTGCAAATCTCCAAGATCTCTGCACATTAACTTATGCCTACTATTTTGGTGAAATATCTCTTAATACCCTCAAAAAATTAAAACATATAAAGAGAGTGTCCGTGCTGGATGCGAGTGGCGAGGGATCGATCGTCTTAGCGTTCTTTGTGAGAGGTCTATGTTCAGCAGTGGACGGATAGGGGCTGATCATACTGGTAATGATGATGATGATGAAAGAGAGTGTCATAACTGTAGCACTTAAAAAATAAAAAAGTTTTGAGTCAAAGACGTGACTAAATTCCATTCATCCTGCATTCCTGGAAGATAAGAGACTAAAGAGTGTTGAGAAACCTAACCCAGTAGTAATTACCTCCATATCCTGGCAGACAGTGGCAGATGAACTGGTTGACTCCGTCCTCGCAGGTTCCACCGTTGATGCAAGGGTTCGACGCACACTCGTTCACATCCGATAAGCATCTGCAAGGGTCAGATCAGTATTAGTCCTAGGGTCGCGAATATCAATTAGTTTATGAGACACTGGTATTATTTTAATGTCATAAAGAGGCAACCCAGCAGTCGGAGAATTATGGGGACTACTAACGCCCATAGACATACGAATAACCAAAAGTTATGCAGATGCGTTGCCCACTGCCCTCCTTGTGCATAGTTTATCAATAGCAGTCAATATTGAGTATGAATCAAACTTTGAAGTTATTTATTTTCTTCATGCCTCAATTACAGAGATTAGGCAGAGAGGACTCGTTTCGATGAAGATGTGTATTATAATAAAAGTGAAAAATATAATATAATAGAAAGAACTTTAAAATTATGTAACAACTGTGTATTGAAAGGAAGGTCAGTATAAAAAATGTTAATTCCTAGCATCGAGACCTACAATATTAGGAGAAGAGAAAATCATTATTTCTGAGCTATATCTGAAATAGAAATAGCCTAGTGGAACTAATTTATGTCTACAATATCTAAAAAAAAGTAATTGGCTCGTTTGGTTACTTGGCCATCCCTAACATTTACCTTGCGTCATAATATCCTCTAGGACACTCGCAGCGGAAGCCGTTGATCCTATCAATGCACTTCCCACCGTTAGCGCACGGGTTGGACAGACATTCGTTGATGTTGGTCTCGCAGTGCTGCCCCGTGAAGCCGGGAATACACTCGCAAGTATACCTGGTGGAATGCAGAACATAAGTGACGAGGCAAACGTATAAGTCAAAAATTTGGTGTTTATTTGGACCGTGTACCCTGAAAGGTAGAAAATTGGACAAACGTGGAACTCGCTTGAGGATTTCGTCATTGGAAGACATGTAAGGGCACAAACTATCTTCTTGGTTATAAATGTTTTAAAAAATGTGGAAAACTTTTTTCGTTCATGCCTTTGTTATTAACAAAATTTAATGATGCAAGAGAATCTGTTGAGGGACTAAAATCTAAGGAGAGACAAAAAAATATCGTTGGATTGTTGAATCTTTGTAGGCTCTTCTCTATTTTGATGATATCATTATCATTAGCCTCTATCCGTCCACTGCTGAATATATGCCATATATATTTTGATGATATAATAATAAAAATAAATTAAGCATGCGTTCACTATAATATCACTTTAGAAATGCGCATGCTTTTAGATAAATAAATAAAACGATAATAGATCGATGTAAATTAGATCGTCAGCTATTTCTAGAGTATTTTCTGTCGTATATTTAAACTGTCAATTTTCTTTGAGATTAGTCTGTCATCTACTGACTGATAGACGAAACTAAATCTCCATACAAAGTCGAGAAAAACGATTTTTTCATGTCTTCGACATTTAAAGCTAAAGATATAATATTGTATTTAATAACATTCAGAATATTATTTACAGATACGTAATTACATTTACATACAATTAATTTACAGATTAACAGATACAGGTATATAGTAAATAAACGTGCGTAAAACTATTAAAAACCAAAAAATCACAATAATGCATATCTTACACATGCGATATGAGATGATATATTTAATAAGAGAAGCAGCGATGCTATTTAAAATATAAAAGCACTTACTCAAAATAATCGTTGCTGCATGAAAGAGAAAAAATATAGATGAAATTACAATGACCCAGGTTAAAGGATGACAACTACGCTAATTAATGATGAAATTTATATTAAACAGATTGAAATTTGATTGGCAACACTCGAAACTCTTTTCTCTCTACTTTCTATCTTATTTAAAAAGACGGTAAGTTCTTATCGACTGCTGTTTATCCGGAATATAGTTTAGCTTATTGACCGCTAGAGGCGCTAGTCATGTTTCTTTACATTTCAATATTCAATTCATTTTACACAAAGTCATTCAATATTACAAAAACTTTTAGCGAAACTATTATTTATAATATTAACAATTAACATCAAAATTTCAACATTTCTAAGTTCATTTGATAAGTGAGTTTTAAACATACCAAAATAAATTAATAAACTAGTTTTTATGTCAACAACCAAATTTCCATCTGTTTCAACTTATACACGTTTTTGATGCTAAAAGCTAACCTGTTGATGCCGTCGATGCAGGTGGCGCCGTTCCTGCACGGGTTGGAGTAGCATTCGTTGACGTTGATCTCGCAGTTGCGTCCCGAGGTACCAGGCTTGCAGCGGCACTGGTACCCGTCTATGAGGTCCTCGCAATGACCTAGGAATTACATTATTTTATAATCGATACTTTTTCTTGTTTAAGCAACCAAAGACTCATGATAAAGTTTTAAAATTTAGGAGCTTACACTTATTCGGTGTTCTTAGAATTGAAACTGGATTAAATGAATTTTCAATCTTGTCAATATAACTTAGCTATTTATAAGGTAACAGTGCAAAACCTTGAAAACATATAATTTTATATTCTTTGAAGAATGTAAGGGTTTTAGATTAGGTTTTAGATTTATTTAGGGTGATAAAGGAGGGTTTAGATACGCCTATCTCTAAAAGCCATTAATATCAAAAAGGATATTCTCACCTCCGAACTGGCAGGGGTTGGACTCGCACTCGTTGATCTGTGTCTGGCAGACGCGGCCGGTGTAGCCAGGGTGGCAGTTGCAGGTGAAGCTGTTGTCTCCGTCGATACACTCGCCCCGGTGGCAGGGCGCTGAGAGACAGTCGTTGATGTTCGTTTCACAGGACATACCTGGAACGTTCACCAGTGTTTGAGGATTTGTCAATATTCCCTTGGCAAAAGTCAGGTAAATCCATTCTGAGGATGACTTAATACTTTGGGAATTACTGGAAATATAAGCGGTATTAGACGATTGTACTAACTAAGAGAACATTGCAAACAGAAAAAAACGTTATCTTACTTACAAATAATTAATTCATGATGAAAAAAGCGATTAATTATATATAATTCGACGCTACAGGCTGCAAATTATAGGATGCAATTATACAAGGATTTTGTCTGCAAATATCATCATCAGTAATCAATGCTATGCCTATGTATAAAACAAAAATAGGGCACTTTATATGCTATCAAATACATTTACTCTCTATGGTTTTGTCAGAATACTTCGAAGAAGCGTGTAGCGAAGCGCTAGTGCAATAGATATAATTTGAGGGCTTTGTACCAGTTTATGAATGGCTCCTAATGTTCTGATACATACCTGTGTACCCTGGCGGACATTCGCACGTGTAGCCCGCTATGGAGTCGTGGCAGGTGCCACCGTTCCGACATGGGCTGGAGGCGCAGTCATCGATATTTACTTGACAGCGGGCGCCCGTGAAGCTGGAAAATCATTTTACATTAGTATACATTATATCTCAAAATATATAGAAATGGGTTCTTATCCAATTGACTCAGTTCAAATAAGGACCCTATAATTTATTAAAGTTTCGTTCATAGATGGCGCTGCACAACAAACTTATAAAACAATTTAAAACTGGATATTTATCGTATTTTTCGTTTTTGTTTCAAGGGGCTCATTATTTCGACATTACCTTTGAATTTCTTTTGCGAGCTCCGCGAAACAAAAGTGAAAAACATGAGAAATATGCCATTTTAAATAGTTTTAAAAGTGGAAATAGCCATGATAATTTAAAATCTAATAGAATTTACTTTGACAATATACTGGCCTGCTCGGGCTAGTAAGATATATATAATTATAAATATGTTGGTCTTACCCCATGACGCAGGTGCAGCGGAAGGCGTTGATCATATCGTGGCAGACCCCCCCGTTGAGGCACGGGTTGTTGGCGCACTCATCTATCTCCACCTCGCACTGAGTTCCCGTGAAACCTGAGAAAGACAGACAAACACTATATACGTGAACTGGCTGTTCCCCATCCACCCCAAAATTTAAAAAAAAAACTTTCTTCTGAAATACGTATAACACAACCTTCCTCAATAATTGGCTTATTAATTACAAAAATATTAGATAGTTCCGGAGATTAGCGCGTACAAACAAACAAACAAACAAAGTCACCAGTTTTAATATTTTATACGTAAATCCCTTCGCTTCGACTTATGAATTAGGACGTCTGATACCTTAGTTCTTGTGTATATTGAAAGTATCCGAAACGTCGAGATTGTAAAAGGCTTAACCGTTCATAAAATAAGTAATGGTCGTCTAAAATGAGTCTCGTGAACAAGACATTCGTAGTATGGAATATCGGCATATCATGATGAATATCAGGTTTTATCGTTTTAAATAGTTATGATGAAAATATAGTATATGATAAAAAATTCAACCGAGTCCTTATAGCATACTAGCAGCGCTCGGTTTCACCCGCGTACCCCTCCTCCCTCATTAAACACTAGGCCTACCTCAATGAACGCTAAGATGCCTAGTGTTCATCGTCCAATAACCAGGTGGGAAGACGATCTCCTTGCAGTAACCGTCCCGTGTTCGATGCGAGTGGTAACGGATCGGTCGTCTTGGCGTTCCTTCAAGGAGGCCTATGTTCAGCAGTGGACGCATAAAGATGATGATGATACAAAATATTGGTAATTATGACCAAAAATACAAATAACTCTTTATGACTAATCACAAATCATACCAATTTAACCATTTAAGATATTTCACAACTTCTATCTACATCGATATCAATCGTTTCTGCCAAACAAACAATAAAATACGACATTACGTAAATACTAAACATGGCCTCAACTATAGGTAAATCTACTGAAATAGTAGCAAAGGTGGGGAGGCCACACCCAGCTGGAGATCGTGTGGGGGGTGGTGCAAGTTACAAGTTTACGAGACCTACATTTAAAATGTTACGTCGTATAACTAGCTGTTGCCTGCAGCTTCGCCCGCGATACTCAACTCCTATAAGTCACAGCGTGATGTTATATAGCCAATAGCCTTCCTCGATAAATGGGCTATCTAACACTGAAAGAATTTTTCAAATCAGACCAGTAGTTCCTGAGATTAGCGCGTTCAAACAAACAAACAAACTCTTCAGCTTTATAATATTAGTATAGATTAGCAAAGGTAGATAAAATAAATAAAAAAAAACTATCAAGTGCGGATCAACAAATCGAACCAGCGCAATGAAAATTCAATACAATTGTTTTCTAATGTTTACGCGAATTTCACTCATTATAATGAAACACTTTTTTACGGATTTTATCGCGGTTTATTAAGATTTTTACAAGCCCGACGTTTCGGATACTTTACAGCAACCATGGTTGTCCTCCCGTGACCATGGTTGCTGTAAAGTATCCGAAACGTCGGGCTTGTAAAAATCTTAATAAACCGCGATAAAATCCGTAAAAAAGTGTTTCATTATAATTCAATACAATGTTACAATGAAACAACTTTTACGGATTTAATCGTTGTTTACTTATATTTTTGAAGTAAATACTTCTTTACGCACGCTTGACTTTGGTAGTAAAGCTGGTGAATCCCTGACGAGAGCGCTACGGAAGTTGAGAAGAAGATATAAGATAGAAAAAGAGAGTAATGTTTCATAACTAGACAAAATTTTGTCGCTACGGTCGCTAGGGAGGGAGGGGTAAATCAAGGGTAAATTCGGGTCTCCAGTGTCACTTGGTTGTCAAATATTTATACGTCCGTTCAGAAATTTTAAAAATCCTAAATGTTTCCATCGGCTTACTAAAACTTTAAGAGGCAATGAGTGAGCGATACGATCCGGTTTTAAAGGTTTTTTTTTTGTTTAAAAACGATAATATGGTTATCTTGAAAGAGTTTTTTTTTTAATATAGCGGGTAAACCCACGGAAAACTGTTCGGTATAAAATAAAGTATTTTTAATATAAATTTATTTAAAAGCGCCCAACTTGCGCCACAACCAACCGTCACGATCACTTTATAAGCGCAAGTCTAACGCCGAGTTTATGCGCATATATTATACATACATACATACAGGGATCGACCAGCTGCTCTGTTATGTATACAATGAATACAAAATAAAATATTAAAATGACCTATTCCGGAAATATCAAGGTTTTCAGCCCAATTCGTATTTTGTTTTTTTATTCATTATTAAATATCTATAAACAGTTTTCATATTATTGTTCAATAGACATAACTCTAGTTATAATCATAATTTGCTTTTATTTATAGGTTTACATTGTTACATCCATTAAAATATATCAATAACCTTGGTAATTGGGAAACAATCTGTCCAAATGGACAGATTATATATGAATGTATATACATATATATTATACTAATATTATAAAACTGAACAGTTTGTTTGTTTGTTTGTTTGAACGCGCTAATCTCAGGAACTACTGGTCCGATTTGAAAAATTCTTTCAGTGTTAAATAGCCCATTTATCGAGGAAGGCTATAGGCTATATAACATCACGCTGTGACTAACATGAGTTAAGTTGAGTAAGTTAACGCGGGCGAAGCTGCGGGCCACAGCTAGTATTTACATAAATGCAATATCGATAACCATATTAACATGGAGAAAAATCGGTCAAATTGAGGACAAGATCTTTATTAGAATTAGGGTGAAAGCACATCATCGCAGATTCATATCAATCAAACAACAAACGAACAACAAAACAAACGACCGGCCGTCTTGGCGTTCATAAAGACGAAATATCATGATTTTCCTAAATTCAAGCGTAGAAAAGTCATCCTGAACTTTATGTATAACAAATAATAATTCTACGAAGAATAACGGTTTTCACATAAAAAACCGAGTGCAAAGTCCTAGGGATAAAAAAATATAATGTCGTCATACCAAGCGTTGCCTTATTAGTGCACTTGTTAGTCCAGTCTGGATTCACTCGTCCGTGAGATGAGTGGTGTAACCCGACCTCGAGTGATACCCCCTACCTTTCTACCACATCGATCTTTTAAGGCCCTTTTCAATTTGTCAGCGTTATACACTTGAACTCGGTATACACGATGAAATGTGAAGATTGTTCGGTGTATACAAGTGTATAGGATGATGGGTGTTTTGAATTCGGTCGGGTTATAGGGGTGGGGTGCTCGAGTCTGCATGATCTCCGTTGACAAAGTACATGTGGAGACCAGTTTAAAGGTTACATATACATGGGAAAAATATACATCTGTTGGTCATTTGTAATATTTTTAGCGATCTGTAGACATATGGTATAATTGATATACACGGGAAAACATTTTGGTTGACTATTATTAGGGTAGGTATACATTTAAGACCCCCACCACGGTTCAAGCCTTGTCGTGGCGGTGGGGCTCAGTAGTCTAGGGTGAGCCCAGCACCTTGGGCGAAGCTGATTGAGCCGAGGGGGCTCTTTGTACCCCTCTTATAAGAAGAGGGGACAAAAGAGCAGGGGGCAAGGGGTTAGGATGGGAACCTCACCCCATTGTACTGTCCCGACGTTGGGAGGGGTTGTTCTGTGGTGCGGGGCAACCCCTCTGTGGAGGTGGCGTCGGTCCCTTGCGGGACTGACTAGCCGTCGAGGTACCCTGTTAGCTTAAAAGATCCGGGGCACCTCACCAAGGCGGCACTGGTGGCACTCGCCGGGTTTTAGTGGGTAGATCTGCGTCCATTTACCATCTTTCGGGCGCAGCGAGTCCCACATACCCACCTGGGGAGACCCACTCCCCAGGCGGGATGCCTCAGAGCATTTCCCGGCGCAAAAGAAAAAAAAAAAAAAGGTATACATTTAAGAAAAAATTATCGGTCTCTATTTTAAAATTAAAAAAATTAAAGTTCTCTATTAATCTCTACCTAATGAATCTAAACTAACTTGGGAATTGGGATGAAATGTTTTTTTTTTTTCGAAAAAACTTTCGTAAGTTCATAGAGTATTGTGTACTTTATTGGATAGCTAATATAATATGTATATTTGAGTTCTTAATTTTAGGGACCACCCCATTTTAAAAGCCTTTCCGATTCTGGGGTCTTATGCGTAGACAAGATCGTTCTGAACCTTGTATCGCTTTGAATTTGCTTATAATCGAGTAATCTTTGCAATCTTTAAAATCCTAATTATTTTGATTTATCTTTATTAAATCTATTATTTATATGTAAATTATATTTATGTTAATATTTCCGCATTACCAACTTGGTAAGACAAAGCACGCTATTCAACCGTCATGGGAAACTGAATATGTCTATGGTTGCTTTTTAAAGAGGTTTTATTAAAGTAACGGACCTCTTTACCGCCATAATGGTGGTGACGTAGAGATACGGAATTCAAGCATTTTTTCATCATCATCATCATCATCATTATCAATCTTTTTCAGTCTTCGAAAGATGACTTTTTCGGCTCGCCACCGAAGTAAATTTTGGTGGTATGTACATATTTTTATAACCTTTAAAGATATGCCTTAATTAGGCCATACTTATTGCCTAGATTTATCTACAAGTGTATTTATTAACCTCTGGTCGTATGAATCATACATGAATCTATCTACCATTTAAGCTATTGTTTTTGGCGGTAAGTTTTAGTGGTACCTATATAAAAGTCACCGGTAAATACCTTTTATGTCGTATTATTATTATATTTTTCATCATTCTGTTCTGCAATACACTAATATAATATTTTGTAATGTTAACGCGAGTTTCACTAATTATAACGAAACACGACTGATATGGTCCTCCCGAGAATGAGATATGGTTTCTGTAAAGTATCCGAAACGTCATAAAAATCTTAATAAACTGCGATAAAATCCGTAAACGTTGTTCAGATATACTAATATAAAATTAATTCAGGTCTCTATTAAGCTTTAGTTTACTCCTATTTAAAGTAAAACCTAGTTTTATAAAACTTGTTATAAACAGATATAGCAAAGATCTCACGCACGCAGTCTCGAGTGCACTGTAATGACAGCCATCAGTGATCGGGTTGTCAACCGACGATTGTAATATCGATGTACCGTTACATATCACTATAGTATTGTTGATGATTTCATAGACAAAGAATGAAAAGGGCTGGGAGAGTAAAAATGGTCTGCAAATAAATAATCTAAGATATTCGATTGGAATGCAATTTAGGTCACATACCTATTTCTGACTTTTAAACATGGATAGTAAGACTTTCTATCCCAATAATGGATTCTATTTTTTTTTTAAACACAGATTATGGTTATGGACTACGGCATAAGAATTTTTATTTTTATATTTTTTTTAAAGTATGGGATGCCTGTTTCTAAGACAAACGTATCTTTTGTTTCAACGTAGACAACGGACCTTCAGAGCCTAGTGGGTACAAGAATATCCAGCCATAGGTGTATGCTGATATAAATGTGCGACGTTAACCACTTACTATCCTAGTTGTTAAAGTCCTACTGATGTTAGAAGACCATCCATCTCTCATCTGTCTTACTTACCAGGCATGTACACAAAGTATTATTAATATAGCAATTTATGCGTTATGCTTAACAAAAAACTAGCTTTATTGTTTTCTAATGTTTACACGAATTTCACTCATTATAATGAAATAATTTTTTACGGATTTTATCGCGGTTTATTAAGATTTTTACAAGCCCGACGTTTCGGATACTTTACAGCAACCATGGTCACGGGAGGACTGAGGTGTCATATGTCCTAATGTAATCTTAATAAACCGCGATAAAATCCGTAAAAAATTGTTTCATTATAAAAACTAGCTTTATTTAAAGTAAGTAAATCGAAATAATATTTCATCAGAAAAATCGATTATTATCGATGTAAATTTCGATAACATCTAATCGACCAGTATAATCACTTACCAGGCATGCATACACATCTAAAGGTGCCAGGGTCGTCCAGACATGACCCGTCGTTCCTGCAGGGATGGCTCTCACACTCATTCACGTTGGTCTCGCACCTTGGTCCCGTGAAACCCACTGAGCAGTTGCATGCGAAGGACCCTGGAGTGTTCACGCATATGCCGTCATGTTCGCATGGGGACCCTGGAATGGAGAAGTAGGTAAGTATATGCATGAATACACCGTGTTAAGCTTCTCCCGTAGTATCACAAAAAAAACTTGTTACATCTAGGAAGAGAAATAAATAAAACAATTTATATAGATACATGTAAATTACATAGAAATAGTGGGTAGGCTTTAAAAAAGGGTTAGTGCCATACAATAAACTCTTGGGCTATCTGTATTAATAATAAGTAGGTATTGAAAAAACGATTGATTCCCAGATTGGCAAGATAGTCAATGTATATTAATGTCGAAATTAATAGAATTAGTTCAGGTTTTTCTCGAAAAAGAATGATGATGAATTATTACGAAATTCACTACATTATGTGTATATTTGTGCGTGTTCCTGTATATCGATGTGTCATATGCATGAATACATGTCCTATGTCGTTTGTCTACTTGTAACGTTGTCTTGGTATTGTGCTGTAATGACGTTATGATTGTGTCTAAATAAATAAATAAATAAAAATTATAATTTCCTAAGATTTTTCAAGTACCTACATTTTATGTGATATCAATTTTATTAATGAATCTCAAATGAATCTAGAAGAGAATGTTCTAGAAAGTAGAGAAACCTTACCTTGTTCGCACTCATCTATGTCCTCGGAGCAGTCGAGTCCCTTGTACCCTGATGCACAAGAGCAGGTGTATGAGCCGTTGATGGGGCTGGTGTCGCAGATGGCGTCGGCGTGGCACGGGTTGGACGTGCACGCGTCGTCCAGGTGGCAGAGGAGACCTGGGCAACAATAGATATGAAAACAAACGTGACACCAAGGTCTACCTAGCATGGTAGTTTGGTGAGACTTGGTAGGCAAATGTATAGAAGTTTGTTGAGCGGGATTCAAACTGGTTTCCTTTCTTCTTTCTTTGTTTTCTATCTTCCTTTTTCGGGATATCAAGGCTACTTGGAAAATCACAGACCGATACGCTGTGCCACACACCCATCCGCTTGGGTACCAACATCTTGCTTGTTTCTCCCGTGAGACAGCTTTGCTGTGTTTCGGAGAGAAGGGCAAGACAGGCAGTGTAATTACTGGCACCGAGACTTAACATCTTATGTCTCAGGACAGGCAACACATAGTAGAGCTATTCTCAGATGAATTTCTTTATATTCATGTGCGACGCTGTCCACTTATCTGGTACCTAACTCATTTGCTCGTTTGCCTATTCGCAACATACAAGGATTGAGGGGATTCAGACTGGAGACATCCATAATAGTGGTAAATTACTAAATAGACCTTTAAATTACAAAGTAAATAATTGACAATATAATGGCAAACAAGATGGTAAAACATGAAGTTCACCCCGGTTCATACTTAATTATCAAGACTCAATTAGAACAACTGCCACACGCCAATCCTGCGCCATTTCTACTTTTTAAATTCGGAACTACAAAGCTAATTTGTGGAAAATAAAAGCAGGAAGTCTTACCTGTTTTCCCCGGGGTACACTTGCAGTAGAAGGCCCCGACCCTGTCGATACAGGTGGCCCCGTTGAAGCAGGCGGCCCCTGCGCAGTCGTCGATGTTCACGGAGCACTCTGGCCCTGTCCACCCGTTGACGCAGATGCAGGAGAACCCTCCCACCGAGTTGGTGCAGGTTGCTCCGTTTTGACATACTAGCGGCCTGAGAAAGAAAGATTACTTTTAGATCTACTAACATAGTCGTATGTAATACCAATATTAAAGGTGATTTTTGTGAAGCGAGAATGGAAACAAATGGAGAAAAGAGAATAACTGTATATCTCATATTATAATAAAACCGAAAAAATTAGTTGTGCGCGCTAATTCTAGGTTACCAGTTATATTTGAAGAAAACCTTTTTACACTTGATACCCCAATAATTGTTATTTCTAGGTAAAATTGAATATTATTATGTAAATTTATAAGTGTTTGTTTACCTCAAAACTTGCTTTAAACTTAAGTATAATTGTCGTGAGTTTAAGAAAATATTATAAATGTAAAAAAGTAAAAAATGTAAAATACTCTGATATTTGGAGAATTCGACGTCTGGCGAGCATTCCAAGTCTTGTTACTTTTTTGGCAACTTAAATTTAATTTTTTTATACAGGTATCCGGTCCACGGTAATGTTTGTTAAAATAATACGGATGATTATATTTTACTTAGACGTAAAGCATGTTACTAATACTGAAATAGAAAAAAGAATTACTTGACAAAAATCACAAATTACGTATTAAACTTAAATAGAAATAGAATTATTTTGGTCAATCGAATTTATTTTGTTATTGGCTATGATTTTTTTCTTTTTTTGAAACATTTTTGAAGAAAACATTTTTTTTTGTTATTACACACAAATAAGACAGAAACATTTTCAAAGAAATGTATTAAAAGTGCTAATTTAAAGGTTCCTTTCATATAAACATGAGATGGTGGCTTATAAATAAACAATGCTAGGGCACGATGTGCGCATACGGACATACATGTTAATGTACAACAAAAACTACAATGTTTTAGTCATAAGGCCTTACAGACATCTCAATAGATACAGTAGTTAGTCTAGCAAAATAAGACGAAATAAATCTTTTTGTTGTCTGCGTATTGATCGCGTCAACATCATCGTCATTGAAAACCTTTTTCGATCCTGGACTTAGGTCTTTATCAATGAATGCCAAGAAGGCCGACCACTTGCATAGATAATTGATAAATATATAACAAGTGATAAATATTTTGTAGGTTTACAATCTACATGATAATAATAATAATGGTAAGGTCCTATGGTAAGTTCTCGAAGAACTTGTGTTACGGGTACTATATATATACTATACATATATTTAATATTTTTATTATATAATACACATATTTAATACACATCCATGACCCAGGAACACAGAACTCTTTTTTTTTTGTTCCCTGGCGGGATTCGAACCCGCAACCTCCAGCCTGAGCGCCAACACGCTAACCACTGAGCCACAGAGGTCGTCAAGGATGATATATAAAACTTTTTGTTTATATACCACGAAATAGTCAGATAGAATACTGTAGGAAAAATATAAAGTAACAGGCACTCGAGTGACAAATTGACCATACGTAAGGGCACTGACACAACACGGAAGGTGGTCAAATGGTCCATGAACATAAATCACAACTTCCGGATTTGTCAAATCATCATTTGCCCCCATTACAGATCGTAATAGACTATCTAACGATGATAAAGGTTTTATATAGGTATATAAAAGTTAATGCGTTTGCGCTCAAGCAGGAGGTGGCGCGTTCGAATCCCGCCAGGGAACAAAAAAAATCTGTGTTCCTGGGTCATGGATGTGTATTAAATAATATGTGATTATATAATAAAAATATTAAATATATTATGTATGTATAGTATAAAAGTATTAAATATATTATTATTTCCGTTGTCTGGTACCCGTAACGCAAGTTCTTGAAGAACTTAACCACGGGACCAGATTGACGTGGTTTGAAGCGTGCATAGATATTATAAATGTAAAATAATATATCTAAAATAAAAATCACTTTTCGATTAAACTGTATTGGGATTTTAATTTTCATTTATATAATTTACTTAGTAAAACACCAATAAGTAGATTTCCGTATTGTTTCCTAGAGTTTTTACAAATTTTATCTTGGTTTATTTTTACAAGCACGACGTTTCGGATACTTAACAGCAACCAGCACCCTAATTACGTATTTCAAAGCAACCGCAGCGCGACAGCCACGCGATAGCAACGCAACAGCAGAGCGACAGCGACCGGTCGAGAGGTTGCAAAAAGAAACGTATTATCTAAGTTTATCGTCTGCTATCTGCTCACTAGCCGCTAATGCCTAGCTAATGCACTTTTACTAGCGCCACCAGCAGCCAGGTAGCAATGGATGGAACTACAAAACGTCAAACACTTAACACACTTCAAATACTTTTAAATTTTAATCAATTTTAATGTAAATACAAAATATGGGGTACATACATATGTAATAACTAATAAGTAATAACTAATATTCAAAGAGTATATAAACACTATGCTAATATTATTCTGTGATCTGCCGGCCTACTCTTAACACTCGATCCTATCGAAATTTAGGATTGGGATCGAAAATATGCTACAATAGCGCACAATTACAGTGAAATTTAATGTGATGAGGAGTTTAAGAGATATTATCGCCTCAGCAAGGAGCTTTGAAGTTATTCATAGCGATTTGGATTTGTATCTACTATCTAGTATCTGCGGGTTATAAGGTATGTCAATAGAAATATCTATAATTAATCTAACCTCTTCTATAGTTCATCTTTTCTCTTTATTTACGGTCTATGTACAGTGAGTTGTAATTACTACAGTAATAATAGTTCAATGCATATGTAGGATACTTGAAAAATATATCTCTAATTATTTTATTATTGATTGGTTCTACATTGTTCTTCATATTATGTGATACCTATCTATTAATAAGTATAAATAAAATAAGTGCTAATTATAATAATCTATTTGACTTATTGAGCTACATAATAATATTTGCATTAATTTCAGATTTTATGAAAACTTCCATATGACATCCATAGTAAGTGCTATTGTTGGTACTCATATGGCTCTCATACGTCCAGCCCAAAATGAGAGGTTTTATAATAGAAAAGGATTTCACTTAAGAAATGTTTTAAATGTAAGTTGACTCTTGGATTCTGTAATTGTATAAGTTAGTTTTAATAATGCCTTTTGTTTTATAAATACCTTTAAATTGTATATAGGTATTATATTGATATAATATATTATACAATTTAAACAAATTAATTATATATGTTAATAGATATAATATTCTTTTAGTAATACCACAGTATAAGAAGTCATAATACCTTTAAATTGGCAAATAACATAAAAATTATAAAGGAATCTTAGAATGTGTTCTTTCCTTTTTAAATTTTGGGGAAGTTGTTTATTCACTTGTTAAGTCTAAGTTAAAATCATAATAAAGTGAGCATTTGTTTCATACATGAATATTATAATGCAATAATTATTTATTATGTTTTAGGAGACTCGGGCTATGCCCAAAGAACTATTGTGATGAAACATATTTGGATGCTCCGGCTGGCTCACCTGAAGAACACTACACCAAATTTAATTGTGTGGGACACTGTACAGTAAAGCATACTATGGGTGTTCTGAAGTATAGGTGGCAATGTCTCCTAGGCCACAGGGTCCTTCTCTATCATCTGGACACAGTTATTAGAATTATAAATGCTTGTTGTGTTTTACACAACATTTGTAATGAAGCAAGCTTGAGTCAAAAAGACAGTGAGGATACCATACCACCTACTTAGTAGCACAGACAGCACCCAGGAAACAAGTAGGCAGGAACTTCCAGAGTTAGTGTGCGTGAGCTATAATAGGCTGCTATAATAGCTATAAGTGTTTTTAATGTTTTCATTAAACTCTTGTTAAACTATTATTTGTTTTTTTAACTATATTCTATATTTTTGGTCATTGATTGATATAATCAATATTACAATCACAGTATTTATAAAAATAAGTAAGTAACTAAAATACTTAACAATAACCCTTTTATTCTCTTTTAACCTAAGGTAGCAATATTTAAATAAATCACAATATTTAGCTTCTAATATTTAAATGTAACACAGTTTTTATTTACATGTGTATATTAAATTTTTGGTCATTGATTGATATGGTAATCATACCTACAATCACGGTATTATAAAAATAAGTACTAAAATACTTAGTAACAATCAGTCTTTTATTATCTTTTAACCCAAGGTAGCAATATTTAAATAAATCACAGTATTCTGTAAACAAATTAAGCCTATGTTTATGAGTAAAATACCTCATTTTCAATAAGAACAATCACTAAAATACATAACAATAATAATTTGTATGTGGTCTGTCAGAACTTGAGGTGTTATTTTGGAAAGCCTTGGCACCAGCATTACTGGTAAATTAAGAAAGAAGATGATTTCTAATTTTTTTTGTTTACTTTGTTTTGAGCTATTTTGAAATATGATGTCTATTCAAAATTGCACGTAAGATTTTTTTATAACAGCAATACACATTATGAAAGAATGTATAATTTATTTGCCGTTTAATGCTTTACAAAATAAGTTTAGGTTTAATTTAAGGAACTAGGTACATTATAAAAGATAATAATAATTCATTATTGGAGACATATTTTAATTAAAAAAAACATAAAACATCATATTGTGTTGAATTTTATTTTGTTATTATATTTTATTATACACATCACATTGGTCATCGTTTCCAATTTCAAAATCAATCGTAAACTCGATTTGTTCAAGAGTACCAATATACTCCAGATTGGAACTGGAACTGGATTGAATTCATATTGTTGTGAGATTGGAATTGCAGTCAAGAGTAGGCCGGCAGGAATCCTACTGTTAAGTCGCAAAACTCTTGACTTTTATATAGTACTTAGATCAATTTAATTTCATAAGTTAAAATCCTTTGAATGTCTGTTAAGAGATTGAAATTCCCAGTCGGACAAGTTGAATGCTTTGGCTTCCTCACGTAGTCGACGTCTCAGTGAGGCTGTGCTCCTGGTCTCCTGTCTTATCTCCTCAGCCTCTAATGCAACCATCAAAAGAAGTGCACGAGCCATTGTTTTAAAATTATAGTTTCTTTTTCAATAACACTGCCACTTAAAATCGAATAGGGTAAGTTCAATAAGAGTCACACAAGATAATATTACGCCTAAAATGTCTCTAACAGTCTTTTTCGATCACTAACCAAGTATTTTAAACAGTTTATATAGTAAGCAGACGAATAGCAACAGGCTTGCAGACACTACTTTAGTTGTTGTTAAAAAATCGCTGTTTGACATTTCAATCTGCTGTCGCGGGCTGCTAAATAGTTTACGTAATACCAAACCGTCAGCCAAACATACCAAAAAATGCATTTTTAGTTCCTCGGTCGCTGTCGCTTTGCAGATGGCGTTGCGGTCGATTATTTGAGCTTGTTGCTGTCGCGTTGCTAATAGGTAATACAAAATATGATTTTGACAGCAGATATTGTGCAATTTTTGCCTGTTGCTTGTAATTTCAAGATACGTAATTAGCCTGCAGGTCACGATTCACGGGAGGTTTACCGAATGAATTGACAAAAAATTTGATTAAAGTTTTTACATATAGATATTTTGTAAGTATGTACTTAAAAATCTCTAAAACTACTTCCATAGCCTGGTCCAGTAAACGGACAGAGGTTGATGATGTTGATTAATGATATTGTAAATGAACTAAAATAAATGGATAATCAAATATTATGAACTCATCGGTGAACAGCTGTGAAAAATTAACCGCAGCAGGATTTATATGAATCACTTTCAAGGCGTTAATTTACATTGGGCTACCGACTTTACAAGGCAAAGGAATATTAACGACCAAGGCTGAATCCTCGAATCAGTTTGTTATGTTGGCAATCAATTTATGTGCGTTATGTTGGCAATGAAATAAATTTTTATGTTGGTAATATCCTGAAAGCGAATGATATAGCGAAGATATGAGATTTTTAATCTGTAAAATTTGTGAAGTTTTTGGTATTTAAAGCGACTTATGGGTATGACTATCTGTTAATGAGTAAAATATCAAAGACCGGAGCGCCATGAAAACTGATGCTAAATAATCTATGTCATTGTCGACACAATTCAAAAAGATATTACTACAATTAACTTATAGATAACTATAATTAAATTATAGATATTACTGTAATTAACAACAAACATTGGAAAGTAACTCTGTAACACACGAGTCTCTGAACATCGAAGTAACTAAGTAACGAGTCATGTCATTTTGGCGCCATCATTGACTCTGTATGTAGGCCATACACGTCCGGTAGCGAATTGCCTTTTGATATATCTCTTGTTTCTTTTAATGTATCAAAATGAGTAAGTTGTGTAATTTAAGCGACGATGGTCTAGTGGGTATGGGTATAGCCTTGAGTAGGAGGTTCGTGTAGTGGATCTAAAAAGTGGGTATTTGGAAATTCCTGCACCTGGACATGAGAATCACTTGCTTGTCGGTGAAGGAAAAATCGTTAGGAAACCTGCATGCCTGATGAGGTTAAAAATCTTTGAAGGAGTGTGAATTTCGCAAACCCGCATTGGGCCAGTGCATTGGTGAACTATGGGAAAACACTCTCCTCGCCTGATTTCGAGGAGGCCCGTGTCTACTAGTGAGACATAATATTATAAGAGTCGGTGCTGATAATGACAATGAGTTAGTACAATTGCATTGGAAAATATATCGATATTTATTTCTAATTTTCATCGTATTACATAGAATAAATATATGACAAATAATCAAACAGTAAACGAATAAAGGCCAATGGGCCAATAAGGTTCAAGAGTGGAAGCCGCGTTTAGATAGACGAAGTGTTGGTCGGCCATTAACCAGGTGGGAAGACGATCTCCGTGCGGTGGCCGGTCCGTGTTGGATGCGAGTGGCGAGGGATCGGTCATCTTAGCGTTCTTTGAGGGAGGACTATGTTCAGCAGTAGACGGATAGGGGCTGATGATAATGATGATGATTAAACGAAAAAAGGCCGATGGTGATGATATATGATTCTTACACAACATACAGCTTTACAAAGTTTCTTGTTGAACGTCAAAATAAGTTTATTACTAGTTCGAAAGCTAGCTACTAAGAAGAATCAGCTAAAACTTCTTCCTTTGCTGTCTATAGATAGATATGTGTTGTTTTGTTACTGCACGTAACTTGACACTGACAAACTAAGCAACAGTATACTACTAGTATAGGTACTAGATAGTGGAATTAATCAAAACTTACATTACAAATTGCCCCACCACCAAAACCTACACAAATCAAATTCTTCATCTCACTACTTTCTCAAAAGAAATAACGAAACATAAAATGACATGGAGATTTTAATTTGAATTTTATTGGACGATTAATATGTTATTTGATCGCCGTGATATTAATCTAATATTTAATAGCAGTGAAGATTTGAATCATACTCTTATCTAGACGATATGGTGATATTTTTTTACTGTTCCGATTGCATTAATTATAGTATTGAGGATAAGTTTTATCTTGCATAAAATCTAGACTATGAAACATTGAGAATATTTCACAAATACATACATACTAGTTACTTTTATATATTGTGCTTGTACATTTATTTTATCATTTGCTTTCTCCATTTCACGTATAGCTGCTTCCTCTATTTCATGTATCCCTGATAGTTACATAATTGTTCTTCACTAACTAATTGTAAAAACGTTGCCGTTTGAAATTCATGTCATTTAGATAAATCTATGTTCGTATTATATTTTGCCCAATAAGCCCAATTTTTGATTGTCACTTCGATGAACCAACGAGATATTGAAAATAAAACTGCATTCACGTAACCCGATACGGGGCACGCATTTATCTGTTACGTTTTACGTCCCAGTGGCTCGGATAGGATAACACGCTGTCCCCTATCCCTAAAATGAACCCTATCCCCATCTGATAAAAACGGGATTGGGATGAAATAGAGCCAGACTGATGAAATGAATGCTGTAAAATAAGAACGGAGAAACGACGCTAAGCGGTTAAGTGCGTTTAGACAAAATTAAGTTTGCGTGGGTTGAATCAGAGTTGAAGCATTTTGAGATGAATCCCATGGGAATAGAGGTGAAGATTATACGAGGGATGCTATGTTAAGATTGTCTGAGGTCTGCGGCGGGCCTGCAGGCATCAAATTTTGAAATAATAAGCCGTGGAAGAATAGCTCGGACACGAGGAAATAAAATATTTACGCCATATACTTTATTATTAAATTTTTAATTGATTTGACACTATGCAATCAAAAATAACACTACCATTCGATAAAATATGGAGAACCTTTACATAAACATAATATAGTACCTACTCTTTCTAATGTTCAGTCTTGTAAAATTCGTAACAAAACACATTGAAAATATTACTAGCGTAGGTACCTAGCGTATAACTATGACAAAACATTATGTAGTCCTGAAGTTCATGAATCACGTATTTTGTATAAATCCGAACATTCTCAGTTGCATTGCCTTTTTGTTCGGTGTTTAAACAAAAGAATGATCTTAGCTTTTTATTTGTCCTCAAAGTATCCGAATTCCGAAACAATGACTTCAAAATGGCGCCGATTTGCAATTATTGTTTTTATACCGATAATTATCAACGATTATGTAGCGCCAAAACGTTCAATCATTATGTTTTTTTTTTATGTTAGTTGGATAGGCAAACTGGCAAACGTGCCACCTGATGGTAAGTGGTCGACGTCGCCCATGAACATAAATTAGTTTACCTGGAACGAGCCCAGGCAACTTATTTATGTGTTGCCTATCCTGAGACATAAGATGTTAAGTCTCGGTGCCAGTAATTACACTGCCTGTCTTGCCCTTCTCTCCGAAACACAGCAAAGCTGTTTCACGGGAGAAACAAGCAAGATTGTGGTACCCATGCAGCGCGGCACAGCGCTTCCCTCCCACCGGTGTGTATGTCATAACAGTTGGTTAATATTTTGAAATCATTATTTATTTTAATTGTTACTATATTATTTTCTGATGTTTCGCAAGTTACTCAATTTAAATGATTACTGGAAAACACGCAGCTTTTGTTTCACTTTAAAAAAGGATTAAAAATTAGGTACGTATACTTTACATTTTGAATCTAATAAACTAATCTATAAATATTATAAAATAAGAAGATTGAAGATACATAATACACATAACTTTTATCGAATTTATTTTAATTTACTCGAATTATTTTGAAATTACATGACATCAAATATGACAGTATATTCGAAGTCTATGTCAAATATAGTTATGTCAATCTTATCCGCCAACTTGGATTTCAATTTTATTCGAACGTTGGCAAGCTTGAAACGGTAAACATTATGACAGGTGTTACAATCGCGTCTCCTGACGAATACCTAATTTGGATTCGGCTTAACAAGCGAAAAATGACCACTCACAAGTCACAACTGAATTGTACTTTCAACTTTATTTTAATAGTTATAAAGTAGCACTTGGTTTGGTGCTGCCAATTAAAGGCGAAATATAACGATCAGCGAATTGAGTATTTACAACATAATGAAAGGAAAGGATAATAAAAGATTATTCAGGTAGGTTCTTATTCTAGTGAAACTTCATACTTTATGCGTTTGGTCTACGAAGAACATCGTTAGAAACTGAACTAGTCTAATAAACTGTGTACGAATGTGAAGCAATGTGAAGTTTGCGTTATGGGGAATATGGCCTACTTCCTTGGCTTAAAAGGACCCGTGAGAAGGAAACACCAATTAACCTCGAAGATTTTTGTTATTTTTTTAGAATAAATATAGATGGGGGAAAATCGGGAATGAAATAGAAGAACTGAGCATCGGTTCTTCTATTATATTCCCGATAAAACATCTGATAGAAATATACGAGTTAGGTTATTAGTTTCAGATAGATCACTACGTCCACGCTTTACATCTACAGACCAATTAGCTATTGTCAATACTCAATATAATGAAACAAATTTTACGGATTTTATCGCGGTTTGAATGCGCTAACCATGGTCACGGTGGGACTGTCCTTTTGTGTTGCTGTAAAGTATCCGAAACGTCGGGCTTGTAAAAATCTTAATAAAACGCGATAAAATCCGTAAAAATTGTTTTATTATAACCGATCTCTTTTGCTCCTATTTAAATTATAACTATAATATTAAAATCTTCTCTTGTGTATCCCTTCACTCTACGATTGGAACATCTGTTCCATTCAATCTCCTGTTCTTATTTCTCAAGTAAGCTGTTATGCTTACTGCTTACCTCAATATTGGTAAGTTAGATTCTAAGCTGCAAAATTTTATAATGTATTTATGAACTATATTGACGTCTGTAATTTTTTTGTCAAAAGAGCAACACCTAAGTTTACAATAATTGGATTTTTATTTGACTTTTCTATTTACGTGTACAAGTTTGTTACCAATAAAGTAAAGATTTTTTGATTTGTTTGGCAGACTACTCACCTCAAGGCACACTCGTCGACGTCCGTCTCGCATAGGGCCCCGGTGAAGGTAGGGGGGCACTCGCAGGTGTAGGCGTTGAGGCCGTCCACGCACGTGGCCCCGTTCTGACACAGGTGGCCGGGACAATCGTCGATGTCTATCTCGCAGTTTTGACCGCGGTATCCTGGAACAAAAAAATATTAAGACTCGAAGTTCGTACATTCTAGAAAGGTATGGAGTTTAGAGAATGAGATGCTTCCAGAAAATAAATGTGAAGTATGTGCATTGTTAAAAACTTACAATAAACCTTAAAATTACGTAACATGTAGTACCTAAGTATAAAATTACGCTCTTAACTTTAATGATTATTAAAAACTATTTCCTATATAAGTACTTAGTTATTTTTAGCTCAAAAAATTTTTATGAAATTTTTTAGACAGGGTGATTTACTAACTTATGTCAAATCTATCTAGTTAGCAGTCATGATGCGACTACAGAAATCATCAACATATTTCTGATTCATATTTTGAGTCCAAAAACCGGTTAAATTTGGAACGGTTATTCTAAATTTAAGCCTAACAGCAAACAGCAAACATTGGTCCGTTGAATCCCGATTAGCAACTTCTCATTATCATCATTAGTGCGTTCCCACGCGCACATGTGTACTACCCCAGATACCCGACATGTGTACCAACGTAAACACATTGAAAAGGCACAGACTACCCATAAACAGCCAATAAAGTGTTGACAGATATACAAATATGGCAAAAACGCAGTTTGTGATTTTAAAGTATATTTTTTAACGGATTTATAGTCTGTAGACATGTATTTGGTTATACAAGAAAAATGTAATTTATGGAGAATTTCGTTGTTATGGAAAACTGTGAGTACCGTGTGGTATTATCCTTTTGCCGCTTATTTATTCCAAGATGTTCCAGGATTAATAGTTGCAGGAATGCAGAAATGTGTGTTTATTTTTTTATTTTTTTGACAGCAGGATATTTTATTTTTATTTTTTGTGTTATATCAGTAGAATTTACTTCTTTCTTCAATTTCCGGATGCAAAAGAATACCGTTCCTAATTTAAAGGCATACGATATGACTAGGTCACCGTGGTGTGATTGTAAATATTAATTTATCAAGCATTCTTAAGGCTTTGTATATGTTTGATTAAGATTGAGTGTGGATTTAATATTACCATATCGTGTGAGAAGCATCAATCCCTCCTTCCCATGCATATGCGGGAGTCATTATTAAACGGAAGCTCTTCGGCTATTTTAGGAATACTTAGGGTTGTCGACGATGACTAATTAGAATGTATAGTTTATATTGGTTAGAGGGTTGGTAAGTGTTCCACCAGAAGAGACTGGCCCGTCCAAATAGGATGCGAGTAGCGCGAGACGGGTCTCTAGTCTAGCATTGATTGATAGTCATTTAGGTGTTGAGCTTTGGGCGAATAAGGCTGATAGCGATAAACTTTTTAATCTAACTTTAATAACACGTTACATATTTCGATATCTTAGATTTAATCTATACGTACTTAATATTAAAAAGCTGAAGAGTTTGTTGTTTGAACGCGTTAATCTCAGGAACTACTGGTCCGATTTGAAAAAATCTTTCAATGTTAGATAGCCCATTTATCGAGAAAGGCTATAGGAAAATAACCCTGTGACTAATAGTAGTTAATTTGAGTTGGTTAACGCGGGTGGAGCTGCAGGCAACAGCTAGTTAGATATAATGCTGCCAAGCCATGTTTCGTACCTTTTATGTAGAGTCAGCAAAAGTTTGAACTTTTAAAAAGTATATATGTGTGTAATTGTAAGAGTTAGTGCCTTTCAACAATAAATTAGGCTTTATATATAAATATTGTTGTAGGTAAGAGGTAGTGCCAAGCTGCTTTGCATCCCAATTGGTCGGCACGACCGGGGTGGTACCTCTCGCTCACATAACACTGACGTCAAGTGACAGCTATGATGTCGGGTCTCGTGCGTTTGTGAGTTTCTGGTGGCCCATTGGGGGAGATAGGGAAAAGGAGGGCAACGAAATTGGATCAGCTATTTTTGTAGTAACGTAACAGGCTATAACAGTTTACTTTAAATTAGTACAATTAGATGAAGATCTAAATATTAAATGAATGAAAATTAATAAACTCATTTATTCATTAGCATCTGGCGAAATCTTGAACCCGACGTGACATAACGTGGCAAAATGTGACGAAAGTTACGAAGTTTAATCACATCATTACCCGGGCAATTTACGGAAATCATAACACTCGTGTCACGGTGGGAAACCACTCGTAACGTGACTGCGTAAGGTCTGGTTTTGTTACGTCACGCGCGCTTCTTCCAGTTCATTTGTTTCATTACGCGATTGCGAAGTACGAATTTAATGGGTGAGATTGTATTATTTTTTGTCTCGATTTAGATGTTAAAAGAACGGAAAAAATTAAGAATTTCGATAGAAAAGCAGTACTGAGTTATCTTGTCGTGGCGGTGGGGCTCAGTAGCCTAAGGTGAACCCAGCACCTTGGGCGAAGCAAATTAAGCCGAGAGAGCTACTCTTTGTACACTTATAGGAGGAAGGGACAAAAGAGCAGGGGGACAAGGGGCGAGGATGGGAACCTCACCCCATTGTACTGTCCCGACGTTGGGATGGTTTGTGTGTGTGGTGCGGGACAACCCCTTGTGGAGGTGGTGTTGGTCCTTTAAGGCACTGACTAGCCGTCGAGCTGCCCTGTTTGCTCAACAGATGTGAGTGCCCCGGGCACCTCATCAAAGGCGGCATTGGCCACTCGCCGGGTTTTAGTGGGTAGAGCGGCGTTCACTTACCACCTTTCGGGCGCAGCGATTCCCACATACCCGGGTGAGACCCACTCCCCCGCGGCATGCCTCAGAACATTTCCCGGCGTAAAAGAAAAAAAAAGTAGTATAAAAAACTAGAGGTTACATAAATGAAAATTAGTAAAGCAATTTTGAAAGTTTTGATTGAAAAATTGTTTCTCCAGCGCAAATATCAGTAACTAATTGATTTTTTTTATTTTTATTTTTCAATTTTAGGGATCTAATGGCTAATCAGTAATCCCCCTAGTATTTTATGTCCATATATTTCTGGTAGTAGGTGTATGCTCTCTATAACAGACGACGACAATGGTGAAGCCTGAAGTCCACCTGATGGTAAGTGATCTTTATGACACAAAAGATTTCTTGTTGATTATTAAGTATTTTATAATAACATCAACCCTTATATGTCTATGCTGGGTACGGGTCTCCTCCTCGAAATCAGGCGAGGAGGGTTCTGGGCCATAGTTCACCGATGCGCTGGTCCAATGCGGGTTGGTGAACTTCACACATCTTCAAAGACTTTTAATCTCATCAAGCATGCAGGTTTCCTCACGATGTTTCCTTCACCGGTGAGCAAGCGATGGTGTCATGTTCAGGTGCACGTAGAAATTTAGAAAAATCCATCTATAGGCATCACAGGATCGAACCCGGAACTCTCGGCTCTCACTCAAGAGACCGAGCCCATACCCACTAGGCCATCGTCGCTCACACAAGTATTTTATAAATGGTTTAAAATATATTTTCTTTAAGTTTTAACAATTAAAATTGCTTACACTAATCATAAAGTTTATAACGACAGTTAAACGTTAACTGGCAGTTAGACGAACTAACTGTCATTCGCTAACTGCATTAGAAATCGAGATATCTTTGACCGGCAAACTGCGTTTTACAAGCTCAAGTGATTTGATCTAATCCTCTCGTTAGGCTTGTGAATTGGGAATATCGAAAGACGATCGATACAATTTTTATATTTGTTTGTTACTTGTAACAGACATAAATGCGAATGTTCATCATCATCATCCCCTATCCGTCCAAAGTTGAATATAGGCCTCTTTCAATGAACGCCAAGACGACTGATCCCTCACCACTCGCATGCAACACGGACCGGTTCTTTACCCCCGGGAAATGCTCTGAGGCATCCCGCGGGGGGGGGGTCTCCCCAGGCTCGCTGCATCCCGAAAGCTGGTAAGGTAGATGCAGCTCTACCCTTTAAAACCGAACGAGTGCCACCAATGCCGCCGGGTAAGGTGCCCCGGATCTGTAAAGCAAACAGGGCACCTCGACGGCTAGTCAGTCCCTCAAAGTGCCACCTCTATAGAGGGGTTGTCCCACACCACAGAACAACCCCTCCCAACGTCGGGACAGTACAATGGAGTGAGGTTTTATTCTCGCCCCTTGTCCCCCTGCTGTTTTGTCCCCTCTTGTTATAAGAGGGAAACCATGGTGGGGACTGTCTTTCAACCCTGGCATTTTAAGGGTTAATCCCGGGAGAGCTCAAAGACCACTTACCATCCGGTTGCTCGTCAGGTTACCTCCACTATAATAAACTAGTTACAGTCCACTTTCCAAGGCGATCGTGGTTGCCCCGGGCTATCACTCGGACCACAGACCTATGTGGTTTGTAGATACGTTCATTTGTTAATATTGCTTGTTATATGTATGTTTATCATTGTATGTATATGTATGTTTGTTGCCGTGCTCTGTAGCCTAAAAAAAGCTACGATTTTAGCTTAAGTATTAATAGAAGTGACAATAGAATAAATGAAAATTATTAGAATGATGGAATTTTGGCGCGTAATTCAATAATATTTCAAACAGTTGCCGGATTTCAAGATAGTCCCTTAAAAATCTTAATAGTAACCATATTTTATATGCCACAGTTATGCATTGAGTTTGGTTGCACGGCCAAAATATCCCATATAAAAATAACTTATTGTATAGCTTTGTTAATATTCCCCTCTATAAATCACAAGTCTTGTGAACATTTACCTAAGATTTAGTATAAATTTGTAGCTTGTGAAATAGTTGAGAACGGACGCGATCGTACAAGCGCTGACCTTATAGCCAGATGTATATCTATTGTAGTAATTATATCTTGTAGCAGTCTGTAAGACAGTTACGTTAGGATAATGACCTTTTTTATATAAGTCGTTTCACCTGGTGGTAAGTGACAAGCGACATCCATAGACACCCGTTGCACCATTCGTAGGTGCGTTGACTTTCAAATGAGTATGCTCTTTTCTTGAAAGCCTTAACCTAGTCTTAAGCTATGAAAACGATCTCCGAACCGAACTATCCTTTTATACCAGAAATAGATGTGAGAGGGATCATCCATAAATCACCTCACACAACTTCATGATTCTTGACCTCTCCCCCGTCCTTGTCACAACTGGTCACAATTGTGACACCCCCTATTGTGACGTTACATATTTAGCAATTATTACATATAGATTTATTAAATTTAAACAGCGGTTCTATAATGTTTTTTTTATTATTTTTTTTAAATATCTTTATCAGTTAATTCGTGTTTTAGTAACTTTGATATATTCGTTATTGAAATGTGACGTCACAAAGTCTCCAGTTGTTACACAATGTCACACTTCGTCGACCCCCTCCGCCGCGTGACGTCATTTATGTGGCGGCTAGGCAGTGTACACCTCTTTTTTTTTAACGCCGGGAAATGCTCTGAGGCTCCCCGCGGGAGAGACCCCTCCCCACGCGGGTATGTGGGATTCGCTGCGCCCGACAGCTGGTAAATGAGCGCAGCTCTACCCACTAAAACCCGGCGAGTGCCACCAATGCCGCCTTTGGTGAGGTGCCCCGGATCTAGAAAACAAACAGGGCACCTCGACGGCTAGTCAGTCCCGCAAGGGACCGACGCCACCTCCACAGAGGGGTTGTCCCGCACCACAGAACAACCCCTCCCAACGTCGGGACAGTACAATGGGGTGAGGTTCCCATCCTCACCCCTTGCCCCCTGCTCTTTTGTCCCCTCTTCTAATAAGAGGGGTACAAGAGCCCCCTCGGCCCAATTAGCTTCGCCCAAGGTGCACCGCTCACCCTAGGTTACTGAGCCCCACCGCCACGACAAGGCCTGGACCATAGTGGGGAGGCAGTGTACACCTATCTAGTCCTCGGGAAGCACTAGTCCAGCAACTGACTAGAAGCTAGGACTAGCTAGACTTATGGTCTTGCATCCCTGGGCAAAATATGAAGGGGAAGGGGAATAGGGGAAAAATATCCCGTGTAAATTCGTTTATGTTCATGCTTTCCATCAGGTGCCTCGTCTACACAAACACACTAATATATAGGTTACACAGTTGTGCCGTTAAAACATATTTATATGTATCATTAAACAACGAATAGGAAGTCTCAAATAAGTGTGCGAACATAAACACGCGGACGGACAATGGAGCGGTGAAATTATTGTCTACATGACACTACATGTAGACCGCGGATTCGTCTGTTGGACCTGTTTATATTGTATCGGATCACGAGATGGTAAGTACTTCTTGATATCGCAGGGAAATCCTTTATGGATGTAGCCAGGATGAGATAGATATATGGTAAGTAAACATTTAAATCGGAGAGGGAGTATAATAGCTTCTTTTATAGAAATGGTGGAAACGAACAGTCGTTTCACCTGGTGGTAAGTGACATCCATAGACACCCACGATCGGATTAACAGGTGCGTTACAGGCCTTTAGAATGTTATTAGTTTGGTCAAATTTAAGGCTGACATTATGAAATTATGGTTTCAAATTGGCCATAGATTAAACATATCTACTATAGAAACATTTTATTCTTAATCAATTCTGTGTAGTGTGTAAGTATATAATGTGCAATATCTGCCCAACTCACGGAACTACATCATACTATTTACATTTCTGCTTTACTCTGAGAACCTTTTATTCTAAGCTCTGTGTAGTTATAATATGCAATATCTGCCAAACTGGCTGCTGTCTGCCACTTATTGTTACTTCCTCGACTAATTTCGAGGAGCCCAGTACGTTAATATAAGCCACTGCCTAAGATATAAATTTATAAGAACTGGTTATAAACATGAAAGTATATATTTACAGTTTAGACCAACCAGACCTCGCCTCCGGCTTTCTCAGGGTCCGCAAATTTATCGACCAAGATTACTCCACCAAGGACATTCACTAGAGAACGATATTTAATATGGAAATGGTGTATGGAATGGAATGGAATGGTTACTTAGTGCTAGATAAAGATAAGAACTAGATCTAGTTGTCGCCTGCGGCTTTGAATTCGTAACTCTACGCTGATGTTGGCGCGAAAATGAAAGAGTTAATGAATTATTTTTGAATTCATAATATTAATGTTATTCATAATAGCCTGCTGGTCCAGTGGTCAGGCTCCCCACAATGGTTCAGCACTTGACGTGGCGGTGGGGCACAGTAGGGTGAGCCCAGCACCTTGGGCGAAGCTAATTGAATTGAGCCGAGGGGGCTCTTTGTACCCCTCTTATAAGAAGAGGGGACAAAAGAGCAGGGGGCAAGGGGCGAGGACGGGAACCTCACCCTACTGTCCCGGTACTGTCCCGACGTTGGGAGGGGTTGTTCTGTGGTGCGGGACAACCCCTCTGTGGAGGTGGCGTCGGTCTCTTGGGGAACTGACTAGCCGTCGAGGTGCCCTGTTTGTTTATTAGATCCGGGGCACCTCAGCAAAGGTGGCATTGGTGGCACTCGCCGGGTTTTAGTGGCTAGAGCTGCGTCCACTTACCAGCTTTCGGGCGCAGTGAGTCCCACATACCCGCGTGGGGAGATCCACTCCCCCGCGGGATGCCTCAGAGCATTTCCCGGCGTTAAAGACAAAAAAAGTGGTCAGGCTACTGGACACTTTATGCAGCGCTCGCGGGTTCGAATCCAGCCAAGTGCAATTTTTTTTTTAAAAAGTGCATTTTTGTATTTAATAAACTTCTTAAATTTATTTCCGTTCCTAGTACCCGTAACACAAGTTCTTACAAACTTACCGTGGTGCGAGGTTAACGTGGTGTGATTGTTGATTAATATTTATTTATTTATTTGTATTTATTTAATGTTGACTCAATTTGTATCCATTGGAAGACATTTGTTTAACAATTTTAAAATCATTTATATATATTTTATTATATGATGCATTGTCTGCAATGTTAATAATCAACCCGCGTCCATCTAGAGCTGAACGGTAAGTCGGTATGGAACTTGAAACCTAAATTCAAAAAAAATCAGAAAAAGTGTTTTTTAAAATAGAAACCACGGTATATCTAGTTATTTTAGCTCAACCCTTATTTGAGTATTGAACCCTAAAACCTAATATAGACAGTCTTACAGCTAGTTTATTTAAATCTCGGAATAAAATATCAATAAATATTTAATATGGCTGCGTTGACCAGTTCACCCATATCACTTTAAAGAGATAATTTATAAAACCACCACCACAACCAAAATGGTACCGACCATTTTAGGATTATTTTGCGCAATGGAAAATTGTAACAACACATAAATATAATGCAATACATTATAACCATTTCTCGCAAACACTAATACGACTAACTGCTCGCCTAATTATTTATATATGATTCCCTAAACGCGTAATTTGTAGCATAGAGCATATAACCTAATACAGTAATAATGTTACCTATAAAAATCCGAAACAGGTCAGTGATTGGTCACTGACGTAATAGCATTTTAACCAACCAGTGGTGTGTATGTACGTCCCATCGGCCAATCATCCATCAGTGGCCATCAGTCGGCCAATCAGAGCGCAGAACAGGCGCAGCGTCGCAGCACAAATTTGTCGGAATTTGTTTTCATACAAAACACATAGCATTACCGCTTTATTCCGGTTATATGCTCGATCCCTTGTAGTCAGACGGTCATTTAAACTGCTGTCTTTTATTATCATCATCATCAGGACTATTTCGTCCACTCCCGGACTTAGGCCTCCAATAGACGCATCCACTCGCATCCAAATATTCTCACTACTTCAGGACTTAAAAAACATTATCATATACACATACCTGTAGGACAGTCGCACTCATATCTGAGCTGATCCAGTTGGGTGCACTTCCCTCCGTGGAGACAGGGTGAGGGCTCACAGGGCACGTACTCTGTGTCACAATCCCTGCCTGTGTACCCTGGCTCACACACACAGGTATACGACCCATGGGTGTTGAAGCATCTCCCATGATGGCAGGGTCCAGACTTACTGGAACACTCTAAGACATCCTCAGTACAGCGTGAGCCAGTGAACCCTGGTGGGCAGGCGCATGAGTAGCCCACGGTGGTGGTGTTGTCAGCTAAACACTTCCCCCCATTCCTGCAGGGCTGAGACGCGCAGTGGTCTTCGTGGGAGCACGCGGCACCTGCAAATAAGATTGATTAGAATCTGGGATTGAAATATTTATACTAGGTTGTATGTATACAACCTAGTATAAGTATTTCAAATACATCACATCTGGATTATTATATTATTTATATTATTATGTTCTAATTATAAATGAATTCTTTACAGAAGGAAAAATTTAATGTATAACCTGACCAGAAAAATAAAAACCCTCGTCATATTGCGGAAAATTGCGGAACTAATTTCTGTGTGGACTGTATCTATGTGTTGACGTAAAAAAGATACAGTGGCGACAGTTGGACAAGTGTCTTGTCTTCATACACAAGAGTCAAGATCTCTGTAGTAATTCAACCTGTGCTGTCATTTTCTCTAAAACAACAAAGTTATAAAGGTATACCTGTATGTAAGTTAAGATACCCACACATATATCCCATGTTTATTTGTATAACAAATATCATTTAGAGGTCAAAATACCGCATTCAATTACTTATTTACCTAACCATCACAAATATCTTTGGGATTAAAATGAAAAATTTATTGTCCAATCTGTAACCGCGGGAGATGGAGAAAAACTAACATCTCCTAACAGTGGGGAGTCCGTTTGTGTCCAACCCACAGATAAAATATACATTGTTTCGTTACGGACAAATAAAAATCACAGCTACCGACTTTGTTTCATTCCACCACACGCTGTTTCCTACCTGACATTAATTGTATGAATATTTTATTAGTATTAATGTTCCGAATGTATTTTTGGGAAACTGGTAGGTGATAAAAAATGGCGCCATCTATAATGATACATGTTACATAACTGTCGTTATTTTTATTTCAATGATGAAATGTAAATACACTATATTCATCGAGCGTCTATACCTGGTGGGTAAGCCAAGATGCCATTCTGCAATCGTAAACGCTAGTAGAAAACTAATAAATGTATGGAGATGACATTTTACATCGATAAATCACGTGGCCTTAAATGTCATTTCCATACATTTAATTTATAGGTATAATAATAATTTTACTACTTGGCGTTTACGATTGTATAATGGCATCTTGGCTAACCCACCAGGTGGGTTTTCTTCTATTTCTATGATCCATACAATTATTATTACTAAACGCGAAAGTCTATATGTTTTTTACGGCTAAGCCACTAATATAACACTGAAGAACTCATTGTGTTGATGGGCGAAGTTGACCACATACCATCAATTGGCAGTGTTACCATATATAATAATTATAATATCATATATTAAATATAATATAATACATAACAAAATACACAACCAGAGATTATGCAGATGCGTTGCCCTCCTTTTCCCTATCCCCCCCACCCAAATGGTCCACCAGAAACTCACAAACCTCACGATATGCGACAGCACAGCAGTTCTCACTTTACATCAATAATAATTTTCACTAAGCCACCGTATTCTGGTGACAAAATATTTTATGATAACGTAAGTTTGTCAACTGTGAAGCTTTCATGAACGTCAAGATGAAGTGATGATGTTTGTGGACAATGGAAAAATAAAACAATTACATCAATCAATGCACGCAGACAGATCAATGGACGCTCGTCATCAGGCCAATTGGAATGCTTGGTGACTAACAACGAGGAATGTTAGATTGGCCTGAACAAGCTCAATTAATGTGTAAATCTTTATCATAGAGTTCACCGTGTCTATGAATCCCAATTGTCTATGACAGTATTGCAAATGGCCGACTTTGTAACTATTTATGTATACACTTACTCAGACACATTTCAGTTCAAATACAGAACGGATCATTCCACATTAAAGATTTGGTGGTGGCGGTTCACTGTGAGACCAATAGGAGTATGTAACCCCACCATATATCAAGCCACTTTCATTGTCAAGATGGCGTATGCCTCGCAACTCGTATCTATAACACACCCCTCTACACGTCGATAGATGCATCCGCCGACGTCTGCCGATGTAATGTGGACGTGCGACCATACGTCTGTCGGACGCCAAAATTTTGCGCAGAAACCATTTGATTCATGACCCAAAAATCGAGAGCAAACGTAGTTGTGGCGGATGCATCTCCCGACGTTAAATACCTACGACAGACGTGCAAATCACCACATCTGTACGTCAGCGGAAGCGTCTGCCGATGACGTCTGCCGATGCATCTGTCTACATGTAGAGAAGCTATTAGAACTACTACGAGATTGCCAACCTATCTTCTTCGCGCCGTCGGATGTAGCGCTTATTCTAGTCGGTACTCGTGAAGCTGCCTACGTCCGACAAAGGAGTCTATGCCAGTGACTGCCTATCCTTAACAAAGCTGTTGAAGAAATAAGCCGAAAGGTTCACAAGGCCCTTCATATCATATCAAGACAAGCTTTTAAATGAAAATGGTAATTTTCACACCGGTGGGAGGGAAGCGCTTCCGGCTGCATGGGTACCACCATCTTGCTTGTTTCTCCCGTGAAACAGCTTTGCTGTGTTTCGGAGAGAAGGACAAGACAGGCAGTGTAATTACTAGCACCGAGACTTAACATCTTATGTCTCAGGATAGGCAACACATAAGTGAGTTGCCTGGGCTCGTTCCAGGTAAACTAGTTTATGTTCATGGGCGACGTCGACCACTTACCATCAGGTGGCACGTTTGCCAGTTTGCCTATCCAAGTAACATAAAAAAAACGAGATATTTACTACTTTTCTTTTACTTTTGTTCCGAGGAGTTCAACATAATCTTGTGAATAAGACATTCTCAATAGTTATAAATGACAAAGTGTATTCCTTAGTAAGGGCACGACTCCACCAAGGCGCACGGAGAGGCTACGCACGTTTGTCCAGTTTCACTTTGCAATAAAATGTATGCGATTATTTTTACTGCAACACACGCACACACTACGCATTAATTGACACTTTCTTGCAATTGACACTTTAACATACGTGCGGAGCCTTTGCGTGCGCCGCGGTGGAGCCGCGCCTTAATTGCATTACTTATTATTACTAAGTAACAGTCATGACAATATAATGTAATGTATACTCCTTATTAGCAGTATAACCTCATGAATGACATACCACAGGTGTCAGGTCTCGTTAGGTAAGGTTCCGCATATTTGCATGCATTATGCGTAAGCACAGATCTTGTAGCGGTTGTTAATCTTTTCATAATATTAATTTTTACTTTAAAATAGGTTTTTATACTATGTTATGTAGCGGACCGAATCCCGAATTTTAGCCATTTTTGAATCAACGATTCAATCAAAATCGGTCCAGTCGTTCAGAAGGAGTTCAGTGACATACATATACATATTTTTGTAAAAAAAATAGCTACATTTATAAAATTAGAGTATTAAGTAATATGCAGCCATTATAGGGAAACGAAAATTTTATGAAAATCAACAAAACAGATACCTAACCATTGATAATTTGAAAATATTTTTCCTTTAAAATTTGAGTAATTTTATAGTTAAATTTATAAAAGGTAAATCAACAAAAGTACTGATTATATATTTCTAGCTTCATTTGTGAAAGAACCTCATCATATAATGGTAGCGGATGTCAGTAGAAAGTTGATGTTTCCGCGTTACGTAAACACATTTTATAAGGAAACAAAAAAGTTGCACTAACACTTAATTCGTCTGAAGTTTGAAATTGCGCGATAAAATACGGAAGTAGAAGGAAAAAACTGTTGTGTGCATGCTATTAGACTTAATATTATGGTTGTAAGGGGTAGTGTCATGCTGCTTTGCAGCCGAATTGGGCCGGCAAGACCGGGGTGCTACCTAGGCTCCCGCTCACATAACACCGGCGTCAAGTGACAGCTATGCTGTTGCGTTTCGTGCGGTTTGTGAGTTTCCGGCGGCCCATTGAGGGATAAGGAAAGGAGAGCAACGCATGATGATGATGTCTATGGGCGTCGGTAGTCACCATAAGGCTCTCTCTGCTCTGTTGCCTCCTTAGGACATTAAAAAAAAGATGTTATGATACATTCCCATGGGAGTACAGGGATCATATTTTATAGTCTATCTGTTATTCTGATATATAAGCTATGTTATTGTAAGTTTAATTAAAATCCATTCAGTATTTTTGCGTGAAAGAGTAAAATACATCCATACATTCTTGTTCTCCTCTCGATGGTTTGTCTGTATTAATTTTAAGGCTAATTTGAGGGGTCTAGTGATAATATTGATAAAGATCATGAACACGAGAAGCACATTTACATGATTTTTATGGTTTATGAATGTGTCCCCGTAGTTTACGATATGTTTGGTAATATTATAGCCCACGCCGCGCGTCGGTTATTAATTAGTGAAGATCTCTTTAATGAACATCGAATGACGTGGAAAAAACCGTGAATTGACCATTTTTTTTTATTTCATTTAACTCTTTAAATGTATTTTATGAAAGTTCGAGAGAAATTTTTCTGAAATCTATACTTAGATTAGTATAGATTACTATTTAATATTATAAAGCTGGAGAGATTGTTTGTTTGTTTGAACGCGCTAATCTCAGGAACTACTGGTCCGATTTAAAATATTATTTTAGTGTTAGACAGCTTATTTATCGAGGAAGGCTTTATAACATCACGCTATGACTTATAGGGAGTTGAGTAACGCGGGCGAAGCTGCAGACAACAGCTAGTATTTCATATAATAATAAGCTTGTCTTATATAGGGTTTATATGTTTCCCCACCAAGGTTCAGGTTTAGTGGGTAGAGCTGCGTCCACTTACCATATTTCGGGCGCTGCGAGTCCCACATACCCTGGGGAGTCCCACCCTCGCCAGCGGGATGCCTCAGAGCATTTCCCGGCGTAAAAGAAAAAAAGGGTTTTTCTGTTTTATCTCCATCTCTAAAAATAGCTATGTTTCTAAACGGAGAAAGAGGGACGGTGAAAATACTAACAAATCTTCAATCTCAAGATTGGCATTCCCGAAACTGGCACTGTAAACGATAGTATCGGGTGAACTCGCCTGCCAGTTTACCAAACATTCTTGGCACCGTTTGTCAAAATCGTACTAAATGCTCTTTGTAACGTGATGACTGATGATGATGACGATGATGATTCATTAACAAGTGATCCACTAACCTGTGTAGCCGGGAGGACAGTCGCACTCGTAGGTGTGAAGTGACGTCAGCCGGCACGCCGCGCCGTTCAGACATGGGGCCGAGTCGCACGCGGCTGGCACGCGGATCTCGCACAACGAAGCACTGAATCCGAGGGGGCAATCGCACGCGAAAGAGGGCGGTGCCCCGCCGGGCCCCGGGCGGACCCGACATGTGCCCCCGTTCTGGCACCGCGGACTCGACTCACTGTGGCACGGGTTGAGATGCTGGCAGAATTCGCCCGCGTATCTTGACGTACAGCTGAAACAAAGAAGGAGATATCATTAGTAATTATGTCATTTTATCTATACAAATAAATAAAACTGGAGTGTCTGTTTGTAATATTAAAATAACCGCTTTTTACTAAAGGCATAATATGGATGTATATATATACGGTACTTACATATACCAAAATAGCATTTTTTACAATTTATGTCTGTCTGTCTGTCTGTCTGTCAGTCTGTCTGTTTATTCCGGCTTATCTCTGAAACGGCTGGGCCGATTTTGACGGGACTTTCACTGGCAGAAAGCTGATATCATAAAGGAGTAACGCGGGCGAAGCTGCGGACAACAGCTAGTATATAATAATATCAACCCTAATATATGTCCCACTGTTGGGCACGAGTCTCCTCTTCGAAATCAGGCGAGGAGGGTGTTGGGCTTGAGTTCACCGATCACAGACCGCTGGCCCAATGCGGGTTGGTGAACGTCGCTCACATTCAAATACTTATAATCTCATCAGGCGCAGGTTTCCTCACGATGTTTCCTTCACCCCAAACCAAGCGACGTTTTTTTTAGAAGAAACCCATTTTAGGGCACCGGTCAGGATCGAACCCGGACCTCTCACTCAACAGGCCGACCCCATACTAGCTACCCATCATCGCTCACATTTCATGTTTATAATTAATTAATTATGTTAAGGTATATTATTATTATATTTTCGTCTATTCATATCCCATAGTTGATGGCTAAAAGAGTGCTGGAGCCTTCGTCTTCCCTTGGTCTCAATGGAAGACGGGGGTCGACCTCTCTAGACGAAACGACGATATCCCTGCGATGGCCGGTCCTGGTTGGATACAGGTGGGAAGGATGGAATGTGTATACCCCCTGTTTCAATTAACCAGGAGGGGTTCATTAAAACAGGGGGTATACACACAGTAGTATTTAATTGTTTCCAAACTAGTGACAATTACTAGTACCAATAATGGTAAAATACACGTAACAAAATTAAGTAAGTTTTGAATGGTACCTTTGTGCATATTTACTTGACTATTCAAATGGCTGTAATAAATAATCTATAAAACAGTCATCTCAGTTCAAGACCTTATTATGAATCCTAAATAAGTTATGTCTGTTTAGATAAGGTGGTGGTATAAAGTGGTACAAAGAGGCAGGCTTCGCGGGTGACGTAAAATGATGGCAATACGTCGCATGACCTGACATGCTTTTGTTGCCATCTTCAGTTATGGTTATATTAAACTAGCCATGTGGGTTTGCACTTATAGTTTTATTTTAGTCATTCTCCGCGGTTTCGCCTGCCGCAAAATTGAAAAGAAATGTTCTTCTAAATAATTAGCCTACAAACTATAGATTTTATAGAAATCCGATTGGTAGTTCCGGAGTTGAGCACGTACAAACATACTTCGGCTTTATATATAATAATTATAGATCTTGTTCGGCTTAGAGTATTTTGTAAATGCAATTCAGCTTGCAAAAAATAGTAATGTTGCCTTTTGATTTAAATACACACTATATCGGAGCCAATACAAATTTTGAATTGACGTGTTTTCAACATAACGATACATGTACTTAAAGTTACTTGCACTTGGCATCTGTAAATTCAATATAAATTTGCAAAACACGTTTTAAGAGACATTATGTCACAATTCCTTTGGCAAAAAGCAATGCATGGAATGCATGAGGATCGGATCAGCCGTCTTCATTCACATGTCAGTCACCGGACAGACGGACAGTCAGATGACAATGAGCGCAGCAAGTTTATCAATCAAAATAAATTTATATGGCTTCGATCAGGAACAAACGGTGATTAAAATACCAAAAAGATGTTCGCCATAAATTATTTGAGTAAATGTGGTGGGAACCAAAAATTTGCATCTCTCAACAACCCAGATCTTAGCACTGAGAATAACAGGTGAGACAAATTCATTGGAACTAGCTTAGAAATTAAAAAATCTAGAATTGAGAACCAAGAACCAAATTGAACTGATAATAAATAGTAATAACTAGTTATGTAACTAGTTCTCCCGTGTCCATCGTAAAGTATCCGAAACGTCGGGCTTGTAAAAATAAAGTGCTACAAAATCCGCCATGACTTGATCCATTATAGTGATCATAATGAAGCGGATCTGATTGTCTGAGTTGGAAGTTCAGGAAGTTGTCATATTTTCATTACATCTAATTGTAAAGCTGAAGATTTTAATAATAATACGAACGATGATGAAAAATATGTTAATAAGAAAGCCTTTTTTATAGAAGAGGGGGCAAACGGACAGTCGGTTCACCTGATGGTAAGTGATAGCGACGTCCACTGACACCCGCTACACCAGAGGGTTAGTAGGTGCGTTGCCGGCCTTTCAAATAGGAGTATGATCTCTGAGTATGAAGGTCCCTAAGTCGTAACGATCCGGAAACACCGTAAGTGGCAGCTGATTCCATATATTCATTAACAAAAGGTTAGCTAAAATCAATGCCAAAAGTGTCAATAATTTATGAATATTGGTGACTCGTCATTATAGAATAGAATATATATAAAAACGTTGGTCGAAAAATATATTGTTCCACTTCTACGGTCATAAAATTTAAATAGACCCACGTTTCGAAACCGTCGTTATATTCGGTGTTGAAATGTTATGGGAAATATCTCATTACTCGTTAGAGTCTACAGCTCTCTGCAATTAGGAATATTAGAGGAGTGAAATTCTAATATAATTGGATGTCAATGTTAGTTCATTGTTTATTTAGTAATGGGCAATTTAATTTGGATTAATATGCTTAAGAAAGACAGTGAGGATATTTCAAGAGCAATCAAGAATTTTGAAAACTTTTGAAATATTACGAGAATTCTTCCCGTAATCTAGATTTTTTTTCATTTACTTTTTACAAGTAAATGAAATCAAGTATTCATTATTGGACTGTAAATGTGCATGCTGAGTTTATCTATAAGTAGTTGTTATACGTTTATTTTTTTACTGATCTTTTTTTTCAAATTGTTTTACGTGTAATCAATTGTTGATAAACCTTAATAAATAATAAATAAATAAACAAGTCTCATTAATTAAGTAGATTTTTCAGAGTACTGGACCAATAAGTATCATATCGGGGATTATAGAGCATAGTTGAAATAAATAAAAAGTGAAAACACTAACACTGATATTCCTTATCCTTATAGGGTACATATTAAGACATGCCTCATCGTATACTAAATCTTAATTCTCTTTTACGATTCATAAATCCTAAAATTGATGTGTTAAAGAGATGGTATTTCATAAGACCTTTACGTTGACCTTAGCTTTAGGATCTATTTTAACAAATTCATATGCACAAAATGATTCAGCTAAGGGGAACCTGTATAGTTCTATACGTGGGCGGCGCACGACGGCCGGTACACCCACGCTTTGACCTCAACAGAACAAGGGTTTTGTATCCCTATTTATTTAAATCACAATATAGTTTCGTGAATAATGTACGAATATGTACGATTTTTCAAAACGATGTATTACGGCTTGAGCATTGTTTATTTACTGGTGATTTTCGTCCATAATTATTAAAAATGATATTTGCAGGAACACAGTTCGTAGTTAGCAAATTAATTTGAGACGCCGGTGTAATCTTGATACCACGGGGTAAGTATAAAGAAACTTGTGGAATTTTGTAAATATTTTTACTCAAAAGTTAAATATTTAAACGTCAAAGCACCGCTAATTGGCCCGGCGAATATAATTACAGAAACGTGCGATAATTCATAAAGTAAAGAGCGAGATGCCCACATAATTGGCTTGTTACAAAGCCCGCAAAAAAGATGACAACGGCTACCTGCGGTTATCGCAAATAATAAGCGCACGGAGAATGCTTTTCTAAATCTTCATTATAGGGTCCACCATAAATCGTGGGGTCTATCGATGATCTAATTACGTTGAAAGGCCTTAGCTTTATGATAAAGTGCGATTAACAAAACTTGGCTAAGGCAATAATTTAGCGGCTGACAGCAGATCCTGCCATGGGGCGCTCGCATAAATTGTTTGCGTGTACTAGGATATTTGATATTCTGTAGGAACTTTTACAACTTGTATTGTTTGCAACGGTATTGTACAAAAATTTATGCGAACACTTCGTTGAGTTCTAGCTCGCTAGTAAAATGCTATGTAGTGCAATTTGATAGTGGCTTAAGTACTAATTCAGTTTACTATGTTAGAACATGTGCAGTTCAAAATAAATTTAATTTTATGAGTTTATTGGGACTTAACAATGATTCGAATAATTTATTTGAACGAATTAAGATAAGCTTTTAATGCCTAACAAATAGTATTTCCCAGTTTTAACAATTACAACGGTATAAAAAAACATTGGTATGATTATTTTCTTTTGTGCCTCACCTAGTATTATGGATTTGAATAAAGCATTTGATAGAAACTACCAGGAGTGAAAATAGTTTTGTCACCAATTTTCTCAAAACCTTTTACCAGACATTCCTGGTATTCAAAATTGGTTAAACTTTTTTTTATAGAAGAGGGGGCAAACGGACAGTTGGTTCACGATATCATTACGTGGCACTCGCAGCGTTCCTGGAAGTGCAAGGCATGTCGCGGTTATCTGATGCGTCGCTGACAGCCTGCGTGCGCATAGACTTGTGACTTCGTGCACGATCGTCTACCCGGCAAAATTTAATATATAGAGCAATTTTTCAATTTATGCTAGCTTCATTTTATGCCTTTTTTTTTTGAAAATGTATTATATGACTACAATTATAAAGAGACTTATTATTTAGTTTTAGGTATATAGCCATGATTTCTCGTGCAATATTCGTGCTTGTACTTAGTGTTAAAATTTTCATATTCACTCGTCATCATCACTGAATACTGATACAAATATCATTTGCAATTTTAATAAATTAATGACTATCTCAGGAGTAGTTTAAAGCTTTAAATACTGATAATGTGAATCTAGATTTATTTAGAGTATATGGGCCAATCAGCAGGCAATGCTCATGACGTTTAGTAAAAACTGATCTTCTTTAAATAAATATGTAAACCAACATACTCATAATTTCTCAAGTTATCTAAACCATAAGTTGATCAGGATCACATATGGATGGACAGTTAGACGCCATAAGGGGAATTAAAAAACGATGCACTCATTTGAGTCAGAATTGCTTCCCATTGCTATATTAAGTATGTGCTGTGAATGAAATAACTGTATGTAATGGAAAAATGTAGAAGTTGATCTTCCATTCATCAAGAATGTCCTCACAATCTCGTATCTCACAATATGGCATGTCTCAAGCCTATAATCTTCAGCCTGTATCATGATATTCTCAAATTAATAAATAATAAAATACAGGCGTAATATGAAAGCAATTCCGTCCATTTTTTTAGCGTCTGATGATGATTTTAATAAAATGAGTAGTAACTATTATTAATAATTATTATTATTGAGCCTCCTTACCTCAATGTTATATTTAATATCAAAATGATGAAAGGTTTATTTGCAATATAGAAGCAAATTTAATCATAATAAAAGGCGTATCCTCAAATTGATGATCCTTGTCTAAAGAGTGAGATAGCCATGGTTATTTCAGGTTCTCGATATAATATGAAGACAGTTATACCAGTAGCCGAGGATTAATCACAGCCTATAGAGAATGCAAACACTAGGTACACTTTATAAATAGCCATAAACGTTTTGGACCTACCGCTTTGTATGTAGATGACCATAGGTGCTGGCAATATTGATATTTATTTACTTACAAAACAATTTACGTCAATTCTATTGGAAATAAGTTCTGCTATAGTAATGTCTGCGATAGCACTTTTAGTACACTACTATTCTATTTAAATTTCGCTAAGTTATAGTTGATTTTTGCTGCCAGCATTTAAGCTCCAATGTACCTAACGCTTCACTCGTTTCTTTTTCTTCGTCACTAAATTCAAATATTCTTTGCAAAAACTTTTTGATTTAAACTTTCCACTATCCAAAACATTTTAGCAATCTGATAAATATATTTCTGTTATTATCATATTATTTTACATATAAATGACAAGTAATAATATTAAAAAAATTCATCATCATCAGCCTGTCCACTGCTGAACCTATGCCTCTCTCAATGAACACCAAGAGGACCGATACCTCGCCACTCTTATCCAATTCGAAGTAAATTAAAAAATATATACTTACATGATTGAATTTTTTGCTATAATAATGAAACAATTTTTACGGATTTTATCAAGGTTTATTAAGATTTTTACATGCCCGACGTTTCGGATACTTTACAGCAACCATGGTCACAGGAGGACTGAGGTGTCATACGTCCTTACTTGTTACAATATTAGAAAACAATATGATTTTTTTGCTTTATCTTTAAAGTAACAATATCTATCAATACACGGTAAAAAAAAGAATGTAGAAAACAATTAAAACAACAGCAAACCGTAGCGGATAGTATCTTGGTCCTTCGAGCCGGACTTCCCATTACCTGTAAATCTTTCCGATAGCACTCGAAGACAAAGCCGATAAGAGGGCTCACGAACCTAATTGACGTTATAAGAACTTTTTACTTTTACCCAGGTTCACTTGAATGTCCTAGGACATAGAATCGATGCTAAAACTGATAATCAAGCCCGTGGGCGGTGTTGCAATGTTGCGGTTACAATAAATCGCAATAATAACTTCACGACAGCGTAAAATAAATTTCAATCTATAATATTATTGCTGAAGAGTTTGTTTGTCTACATTTACAACAAAAATCGGGTTATATACATCTCATAACCTTATTATTGTTGTCGAAGGTTTATAGGGTATTTATTATTGAGAAAAAAAATGTTCTAACTTTGTGCCAAATAAAACCATTTGGAACGGCTAGTGTCATATATTTTCACACGAGCCACTTAAATAATACTTATTTTTATTGCATAATTTGGCAGATATTGACCCCTAATAAATTTCGTGACGCAATCGTATTATTAATTTACGTAAGATAATATATTTTAATTTGATTGCTGGTTTAAAAAAACTTATTTTAGGAACAACTAAATCGCACACTAGTAAATTAGACTAAAAGTTTAAATTAACATATAAATTAGAGATCAAGATGACCTTTTCTATTTCATATCATCTGGTATTAACATATCTAAAAATTATTAGCTATTTTTAGATGTTACAAACAGCTTGGGATATCCTACTAGTCCTACTAATATTATAAACGTGAAAGCTTGTATGTAAAAAGGTTTATAATATTTTCGTTCTTAATGTTTTTCCGATGAAGCGAGAGAGAACTCTAACAAAGTTAAAGAAATATAAACTAAGACGTATTAAATATGTTCAAGACACATTAAATTTTGCGTGCACTTTAAGAGTCTCCTCTAATGCCGTTACCCTAACTGAGCCAATACAATCACGTTATGCGTCATACATATTCTTCCTGGCCTTTATTAGAAAACAAGAACCAACTAGATCACTGGGGCTGGTGATGCGATTGGACGAGAGAGCGGCGCAGGCGCATGGGCGTGGCGGTAGCGGGAGGGGACTGGCCGAGATTAACTTTGACCTGAGGTTATCGGTACGAAAATTTATGTCCTGCCCGCCAAAGTTATAATACTGGAATCTAAGCAAACGTAACCCCTTATCATTGTTTGGGCTCGTGTTTATTTGTATTGATATTGATACCAATGTTGATCCTAGGCGAAAACTTCAGGTCAATTCTTAACTCCAATTGAGATGGGACAACGTACTAGATGGGTGGGTATATTTAAATTACATTTAGATCTAAAAAAACTACAAAAATTTGCATGCCTTAAGTAGATTATGTTTATGAATATTCTAGCAAATAAATGTTATGGTTATAACAGGGGTCGACTAGGTTTAGGTACCTAGAACCAGATCTCTTCCTGTAGGAGACGGAAAAAGATTTATGAGGATATTAAGGATGAATGAGGGTTATAAACTGATTCTCCTATCAATTACCGATAAAAAAATCTTCAATTATGGTCATGTCTGCCTGACCTTTTATTTCCAAAATATTACAATTCTTACCTATGTTATAAAATATAAATATTTCGATACAATAATATTTAAATTTAAATTTAATTGTTCCATTGGAGTCCATCGTTGTATTGGAACAGATTAAAAAGCACTTTTTCAAAAAGATAAACCTTGGTATCGCCAATATAAAATCTTGGACAGTAAACGGACACATTTAAAACACATTTAATATTCGTTGTCCGTGATTTTGTCACCTGCGATAAAACGCACGCCATATTATCGAAACAATATTGAATATTACGAAAATATCAAATATTAATATGATACACCTGTCGCAACCAATAAGATTCCTTACCAAATGCAATATTGATAAGCAAATATCAAATATACTCCATGTGGAAAGCCAAGACCGAAACATTTATATTTTAAAGAAGACTTCTGTTTTTGGAAACAGGAAAGAAGGGATTTGATCGTCCACAAGATCTTTTGGGACTACCGGGCACATTAAGAATGATTGCCAACGGTCTATTCAAAGTTGATACTCTCACCCCGATACTCAAACGAATCTCAAATTTAAGACGTACTTAAACTCGTGTTGTCCCTCTTTTTTTCTTTGAATCTGACACGTCGTAGCATGAGTTTAAGTACGTCTTAAATTTGAGATTCGTTTGGGTATTTGAGGGTCAGTTCATTAAAACATGGTCATGACAATTATTATGTGGATGTGGAATCGATATGAGGATCAAGGCATCAACGGGATGACCAAAGACAGAATCTCGCTAATTACACGAAATATCAAATTATCTCACTTTGATCTCAGGATACATTACAATGATAGTAGGTAATGATGATAATACATAACTTGAAAAAGAAAATCATTTTCCATCATCAAATACGACAAAGAAACACTTTTTTAACATAAGATAGGCTTAATTTTAAAAGAGGTAGTGTCATGCTGCTTTGCAGCAACATTGGGCCGGCACGAATAAGAGGCGTTCTGTGCGGTTTATGAGTTTCCGGTGGCCTTTTGGGGAGGATAGGGAAAAGGAGGGCAACGCATCTGCATAACTTTTGGTTGTGCGGATGACTATGGGCGTCGGTAGTCACCGTAATTTCGACTACTCGGTTGCCTCCTTATGGCATAAAAAAATTACCGTTTTTTGATAAGGCTGTTGAATTATTTGCACAATAGGTTATTGCGTTTGGAGAAATACATAATTTAATTATCAAAGTGAGTATATTATAAACATGGCCTCCAAAGTGTGCATTGTTTCAGTAAAACAAAGATAAGGAAGTGACAGGATAAGATATATTTTGCCTATTATGTTTAGTCGTTTTAAATAACTTAATAATTATACTATTTTTAAATATTCCCGCGTTTTATAAACAATAGTGATTTGGAGATATTTTAACCAACTTTGTACATACAAATAAATATTTAAGATTAACGTCAAAATCGAACAGTTCACTTATGCTGCGCCGCCATTGCAGTGCATCGGGGATGCTGGCCGAAACTGGCGTTGACAGTCTGTCGGGTATCATAAGAAAGCGCACAGCATCCCTGATACACCGAATGCGGCGCAGCACCAACAGTCTGGTGATGACAGTGGCGGCCAGATTGAACGTGGACAGTACTCTCATGCAACACTGGACTCGTGTACATTTCGCCAGACCAGAGTTTCACTTCATTAATAATAAACCTTTATTTTCAGGCTGCAGAGGCCCATAGATAAATACCTTAACCTAATTATACATAATGATAAACAATGTTGTTAGTAAATAAAACTTAAAACTATGTTAGTATCACTTCATTTGCACTGAGCGCGTTTTGGTGGAATTTATAACGGCTGATATAAAAACCCTTGGCGATGAAATTATTAATCATGTAAATAATTACTGTGGAAGCTCAGCCAATTTTGAAGGAGGCATCCAATTTTTCTTAATGGTCAGTTTGTTTTCTTATAAAAACATGTGATGATAAATTTACTGTGAAGAGACGAGACAACATAACGAGCATTCCAGGGGTATATCATATAATATATTGGTAATATATATTTATACGGGTGCATATAATAATTTACGATATAATGAATAATGGACAGAATTATAATACATACTATGTGTGGTGGATTGGCTCATTGAAATAGATTTATTATGTCTAGTGAACAAAAAGATGATCTTGTTGAAGGTGACGTAACGAAATATATAATGTACTAGCTGACCCGACAGACGTAGTCCGGTCTTAATTATGAATATTGAATTCGAATTGGTATAATTAATAAAAAAATATTTTGAAAAAGTGTTTATTAATCTAATGCTATACGACAATTCACACAACAAATTAATCTAGCCTTATCTAAAATTTTATATGGTGTTTAAGTATTCTTAAATTTTCTTATTTTACGCGCAATATTCTAAATATTTTCTTAAATAAGAACCTTCTCCTGGCAATAACAAACACAACGCGTGATGGGGTGACCAAGGGAAATAGGGATTCATTTATATATTTGCATAGATAAACAAACAATTAAAGCGATGATAAACGATAGAACCGATATTTGTAACAAAAATTACAACATCGAATATAAAATCCATCAAATGAGATAAGAAGAGCAAACGGTCCCAGATCAGATTGGACCGATCAAGGTTGAGTCGTGCGAGCTATAGCGCGATCGGCAAGTTTGGGAGAAAGGAGCCGTCAAGGCGTTCGGGCCGCGTGACTAAATAATACTTAAATTATTATCGTTCAAAACTTTGCACGTATAGAATCATTTGATTTTAAAAGCTAAAGAACTAGAACAATCTATTGTGGAGCTTTTAAAGCTAAAGGAGTAATAGCGGCGCATTTCAGAGCAGTTTTTTTTCTTTGATATAGCATTTCGTATATTACTTATTCTCGGTGATTCCCATCAGTTCAGTAATTATTTGCCTTGACTACTATTGTAGATGTTGTATTAATTTCATTTACATTCAAACAAGCCTATACCCAAAACATTTGTCCAAAGTAAAATATTGTCCCATTCGAAACAATTGGGATTTAAAATAAATCGAATAAAGTGTTACGTATTTGTAGGTGTATTAACACCGAAAACGTTTTATATATATAAATAATGCACGGAGCGTCGGCGCGGGCGCACGCGTCCCCCGTTCCCACGCACGCACACACGCGCGCTGGCGTGCGTGTGCGGCGCGCGCGCAGCTTGCGTACCCGCCGCGCCGTAAGGCGATAGGAATTCAACCGCTTTTCTCGTAAAGGTAGCGATTTTTATTGGAGAATATTTTTATTAATATGTTCATAGAGCGTATTATATATTTCATCGCGATTTATAATTTTACCGGTTTGTACGGATACTTACAGGAGGGCTCCTCTTCCTGCGATTATTATTGTTAAGTTGAAAATGTGAAAGTTATTTAAGTACAGTTGATAGCGTAAATATAAGTTACATTGTATGCGCTACAATTTTTATTATAGTGCAGTATAAAAATCTATTATTATAAACTTGAAGTGACTTTTAAATGTATCAACTTATACTAAGACTTAAATCAGATACGATACTCGATCAGCTCTGTATATACCTAACCTACACCGAACATTGTACGACCAATAGTTACAATACGTGAGCGGAATTGAACTCGACGCGATACAGAGTACAAACAACTTACAAATTGTTTAAAATCCAATGTGCGCAACCAAAACATTTGAAGATTACGTATGTTAACAAGACGGTGACATTCTGGGTATGTGTTTTTGGGTATGGTGTGATGTTCTGATGTATCGATGTTTGATTCGATCGATAAATCGATTTATTATTAAGATCGTATGTAGATGCGATCTTAATAGTAAATCGATTTTACTTCGTCTTTACTTCGAATGATACTGAAAAGAGTAGTGTCTTGTCTCTTATCACATTGTCATGTTTGCTTCAAAATCATTATTTTGGAAGGCAACGTGGTTAATCTAAAATAGACTGGTTGTTGTGTTGTGTAAGCAATGTAAGCTATTGCAATTTGCATTATTAGTACCTAATAAAATCTGCAGTTACTAATTTTCTCACCAATTCGATCACCCATAATGCATTGGATGTTTTTCAATTTTCACATAAAATTTTTTTAGAAAGGGAAATTTGGCCCAAACAAACAGATTTCATAATGCTTATCCGTTATAACAGAAATACCAGGAACACATGACACAAGAAAAGGTTCGGGTTTCTCAACATGGCGTGTTCTTAAGTAGGGTCAAGTTTTGTGTATCACATGATAAGTAGTCCTCACATTTCATTATAACCGCCCAGGTCATAGTCTCATAATAATTTTGGGGTAATGAACCCTTTGTTCTTCGAATCGCGTGAGATTATATAACGGGACCAGGTGACTGTCTAAAGCAAATCCTTTTTTTAATATCGAGATTTTTTAAATTAAACAGCGGAATACCAATTTTTTTTTTTTAGTTTCATCCACTATGTAGATGATACTAAACATATAGTAGTCACAAATCTTAAGTTATTTAAAATAATTTAATAAATATGTTGTTGCAAAATAAGCTATTGATGACGATGATAAAAATCTAAATAAAGTCAGTAGAACCTAGTTTTAACAATAAATACGCGCGATAACAATTATTGATTACAACAATTTGTTTTACACCTTTCGATTTGGTAAATTGTGAGGGTCGATTCAATGGGACCCCATCAGCCATTGTGAGCCCCGGAGCTTCGACATTATCTGTGGGGTATCAAGTTGCGTACACGTGCAGGATGACGCCACGCCCCCGATGCTGGGATCGTAAATATTTTCGAAAAATGTACCTTGAAGTGGATTGATGGAAATTAAAATGTAAATATAAAATCACAAAACCTAATAACAAGGAATAGAGAGTATTAATATGAAGCGAGTAATATTTTGGTGATGAAACTTATATTTTTAGCTATCAACCTTTGACTACTGTCGACAGAAAATCTTTCACATTATACATGTTTAAATCTAGAAGATTAAGGATTTTTTTTAACCTAGAAACACTAGCAAAACTGATGTCCATTTAGAATTTCAAATCGAAGACTCCCTGCAACTGACAGATTGAATTTTTTATACGTATTTCTCATGTAAAAGGTACGATGTCATGTCATGTCTTACTTAGATAAAACCTCTAAAAACATTATAGATTAAAAAAAATCGAAGACAGTTTTCGTTAGTCTTAAAAATTATACTTTCATTGAAAACGTTTAATGTTTCAGTTGCATCGCACTGTGATCGTTGATTTTCCAAATACAGAAACCTCTTTGTCCCCATGAACCGATGCGATGTAAAGCCACTTAGAGAATCGCGTCGGAGCTTGTAATGGTTGTGAGATCTGATATATTATACGTGATCAATACCATATGGAATAAATCATCCTGATTAAACAAACAAATATGAAATAACAACTTCACTTTACAAATTAAAATGCTAAGCAAGATGATGGTCGATGTAAAGTATCCAAATCGGGAATCTGATAAGCCCCTTAAGATTCCTTCTTAAATAAATATAATAATTATATGATATTTTGAATGTTAAAATATTAAGATAATTTCTTAGTTAGCTTTAGCAATTTGGGGCAGTAAACTTTAAAATTGATTTGACACAATATGTATTTAAACATACTAGATATCAAGATATATAGAGGTCTATAAATTAATACTGCATCAATATGAAATATACACAGAGACAATGTTTATTGAACGTAAGCAATTAAAACTTCGCGATAGTGACAAGCGTAGGGTCCGTCGTCGGCGGCTCGAAGGTCCATAAATCTTGGGCCAGGCGCAGGCCTTTATTATAGCAAGACATGGTTGGCCTCGGGCGGTTACCGAACAAGCGGACTTTGTTTTTTCCATTTTAGGTGGAGCAATTAGATTGGTAAGTTCAAGGGCTTTCCAGACTGATAAGAATACTAATTCATTGGGAAACCCATTTCAGAATTTTTTGTTCCTGGGAAATACATATTCAAGCATTTGGTTTCAAATGACCATAAGTGTCATGTGAATATTAAGATGGTATGAAATGAAATCATGAATTGCACGACCGTGAACAACAGAACATGTAGAAACATGACATCCGGGTGCGAGTTCATCGGGCATCAGATCAGTGGAAACATCAGCATCGCTTAATCTCACAATCAATGAGATCGCAGGGTCACGGATGCTAAACGGTGCAACAACTCGAGTAGTCAAGTTCAAACCGGATTCTTTGTATGATTGGGAATTAAATAATTGATTTTTAAAGTAGTACATAATAATTTGATATGTATTATTATGGGATGATTATTCTCTTAGTCAGATATTAGGTAATAATACACTCTGGTCCAAGACAAATCTGTCAAAGATTCCGAAATTAAGATTTTCAATCGACGTTTTTCTCGCAGAGCATACGACATTGACGATCAAGTATCATCAAGTAAATATAAAAAAAACAGAAAAAGGGCACCAAATTCACTATTAAAATATTATTAACTTAATAAACATACCATTAACTGAAAATTGTCATAACTTACGTTAAGTAGACAAAATGTAACAGGGCTTTGTTGAACAAGTCACACGAGTCGATCTCTGGCCCAGATCTCGGGCACCGCTTGAGCATTATATGCTAATACCATTATTCTGGACATCCAAGTGGCGTCAGAGATTACCGAGAAAGGATATAGCCAAAACAGTGCAAATGTTGTAATGATTACATTATCTAAAGCATATATCAATCGTTACTAACAAACTTTGTAAATGAGGCTAAGTGAGGCAATGGATTGTGATTATTGATCAAATATAACCTTTCTCGAGAGGACCAGGGGTCGATCGTCTGATCCTAAATTGGAAGTGTTTCTAGATTGAAGTGGGAGGATTGACCCTTGATTGAGTACATATTTTACTAACAGAATGGATGCGCTTCTGACGTGCGCCAGCCTGATGAGGTCCGTGGGGACTACCATCGTGGTCATTTCGTTCTGGTGGCTCGTCTGCCAGGACATAAAAGAGCAGCTAATTTGGAATTTAAAAAATATTATTGCCATGCGCATATATCACTTATTCTCAAAATGTTACCTATCAAATTCTTGATGAAATGAAGTTATATCACATACTGATAGTCACGAAGTATAATTTATTTGGCCATAAGATATTAAACACCATCTTGCTTGTTTCTCCCGTGAAACAGCTTTGCTGTGTTTCGAAGAGAAGGGCAAGACAGGCAGTGTAATTACTAGCACCGAGACTTAACATCTTATGTCTCAGGATAGGCAACACATAAATGAGTTGCCTGGGGTCGTTCCAGGTATACTAGTTTATGTTCATGGGCGACGTCGACCACTTACCATCAGGTGGTACGTTTGCCAGTTTGCCTATCCAACTAACATAAAAAAAACACAGGTAAGATAGGTGTTGGATAGCACTGTAGTGCTACATCTCATGCTCATGAATGTTAAAGCACTATTAAATTACTATTAAGTAAAACGGATTCAGTGACCCTGATAACAAACTATATATAAAGTTTTTTTTTATAGAAGAGGGAGCAAACGGACAGTCGGTTTACCAGATGGTAAGTGAAAAGCGACATCCACAGACACCCGCTACAACAGAGGATTAGCAGGTGCGTTGCCGGCCTCTCAGATATGAGTATGCTCTTTTCTTGAACGATCTTTTCTCTTACAGTAAAGATTGAAAAATATTGATCATCATCATCATCATCATCAGCCTCTATCCGTCCACTGCTGAACATAGGCCTCCCTCAAAGAACGCCAAGACGACCAACCCCTAGCTACTCACATCCAACACGGACCCGCCACTGTACGGAGATCGTCTTCCCACCGACTGGATCACTGAGCACCGACCGCATCGAGTGATGGCGGCACCATCAATGCGCCGCCGATGCGAATTCCATTCATCTGCGATTGCCAATCCGCCAGCTGAGCGTGGCAATTATGAGCATATCCCCTCAAATGGATTACAGGCATAAGAAACGGCCCCTACCTCCCGGCCGTCCCACTATTGATAATCAATTATGAGTAAATTACAATAATTCATTTAAAATTTAAGTTTGTCATATCGTAACATAGTGAGGGACTAAAATGTTAAGTGATTAGAACGCTAAAAGAAAACGACAAATAGAAAGTGGCATATAAATAACATTCTAGACGCACAAAATAAAATGTTTATCTTGCACCAATCTCATGAAATAAATCACAATTGAGAAACACAAGCTTGTTAAAAGTGGCGCGTTGAGGACGTTAAGTAAAATGCTTAGGAGCCGACCAGATTATTAATATCATTATGAAACCTATATCGAACTTAGAATTCCCAACGCACGCAACACGAAGGTACGTGTACTATAAGTGACGCAGTTAAAAAACAGTCAAATTGCAATATAAAACGTTAACTGACGAGAAGCAATGGAATGACAATGAGGAGATATTTTGAAAACATTTCGCCGAGATTACGGAAAGAATTGCGTATTTGAAGTTGTGACGCAACTATGGATACTTATTTTAATTTCAAAAGAGCTTAAAATAATTTTAAGTTAAAGTACGACTTACTAAGTTTATTTACAAAAAATACCTACCTGTTAATGCGATTTAAGGACGATAATTCTACGTGATAAAGTCATAATGCGTCACAAGCCGAGCACTTAGGCCGATCGTGCCTCTCTACCGCTTGTTCCGCGCTCTCGCTTGCAGGCACCTCTCAGGCGGAACGTGACACGTCAAAAAATTTATTCTCAATCAGACAGACGTCAGTCTAGTCAAGATTCAAGCTCCCAAGATCACACTTGTATCAGACAGTTCATGCAAATGCAAACGCCTAACAAAAATGTCCTGACCAGTAAAACAACTCGTGTTTGTGGGAAATGTACAACGTTAAAAGCCCCGGGGGCACCAATGACCGCCATTCTTGCGATTGGCTCAACCGCCCCGGGCACGCCGGGCCCTAACCACCGGTTCTAACTTACAGGACTTTGAAAGGTTCAGTTATTTCCTTATACATACATGTAATCTATACTTATAATAGGTTCTGAGTTTCTAGTTTCTAGTAGGTAGTATCTTTTAAACTACTCAATTAAAAAAATTTTTTTTTTTTTTTTTATGTTAGTTGGATAGGCAAACTGGCAAACGTGCCACCTGATGGAAAGTGGTCGACGTCGCCCATGAACATAAACTAGTTTACCTGGAACGAGCCCAGGCAAGGCAACTTATTTATGTGTTGCCTATCCTGAGACATAAGATGTTAAGTCTCGGTGCCAGTAATTACACTGCCTGTCTTGCCCTTCTCTCCGAAACACAACAAAGCTGTTTCACGGGAGAAACAAGCAACTTTCATTCCAATGCTACATTATCAAGTGGTTGTAAAAATAATCCTCATCAGACAAACAGGGGTATTTAACTAAGTTAAAGCGCGCAATAACAATTCTATAGTTTTAATCACCATAATCATCATCATCATCATAATCAGCTTTTATCCATCCACTGCTGAACATACGTCTCCTTTAATGAATGCCAAGAAGACCTATCCTTTGCCACTCGCATCCAACATGGACCGGCCACTGCACGGAGATCGTCTTCCTACCTGGTTAATGGTCGACCAACACTTCGACTACCCAAACGCGGCCTCCACTCTTGAACGTTATTGGCCTATTGGCCATACGTTCTCCCGAGTGTGTGACCAGCCCACTGACACTTCAACGAGCTTAATCTTCGCGCGATATCGGTAACTACAACTAAAGTAGTTTTCATCACACAAATTTAATAGGTTCTCTTAAAGAATTGCTATGTTTAGTGACTGTTAAAGTACGATCGTAATATTGTTAGTATCCTCGTATTTCTAAATTAGCGATCGTTCATTTTATGTTCGTGGTAAGTAATTTCTAAGATACATCAAATCCAATTATAACGTTTTTACAAATTTTCTTCCTGGTGAAATTTTCGGCCTGGTAAAATACGGCTTGTATATTAAAAAAGAATATTTCTCGTTAGATATAGATTTTATTATGTCATAAAGAGGCAATCGAGCAGCCGGAGCCTTATGGTGACTACCGACGCCCATACAACCAAAAGTTTTGCAGATGCAATCCTCCTCGGTTCAATTCGCTTCGCCCAAGGTGCTGGGCTCACCCTAGGCTACTGAGCCCCACCGCCACGACAAGGCCTGAACCATGGTGGCGAGCATGGCACTACCACTTATAACATAGATGATATATATTATGATGATTATCAAAAATCCATCCCCAATAATTTATTTCTTAAAGTTGCGACAAAGCAAACAGTGGGTCGAAACATACATTAGATTGAAAGAGAATTGTAAAAGCTAACAATGAAACTGTACAATGATATCCGATTAATGACAAAATACAAGAGCTTAAGGTAATAAATTATAAGGTTGCAAGGGAGTACAATTGCAGGGCGTAACGTTTCACCTTAACATGCTAGCCATCGGAAATACCTGTTAATTATCTTGAGCCCTTTAACATTCCATATAATTACGTTTATTTTCTATAATTAAAAACCGTTTATAGGCATTAAAGTTTACTCTTATTTTGACTCCCGAAACATAATCTGCGGGCATTGAATTATAATACGAACATCTAATGACAATAAATGACAGAATGAAAACTTGTTTTGCATTATGATTTGAATACAATTTGAACAGACTAAAAGATTTCAATCATTTTATTGGTTTGATGTTGAATGTTTTAATGACATGTTAAAACATGTTGCTGGAAAATCAGACTTAAATATACAGAGTTATTGTTCGCATCATAATTTTCAATTAACGTGATTATTTTCTCTATTAAAACGGAATAATTATCATGTTTTTCATTTTTATTTAGCCGAGTTCAATCGTTCATGATTTTCAACGAATGCCTTGTTCTTCTGAATAAAAAAGGAGTTTCTTTAATTTAAGACGCGAAGATAAGAATACAAGAATCTGTAAAGCAAAAGACACAGGATAATGACGACCAGAAGAGTCTTCATCTACTCAAAAACTTGTTCCGACTCGATTTGATCTAAAAAAATTCCCAAATGTCTTTGATCGATTTTGCGAAACGATTCCATATGTTGTGGCAAATTTTTAAATCGATCGTTCTATAATTGTTATTATATAGATTTGAGGAATTCCTCTCGCTTTAACAATGTTAAACTTGGAAAGATGTAAGCGAAATTTCTTTACTCTAAAGATTCGGAAACAATAATGACGACTACATTTATATACACGTACCAATGTTTATCGCATTCCTTTCTAGTTGTCAATATCAGTTAATTTACACCGTTACTATTGAGCGAGCGCTCATGAAGCTGCATCTGTCTAAAGCTATTGAGGGCACAATTTCTTAGAAATGTACCAATTGCGCTAACAAGGTCCTCATGACCGGACACGAACAAATCATATCGTCAAACTAGTTATGGCCGTGTTACTAACTCTCATATAAATCCTCAGCAGAATTATTTGACTATTAGCCTCGACATTATTTTTGTCTGTTGCAATTCTGAAATTGTGGTGTTTTAGGATATATAATGGTCTTGATCACATTTTTCTAGCCTTCGTACGAGTCTTGCTCTAATTTGTACAAATACTAATAAAGTTGTGGTAAAAAAAAACCTGCAAATATCCTCAAAGACATCCCAATTGCTTACCCCTAAATGTGGGGGAAACCCCCTAGCAACCCTGAATTATGGTCACTCGTGATGTAACGACGAGGCATGCAAATAGTGCGCGGGCGCAGGTCGTCGACCGCGATGTTGGCTTCACGCGGCCCTATTGACTCGCTGCGAAATCGATTTGTAAAGCCACCAAGATAAGGTCAATGCCGATGCTTCTTTCGTCTGCAATCGATTTTACAAATCCATCGATGCTTCCGGAATCGTAAGCTTGCAGGAATCTATTATTGTCGTCATCAATTCTTCCTTCTATCTATTCTGATACTTTAAAGTACTTCACCACATTATTTTACGAGGGATTTTTTTTGCAGTGCAGTCTTCTACATTGCAACCAACAATCACATTTCTTTTTCTTAACCTTAGTTCGTTTTGAAAGATCAGGATAGTGTTATAATTGATGCCACCTCTATTTTCTCACATACAGTAAATATATTCACATACGCGTAATATATAGGCATCTAGTTACATAGAGCTATAAGTCTGACGTGTTTATTATTTTTAAGATGGGAAAATCACGCTTGGTCATAAAATTATCTCCCTGGCCAAATAATAATATGATAATTGATCCTACTGTTCTTTATTTTTTTACAAGAGACAATAATTCGTCATTCATATTCATCAAACTATCTTTGTATTTCTTTTTCAATGTCGTAATTACCATTCAAGGATTCTAACTATATAACATCAAGTGTTATATCTAAGTACCATAAATATAACAGATGAGAAATCTATGAATTCCCACGAAGCAGGATTAACTAGTTTGCCGAGTTAATACTTTTTCTGATCATAGTTGGTAAACCAGTATCGTATGTTTTTTAAACTAAACACTATGGAATTTCAGCATTAAGTTCAGTGTTACTGACCGATTAGCTTGAAATAAGCTTTTAAAATGTAAAAAAAGACATCCGAAGTCACCAAGTCAACTGATAATATTTATCTTAAAAGGACTAAATAACGCCATTAAGATCTTTAAGTGTTAAATATGGTGAATAAATCAACCAGAGATGATCGACTTTAACGAATTTAAGGCGATGTTTTTTATAAAAAAGTAAGTCGAGCTACAGTTGTAAGAATTAATGTTAAGATTTATCTGCCATCCATTAAAACCAAGATTATTTTAGTTGATAGATAGTGAAGATTAAGTTACATCTATATTTATAGAGAACAGATCACGGACAAGAGTCGAAAACCGGGCATTTAAATGTCTACTGAGTTAAACGAAGAAAAAAAATTAAAAATTACAAACTACGGCTTGAGAGAAAATGAAAGCAGCACAACAAATCCTTGCTTTTTACAATTGCTAATAAATAAACATTTAAAATATATTTGAAATAAACAAATGGATCAAGATACTCGACTAAGGACTTGATAAAACTTAATTTATCAAGACTAACCCCCAAATACTCAAACGAATCTCAAATTTAAGACGAACTTTTAAGGCCTTGTTAAGACCGCCCCTTATTATGAGGTTGCTGCCACAACAAAGCTAATTTAAATAATTTAAAAGCTAATTGGTGTTCACAGATCAAATGTTTAATAATAATAAAAATAATATATATATGAACGCTTTTTACACCACGCCAATCTGGTCCCGTGGAAAGTTCTCGAAGAACTTGTGTTACGGGTACCAGTCAACGGAAATATATTTAATACTTTTATACTATACATATATTTTAAGATTTTTATTATATTATACAAATATTTAATACACATCCATGACCTAGGAACACAGAAAACTTTTTTTGTTCCCTGGCGGGATACGAACCCGCAACCTCCGGCTTGAGCGCCAACGCGCTTACCTTTGAGTCACGGAGGTCGTCAATATAATGTAATATCAATATAAATTGTAATGTAATATATGATTTAAATCTTCAATTAATAACTTTAATAAGCATCAGAGGAGGCCCTATTGCCCTATTTTTAAACGACTTCAAAAAGGAGGAGGTTATCAATTCGTCGGAATTGATAACCTCCTCCTCAATCGTTTTTTTTTAGTTTTTAGGAACGCTTCTTCGAAAGTTTTTTATACGAATACATCTCTTTATTAGCTCGGTGATGCATTCACCAAATAAAGCGGTATCAATTGTAAATGGTATAATATGAAATATCGCAGGTGGGAATTAAAAAATTTGAATATGTCTGGAGGTTTTGTCCGCTTTTTTATTGAAGTTGATCCATTAACAGATTTTATTGCATTGAAATCATCTCGATCAATGGTCGCCAGCGGAATAAAGCGATGTGTTTTATTGGAGTGCCCCAGGGATCAGTTTTACGACCGTACCCTTTTATAATTTTAATTTGTATGGACACATACCAATTATAGGTGTATTTTGGTTTTATAACATGAAATAACGGGTTTATTTATAGAGAATTATATATTTTATGCTAAAACTCAACTTATTTATGTGTTTAAATGTTAAACATTAATACTAATTATTTTCGATTGTGAATTATACTTATTTGTAAAACGCCTACCTCCTTTAAGCACACATTTATACTTTGATAATATTTATCTAAAAAAAATTGGTAAGCAACTTAGCCTTAAACAGAAATTGCCTTTAAGCTATTAACGACCTACTTAATGCTTAAATAAAAGTTAATACCACTTATTATACTAGTAATAAATAGTATTGATAAAAATTGATTACTAACCAAACAATAACACAGCGCATAACATTACTCTTGACATAACACTCAATGTCATCGAACATCGAGACGATCAACCGAGTTGGATGAACTTGGTCAAAAAACCATGAAGATTTCTCTAAATAAACATTCAACGGAATCAATTCGAGACCTCATCTCCAAGTGTTTACTTAGTAACAGTCCGCTTTGAATAAATCGATTTTGAATGGAGCTCTCGACATCAAACGAAATTCCACTTTGAAGATCGCACTTACAATCCAAAACCGATTGATGTGAGGGGGCTTGAATCATCGTTCGCTGATGTAAAATCAAATCTATGACATGCATGATTGGATGCAATTTTGTGTATTATATGTTTCAAGATCTTATTAACTATCTAGATTAATAGACTTTACCTATAAGAATATAAATAGGTAGTTAACTGCTAATCATTTATGTATACTTTACAAAAAGTGTTATCAGTAACAATATAAATTTAAAATTATAATTCATTTTTATTATCAAACCAAATCTACCGGAAAACTTTTACAACAATTCGAATTGAAAAAGAATTGCATATCGGGAATAAGATACCCACTTCAAGTATGTATCCAAAATGGTTGATCACCAATTTCCTCCTCATTTCGGGTATTGCTCAGTCATCGACCCTTGGAACACCGATCCAAGTGGGGCGTGGCCCAACACATGTAAAAGTATTGCCAGTAATAACAGGTCGAAGTACATGTGATGTACAAAGATAGCGAGAGATTCTCAACTTTATGGTCGATCACTCGAAGACAATGTATAGTTTACAATCATTATTCCTCGAATGCATACTTCATCGTAAAAGTTTTGAAATCGTAGAGTTCTTTATATTTTTTACTGCATGTACTTTGTATTGTAGTATTCCTACATTTTGGAAGGTTCGATATGAGTCCACTTTTTAGTTTTAACCCTCTTGAAGTCCTAAAACTTCTACATAGGAATAATTAGAGTCCTTATAGTCACTCATTGTTCAAAGAACCAACCACTTCCAAGAACTTTACTATTTTTGTCATTCAGTGAATATTTTTAAGATTTAAAAACAATTTTAAGTGACGGTAACGTGATTCATTACTCAACAATCAACATATGATATGAACACTTCAGTTAATATTAACCAGCTGTGCCACAATCTAATGCGTCCATTTAACGCCACCAACGTTAAGTACCACTAAATGTCGCGCCATGTATTTGTTAGACCCTGCCTCACTTACAACACACTCTTTTACTTGACAGACTTCTTTATTCCCCACTGAATGTTAATTGACATTGTTTCTCAGGGCCATGTTAACTGCACTAGAAACAATTTCTTGAGCAACCAAAAGTGAGATCAGTTTCCGGTTGAAATACTTGAGAATACAATTTTTGGAAGTCCATGATGACTTTATCGGACATTTACTAAAAAATATAATACAGAAAGTTTGAGATCTCTGTTATTCCACACAAAAGCTATTGAACTGTTTTGATGAAAACTTTCCAGTCATAGCTACAGACTAGCTAGCTACAGACTTTCAAAATAATTATTATGGATATGAATTTGAATTTAAAGTCAGTAAAATGAATGTTGCATGAGTTCCAATAGTTAGGTAGTTTATGTGTAAATATAATTCCTACATATTCTTCGGTCCTCGGAACCTAGTCATAAAGCGTGTTTGGACAAGATTGTTTACGTGACAGTGGATCGTTTGTTCTCGTGTCGGTATCTCATTGTCCATTGACATGCAGTTTCTGACCCAACGTCAATCGGCTAATTGGAAATTATAGTCATTGAAGAAGTTATAGCTATTGTAAATTTTATTAGAGAGGATCGTTTCATTAAATCACTAGGAGTAATCGCCGACAGGGGCTCCAAACGCGTGTTTGCAATTGTAATTGAATCTCACGGTACACGTGACATCAAATCACAATTTCAAAACGTTTTCCAAGCATTACAAACTGTAAACAATGACACGGAATACCTTTTAACGTTAAGAAAATTCTAGTAAATGATATGTATGAGCTCCCAGAGGTGAGCTCAATCCCCACAAGAGGCACCAGAAATGATGTGTGTAAAAACAATATATCTAATATAACAATAAATACAATCACTACCGGTTAGTTGGTACTTTTCAGGGACAAAATTATTTTTAATAGCTTCTGAAAACTAAGTCAGTGATACACAGAATTGCTATTCGTAATTGTTAAATGTTTAGTGACATAATCAATCAATAAAAAAAAACGTTTTTTGCCATTTCGTAAATGTGAACCTATAAAACACCGCTGATCTGCTACTATGAAATGATCTCTCTGGGCATAATTATAATTTTCTACTTTCAAAAATTTCGTCGACTGATAAAACGGTACCACATATTTTGTACATAAAATAATACCACCTTAAATTTATCTCGAAGCAAATTCCGAGATTGTCATCGAGTTTTTCAAATCGTGCGTGAATAAACGGTAGAGCTATGTACACAGTGCAAGCAGTTTCGATACGCTCGGAGGGTAATCCAAATTTTAAATTAGTTTGTTTTTTGTCGTGCGCCCGCTCCGCTCCTGAGAATACGGATCGGTCACGTAAATGTTCAAGAGCACTTCGATGACACCTTTTCTTTTGTTTCTACTGACATTGATTATCATCGAATATCGATGAAAAATCAATAACAATTCTACTTTTAGGAGACTTTATTTAGTATTCGATAGTACCATTCATCCACACAACAAAGGTTACTAATCATTAACATAGGGATTTTAGCTTCCCCACCATGGTTCAGGCCTTGTCATGGCGGTGGGGCTCAGTAGCCTAGAGCGAGCTCAGCACCTTGGGCGAAGCGAATTGAGCGTAGGGGGATCTTTGTACCCCTCTTATAAGAAGAGAGGACAAAAGAGCAGGGGGCAAGGGGTGAGGACTGGAACCTTACCCCATTGTACTGTCCCGACGTTTGAAGGGGTTGTTCTGTCGTGCGGGACAACCCCTCTGTGGAGGTGGCGTCGGTCTCCTGAAGGACTGCCTAGCCGTCGAGGTACCCTGTTTGCTCAACAGATACGGGGCACCTCACTAAAAGCGGGATTGGTAGCACTCGCCGGGTTTTAGTAGGTAGAGCTGCGTCCACTTACCATCTTTCGGGCGCAGCGAGTCCCACATACCCGCCTGGGGAGACCCACACCCGCGCGGGATGCCTCAGAGAATTTCCCGGCGTTAAAGAAAAAATAGTAATTTTAGCTTCATATATTAGCCATTTTTGAAAAGTCAAATAATAAGTGAAAGTTGTGATATCATTCATAAGGCCTAATAGAACCAGAAACCCATCTGTTGATCCTATATCCTACACTTCGTCTATACCTACAGCGACTAGTAGAGTAGACTTATAGACGTCTTTACTTATAAACGGGATAGTGTATTAATGTTAACGCAATGTTTCGATAAGCCCCATTACCTTATAAAATATTTCCTAATTATCAAGTTTATTAATTATATTATTATTTAGTAAGAGGATGCTGCTTGCAGTCGAAATGGGCCGGCACGACCCGGGATGTACCTCTCGCTCACATAACATCAGCGTCAAGTGAGGTTTGTGAGTTTTCGGTGGCCGGTGCATAATCTCTGGTTGTGCAGATGTGTATGGGCATAGGTAGTCTAAAGCTTCGACTGCTCGTTTGCCCACCTGTGCTGTAAAAAAGTAACCATACGATGTTAACCATAGTACTGAAGAATCTTAAAAATTAAAGTATTGTGTGTGTTACCAATATTATGATACATGAAAAGGTTGATCATAGGAAGTGCAGAACTAAACAATAGGTGTCATGAATTGAGTTCAAATCATTTTTAATTAATGATACCCAACATAATGAATGGTATTGTTTAGGTTAAGAAATCATTAAAGATGTGTGTGAAGAGGGTTATGAAACTTATTATAATTGAATATGCAATACATACCGTAATGATTGATAATGTTTAATTATTGTTACATATGTTATTAAGAAATTAGAGACCAGCAAGACCTTTATCGGTGGGTTTTACTACCGGAAGAAAGGATCTTTAAGAACCATACTAACCTTTTTTTTCTTTAACGCCAGGAAATGCTCTGAGGCACCCCGCGGGGGAGTGGGTCTCCCCACGCGGTTATGTGGGACTCGCTGCGCCCGAAAGCTGGTTAGTGGACGCAGCTCCCTCTGGACCCTCTAAAACCCGGCGAGTGCCACCAATGCCGCCTTTGGTGAGGTGCCCCGGATCTAATGAGCAAACAGGGCACCTCGACGCCACCTTCATAGAGGGGGTTTACGGATTTTATTAAGTTTATTAGATGCTCGACGTTTCGGATACTTTACACCAACCATGGTCACGGGAGTACCGCGATAATCCGTAAAAGTTGTTTCATTATTATATCCTGCTCTTCCTTTCTCTTTGTAGATTTTCTGTATTCTTGTTTTTCAGTAAACCTACTTGGTCCCAATGAAGTGAAAATAAGGAAGAGCCATATTGGTGTGATGCCGTTTTACATTCTTAGGTTGAAGCCATCTGCTCACCTACTCTTTCGATAAAGCTAAAACGTCAATATACCAGCAGCATAGGTCCATTCGAAAAAAAAAGGTTTTTTTTCGTATAGCCTGTTATTATTGTGTAGCTTGCACTAAGTTTTATATATCATCACAGTCCCAAAAAACTATTAATAAAAAAAAATACTACAATTTCACATTTGATTGTCTTCCTTTTTTTATAAAAAAAATATCTTTTTTCAATTTACACAATGTTTTACTTAAGTAAATAATAAGCCCAGTGCACGTTATTCACACTGTCAAAGAGCTTCATAACGAAGGCCTCGGCGATATCATCTGGCACGAGTGTTCGTAGTGGTTCGTACGTCCCGCTCGTGAGATCGCCCGCCATTATTTCATTAAACGAATAATTGATAGTTAGCATTTAGGTTGTAGCTTGGATTGATGGCTGTGTTCATTCATGTTTCAATGGGTGGTACTGGACCATGTCAATTACGGTACATATTCATAACAATTTTTAAATACGTATCGATTTCTATTCAAATTTCATACAATGGACCATTGTTGCTGTAAAGTATCCGAAACTTAGAAATCTTAAATCTAAATTACGATAGAATCCATAAAAAAAATTCAATATTAAATATGTGTTATTTGGGGACTAAGAAATAAAAGGTCTAAAGAAAGATAAAAGTAAAAATAAATTAATAAAAGTAATAATTGAGGCCGTGTTCGGGTAGACAAAGTGTTGGTCGGCCATTAACCGGGTGGCAAAACGGTCTCCGTACAGTGGCCGGTCCGTATTGGAAACGAGTGGCGAGGGATCGGTCGTCTTGGCATTCTTTGAGGGAGGCCTATGTTCAGGAGTGGACGGATAGAGGCTGATGATGATGATGAATAATTTGCATATAAAATTCTTATCGGAGAGAAGTAATACGCAGACAGATAAGAGCTTTTACAGTTCAATTAAACTTTGTCAGCCTGAAGTGAGCTAAAAGCAAGATCACATTCTGATGCATGATGTGCATGAATCTTTAAAATTAATCAATGTTAAAGTAAGGAAAGTCAGGAAAGATTATCAAAGAATACCTCTGGTGGGTTAGCCAAGGTGCCATTCTGTAATCGTAAACGCTAATAAATGTATGGAAAGACATTTTACATCGATAAATGTTTCGTATTGAAGTTTAATTCTGATTCGATAAACAATTGAATCTTTTTAGGATTTTAAAATTTCTGAACATACTTATAAATATTTGATAAATATCACTGGAGACCCGAATTTACCATAACGAATATCAAATTTTTGACATGTAGGAGCAGTTACTGTTGTGAAATAGTCCTGTACAAAACATATTCTAATAAAAAAACAAAACATGTTCTCGAATCCATTTGAACACACAAAATATTTCACCAAGATCGGTCCAGTCACTTAGGAGAAGTTCAGTGACATACACGCGTACAGAAGAATTATAATATATATTTATATAAAAATTAAAAAAAAACCAAGACATTGAAACTTTACATTATTATGTTATAGGTAGTATTTTACAAACAAACGTAATACCTAACAAAAATACCACGGCATAAGTATATTGATTGTCATATCGATAGATAATAGTTATATATTATATTCGATAAAAAATTTGCTGACATAGCTGCACATACTTTTCCGACTTGGTGGAATACCAAGTCGGCAGTTCATAGAGAAAAGTCCATTCATTCATAACCAACGCATCACTTCTATTAATTCTAAAAGCCATACCAATAAAGCAAACGTTGCGCCATATAAAACCACAGACAATGAGGTATATAAACGATAATTGATACTGTATATTATATATTGAACTAGTACACGGCAAGCGTTGTAGCACCGCATGTAGACATCAGCTCGTTTATTAATGAACCAAGCAACGCATATACACGTAACTGATGCTTAATAGATCTACATAATGTGTGTAGGAACAAAGCTATTAAAAATTATTGTTAATTCACTATTCCAACATCTTGGGTGCCTATTTTCTACACCATCAACTGTCGTAAGCATGAACCTAATGTTTTTTAAAGGCATTTATTAAGTGGCATTTAAAAAGCATTTGAAAGCATATATTGACGATTGCATCCGAGAAGCATTAAATTAAAACTACATGCAAAAGAAACCATTTTATGATAATTTTAAAAAATAATTCATATTCCTAAGAAAGATATAATACTTCAACATTATTTTCCAGAGAAAAGGACGAGAAGATATTTAATTGCGATGGGGATTTTGGTTCAAAAAAGTAACGTCACCCATAACAACGTCCAAAGCAGGACTAATTGTCAGTACGTGTGCTCTCATGGGAATGAAGTTTTTGGTGGGACTGTATCTCACATCAGATAAAAATCGGACAAAATTCTTATAATAGCAATACGTTTAAGTTTATACCTACCATACGTTTTTCATAGTTCCTACAAGTGCGCTAACTTTATACCTAAAATTTCAATTCAGATTTGAGACGAATTGCTGCCTTCGTCTTGAAACATACATTTAACAGTCAGAGGAGTCATTAAGTACAAACGAGATAAGGTACTGAACCCAACGAAACGTGCTTCACGACATCGTGATTGAGGTGTTGTCACATATGAAAAACAAAATCACGTGTAACATATTCCAAAAATCTTATTGCATCGTGTTAAAGTCCAAAATATATATAACTTGATTGGACGGATCAAGATTTGGAACTGGCCTAAGTCAAAAGTTTTATGTTTACTTGGAAACTTGTGATACATGTCCATTACATTTTTTCTCGTCCATCTTCATATGGAAGTAGATAACACTAGAGATAAGAAGAAGAATAAGAGGAAATAATGACGTAGTTAAGATGAACAAAGTATGAAGTAAAAGAGAATAATATTTCATTTACAAAGTTCGTTTTCCTTGAACACAAAAGCTTAGAATTTTTTAATCACTAGGAAGAAAACAAAAGAACCTTACGAATATTGTTCAGCATTATAGATTTTTATTAAATGATAGTCATTTCAGTTAACTAGAGGTCGCTCAGCGATCGATATTCTATCTCCATTTTTAAAAAAACATTCAACCTCAAATACAGTTTGACAGTACCTAAGAACTAATGCTTAAAACCTTCTTTGTGAAATAAAAACTAAACTTCATACGTCATCTTTTGTTTAAAATTGTCGTCATTATTCAACTTTGAATGTGTGCGTATCGTAGTGTGTGTAACATTTTATTTAATTATTATAATCAATTTAATACGTGATTCGTGTGGTTTGTGAGGCCCATTGGGGGGAAAGGGAAAAGGAGGGCAACGCATCTGCATAATCTGTGGTTGTGCGGATGTGTATGGGCGTCGATAGTCGCCAAAAGGCTTCGAATGCTCCTTTGCCCTCCAATGCTATAAAAATATGCATATTACATAAAAATAATAGCTTCCTCAACTCCAACCTCTACGTAATCTTTAACTGTACCAAATTTCAAATTCCTCCGTTAGCGCAATCTTCTTAAAAAGGGGTGCAATGGCTTTTGCTTTACGTATTAATATATATAATTATCAAATCCAGTAGGACAAATATAGATGCATTGCATGCCATTTAATCAAACAAGACTTTGTTACGATGCAAAATCATTTAGACATTAACGTCAGAATCCAAAAGCATACTGCGTGTGGTCTTTGAGAAAGACAGGACATTACTGCTTACGTATTGCTCATTACTGCACAAGAGGAACATATTAGGGTTTAGTACCGGGTACAGTCTTGTACCTGGGACGAGCTTGGACCTGTTTATGCTAAATACCCATTCAAACTTGGCCGCAAAGCCAACAATATTTGCATGAGAGCTTCATATGGCCAAGCAAATAAAAGGACCGATTGCAAATAAAGCCAGACGTCATTTCAATGTTGTATAGTTCTCTGCAATTAGATGTCTGCAATTCTTTTATTTTCGATGCTTTCACTGTATTATATCTATCTATTTTATCTTTAATACAAACAGCAAAATATGTAACATCCATTTTTCATAGTTGTCTTATCATTTTGAGTTTAATTTTATATGTTTTTATAAACTTTATAAGGTGGTTTGTGGACTGTATGTACACTATTGGAGATTTCTATCGCTTTTCATATACATTTTCTTAATTTCCTTTGGACTATACGTTAAATAATTTCAATTTATGACAGGGTATAAATTGACTATAATATTAACAGCTTTTTTTTAATTATGTATTTCGTGTCAAATCAAGTATATTAAAGAACATAATAGTTTCTTATATAATTAAAACTTGTATTAATTCGACATCTAGCTTCAAGGTCATTTAACAATATCTATAACCTTATCTAAATCTTGGGCCATTAGATATCATTATATATAAGTTTCTAAACTTTTCGTAACGTTCCATAAACTTATTGAACTTTTTCATTCTTATTATTGCTCACAGTTTCGTTCACTACTCTAATGGATTCTAGTGTTTGTTCTAGTGTTTGTTCTAGTGTTTGTTCTTGTGTTTGTTCTAGTCTAGTAAATGATCCTAAATTGTCCTTTATCTTTAAAAAACTACGAATTATTTCTAAAAATCTACTTCATTTCAACTTAGAAGACAAGCAATCCTTGAGCTCTTGAATTTCCATACCAAATTGAGTACACTCTTATGAAGCCGTTCAATATCGTATATTCAAATGACGATAGCTTTGGAATATTAATATAATATGGTGGAGGGCCCATTGTCAGGGCCGGACCGGCAGGCTAATTACGTATCTTGAAATTACAAGCAACAGGCAAAAATTGCACAATATCTGCTGTCATAATCATATTTTGTATTACCTATTAGCAACGCGACAGCAACAAGCTCAAATAATCGACCGCAACGCCATCTGCAAAGCGACAGCGACCGAGGAACTAAAAATGCATTTTTTGGTATGTTTGGCTGACGGTTTGGTATTACGTAAACTATTTAGCAGCCCGCGACAGCAGATTGAAATGTCAAACAGCGATTTTTTAACAACAACTAAAGTAGTGTCTGCAAGCCTGTTGCTATTCGTCTGCTTAGTATATAAACTATTTAAAATACTTGGTTAGTGATCGAAAAAGACTGTTAGAGACATTTTAGGCGTTATATTATCTTGTGTGACTCTTATTGAACTTACCCTATTCGATTTTAAGTGGCAGTGTTATTGAAAAAGAAACTATAATTTTAAAACAATGGCTCGTGCACTTCTTTTGATGGTTGCATTAGAGGCTGAGGAGATAAGACAGGAGACCAGGAGCACAGCCTCACTGAGACGTCGACTACGTGTGGAAGCCAAAGCATTCAACTTGTCCGACTGGGAATTTCAATCTCTTAACAGACATTCAAAGGAATTTAACTTATGAAATTAAATTGATCTAAGTACTATATAAAAGTCAAGAGTTTTGCGACTTAACAGTAGGATTCCTGCCGGCCTACTCTTGACTGCAATTCCAATCTCACAATATGAATTCAATCCAGTTCCAGTTCCAATCTGGAGTATATTGGTACTCTTGAACAAATCGAGTTTACGATTGATTTTGAAATTGGAAGCGATGACCGATGTGATGTGTATAATAAAATATAATAACAAAATAAAATTCAACACAATGATGTTTTATGTTTTTTTTTAATTAAAATGTCTCTAATAATGAATTATTATCTTTTATAATGTACCTAGTTCCTTAAATTAAACCTAAACTTATTTTGTAAAGCATTAAACAGCAAATAAATTATACATTCTGGCATAATGTGTATTGCTGTTATAAAAAAATCTTACGTGCAATTTTGAAGACATCAAATTTCAAAATAGCTCAAAACAAAGTAAACAAAAAAAATTAGAAATCATCTTCTTTCTTAATTTACCAGTAATGCTGGTGCCAAGGCTTTCCAAAATAACACCTCAAGTTCTGACAGACCACATACAAATTATTATTGTTATGTATTTTAGTGATTGGTCTTATTGAAAATGAGGTATTTTACTCATAAACATAGGCTTAATTTGTTTACAGAATACTGTGATTTATTTAAATATTGCTACCTTGGGTTAAAAGATAATAAAAGACTGATTGTTACTAAGTATTTTAGTACTTATTTTTATAACACCGTGATTGTAGGTATGATTACCATATCAATCAATGACCAAAAATTTAATATACACATGGAAATAAAAACTGTGTTACATTTAAATATTAGAAGCTAAATATTGTGATTTATTTAAATATTGCTACCTTAGGTTAAAAGAGAATAAAAGGGTTATTGTTAAGTATTTTAGTTACTTACTTATTTTTATAAATACTGTGATTGTAATATTGATTATATCAATCAATGACCAAAAATATAGAATATAGTTAAAAAAAACAAATAATAGTTTAACAAGAGTTTAATGAAAACATTAAAAACACTTATAGCTATTATAGCAGCCTATTATAGCTCACGCACACTAACTCTGGAAGTTCCTGCCTACTTGTTTCCTGGGTGCTGTCTGTGCTACTAAGTAGGTGGTATGGTATCCTCACTGTCTTTTTGACTCAAGCTTGCTTCATTACAAATGTTGTGTAAAACACAACAAGCATTTATAATTCTAATAACTGTGTCCAGATGATAGAGAAGGACCCTGTGGCCTAGGAGACATTGCCACCTATACTTCAGAACACCCATAGTATGCTTTACTGTATAGTGTCCCACACAATTAAATTTGGTGTAGTGTTCTTCAGGTGAGCCAGCCGGAACATCCAAATATGTTTCATCACAATAGTTCTTTGGGCATAGCCCGAGTCTCCTAAAACATAATAAATAATTATTGCATTATAATATTCATGTATGAAACAAATGCTCACTTTATTATGATTTTAACTTAGACTTAACAAGTGAATAAACAACTTCCCCTAAATTTAAAAAGGAAAGAACACATTCTAAGATTCCTTTATAATTTTTATGTTATTTGCCAATTTAAAGGTATTATGACTTCTTATACTGTGGTATTACTAAAAGAATATTATATCTATTAACATATATAATTAATTTGTTTAAATTGTATAATATATTATATCAATATAATACCTATATACAATTTAAAGGTATTTATAAAACAAAAGGCATTATTAAAACTAACTTATACAATTACAGAATCCAAGAGTCAACTTACATTTAAAACATTTCTTAAGTGAAATCCTTTTCTATTATAAAACCTCTCATTTTGGGCTGGACGTATGAGAGCCATATGAGTACCAACAATAGCACTTACTATGTCATATGGAAGTTTTCATAAAATCTGAAATTAATGCAAATATTATTATGTAGCTCAATAAGTCAAATAGATTATTATAATTAGCACTTATTTTATTTATATTAATAGATAGGTATCACATAATATGAAGAACAATGTAGAACCAATCAATAATAAAATAATTTGAGATATATTTTTCAAGTATCCTACATATACATTGAACTATTATTACTGTAGTAATTACAACTCACTGTACATAGGCCGTAAATAAAGAAAAAAGATGAACTATAGAAGAGGTTAGATTAATTATAGATATTTCTATTGACATACCTTATAACCCGCAGATACTAGATAGTAGATACAAATCCAAATCGCTATGAATAACTTCAAAGCTCCTTGCTGAGGCGATAATATCTCTTAAACTCCTCATCACATTAAATTTCACTGTAATTGTGCGCTATTGTAGCATATTTTCGATCCCAATCCTAAATTTCGATAGGATCGAGTGTCAAGAGTAGGCCGGCAGATCACAGAATAATATTAGCATAGTGTTTATATACTCTTTGAATATTAGTTATTACTTATTAGTTATTACATATGTATGTACCCCATATTTAGTATTTACATTAAAATTGATTAAAATTTAAAAGTACATATTTGAAGTGTGTTAAGTGTTTGACGTTTTGTAGTTCTATCCATTGCTACCTGGCTGCTGGTGGCGCTAGTAAAAGTGCATTAGCGGCTAGTGAGCAGATAGCAGACGATAAACTTAGATAATACGTTTCTTTTTGCAACCTCTCGACCGGTCGCTGTCGCTCTGCTGTTGCGTTGCTATCGCGTGGCTGTCGCGCTGCGGTTGCTTTGAAATACGTAATTAGGGTGCGGTTCAGATAATAGCACCAAAAAGGCCGCATGCCAGCCCCAAGACCTAAGAGAAATTCCAGCCGAAAGTAGTTTTATTTCCATCCCAAAGAATCTGCGTGCAAAAAATATAGACGTCCTCGAATTTATTAATTCTAGCGTTACGTTTTTGCGGGATTACTGGAACGGAATGGTTTTTGGCCTGGGAACTGTGTTTTGAATTTTCCTTGATACGTTGTCTAAAATAATTTGTAACAGTAATTTTAAGGTCTTTGCTTAGCAAAGGTTTTTGCTGGAGTATATTTATACTTATACTTGTAAATAACACGGCTAACCTTAAATTTTATTTTAGCACTGATGCCCGCAGCTTCGCCTGCGTTAACGTAGAAATACAGCCGTACTCGAACTGATGTTAATTATTTTTATAGCCTATAACACTCACAAATAATGTAGCTTTCTATTGGTAAAAGAACTTTTAAAAACCAGTTCAGTGGATCCAGAGATTACCCCCTAAAAACTCACAAACATTACCTCTTTATATTATTTGTATAGATCATGTATTCATTCGTGTGTATGACCATTGACCACAAATTAGTGCTTATTACATTTTTTCACAAATTCGACCGCGCAATCTCTCTAAATAAAATTCTAACCTAACCAGTACGAAAGGCTATTAAAATATTTACAGTTGTAATTGTCGATAAAAAGCTTTAAAAGAAAGGTAAATAATATTTTCGTTTATAATCACAGTGGGACAGAAAAAAGCGCCACAAAAAATATTATAACATTTCTCACGGTGGAAGCGGAGTCATCTCATAACGAATTTGAGGAAGTGCCATTATACTCTGAAACTAAGTCAAATAGACGATACAAACTATTTTAAGGGTCCGTCATGTTTGTTTAGACTTTAGATACATGAAAATTATTTTAAAATAGTTTTTAAATTTTTATTTGTATTTCGTTTTGAATCGTTTCTGCCTTTCTCTAATGTCTAATCGATGTAAGTAGATTGTTATAGAAAATTTCCTTCCATAAACTCTTCTTCTAGACTAAATCTTTTGGACTTTTTGTCATGTCATTCCATTGTCATTATTAAAGAATCTCTTTTTAAAAAGAGATGTTTGATATTTTTTTCTCTGTTACAAAAGTTTCCTAATCATGTTTTGAAAACGAATAAAATAAGGTTTTTATTAACATGACTTGAACATGTCACCAAGTTATGTTTTCATTCGTTATGGAATTACTGAAATAAATTGAAATCATTGACGCTAAAATTTCCAATGCGTCCTCTTAACAATCTTGCCCAATCTCGCGCGTGAAATAACAAGGAAAGAACGCATCACATATATTAAGGCAAGGGATTATTAAATTGGCTAAGGAGACGATTCATATATTTTACCGCCTTTATTAACTATCGGTAAAAGTATATTTGGGTCAGCCGGTTTCCGAAGCTGAGGCCTGTTCGATACGCCGCGCTATTAAAATAATGCGTCCTCTCTCTTATTATAAACGCATTTACCGGCTAATGGATCAGACCCTTAATAAACTATCATATGTTTTTACTAGCACAAAACTACAGCTACTTGTGGGTTGTTGGAGATGTTATTTTTTATTATAATTTCTTGGTAATGGTATCTTGGAGTAATAACTACTAAGCACTAGCTAGATAGCTACTAGCTAATAGTAAAAAACTGTAGGTACTTTATTTCTAAAGTTAATGTACTTATAGGTAACATTGAATCTCGATGACTCTTTTCGAAGATAGATTAGTATATTAATATACCTATATAATATAATAGATTTAGTAAGAGGTAGCACCATGCTGCTTTGCAGCCGAATTGGGTCGGCACTACCTCTCGCACACATAACACTGGCGTCAAGTGACAGATATGCTGTTTTTCGTGCGGTTTGTGAGTTTCCGGTAATTGTGGGGTATAGGGAAAAGAAGGGCAACGCATCTGCTTTACTTTTGGTTGTGCGGATGTCTATGGACGTCGGTAGTCACCATAAGGCTCCGAATGCTCGGTTGCCTTCTTATGGCATAAAAAAATATTTTTTTTTCATATTAAGTAAGGATAGATTTTATGTTGAACGATGTTTAAAAGCTAAAAGCAGTAAAATATTTTATAGCTAATGATATCAGTGGGACGCAGACTTGCAGTGGCGACGCCCTATTGTTTTAAATTAAGGGCTATTTTGCATAGCTATTTCGTCCATTGTCTATGTTTAAATGGTCCTTTATGCTTAAGTCTTTTTTTCCTTTTGAATACCATTAACTGGTGACTAGAGATACACTGAAGGCTCCCGAAAGTTTACCTGTAAACAAGACGTTTAACAGAAATACTTAGATATTAAACAGAGTATTTATTGTTACTTAAGGTTGCGGTACATAGCGTTCCCCACCATGAACAAGGCTTGCTTGTCGTGGCGGTGGGGCTCTACTGAGCCCCACCGCCACCGCCTAAGGCGAATTCAGCACCTTGGGCAAATTGAGCCGAGAGAGCTGGTCTTTGTACCCCTCTTATAAGAATAGGGGACAAAAGAGCAGGGGAGGACAAGGACGTTGGAGGTTGTTTCGTGGTGCGGGACAACCTCTCCGTGGAGGTGGTGTCGGTCTCTTGAGGGACTGACTAACCGTCGAGGTGCCTTGTTGACTCAACAGATCCAGGGCACCACTTCAAAGGCGGCATTGGTGGCACTCGCCTGGTTTTAGTGGGTAGAGCTGCATCCACATTACCACCTTTCAGGCGCAGCGAGTCCCACATGCCTGGGGAGACCCACTCCCCAGCGGGATGCCTCAGAGCATTTCCCGGCGTAAAATAAAAAAAAACTTGACGTTGACATTAACATCGCCTATGAACTTAAATAGTGCTAGGTTACTTACCTTTTGTTGAGGTCAATAATTGATTTGCTCTTTTCTCGAAACATAGCTTGTAGGGAGAGAAAATCATCGCAAACACATTGCTATCATTAAGATTTTTGTACTGAAGTAAAAATTAAAATCTGTACTAATATTACAGGTTACGAGCTTGTTTGTTTGAACATGCTAACCTCCGTAACAAGTCTGATTGGAAACTTCTTTTTGCATTTAATAACCTAGTTGTTAAAGAAGGTTAATAATCTATACTAATATTATAAAGCTGAAGAGTTTGTTTGTTTGTTTGAACGCTAATATCAGGAACTACTGGTCCGATTTTAAAAATTCTTTCAGTATTAGATAGTCCATTTATCGAGGAAGGCTATAGGCTATATAACATCACGCTGTGACTTATAGGAGTTGAGTAACGCGGGCGAAGCTGCAGGCAACAGCTAGTAAATAATAAAGCCTTTTATTTCCCATCACCATTATCTTACACTTCTGTTTTATAATATTTACAAATATTCAATATTAATGCTACTTCTTTTCTTGCAATTTAGTATAATAGAAAATAATTAGTTTTTTAGGATAGGCCTCCTCCAGTCTGATCCAGTTATCTCTATCTTTAGCATGCTTCATCCACTCCTTAAAGAAGGTTGTTGTCTATTTATTCTATTATATTATTTATTTTAAATAAATAGGAGGTAGTATAAAAGAAAGACTATACATTTCCCATATTTTATGAAACAGTCCCGGCGCTTCGTAAGCAAGTTGTTCCCGAGCTATTTATATTCATGAATTCGTGTGCTGGCCTGTGCGCCGCTGGCGAAGTAATCTTATTGTATCATACTTAAAACTTATCTATACTTAACTTGTTTTATCTACAAATGGTATATATACTGGCTGTCAATGTTTTGGCATTTGCAGATGACAAAAAATATTATAAGGTTGAACAGACGTTGTCCTGTCGCGGCGATGGAGCTCAGTAGCCTAAGGTGAACCCAGCACCTTGGGTGAAGGTAATTGAACCGAGGGGGCTGCTCTTTGTTTCCCTCTTATAAGAAGAGAGGACAAGGGGCGAGGATGGGAATCTCACCCCATTGCACTGTCCCGACGTTGGGGCATTGTTCTGTGGTGCGGGACGACCTCTGTGAAGGTGGCGTCAATCTCTTGGGGACTGACTCTGTCCTGTTCTCAACAGATTCGGGGTATATCACCAAAGGCGGCACTGGTGGCACTCGCCGGGTTTTAGTGGGTAGTGGGGTTTGAGCACACACAAAAAGTTTCTTTAAAATTTCTCCAGCCGTTTTGGAGTTCAGTGACATACAAACGCAAGAACTATACATACAAAGATACATATTTTAACCAACGTAATAACAAGACAACCTCAAACAATGTTCAACTACTTAAAAACTGTTCTAAAACTGAATTGAATAAAAATATAACTTTGTGTAACGTCTAACAGTACCAGTTAATGTGAAACTTCTGGGAAACAGAATTGAACCGGTGACCCTGAGGCGGAATGTTTACTGACTCATGTCATTTTAATATTACCTGTTCGCAATGATACAGAGGTTTTTGAATGTTGAAACTTAGTGCTTGACCAGTCTTTATGAAGGAAATAATACACATTCATGCTGACTTGACGGGATTCCAACCCGCGACCTATGTGCCTCTGGCTACTGTCAATATAAGAAACACTACACCCGACAGACGTTGTCCTTTAAATAACATCACTCACGAATCGACTGGAACACACAAACTATCAATATCGGACCAACCGTTTAGGAGAAGTTCAGTGACATACACACGCACAGAATATTGTATACATCCATAAAAATAAAACTTAAGTGTCTGTGCGTATTTCAATTTAATAAATAAATAAATAAACTGTTTTTCACTGAATACATAAAGTAATCACGACACTTCAACAAAAAATCGATTTTCAAAATATTTGTCTGTCCGTTTGTTCCGGCTAATCTCTGAACGGCTGGACCGATTTTGATGCAACTTTCACTGGCAGATTGCTGATATTATAAGGAGTGACTTAGGCTACAAAAATAATTATCATCAATCCGGGACGGCTGTAAATCTTAAGATAACGCGGACGAAGCTGCGGGCAACAACTATTTATTTATATAAGCGAATAAAACTTTGGAGAAGCAAAAAGAAAATGTAGGGAACCTTCCCGAACATTATATATAAAACCATGTTACATTAAAGTGTGTAAATACAATTTCATTCATAACTAGCAGCGCCCTGCGGTTTCACCCGCGTACTTCCCCTTCCCGTGGGAGTACAAGAATAAATTATAGACTATATGTTATTCTGATATATAAGCTATGTTATTATATATCTATGGATATCTATGGACGCTTTCACACCACGTAAATCTGGTCCCGTGGTAAGTTCTCGAAGGACTTGTGTTACGGGTACCAGGCAACGGAAATATATTTAATACTTTTATACTATACATATATTTAAGATTTTTATTATATAATACACACATTTAATACACATCCATGATCTAGGAACACAGAAAATATTTTTTTTGTTCCCTGGCGGGATTTGAACCCGCAAGCTCCGGCTTGAGCGCCAACGCGCCTACCACTGAGCCACAGAGGTCGTCGTATTGTAAAGTTTCAATAAATCCATTCCAGGTTTTGCGTGAAAGAATAACAAACATACATCCACAAACTTTCTCAAATCCGATAGTAGGTTCGGAGATTAGCGTGTTCAAACAAACAATTTAATTTTTACCTTTATGATATTCTATTGTACTAATCTTATATGGATCACTTCTTTTTCGTTATCACATAGAAATAAAAATTACTTTCACATACTTCGTGTTCATTAAACATTAGATCTTCATGATCATGATCGGCATAAATATTGCCCATTGTTATGCAAATAGCCCCATTAATTTATCTCCAATCAATGGCAGATATGCACAATGGTCGGGCCCGTATCATAAAGCAAATCTAGGAAGACTAGATATAAGGTTATCCCAATCTAATCCCAGCGTGTACCGTTGTTCCATCTAGTCTAGAATCTATATTACTAGAGCCTAGGTTTGTCGGGGCTTATATTATGTTATAAGTATGCAAATAAGAGCAATATTTTAGACTGAGGGATGTGTTAGCTGTGTTATACAATATAGCCTGACCAGAAAAATAAAAACTCTCGCCATATTGCGGAAAATTTCGGAACTAATTTCTGTATGGACGCTACTATGTGTTGAGATAAAAAACATACAGTGGCGACACCATGCAGGGTTTATATATTTCTGTTCAGGCTATAGGTAATATAATTACTAAAATATGCAATGACGCTATAAAAATAATACTAGGTAATCTTTCTGTCTGAAAAAAAAATCTGCCAAGAAAGTACCGGGAAAACATCCATAATACACAAAATGTTAGTTATTCATCCAAATTTATTTCACCGCCTTCAAATTATGCTTCTAACGTTATCCTTATGCCAACGAATAATCCAATCATCAAAACATTTTTTAACGCTTTTACCGGAATTTTGTTTCTCGCCACGAATTCTCTTTTTTTTAATTGGGAAAACTTACACACGGCCATCTGATCCCAAACTAGGCATAGCCTGTAATATGGCAACCAGACAACTGGTATATAATATATACCTTCGGGTTTAGCAGTCAAGGTCACTAACCACTAGACCAACAGGCCAGTCAATCTTTATTTTTGTGACTAGCCGAGCGGCAGCATGTTCTATACCCTAGTGAATAGATGGACTCGTGAGGTCCAGAAACTTCGACGGGTATCTATCTCAAAATTGAATGAGGATTCAGAGGAGTCAATATTTCCTTCTCGTTTGTGATGTTAACTTCAATTGCAGACGATAGCCTACCAGAGCGAGGTAAATCTCGCATCACATTTCGATTCTCGATCGCTTTTGAACGCTTTGAACTCATGAGCCCATGTATTTTTATAAATCCGCTTCGTTGCCTTCTTTCATTTTCAGTGACGCTGAACACAAAATTCCATTGGTGACGCAAAATTAAGGACAAACTCTTTGTTCGATGTTTTTGTCGCAAATTCGCAATATAGACTAGATATATAAATAAAAATACTCAACTTTTCAGGTGTGCCAATCTAACAACAACAAAAAACGAAAAATCTCTTTGGAACCATAAACAAATCATTCAGTTTCGATACCTTCTTTATAGAATGTTTATGCAAACATTCAAATACATATGTAAATTGTAACTATTACATGCAAGAACATGCAAAAGCACATAGGTTATAGGGAACTAATAAACTAGTATAGGGCTCCGACGCGTGACATTTACAGAACCCAGGCTGATGATGATTACTTGTCCTATGTCCTTCGTCATAATATAATTTCCGCGCTAAACTTTATCTAAATCGGATCAGCGTTTTAGGCGTGGTGGAGACAAAGGTACTTCCGCATTCATTGTATTGGCATCGATGTAATATATTATTGGTAGGTTTTACTTCTATAAAGGTTTTTAGGTAACTCAAAGGTATTTTATCTACAGTATAGCTAAAACGAGGGGGTTTAGATTTTTTTTAAGTCATCAAGGCGCGCCGACGCCCATACACACCGCGAGGCTAGGCAGATGCGCCTCCTTTTTCCTATCCCCCCAATGGGCTACCGGAAACTCACAAACCGCACGAAACGCGACAGCATAGCTGTCACTTGACGCCGGTGTTATGTGAGCGAGAGTCGTGCCGGCCCAGTTCGGCTGCTATGTAGCATGGCACTGCCTCTTACTTTATTACTGATTTAAGCAGTGTATATATGTATAACGTATTGACGGCCGGCTGGTTGAGTAGTCAGGCTAGCTTACTGGACATTACGCAGCGGTCGCGGGTTCGAATCCCGCCAGTGCATATAATTTGTATGATGATTAAAGATGGAAAGGGTCATGGACGTGTATTATATGCGTTTATATAAATTTTTATTTCCGTTCCTTGTTTTTTACCCGTGACACAAGATCTTACGAACTTACCACGCGGCTAGGTTAACGTGGTGTGATTGTTAGAAATTATTTATTATTATTATAATTACGTATGTTCCATCGTAGCGCCGAATTTGATCAATTTCCTTCTCCTTACAATAATCCGTTTTCCATAATTAGGCTACATGCCGATTTAAACTTGGATTAAGATTTCCGTAATCTTTTAGAAAGAATTTGATCTTTTACTTGTTTAAATCATAAGTTACGATTAACCGCGATCAAACATGTAAGTTTTATTACAATGTAAGGTAATCGGCGATTATTGTGTGATCGGCGATTTAGAGATAATGGGAGGATAATATGTGGACAGACGGACAAACCAATATTACAGAGAATGCGCATGCGTTTTACGACCGAGCATAGCGTATCCATTGTTGCAGCTTTAAATGACCATTAAATAATATTCATGTACAAACACACGATTCAAGTGTCGTGGTATGCCTTTAGAACGTTTGCTAAGAGACTAATAATAAATGTATAGTAAAACAAGCCTAAAGATCAACCCGGACCAGTTCAGGCAACTGAATTATCGATGGATGCGAGTAGGTAATGTCCCAGAAGGAGGCCGACGAGCAGGTGAGAGAGGCCGCCGACGAGGCCTCCCTCCGCGGGCGACGAACAGGGGTGCGTAATGCGCCTCCAGTAACGCCCTTGGACAGGATGGGAACCTCGGCACAGTATGACACGAAATCGCGGAGACTGCTTAGTAGCGACCGGGCAGTTTCTCCCTTACGAGGAGTAGTCTGGCCTTTGCCGGGGCCAGACTATCGCTGAAATGATTCTGTTTCTTGCGGATCCGGGACTCTCAAATGCGGCTGAATGCGCAGGATCTACCCAAAGATCCTGGCTACATCCATAATGGATTTCCCTGCGATATCAAAAAAGGTAACTCAACGATAGTATGTTCTCTGTCCTCCTGTCTCAGTCCCAGCTTTAGACCGCTAGACCTACCCTTCTTTCCAGTACATCTAAGCTGTTTGACGGCAAAAATGATCATAATGGTGCTACCCATGCAGATGAGAGCAGCTAAGCATATCTGGTCAGATTTCACCACTATACACACAAAACCGTTTTTGCTGTCTAAAATTTTACATATGTTATTTTTAAGTTTTTTTTTTGCATATGATAGAATTATTGAGGAAGGAGTTTGGCGGTTACGAGTATTTTGTAAGACTTTTTAAATTTTAGTACGTATGAAGAGTTGGTCTCTATAACGAGTGTTAGTGAATGTGTGTCAAATTGGCCGACGCGAATATAGGACATCCGCCCACACACAATCAGCGGCACAGACATCCTAGACAGCTGTTTGAAGATATCCAGCATCAGCTCTATCATCATCATCATCATCAGCCTCTATCCGTTCACTACTGAACATAGACCTCCCTCAATGAACGCCAAGACGGCCGATCCCTTGCCATTCGCATCAGCTCTATGGTGAGACAATATAGCAACAGCTTGTTATCCCTGAGCATGATTCGTAAACATTCGAGATACAAGCGGAGCTGTGACGCAATATGCTGAAGGTGAGGCCATCACTGTACTGGTCACTGCAATTTCTCTCCAGTCATTTTAGAGTTTATCTAGTGAAGCTATAATGTAACCATAAAGAGAATAGAGTATTGGGAAGAATGGTAATATCATAAAGAGAATAGAGTATTGGGAAGAACCAGGATCTGATGATGGCATCCCAGAGAAATCGAGTGGAACTTTCGAAAATCGTAGGGGCGACTGGTGCGTTTGATATTTTTTTTATAAAGTGTTTTGAAGGAAAACAATTTAATGAAGGTCTGAAGTCGATCTGATGCTGGAGCCGAAAGACAATCGAGGGAACTCCTCAACGATTTACATCAGTAACCTTGTGTTTGGGCTTGATTAATTTTTAATGATGAGAACTTTACATCTAGATGAGTTGTGACTGTCATTAGGGGTCTGATGATGAATACAAAGGACAGTAAGGGAACTCCTCAACAGTTTACAGTAGCTACCTTGTGTTTGGACTTAATTAATTTAAATTGATGAGAACTTTGTACCCATATAGGTTATAAGCGCCATTACAGGTGTGATGATGAGACCATACACAGTCGAGGGGAATCCTCGACGATTTACAGCTTTAATTGGGCTTACTTCATACGGTAAATAATATTATGCCAAAATAATGTAATTTTATTACTTGTTGTTGTTAAATGAACAAAAAACAACTGTGGCTTGGAAGCGCATCATAGTTTTTCAAGGTCATCATAATATCCATTCTATATATCTATATTGGTGATGTTCTATACCTATATATAATGGAATTATTTAACGAATAGCAGCAAATCTGCCGTGATTGCTTTCAATTACATGTATATAAAGTTTTACACAATTCCATTTCGGTTATTTCATTTGTTATGTAATGAATTAAACCCTTTCTACGGTCATCTCATTAATACAGCGCTATTTAATCTGAGCAACGCGTTTAATAGTTCTACCCATATTTCAGACAAATAAAATCAGTTATCAAATTTTGAAATCACTAAAAATTAAGAAATAAATAATTTTTAAACAAAAATTAAAACCGACTTCAAATTAAAAAAAAAAATTACTTTTTAGTTTTTTTTTTTAATTTGAATTCGGTTTTAATTTTTGTTTATGAAAACTAGAAACAGAAGACAAGAAGAGAACACTAAGCTTTGATACTTTACATCCAGTCCAGGAGTGAAGCCCGGGGTCTCCAGACACAGCATAATAAGCCAATCAGATAAAGAAAGAGACCAAGAAAATAACGATGAATGGATGTCCTTGGAAATGGTTGGAATGTCGAATTTCGTGCAAAACCGGTTCAGCTTAGATGCGTGCAGCTTGCGTTAACAAAAAATCTAGAAAAGCCATATTTCTACAATATGACTTCGAATTATAGATCCCTAAAATGATTGTTAGAAAACCCTAAAATTTTTGAAGACCCCTAATAGTTTTTTAAAACTAGATAGAATGATGACTGTTAAAATTTAAAAAAGGAAAGTGAGGTTGGGGGAGGAGGGTATCGTTAAAATATTTAGCAGTCAAAACCTATAGGTTTTAAAGGTTCAATGATTTTTTTACCCATATCGGTAACATGAGTGTTGATGATGATTCAGCACCTTATTAGCGTAATCAGCTGGTCCATAACAAGAATCTCACCTCCATATCTAGATGCACCGTAAAGGGCTAACCATTTTAATGGGGACCACAATGACGGAAACAAAGCGCGCCGAAACAACCACTACGGGTTCTCGAGACCAACTCGAAAGTAAATCTGTTTTACTTTAAAAAAAAAGTAAGTTCAATACAATTTATAACATCCAAAGGTGTGATGAAAGTGTACATTAGTTTTTAAACAAATAATCTTTTCGTGCTGCGGCAAGTGCAGCCATTCTTCCAGTAATAAAAAAAGATGTATACAAAATGCAAATATTTAATATATCCATAGTTTGTACAAAATTATTACTGTATAAGACTGTAAAAGAACATGATTATAATAACGTAGTCTAAAGAGATAATAAAAAATACTTAATAATAAACTTCTTTATGGATCTATAATTTTTGTGAAATTTAATATACACAATTTCATTTCAATTCAAAGTCCTGGACTTTAACTATAGCAATTTATATTTTGTGGGTATACATTGTCAACAATGAATCAGGAATAATCCTGAAGCAAACAATGTTTCAAAGGAGCACAAACTAATTGTTTTCTAATGTTTACGCGAATCTCAATCATATCAATGACATGTCTTGTAAAAATCTTAATAAGCCTCAAAAAAACCCGTAAAAGTTGTTACATTAGATCACAAACTAAAATTCGACTTAGTAACGAGAACCGTCAGTAGTGCCGGTGGTGTTCCCTCTCGCATCTGACGTATATGGAGAGCAACCGAACATGAACTATGGCGGAAGGTGACAAAAACCTGGCTGTTACCCGACAAGGAAAAGATGTATCTAATAAAAAAACAAAAATAAATATCTATATAATAAAGAGGTAATGTGAGTCTGGATTTACCAGGTGGGAAGACGATCTCCGTGCAGTAACCGATCCGTGGTTGTGAGTGGCAAGGGATCGGTCGTCTTGGCTGACTAGCTGATGATGATGATGATGATGTGAGTCTGGATGTAGGTAGTAATCTTCGAAATGACTCATCTCATTAATAAATCTTTTAGTAGTATTATTTTTAGCAAACATTTTTTAAGGCGTGTTTCAGGTCTACAAGTTGCTTATCTACGAAATCAGATATTTTTGGTTTGATTTAAATTCTATGTCTTATGAGCTATAAAAGGTAGTTGCTATTTCTTTAATAATCATCATCAATATCCACTTTTAATATCATCAAAAAATGGCCTCTTTTTTATATAGTTCAATAAAAACATTTGCGCAAGCCAGTTGGCTAATATTGTTATACAACAATACATTTTTTTTCTAACGCTCGGCCTTTTCACCGCAATTAAGTCCTTTTCACCCCCAAGGGTCTGCATCTGCTCCATTATGCGACCCCTATGCAGGGGGAGGGGTACTGGAGCACGTACAAACAAGTAGTTTTATAACTTATGATTTTTGGTAATTCTTTTATAAACATAAAAATTAAAATTATTTTTGATAACCCTAGTTCCGAGTAATCATTGTTTTTCTCGCTAATGTTACTGTATTTTCATGCATGCAATCATGCAACTATATTTTGCGCATGTTTTTGTGGTCTGTGAAGACTTTTTCAATTCGTACGTTTTTGATACCTACAGAAAGTCATGAGAGGACCGGCGCGGTGAGTAAGATTTATTATTGTGTCCGAAATACTTAACTTACATAGTCTTTAACACCAATGAAACACTTTATAACGTTGAACTTAATAATAATAATAGTATGCTTTATTAATTAATAATTATATTATGCTTTATTAATATAACAACATAAGGGTAGAACTAGGAATATGCACAAAAAAGCGGTATGCTTTAAGGTCTCTAACAGACAACCACGAGTAAAAAAAATATAAGTGAGGAAGGGAGGAGTCGACACAACTTAAATACCATTATAAAGTAGCGTCCACATAATTTAAATGTGGACTTAGTGGAAGAAGCAACTACGTCGTTTGATATTCTCATTTAGTTTAAGATTATTTTAAAAGTTAAAAGCCAAGCGAAAACTCTTTCAGAATCAGTATCCTAACTACCTAAACCCCTAAACCGGTGGGGGGGAAGCGCTGTGCCGCGCTCCCGGCTGCACGGGTACCACCATCTTGCTTGTTTCTCCCGTGAAACAGCTTTGCTGTGTTTCGGAGAGAAGGGCAAGACAGGCAGTGTAATTACTGGCACAGAGACTTAACATCTTATGTCTCAGGATAGGCAATACATAAATGAGTTGCCTGGGCTCGTTCCAGGTATACTAGGTTATGTTCATGGGCTACGTCGACCACTTACCATCAGGTGTGCCGCGCTCCCGGCTGCATGGGTACCACCATCTTGCTTGATTCTCCCGTGAAACAGCTTTGCTGTGTTTCGGAGAGAAGGGCAAGACAGGCAGTGTAATTACTGGCACCGAGACTTAACACCTTATGTCTCAGGATAGGCAACACATAGATGAGTTGCCTGGGCTCGTTCCAGGTAAACTAGTTTATGTTCATGGGCGACGTTGACCACTTACCATCAGGTGGCACGTTTGCCAGTTTGCCTATCCAACTAAAATAATTTAAAAAAAAACTCCTGGAATGGCTAGATATATTTGATCAGGTTACAAGATACCTATTCGAAGTAAATAAGTTCTAAGATAACACATTAACCGACGATTTGACTTGTAAGTACTACTAATAACTCTCTTTTTGAAGTCGGTTATAAATTACGATTATTGCTTTAAAAAGCTATGCAGTACTTAAAGTCTTAACTATATTGTAACTCATTATTACTGTAATACATGTAAAATGCGCATATGCCACTTACTTGCAGTAGAACTCTCCCCCGGTCCTTGAGAGGCATATGCCGCCGTTCTTGCATGGCGATGGTGAGCACGAGACAAAACCTGAAACAAATGGAATGGATTAGCATAATCGTTTGTGTTGGACCAAAGTATTATTGGTCCAGGATTTGGACCAGGCTGTTATTGAACCAGGCGAATATTAGGCCAAGCTATTTTAGACTTTGAACGCTTTAGACTAGGTTATTATTGGAGTAGGCTAATTTAGGACCAAAAATAGGCAGTTTATTATTGGATCAAGCTTTTTAAAGGTCAAAATTTGGACCATGCTATTGGACCAGCTGGTTATTAAGCTAAACTTTTTTGGTCTAGTATATTAACGGACCAGGCTGTAATTGAACCATCCAAATAATGGATCAAGCTGTTATAGGACCGAGCTACTATAGAACCAAGCTATTTTTGGACCAGGCTATACATATATCTTGAAATAACTTAACTGATAAATAACTAAAACGAATTAAAACCGTTATTTGGTCGTTTTACGTATTCATTAAAAATCCAGTTTTCGAAGTGTTGCGCTCTTGTAACTATCTATAGTTTATATTAAAAATATCTTTTGACTAAACGTGTAAGGTAATAATTTGACAATATATTATTAATATATAAAATATAATTATTATTCTCTGTACCAAACAGTAATACTTTTTCATTAATAATAATATGTATATGTACAATAATAACCATAGTTGCCGAAACCTCTTTATTCAAATATTATTTATTATTATTAACGGGAATCAAACCCGCTCCTTTGAATACAAAATAAATATAATTTCATATGCAATACCGGTGGGGGGGAAGCGCTGTGCCGCGCTCCCGGCTGCATGGGTACCACCATCTTGCTTGATTCTCCCGTGAAACAGCTTTGCTGTGTTTCGGAGAGAAGGGCAAGACAGGCAGTGTAATTACTGGCACCGAGACTTAACACCTTATGTCTCAGGATAGGCAACACATAGATGAGTTGCCTGGGCTCGTTCCAGGTAAACTAGTTTATGTTCATGGGCGACGTTGACCACTTACCATCAGGTGGCACGTTTGCCAGTTTGCCTATCCAACTAACATAAAAAAATGCAACCGTCTTGACATTCATTAAAGAGTCCAACAGTGGAGATGTTAATGCTGAAGACTATCATGATACCATGTATAACCGAAACAGGATTCGAACACGCGACCATGATCGAGAATGTAATCAGCCAAACGCAGATAAGCAATGTACAAACATATAACATACAAACATGTTTACTCTTGTCAAAATATTCGTTTCCCACGCATCGGATGGTGTTTACCGAGCATCATGTACAGTTATTTCTAATCAGATTATAGAAATGCTAATAAAATATAACATTCTTTGGAAAATTTGGTATATTTTTTTTCCTTATTTATAGATATTTACAAATATTTAGTTTGAGAGTTTATTTGTTTGAACACATTAACAAGCGACGATTCCAAAGTCCAGTGAAAATTTAAAGATTCCGTTATTGCAACAAAGGTCGTCATCATCATCATCATCATCTGCTGATCCTCCATCAAAGAACGCCAAGACGGCCGATCCCTCGCCACACGCATCCAACACGGACCGGCCACTGTACGGAGATCGTTTTCCCACCTGGTTAATGGCCGACCAACACTTCGTGTACCTAAACGCGCCTCCACTCTTGAACCTTATTGGTAACCTCGTCATTATCAACGTTTTTCTACGTGTGACATAGGCCTCTATCCGCGAACGCATTGATGTGAATCTAATAAAAGAGTGTTATATATCAAGACGAGTTAGTAGTCCGCTTATAGTCCGCTTATCAGTGTAAATTGAGATGTCCCACGTTTCGCGGAAGTCCTGTGCTATTTTTATATTTTTACACTGGCCACTAAATTCGTTATCAGCAGCCGTTCCCACGGTCGCTATCAATATCCGCCTTCGTATTTACCCGACTGACCAAAATAGTAATTTTGCACGTATTTTTTATACAAGGAAAACGTACGGTTTGCCTTAAGTGATCATCGCTATCGCTACAATTAAGTCGATTTCTTAAAATTCGTGTAGGATTATTAGTAAGATGATAATATTTGGATCCATATTAGCAATTGTGGCATCGTTTAAATTAAATAAAAACCTTATAAAAACATGTTTTGGAAGACATTGTTTCTTGGAAGATTTAGAGTTTTTTCGACTTGACAACCCTAGAGCTTTTTTAAAGGCTTACACAAGTACCTAGATGTAAATACTTTTTACCTAGTCCTACTATATATTTATTAAGTAGGATATATAATTACAAGTACAAAATAATAAGTGTAGTACGTAACATATAATTAATAACTTTTTGTATGATACAAATGACAGTTATGACATAATTTGGCGGGGAAATAATAACGTGTATATATGATCAATCGTCTCAAAACATTCATAATTCAACACCATTGTATTAAAAATATTGATACTTTTTACAGATTGTAAAACCAGATCTCTTGTCTCTTTCGCACAAATCAAAGATGGCGGATATATTAAATTACTAGTTAAATTATTAATTCTTCTCTGTCCATTATACGAGCATTGTATAATAAAGTATTAGTCTAAAAACACTTAAATATTATATATCATATTTATTTATCACTTAATATTTATATATATCAGCTTTATAATCCGGACAGGGCATTAATTTCAAATTTTAAGGAAACCAGTAAGCATCCATCAGAAAGTCCTTTTCCTTTGCAATCATAAAAACAACGAAGCCGTATAAGGTAGGCACTGTCGCCTGGTTTTTGTTACATCTCAGTATGGTGCTGGTAGCAAAAAACTCAGCGCATGCTTTCGTTTAGGAGAGCGTTATTTAATCGCTTTTTGTCATAAAATCGATATGGACGTAATCGAAACTTTGAACTGGCATGATATTTTTATCTTATGGTATTTTAGATAAATTAAAATCATGTTTTATAGAATGTACAGTCTACAGAGATTTTTATATCAATTTTTCAATTTTTCGATTCGATTCGAATTTAATGGAAAATAGATCTTTTTGCAAAGATATCGCTATGAAATTGCGTAATAATATGTAATAGGTTACAATTTCATTATTGGTTAATAACTACGCCATTTACATTATTAATATTAATTCGACCATAAGTCCAATCCAAAAGGAGAGTATAAGACTACAGTTGTGTAACTTATAGTTACTATAAGTTGCCTCAACGGCATAATATTTGGAGCATAGTTCGGGTTTGGACTCAGACCCATTAAAACTCGTGTAGATGGACACAAGCTTAAGATAATTGTTTAATTCAGTGTAATACAAGAACTTTAAATCCAATAAATGTACATTTCCGATTCGATAAAATACGGTTTTTCATTTCGACATAAATCGTAAAAACCGTCATGTCGTAACAGCTTCGACACTAGAATCTGGGTGTTATCGAAACGTCAATCGAGACCACCTCGATCTCGATAATTTATTCGGATACAACACGAAATCGATTTGTGGACGAGATAATTATTGAAATTGCAGACGAACGGAAACGTTTATATTTATGTGTGTACTTTTATAATGGGACGGAATCGTAGTTTTAAGAAGACAAATTAAGATAATATGTTTTGTATTTTTTAGTTCGGATATAAAAAAAAAAACTCCACCACAGTTTCTGTTTAAGGTCTACAAAACCCGGAACAACATTCATGAAAATATCTATTCTTATATTTCTTAACAACAATCAATAAAAGTAAAATTTCGTTCGTAAAAATACTTGAGTTAGTTAATATAGTTAAAAAAGTTAGGACGGTGAAGGTTAGTGACCACAGAAATATATCGAGATAATTTTCTTGATATATTTCTGTGTTAGTGACCAAGTTTGCTGTAAAGTATCCGAAACGTCGTTTTGAAAAAATCTTAATAAACCGCGATAAAATCCGTAATTTTTTTTTCATTACAATGTTTCATTATAAGGTTTAACAAATTTGTACCTCTTCTAATGTTGGCAGATTGCTTGAAAAAAAACATCTAGTGAAAATCATAAATTGCAAATTTTGATCTAGTTGATTTAAAGTACATAGGTATTAAGAACTCGTTTCACGTTCTCAGCATTTCTTCGACGGTGATGATTTCAATTATACTTATATGGGCCGTGACAAGTTCTGCCCCAACCTGTTCGGTTTGTCCGTCTGTTTGTAGGTACATTAACACATGTTTTGTAAAGTAAAAACCAATTTGCCGTAAATGTTCAGCATTTTTTCTTGCTGTTTAGAGATTGAATTTAGAGGAAATAAAGGAATGTAGCCGACGATCAGATGGGAATCATTAACATTTAATAGTAAAATAATTCGAATAAAGTGTCAGTCAGACGGAAGACGGCAGATTTTGAAAGTACAGCCAAGATGATATCCTACAACTGTAAAAGCTAGTAGAAAACTAATAAATGTATGGAAATGATTATTAGTTTTCTACTACCGTTTACGATTGTAGAATGGCTAGCCCACCAGTATAGGAACAACGACTGTGTTAAGAACAAACATCACTCTTGATGGAATATGGATATATGTTAAAAAGACGACCTTTATAGGAGAAAAGTTTCGGAGCAGTTTTTTTTTCATTTGAAACCACAAACACGAGGACGCGTATTTTAATTACCTAGTAAAATAATAATTATAACCAACTGTCCATCCATCAAAGCCATTGTTAAGTTTCTAAAATGACCCTACTTGTTTTCAGTGTAAAGAAGTAGCAACATCGCGTGCATGACAAACAAAGATGGCCGATTATCAATTTTACGGCAAACTTGTTTGACAAACGCATAATTGGCAAAGAATTTTAATTGCGTAACGATGTCATATGGAAATTTTGTTAAAATGGCTACCCAGTTTCATTTGGCCCGGATATGTGAGTTTCACTGACAATCGACATTATATGGTCACTTAACAAATAGAGATTTAATAAATCCTGGTTGAATTTAAAATATAGCATATTCTATTTCAAAGTAAGAACACTAACATTAAATTAAATGACCCTAAATATTACAGAAAATGCGTAAGTAGTAGGTATATTATACTTTTTACTGAAGCGAACATAAAGTTATTGAAAACAAAACAAAATCTTAAGATTTCGTTTGACAAAACGGTAATGAAATTTACGCCTCAATTAGCTTGTAAAATTCCATTAATATCTAATATACAAACTTATAAAATTACAAATCTAACGATATAGACAAAGGCATTAATCATCATCGCCTTAAGTTTTCTCGCCAAGAAAGGTAAAGAAACATACCTACATTCTGCCAGACAGGTTTAATAATATGTTAATCAGATTTATTAAGAGTAGGCGCATAACTGGTGTCATATATCTAATTAATATAGATAATTAATTTTATACCAAGTCAAAAGACCTTTAACTGGGAGTAAAACGCATTAAACCCAGCTCTCAGAAAATTATTACAGAGACCTAAGTGGCAGTGGGCTGGTCACACACTCAGGAGAACGGATGGCCGATGGGCCATAATGTTCTAGAGTGGAGGGCATGTTTATATAGACGAAGTGTTGGTCGACCATTGACCAGGTGGAAAGACGATCTCCGTGCGGTGATCGGTCCGTTTTGACGTTCATTGAGTGAGACCTATGTTCAGCAGTGGACAGATAGAGTCTGATGATCATGATGATGATGATGATGATGAAGTGAAGGAAATCATGTAGACGGCGGCTGATGATGATGAATGGGCAGTAGAGAAATATAAGGCGAGGCTTGAGTCTCTTATTAACAGGGAGATATAGGAAACACGCCACGTTAATGCCGACGAAAAGTTACGTATAATAAATACACATACAAACATCCATGAACTAGCTAGTGGTATCTATCAAATAGATGTGTAAAACAAATTCTAACTCTCGACCCCTTAAAATAGTATACCTATCTTAACCAGATGTACTCGTATATCATTCATAGATATGCTAATATTTTTATGAGATATTTTAAATACCAAGAGAGATTAATATGTAAATGATTCGCAAATGACAAAAATAATGCAGAATATTCGAGATATATAAGTGTCAAACGGTCAATGACTTCATAAGCTAAAATAATAATATTATGTCTCTCATCAATTTTACGTAGAAATGTGAGTGCTTGCATTACGGATTTCCCTCCTTTCCTCCACAATGCATATGCATATTTGCATGTAAGATCATGCAATTCTCCATGATTTACCATTACATAATACATACGAGTACACGTGGATTGTGAGAGACGATGGTCTAGAAGAGTCCACCATATATACACCCCGTGAAATGTGTTTTTCTAAATTTCTACGTGCACCTGAACATGAGACCATCGCTTGCTCACCGGTGAAGGAAATATCGTGAGGGAATCTGTATGTCTGATGAAAATAAAAGTCTTTGAAGGTGTGTGAAGTTCACCAACCCGTACAGCGCAAATTGGTGAACTATGGCGCAACACCCTCCTCGCCTGATTTCGAGGAGGAGACTCGTGCCCAGCAGGGGGACATATAAGGGTTGATGTTATTGTTTTATTTTATCATAACATGCATGTTTTATAACCATTCTAATAACCATATCGAAACTGCAATTCATATTATAAAAAAGGTTGAGTTCGTTTCCAAATATTTTGTTTAAATTTTTAGAAGATTAACACGTTTTTTTTTTTATTTCGTGAACTCGTCAAAATTTTTCATCTAAATCAGTAATCTCGTATGTTTTTGAACTAACGTGAGTTAATAGCAATTTATTACTCGCTCATTTATAGAAAAATACTCGAGATACTACTTGGATTTATTGATAGGAATAAAAGGATAAAATATCAATGTCAAAGACGTCTAGTTTTTTTTTTATAATAATAAATAAATAAATATTATTCAAAAATCACACCACGTTAACCTGGTGGTGGTAAGTTCGCGGTAAGTTGATAAGAACTTGTGTTACGGGTAGGTACTAGGAACGGAAATAAATTTAATAAATTTATTATGCAAATTAGGTAGGTATATATACGGACATCTATCATCATACAAACATCCCGCAGTGGCGGGATTCAAACCCGCGACCGATGCGTAAAGTGTACAGTAGACTGACCACTCGCCCAGCAGGCCGTCAAAAAATATTATTTGTTGTTGTGATTACAAAGATTTTTACCCTCGGGCATATTATCCCAATTATCTTCCTCTTTATCCAGTGTGTCCTTTAATCCACAGTCAATATCCCTATGTATCTATCATGTATCTATCCCTATCCCGTGATCGCAATCAGCCGGGTCCAAGGTGACGTTTGGCCACGACGCAGCGTCATAATAGGGACAAATCAGGGCCTCATAGCGGATGCCTCTCTATTGATGCTTCCGTCGCGCCTTCTGATCGAAGCAGAATTTACGACCAACGGTAATGTCAATCTCGATGGATTTTAATATGGTTTGTAAATTTATAATAAAATTAATGATAATGATCTTGATAATGAATTTAGTAGAATTATTATTTAATACAATTATTATAAACCCCAATACTCTCAATTCATACAGGCTTGGTGAAATTGCTTACATGATATTAAACGTAGGCGGAGTAATCATATTCATAACACTATTCCAAAAAAAATCCTATAATACAAAAAAAATTAGCTCAAAAGATTGAATATACAATTGAGTTGCAATATTGCACCCCAAGAAACATACAATGCAAGTTAAATAAATGCTAACAACAGAATTCACATGAATCGGAGTTTTTATCTTCTAGGTGATGGAGATGGTCATCTTCAGGTTCATGGTGGCTCATCTAGAAGAATGATAGGAGAAATATTGACAAAATAAATTCCCTCCTTAAAATATTAAGGAAATTATATCGATTATGGTATAAACTTTTTTCTAAGTTAGCAACATTGTTATCACATTGCATTTTCGTTAAGTTTGCACCGTGGGTTGGCATTAATCAACTTTTTGACAACAAATAACAATGCGTCCGCCATCTTGAAGAGGTTCCCTCAGTAATAAGGAAATCTTAACATAAATCATTATAACTGTACGTCCGCTAAGTATCTTTTTCTGTCTCCGCGCCATAACTGTTTCTAGGTTACGTTGAAGGCAATTTATTTAATGCTGTTTCTATTACGTTGTTATATTAATTAAAGGGTTTTCTATTTGTCATTACGTTTTGATTGGATCATTTGATAATCGGTACGGGAAATATTATTCATGAGACTTTTATTGAAGTGGGAAAACAATATATCGTCCCATCTAGTTTCGGGTGGCGGGGCATCGGCAGTCTTGGCGTTCATTGAAAGCCTATGCTAACAGTAGACGGATAATGGATCATAGTGATTATGAATTGACCAAACGATTAGTTAGTAATCGACTACGCTCATATACATAGCCTTTAAATAATAAGATGAATATATTTGTCCTTCAGTCATCGTTTTTAAATGATGTTACTCTACATACGAGTATATAGTTGTTTTCTAAAAAAATTCCATAATTCTGTTATTTTCTGTTCCCGTGTGCGGAACCGCTAGCAAGAATAAGTAATTTGAACCATAACACAATAAACATGCAAGTTAAGTAAGTATATCGATGTTATAAAGATAATTTGATCGTTTTCAAAGTAAAGGAGAAAGGCTGAGAAAATGCACTTATGTAGTGTAATGCAGCTTCCCTGTAGTCGGCCGGACGAGACAAAAAGAGAGGTCATTAGTCAAGACGTTCCTTCCAATACCGTTACATATGCAATTTCATTGTTATTGAAAGGTTTCGAACCTGTGACCTCGGGGCTTTTAACGTTAAAGCTTTGAGGTTATGTTATCGTTAAAGCAATTAAAATGATTGAATGTTGTACAGGTATCCGGATTAAAAAATATTTTATTTAAGGCTTGATAGTTCACATTTCTTCATTTCGAGAAAATTCTATTCGTTTCGTTTTGTCTCCTTCTGGAAAACACACCGGCACTGTGACTTATTACCAAATGGATGATATTCTACCAGGCTAATTTAGCCTACCCTGGCACAGGAAGGCAGATATCCTGCCCTTTCAGTGATACCGAAATAGGGTAGATAGCCCGGTAAACGCAACTTAGCCTACCCTACCCAACTTATTATACCAGACAAGATACCACCTGGCCTAGCATGCGCGCACGGCAAAATTTTGTCTACCCCTTTTCTCGTAATCTCTCTGTCTACAGCTGTAGCTAACATGCGTTTTCAATATTAAGGACAAGATAAGTAATTTACACTTAAATTAATAAAACCGGGTGCCTATTTCTTGTATACTATGGCGTTTTCCTACTATAATTATATAATTTCGGTATACGAAGAATTTTCTCGTAGTAGCACTCTTCATATTACGTGGTATTGCCCTAACGAGTAATCGAGAAAATACTCGATGTAGACATAATCTCTCTCTTTCTCTCTCTTGTCAAGAGATATCTCGTTGTATATTCGTTGTATATCGTTGTACGTGCTAGCCCAGTAGGTATCCTGTCCTTTCACACAGCAATGCTAAAACAGGTTAGATGGCCCAGTAAACATCGGTTACATACTGTCACGCCCAACAATGGTCGACTCTCACCAAATTGCCCAGTCATCAATCTTGTGCCACATTCTGTTCGCGTGTGACAGACTATTGTTTGTGATGTATCGAAAGACTCATTAAGGTAACTACAATGGATGTCGAAACATGTGAGTTAGCAGAGCCAAGAAGTCTCATATAGGCAGGCAAGACATAAGACAAGAGAAGCAATCTTTGTGCTCATAGACTCAGCTACGTATTGCCCACCATATTCTCTTGGGGTCTTTTTTACGCCGGGAAATGCTCGGAGGCATCCCGCCGGGGAGTGTGTTACCCACTAAAACCCAGCGAGTGCCACCAATGCCGCCTTTGATGAGGTGCCCCGGATCTGTTGAGCAAAAAGGGCACCTCGACGGCTAGTTGCTCTTTTGTCCCCTATTCTTATAAGAGGGGTACAAAGAGCAGCTCCCTCTGCTCAATTTGCTTCGCCCAAGGTGCTGGGCTCACCTTAGGCTACTGAGCTCCACCGCCACAACAAGGCTCGAACCACGGTGGGGAAGATTTTGGGGTCTAGTTCAACGCTACCTAGGATCAGTCAAGATTGTATTTACCCGATGCTATATATATATTTTTAAAGAAGTAAGACTTCGTATCCTCTAGACATGACGCCTTGCTAGATGCTGGCCCACCTTTTTGTGCTAGGCCCAAATGCAAGGGGTGGCTTAGGATGAGACTTAGGATACCGATGGTGGTAACCAACCCGATGCTATAGACCTTTAAAGAAGAAATACTTCTTTTCGTTGCTAATCCCATTTCAGAACTGCATGAAGTTGCGTTGCAAGAGATAAAGATGTATGATACAGATAATGGAAAAGATAAAACAGTTAACATAATAGAAGCACCACATTAATTATCAATGTGAAAGTATTTTTATTAGGCATGTGTTTATCTTGTCTTATTTCTTCACGACAATTGGAGAAACAAAACAACATGTCATTTTTATATCAACACACATGGCAGACCATGAAGAGATTACTTTATTTGTGATTCCAGAAAATAAGTCACTTCCTCGAGAAAACAACAAATAAATGTGCAAAAGAAAAGAAAAAGAAATGCTACTATAAATAGCACTATTTAAAATTACAAACCAAATACGAAATCTACGCTAAAATTATATAGATTGCAAATAAAAATTCCAACACCGTTAAAACGGGTAAGCTTGTGTTTAATTGAACAAGACTAATGAATCATAATTAAATCTTTATGAGATGGAGACAGACAGCCTGAGAACGATTGCAGGAAACTGAATCTGAGTCAAGACAAATTATTAGCTTGTATAAACAAAATTAACATAATTTTGAAAGTGTCACAAAATGTACAAGCCTGGCGTTTCGTCGTGTGAAAAAAAAACTTTTTTCAAGAGCTATAAATATTTGATGGAATAAAATGTCTACTTTTCGGATAGAATATTTTTGATGCAAATTATGTGTTATTGGGAAAAAGAATATAGAAAGAGTATTTATATAAGAGTCACCTTTCAAAAGGGATAAAGAACTCATAAACTAATAAGCTTTCTCAGTAGAGGTTGCGTTGAGCAAGTTTAGTCAACTTAAAACTTGATTGTTATTCGTAGGACCGTACAATAACTGGTCAAAGGATGCGACAGAATCGGTTATCTTGGCCTTTATTGTCTTTATGTCTACAAGAATTTATGATAGGAAAAGAGTTTGTGTTGAAGTCTATTTTTAACTCCATTGGGAATTGAGAGAAAGCCAATTCTCCAACATAGGTCATGTTCGTATCGAGGTGAAATCAATCTCATTTCGCCGCTATAAAAGGACAGACAAGTCGTAATTAATACAATGAAACCTGATCAAAATGTTATTGTGGAAAAAAGTTGAGCTTATGTTGAGACAACTGATAAGGAAACTGGAGAATTCATAGATATCAATTGGAAAGTTCTATAAATTTATTTAATATCTAGTTAGAGCTAGAAAAGGTTTTAGAACTCTTAAAGCTTATCGAATTTTCTCAAAGATCTTCGAATCTTCAGAAGACAATATCCGATTGAGACACAAGCTACATCCTTGGATCACCAATTGAGTTATTTCTTCATAAATAATTAATATTTTTATTGTTTATTATTTAAATAGTTTCTAAAACAATTCCACTACAAACTTATTTTTATGAAGCATCAAAAACAGGTATCCTACTAGTCCTATCTTAATTATACATTGTACTGATTCTAATATTATACATACGTGTTTTGAAGGGCGTAGCTTACTTCCAAACAACTGACGGTGTATTGAAGGGATTTGTCCCTATGGTTTCGATGTCTATAACCATTTTTCCATTACTAGAGTACTTGATGCAAATATACAGATAGAAAACTAGTTCGCCTCTTGACATTTATAAGCTGTTTTCTAATAACGATGTTAACTAGAAACTTCAGTGTAAGCAAAGCTATGCAAAGTGGCCCAGGTAGTTAACGATTGATATATTTAATACCGAAAGCCGATGTCAAGGAGAAATTATATTAGGTTCGCTAATTGCGTTCACTTATACTGAGACTTGAAATTACGTTTATGATGGCAGCATCTTAAAGTATTATGTATCGTAAATGTACAAGAATTTTCTTTACGCGTCAGCATAATTGTTATTGAGGTTTCTTGACAAGAATTATTTAATTTTGTTTTAATATCTGTCATTTAATAAGTACTTTAGGAAACCCTTTAGGAGAATGCATTAATTGTGCTACCAATTTTGACTTTACATAAGTTACTTTTATCACAAGTATTATAAGTGCACATTTGTCTGCAAAAAAGCTCAACTCTTAAATAAATTAATCCTGATATTCAAAGATAATTTCGACCTTTTCGAAAACAGTAAAAACAACATCTATTGAAATTTATGAATCAAATATCGTCCATATATACAAGATACCCAAGAAGCGGAATAGATAAATGACCTTGCAGTTATAGTATCTAACGCTGCAAGTCCTGCGTGGGCTAATAAATTAGTCCACAATTCACACATCGAGGCCTCTAATGAACTGAATTGGCCCGGACTCACAAAATACAGTAATTTACGCAAACGCTTTGCCCATATCAATTGAAAACTTCGAAAGTGCAATTAAATTTGAGACTTGATATGTATTGGGGACAGACATTACTGGTTCTCATGCTCAAAGATACAATCTTCGCGTCCCCTGGTTTGATTGGTTGACATAAGATCCGCCATTTTGGATTTTTGAATAACATGAAAAATTTCGTGTGTATAGATATTTTTTTTATGAATTTATTTTGTAAACAGTAAACGTTTGTTTTTTATTGCCATCAATCGCTATAAAACTTGACCGAGAAACCGACGCACTATATTTTGAAATGTATTTCTCCTTTAACATTTATATTCTAGAACAAATTCAGCCAATTTACCAAAAAATGTGACGTTTGTTGATCTTGTCGTCTGAATTAACTTTCGAAAAAAATTCACAAAGACAATAACCGCTCCAGTTTAAGGAATGGAATACTTTTTATCTCAGTAGCAAGATTATGTGACATAATCTATTATTATTTGCTTGTTAACGCACAACGCTAAATATCTTAAGAATAATGCTTACACAAAAAATGATAAAAATTTAAATTAGTTACCGTAGAACGGGGCTATTTGAAACAGTTTTTCGCTTAACCATGTGTTTAATAAAATACCATTGAATGAAATAAGTCAACAGGGGGTTTTTTGAGTAGTTTTAGTAAAGTCCTCTTGATCACTGTTATTCCTATACTTCAATCGTAAATAGTTTTAAAAATATAACCTTTTAAATATGCTGTTCCAAATATCGCTAATATGGGGTTATTTGGTTTTGTAGTTTGTTAGACCTCTTTTACTTGATTTGTCGAACATGCGCTAAATTGAACCATACTAGCGATATTTGGATATTTTTTAGAGTACCCTTGTACTGAGTTTATGGCAATTTGACTGTTTTTGGTCAATTAAATACCGAATTGTATGAAATCTGTCACCACAATTGGGGTTATTTGAAATTCGATGTAAATATAATACAGTTTTACCTGTTTTATGTCAAGCGATATTTGGAATTCTTAAGGGTAAGCTATTCTTTACGTGAGTAAATATGGGCTGGGTAATATGATTTTATAAATAAAACCCAAATTTCTATTGAAATTTTAAAATTTTATTCAAAAGATTTTTTATGATAAAAGCATCGTGCATTTATTACTCGAGAACTGCTGGACCGATTTTCATGGTTAATGATTTAATTTACTTAAAAATGTCACAACAAATTATAAACATCTTCTCAAAATATAAAAGAGGTACCTAGTTTAAAACTAGGTATTGGCGTGAAATGAAGTTATAAATTCTAGAAAAAAAATTAAAGCCTCAAAAAAAGACTCATCGCTTTTATGAGCGAGTAAAACTCTTTGGCTTTTGATGTGAAAAACGACTAAGTAGGTACCTACTTAAAAATCACACAAAATGATAAATCTTCTCAAAATACAATTAACATGAAATTATTCAACAAGAGGTAGTTTCTATCTTATAACTAGGTATTGGCGTGAAATGAAGTTATAAATTTCTAGAAAAAAAGTAAAGCCTCAAAAAAAAATCTCATCGCTTTTATCAGCGAGTAAAAACTCTTTTGCTTTTAAAGGATTTTCATTCAGTTCAATTTTTTTCACAATCCATATATCATCAACCTTGTCTCGATCAGTTTTCTTGTCAATCCGAAATGCAAGCTCTGGTTTTTTTATTGTTTTGTAAAAATTTACTGTGTAATTATAATTGAGGCCGTTATTTTTAATAGTTTCGATAAATCCAACATAATATTTACATTTTTTTGCGTCACAGTAGCGCACCAAAACATGGTCCTTCACAGCATATATAGGTGCCATTCCGTGTTCATTAAGTTTTTGATCGCTTTCTACGTGTTCTTGGCTCTTATTATTATAATTTTGGTCGTTTTCTTTACTGTTTATATTATCTTTATTCGGTCCAAAGTCTTTCTGTGTTTGTAAGTGATATACATTTTCTTGGTGAGAATCATTGGACTCATGAAATTTTGAAATCCCAGATGCCGACAAATCTGTATTCTCACATAATGCGCTCTTATTTTTTTCTATTTTATAGGTTATAAGTTCTAATCCAGTATTTAAGTTATCATCAGTATTTTGTTCTTTAGAACCTTCAGTTACATAGCATGTAACAGATGATGCGTTGCAATCCTTTACGTCACAATTTTCGATGTTTTCCGTGTCTGTTGGTTCTTTGTTAGAAAAGCTGAATTCGTGTACTTTAATCTCGGGATCAGGTAGATCTTTCGTTGCTGAATTGCTTGAATTGTTGTCAGTCTTATCAATTACGTATTCTAACTTAGGGTTAATATTAGTCTTTGAGTTATCATCAGTCTTTTGTTCAACAGAACTACATTCAAATGATCTCGCAATTAACTTATCATCATATTTAAAAATTTGAATGTTTTCTGCAGCTGTTGGCTGTTTCATGTGAGTGCAGTCACTAATATCTTTACATTCGTAGTCTTCAGCACTGCTCACATCAGAGCTGTGTTTATCAAAATCCACATCTAGAATGTCCGAGTCACTATGAACACTCATAACATCTGACACACTTGTAGTATCGGAATCATTTGACTTTCTTTTGATTTTCTTATTTTTGGATTTCTCAGCTTTAACACTGGCTATCAATCGTCTAATACTTTCTGGGTCTAAGTCTAAATTTTTCAAATCACTGATCTTCATCTTTCTTTTTTCTATTGTTGGTCTACTTTTCTTTCCGTTGCTCTTGACTTTAGATAGATTATTTCCAAATTCTAGTTTATTTTTCAAATCACCTATCTCCATTTGCTTTTCTTCTATTTTTGGTTTACTTTTCTTTCCCTTGCCCTTACTTTTAGTAGATACACACTCTCCGATTTCTGATTTCTTACTTGTTTCTATAACCTCTTCCTGCTGTGATCTTTGATCGTCGGAGCTGACATATGTAAGGTCAGAGTCATAGGCATAGGCTTTACATAACCCAGAAGGGCCTGCAATTGGCTGTGTATCAAGCAGATTCAATTCTTCATCTTCAATTCCTCCTGAGAATTCAAAATCAGTGTTACTCACGTTTTTGTGTAAAGATTTTCTATTCTTCCTTTCGCTCGACACTTGCCTTTGTGTATTTTTTTGTTTTTGTAGCGGTTTGGTTTTTTCTGTCTGATTGCGTACTAAATCTTGTACTGTTATGCTCATGCCGGGTGGTACATTGCATTTCCTTTTCCGTTTTGTTGGTTTGGTGGCATCTATAGGACTTCTCATTTCTTGTAACATGTCCACCACAACCGAAGATGTTGTGTTCTCTATCTGTTCTTCCGAAATAATATCTCTTTGTGGTAAACGTGATTTAGGTCGCTCTGAATTTATGGGGTATAAGCCACATTTATCAAATCCAGCAATCAGGTTACTAGATTCTTTGCTATTCTCTTCCAATTTATTCTTCAATTTCTTTAATAACTTTGGAAATGAACTTTTAACTAGAGTCTTGTGTTTCACCCCTTCAGTCCTCTTCCACTTTGTTAACACGTCACGCCAATACTTTTTTAAAGGAGCGTAAAACGCCACATCCAATGGCTGGAGTAGATGAGTCGTTTTTGGAGGTAAGCAAATAAACGTTATATCCAGTTCATTGCAAGTCTGTAGAACAGATTGTGAGAAATGAGAAGACAAATTGTCTCCTATTACAACTTTTCGTCCTGTTTTTTTTTTGCATACGGAACTATGACCGTGTTAAACCAGTCTTCAAAGCATACTGTGTCAAACCAGCCACTTTTTGATCGGTTGTATCGAGTTCCTTCAGGACCTCCCTCCACCCATTGATCCCACAGGTGGTCTGCTTTGTATACTACATATATCGGCAAGGATTGTCCATCTGCAGTGCCAGAAAACATTAAAGAAATTGATGACTTTGAACTATTCATTATCCGTTCGGGATATTTACACCCTCTCTTGAAAATGTATTTTTTGCTACCCGGGTCATCAGTTAGGTTTGTCTCATCATAATTGATGAGACAGTCGGGAGAGACTCCTTCAATAGATTTTTCGTAATTAACAAAAAAATCATCAATCATCTGTGCTGTAGTTATGGCGCGATCGCTGGATATATTTGATGCTAACCGATTGGAAATCTCACTTTTGTGTCTGTTTAGGAAATTGCGCGCCCAGTCTATACCAGGCATGTTATCGTTTAGGCCATATACGTTTTTTCCAATTTTATTTAAATATTTTTGTGCAAACACTCGTTGGTCAGTTGAATCTAAAGGGAACCCCCATTGGCTCATTAATAATATATATTTTACAAATAACTTCTCTTCTTCACTTGAAAATAGAGTTGGATGACCTGCTTTTTCTTGCGTGCAGTTAACATTTCTATATTTTCTGCTTAAAGTGCTTATCGGAATATTGTAATTTTCGGCAGCCTCTTTCAATTTTAATGAGTGATTTTTAACAGCTTCTATTGCTTTATTTAAATCTTCTGCAGAATAACTTAGATATGGTAGATGAGATTTGCCATTGCGTGAATTGGTATACTTCCTATGATATGTTCGCACCATGATAACATCCCTTGTTTCGTACCTGTGTACAACATAATAATAAGTAATTTTAATATTTATGTTATTGGGAGCTTTGTTTACCCCATAAGGGATACGGGCATAGTATACGTATAGGAATTGTATACTTTTTCGTAGTTTTAAATAAAAGAAAAGTTTTCTTATGTTGAAATTATCATTATTGAATGAAATAGAATTTAAATACAGAGCAAAAAAAATCAGCGTAAAAAAAATATAATTCCATCAATAAATGACTCGAGTTATGAAATGGTTGGTTCGTAACCAATTGGATAAGTTACGTTTTTTACACAAAATGCTAGCGCTCACTTAATCTAGTATTTTTAAACAAATCTCCAGTTTTTTCTGTAAAGTTCTCAATAATATCAAAAAACCGTTCTAAGCGGATACCCATGTCGTAATAACTGTGTTTTAACCCAATCTCCATATTTGTTACATTTTACTTTTAAATTTTAATAGATAAGAGTAGGTAAACTTTCTTTATAACTTACCCTTAAATAAATTCTATAGCAATCTTGGGGCTATTTGGAACTAGTACCTTAATTCATACTAACGCATAGAAGACAGTTGATAGGGCTATTTGGCTATATATCCAAATAGCCCCAAAATCAACCTCAAAAAGCCCCAATCACTAAATAAAGAAATAGTGTATAGCTCGTTAGAGATAGAATACAGCACTTAACATCACTGAAATACGCAGAAAACGCACATAAACATAGTTTTGTGGACCTGGTACATACCTTTATAGATTTTGTGAATCAGGTGGAAGTTGTAAACCCACAAAAAACAGCGGAAATCAGATATTTTCCAAAAGCACTTCTTACTCGACGGGAAATGCCAAAAATAACCTCTAAAATTTCAATTTGACATTGACAATAGTTTTTGTGTTGCCAGGTGGTAAAAAAATAGTCCTACCATTTGACAGATAAAAAATACATGTGATCAAATCTTTTAATTTAGAAATTCCAAATAACCTCACTATGTCCAAAAAACCCCATCTTACGGTATATTTTTTTATTAGTGGGGTAGTTACTATAAATAATACAAGTAATTTAAATCACTAATCGGACTGATTCTTATTGACGAGTTTCGAGCATGTGCATACATAGAAAAATTTGCGACATCATAGAAGTCCAAGTAAAATTTATTGTAGCATTAAATTACAATAACCCAAGACTGTTTCAAGATTACACGAGGTATTATGGCAGTAACGAATATTGATATTATTTCCACGTCGATGCAAATCCAGCATTACCATATCCCGTTACCATCCGTGGAATAGACAAATGTGAAATTTATACAAACTTTATATCGACTTTCCGAGATTAATTCGGAATGTGGTTTTCTTTTGTAAAATGTCAGACGTTTATTATCTGTGGGTTTGATTCATCGGGATTTGTGACTGTATAATTATCTGGTCCGGTAGGTTTATAGACTGTATAAAAATATTGATAAAAGATCAATTTAGTTTATTTCTGGTATTGCTTAAGAAGTACCTTTAAATCGTTATATCTTACCTCCAAATTAGAGATTTACCGGTGGGAAGGATCCTCCCGGCTGCATGGGTATCACCATCTTGCTTGCTTCTCCCGTGAAACAGCTTTGCTGTGTTTCGGAGAGAAGGGCAAGACAGGCAGTGTAATTACTGGCACCGAGACTTAACATCTTATGTCTCAGGATAGGCAACACATAGATGAGTTGCCTGGGCTCGTTCCAGGTATACTAGTTTATGTTCAGGGGCGACGTCGACCACTTACCATCAGGTAGCACATCTTCCTATCCAACTAAGATAAAAATGTTTTTTTTAACTATTTTGTAGTTGTGTGTATGTTTATAACTCTTATGTAGGTATGACTTTGATTTTAAAGCCGTAACGGCTTTAAAATCAAAGTCATATAAATTAAAAAGCCGTATAAACTTAAACCGAAATTTATGTTCGTATTAATAAACTTAGCAACAAACCACAATGAACACATCTCTTCATCAAACTTAACGGTTCCCCACTCCATAAAATCAGAGATAGCTGATAGCACCGTCGGTACCACAATAGGACGTATGAATGGCCGCTAGTAATAGATCTTTGACCATTAGGATCTAGCACATAAATACAGTCTAGAATAGAACTATTAATCTTCTACCTCCATTCAGCTGTGGATATTTTGTGTAGCATTAATTAAAATAATTAAATATTGACGATAAAATCAATTGCTCACAGCGGATAAACAAGTGTTCATCCGCTGTGAGCAATTGATAGAAATTACTTATTTATAAAGGAAAGAAACATTTTTGTTTGTTGCACTTGCTCTTCAAGTCTTATGATATCCTAGTAAGTATATCTTATATCTTTAAATGAGCAATTCTTGTATATATATATATATAATTGGAATCTCGGAATCGGCTCCAACGATTTTCATGAAATTTAGTATATAGGGGGTTTCGGGGGCGATAAATCGATCTAGCTAGGAATCATTTTTAGAAAATGTCATTTTATAAAAAATAAAAATAAAAAAAATTCCGATCCAGGTTCTTATTGTCTAATATGAGGTGCTTAAACTTACACCTTTACAATTTATGAGTTCCTGGTACCTTGGGGATTAGAGCTGACGATCCCGGACTGTTTCTACTAAAGGAAGTCGTCATCGGTTAATTGATTGGCTCATTCATGTTGATGATATTGATACATACTTAATCAAGAATTATTTCAGTTATAACTTTACTTTTTTATAACATCATTCAACTAGCAGAAATAAGTCCCTCTTACGAACTCCTCATGTTTTTTCAACTAGCTACATACAACTTACAAAAAAACCTAATTAAAGTGTCAACTATCTAAAATACCAGTTTAGCAATGATTTATTGAAATACGTCTAGCACAATCAAGCTAAAAATAAAATATAACACTTTATTTAAACTCAATAACAAGTTGACCAATACAAGTAAAAGTATTTGCATAATTGGAGCTTAAGATAAATGTACCAACTTCAATGAGTGCCGATATTTATGAGACGGAATGTTACTTTCATTTTATTTTTTTAATTTAAATTGTATTAATGATTTTAGGAATGATCGATTATCGCCCTGGTAATTACCGATTCAAATCCCGCTATGGTAGAAATTTTTATGTTAATTATGAATACACTGTTACCAACAAATTACATATATTTTACACAAGTCCAACTTTTTTGTATGACTTAAGTTCAAACCGTTGCCAAAAAAAACCAAACTACTAACAATATGTCTGACATACGAAAATAAAGCCAATTTATATGATTGACCTTGCTCTGAATCCACACAGATCTGTCAACGTAACAAAGAGTTCTCATGGCTGCGACCATTAGTAACAGCCGCCGAAGGTCTTTTATCATTTCCTAATAAACATAAGTAATCTTATATACATAAAAAATAATAATATATAGATGGCGTTGTTTAGCAACACTAAAAAGGCGGGCAAAGTTTGGTCACCCGGGTACTTGTTATAATAAGTCTCTACTTTATTTAAAAGGTACTTAGAAGTAGAGCGAAACCCTTATATTTTAGAATAATGAATAAAGTTAACGGACACTTATACAAGTACTATCATTACTACGTTAAAGATAAAGCTAATTAGATAAAGTTGTTAAAATATTGAAAACTAATAAATATATCTTATATCTTTTATTAAAAAATGGTAATGTTATTCATGTCTATAGCCACCACATGATCCTTCCTTTCCACTTAATTGTAGCTTTGACCAAGGAGATGATGATGCTTATATTTCAATACATCAAGGTTTACACAATAAAATTGCAATTGAATACATATTAATGGTTAGCATACACATAATAAATGGTTCTCACAGACCGACTTGTCTATCAGGACGTAATTACAAGTAGTATGCTAAATAATGCTAATTATTAGTAAATTATAAGCTTCGATAAGTAAAGCACAATTACATGCTCTGGTTACAGCGAAATGACACTGCGTTCAAAATAGGGGTTTCAAGGGTTTTGCTGTAGGCACATAGAAAAACTAAGTTGCACGTTTAATAAAGGCTTATGAGATATTGTCTGTTTGAATTAGGAATGTTGAAAACTTAAATAAGGACTTTTGTTAATACATACTAATAAGTGAAGCGGGCGGTGCACAGCGACAATTGTTAAATCTTTTTCCCATCAACTGGCAAGATCTCAAGTGCGCGCCATCTGGCGGCCGCCATGTGTTAATCTTCAGCACATGTATGATATTATTTTATTAACGCCTATCCCTCAGTCAAGTATCATTAATTTAAAAAGTATCATTCGCTGGCAAGAAATACATAGATACCTACTAATAGTGAATAGAGTATAAGTTAAGAGTCTACACTTAAAATTTGCATCTTTATTTTTCATCCAACGCATTTGGCAGTTTCGCTCATAAGGCAATGCATAAAATTTGAGTTAGCAACATAAGGCAATAAAAAGTAATTTTAATTAAATTGTGTATTATGCCGGAAAATAGTGAGGTTATTAGCATAAGTCCTTATAATGGATTCCCACACAAAAACACAAAAGACATCGTAGTCATCTGTTAAATAAAATAAATGATAAATGTAATTAATCACGCAATTCGCAAACCAAATTAGATATTATTTTAACTGTCTATAATTTGACTATTGCTAATATGGTCCTTTTTAAGTCTAGTTACCTACTATATTGTACCTATGGTAGGGGTAGGAAGTACTAAGATAAAAATGGCACCGCTATTTTTGCCACCTAGATTAGAAATTTCTGGATTTAGTGATTGGAATATATTTTACTGAGAATACTTGATAACCGTTAAAGAAACTTGTTTTCGTGGGAACGAAGAAAGCGATATACATTCATAATTTAATGATTTTGAATTAATTAATCCCCGCGTTTCCGTCGGTTTCCGAACGACACCATATTATTTGTGTCACACACAACCCGCCCGTTTTAAAACGGTGATCGTTTGCAAATTGCCAAGTGGGTATTTTTTTCAGTTAATTGCTGAAATGTGCTAAACCATTTAGAATTTTATCTGTAAATTACTATATCGTACTAATAAGGTAATCCTAACCAATATTTTAACTGCCTATTACCATAAAAATGTTCAACTTATATAAATTATCTATGTACATTAATAAAAATATTACTTGATTTACAAGCAGTTGTTATGTTTATTTAGTATTTTTTTGTTGTTGTTGGTTGTTGTTATTATGTTTAGTAGTAGTAGCCATAAGTATTGACCATAGACAACACAGAAAGTTGTTAGTAATTAAAAAAATATTTCAATGCTATTCTGTGTATACGTTTGTTTTTCAATAAGTAGGTGATAGTATATAACAATATCAATAAGCCAAATCAAAACAGTAGAATGAATACGTAAACGAGCCTACATCCGCTGTACAAAAAATAACGAACAAAAACTAATCGCGGGAAACGAACACAAAAAGTTTGAATATGGAACACGTGGCTCGGAGAAATGAACATTACGGATTAAAAATGTTCGAATTTTAAAAAGCACTCATTTAGAAATACTCGAAACACTTTCAATCAAAAGTATTTTTGTATTTTTGAAATTAGTCTACATGATTATAAAGAAACAAAATTCAAAATTTTGATTAGTATGGTACCTAGGTTTTTAAACAATACACGCATAATTATAATGCGTAATTTTTCCCGCTTAAAACAACAATATTATGCCCAACACAATTCTGACTGACACAAAGTTTCTTAGTGGATTTTTATGTGTACACTTTTATTATGCACATAATTATAATGTGAAGACTAAACAAGTTTCTGTTCACACAACCTGTCCGCTTTCGATGTGAAGCTCGGAAAGCTAGGCAAAAATGGAAGATGTTTAACGGCTCTTTAAGATTACAAAACATACTTTTTACTTAATATTCTAAAAAAGTTTGTAGAAAATTATTTACTTTTTAATAATCTGAACAGATTACAAGTGTAATATTACAAGTGTAATAATATTATAAAAAGGAGATGAAAAAGATACACTTATTTTTAGTATTATAATTTATTATTATCTGTGGTCGTACCTGCATCTTTATAATGTTGTAGTTCGTGTTGCCTGTAAAACACGCAAATATTTTAATAATACTTAAAAACCTTGGTCATTATACTCAATTATTATCACGATGTTTATCAATAGTTTAGTATTAAATATATATTTATTAGTAATTTATTAAAAGATAAATAAAATAACTACAAATTTGACAAAACCGAAATTTTAATATGTAAGTACTTAAATTTAGTCAATCTTGGACGTTTACAATACTCATACATCCACAGACTCCACACTGTTTCAAATTTAATAATTTACTCACAAACGATGCTCGATTCTATAAATACGTTACAAATTCAAACAAAAAATCGATTTTACAACGGAACAATACGGCGATGGGAGAAAAGAGATAGGACACTGGTGTGTGAAGGAGACAAAAATAATAATACGTTAGTTGCAGCTGTCGGTACGTCATAAGGGGTCTAGCCGACCATGGACAAGCCAATGATAGATCCATTGTTACAAATAATGTTTATTGCACACAATTACGAACCATTTTCACTTGCAATTATTTTTATGTTTGGTTTTCCAATGATCCACCTGTTAATAGTCACCTAAGAACATAAACTCAAACTTGTTTTTTTTTAATTAGACTAGTCACTAGCGTAATAACCAAGTTGCCTATGCACAGTCTCAGTGGCATTACTAATCACATTGCCAAGTGCTAGTATTATTCGTCTATAAAACAGCATAGCTGCTTCATGGAACAATAGTCGCAGGATAGTATCTTGTTGCAATTTATTATAATTCTGATATTCCTGTTTTCATTATTTATCTAGATGATATGATTCTCAATATGCTATTGATAAAAAAATCTATTGTCCCTTGTACCGGAAACTTTAATATCGCGATTGGATATTCCTGGTACACAAGATGATAATGGTATGAAATGAAGATAATATGGAATATGAAGCCTAGAAACGAGAGGATAAGGTATACTTCAGATTGCACTCCCGATGATATAAGAAAAGATGACTCAGTGGTCATCAGACACAAATGCATGACGATTTCATCATTCCCATCAAAATATTTCTCATGTTAATTAACAAGTATTGGATATATCTCTGGATTAGATACTAACTGTTTAACTCTGGTAGCAGACTCGTAGGCTAAAATTAGGCAACTGACTTAAGTCCTGTTCAAAACAGAAGAATTTGTATGTTTCTGGATACAAATATAAAAGAACCAAAAGGTTGGTAATGGACTAATACTGGCTGCTGATAATCTTCTCCTAGTTCCTCTTTAAAAGGCATTAGGACTTAAACTACTTTAGATTCAAGTTCCTCAACACAGGATAAACAATTAACGTTAAATCGAACAATGCATTGGACCGTATTGTTGAGATTTTTAAAACAAAATATGGTTCAGGATGTGGCCATTGTCTCAGGGCTGATAAGTCTAACAATTAGTGTTGGCCCCACGCCGTTCGCGCTATCAGATAAGACCATAAATAACCGCTAATTACTTCCTTTGTTCATCCAGCTTGGGATGCACTCATTACTATTTATCCCCATGTGCCCTTCTCGCTTAAAGTGGATTTTTATGTACATACAAACAACCACCGTTGAAGATTATCCTTTTTCTCCAAAAGTTCCTATGTTCATCCAGCTCGGGAAGCACTAATTTACCTTGTCCCCTGTTCGCCGAAAGTTTATGTCAATAGAAGCAACCAGAGTTGAAGATTTTCCCATTCCGCCAATCAAGGACAAGATCTTAATATTTCGAACATAGAATTATTAGTGCCAATGAAATAAATGCAATATGTAAATTGAATAAATGATGGATGGAGGTAGATTGAATAGAAGATGAATAAAACTAAGACAATATCTTTTTTATCATAAAACTGAAACATAGTTTTGGATTTGAGAAGACTCGGACAATCTAAAAGCTCAACAAGGCCATAACTACTAAAATTACTATAGTGTCGACCGTTATATTCCTCACCTAAATAATGTATCTATCAAAAGTCCAATTTGTATTTCCAGAATGTTCGATATAGAGTTACGGGAATATCGATTTACGAGCTCAGAATTGATTATTTCGAAAGTCAAAATCGAGCTTAAACTGCTCTGTCTGATTCGTTGAAAGCTTCAGTTTAAGTTCAAAGATAAAGCGATGTGGATAAGTAGAGCAATAAAGGTTATGTGATTTAAAACATTAAAAGGTTGGAAATTTGACAAAATTTATTTGTTGTGTGTGATGTGAGTGTGAAAGTGGGGGAGTGTTGATAATGAAGTTCAGAAGGAGGCGTATCATGTCGGGGTCACCAATGTGGGATGTAAGTGTGAAAGCCTCAAAGGGAGATCTCCGACCGAGCGAGATGGTATCTTCGGTCAGGCTGTTGTTTATTATAGCGCCGAATTGTGAATCTTCCATAGCACGATTCAGGATTATGGTGCTAATTGGTCCGCCACAATTGTATTGTGTAAGTGACATTAATTTTGATGTGACTAATTATTATTATTAATAATGGTTTTATCCATATTATATGCTCAGAGTCAATCTTTTAAGTTCTGGTGTTTTTAGGAGTAGAGAGAACTTAGTTCGTTTGGAGTAAATGAAAACATCAGAGACGAATAAGTAACATTCAATAAATGTTATTCAATTAAGTAACATTCAAAAAACTAACTTAGACAAATAAGAAAATATATGGTTTTATTTCGTAGGTAACAAACTTGTACACTTGAAACACGTCAAAGACGCTAAAGACCTCAAAAGTTATTCACTTGGTCCACACGACCTGGATGAAACTATAGAACATCTCGCCCAAGTCATTTCGATTCGTCATGACGCTTACAAACGGTGGGATCTGTGTATTACCTTGTAATTGTACGATCTAATCCGTTTAAACTAGCGTGTTTTAAAAATGTAATAGTTCACAAGATGAACCGGAAGTGCAATAAATAACAGCTTCTTCATTAACTTCTTCTTTTTCTTCAATTTTAGCGTCCAAGGATTTGCCAATGTCAGCACTGACACGAACGAAGACTGACATTTTTATTTCACCTTCCTATAAAACTCCTATTTTGGCCTAGAACTTAATAAAATAGAACATTTTTTATTTGTTTGAAAAATATGTTCTTTAAACACTTTTTGCTTAGCAAATGAGAATTGAGCTTATACAAACTTGAAAGAAACATGAAAACATTTTTAACAGTTTCTTGTTTATTAATTTTATCAAAATCACATTAACAAAATGATGAGATATTACTAATCAAATCATAAATCTAAACCATAAAATATTCATAAAACTTATTTCTTATCTCCAAGTCACAAACAACATTTTAATACGATATTCGGAAATTTATCAAGATGCCTCCGAAATCAAGTTTTAAAATCCGTGGTTTACTCGCACAATAGTATTACAAGAAACGTTCTAAACTATATTTTGTTCTTTCGATACAAAGTTCAAATTAACGTTAACATTTACTTACCATCTCGTCTATTGTAGAATATTTGATTGCCATATTCTTCGGTGTATTGAACTCAGTTTTTATTCGTTTAAAGTTCACATATCTATTTAGGAGATTGAGAAGCAATCATATTGCCAAATTGATGTACAAATAGGTCTTCGTTTAGCTCGATAATACTAATCACTTAGTTTTTTAATATGGCAATTATTATATTTGCCGCCATTTTGAATGTCAAAGTGATGTTCGATTTTTTAATAATTAGAGACTATCGACTAATGTTAAGATTGGAAAGAGATAATACGTTTATTATTACTTAGATTACATATATTTAGTAAATGATCGTAAAAAAGTGGGCTAAGTAACTTTATAGCCATGTTTTGAGATAAAAGACTTTCTTGGGGGAAATGTTTAAACTTTAGCTATATAATAGAGATGGATTTATTTAATTTAAACTTAATGTCGAGAGAGAGGTTAGGAACCTAACGAATTTGATATATTCTCCCCAAATAATATACATTATATGTATTGGGAATGACATGTTAGACAGAATTGATTGTATCAAATTAAATGATCGAAGATCGGTCACCTGTGATGATAATATAGATTATGACCACTATTAGACACACCATATTTGCCTAAACAATGGCACACAGAAAACAACCAAAACATAATCGAATTAATTTAATTTGCGATGTTATCCGTTGACCCTATTAAATTTAATTATACCATTAGAGGAGTTATCACACCTTTAACGACCCCACGGAGACCATATAGGACAATAAGCCAAGCACGTTTTACTCCACTGCATGTAAATTCAGTTCAAAATGGGAATGCGGTACAGTTAGCTAGAATACCAATTTCAGAATACCAGGGCTGCAGACGTTTGAAGAATATTTTCATTCTTTCACGTGCAATTGAATCACCAGGGATTGTTTTTAGGAGAGATAGATACGAGAGTAATGTTTTAGACATAGACATAATATAGAAGGACTGGGCATATCTACGAAAAAAAGGTGTAACCTACAACTCAAATCGGCACTTAACATGGCTACCATTGCTAGGGTTTTGACAGCAAAACCATAGAGAATACTACTATGAAAAGGGCACTCAAGATGGCGGCGGATCAGGCACTCATTTCAGCTTTAAGTTTAAAGAAAGGGGCATCTCCTCTTATTTCCTAACTTCATGGTCCTAGAACTATTCGCATGTGTCAAGAAAAAGCTTACCTATGCGTTGCTCTACTGATGAGTTACCTACATTTACTCATGAAAAATCGGAATGTCTATAGCTTTGCTTTTGCTTCATCGAGAAAGCGGATTAAAAATAATTAAATGCTAATATATGTCTAGACAGGCTTTTATGTACCACTTATTAAGCCTAATGTCACTCATGATTTAGAATCCATTACAAAATTAATTTACATTACAAGTTATCTGTATTTAAATGTGCACTTTAAAAATTAAAAATTTCATGACATGTAAAGCTATTTTTTTGTTATTTTGATAGGAAAATGTTTGGATTGAACGTGGACGACGTCACCAATGAAGTTAAACTAGTTAGTGTACCTGGAACTAGCCCAGCCAATATATTCATGTGTTGCCTATCCTGAGACAAAAAGTCTCTGTGCCAGTACTTACACTGCCTGTCCCGCTCTTCTCTCCGGAACACGGCAAAGCTGTTTCACGGAAAAAACAAGCAAGACGGTGGTACCCATACAGGCGGGAAAGCCACACAGCGCATCCCTCACACCGGTATAAAATTTCTCCCCACCATGGTTCAGGCCTTGTCGTGGCGGTGGGGCTCAGTAGCCTAGGGTGAGTCGGCCACCTTGGGCGAAGCTAAGCACCTGTGGAGGTGGCGTCGGTCCCTTGCAGGACGGAATAGCCGTCGAGGTGCCCTGTTAGCTTAACAGATCCGGGGGACCTCACCAAGGGCGGCACTGGTGGCACTCGCCGGGTTTTAGTGGGTAGAGCTGCGTTCACCGGTATAAAATTTCTAAAACTATTGTCAGCACCAATAATCTACTAAAGTGCAAACCTATTTTTTTTTTTATTTAATAAAAAAATTTAATTACCTAAATATATTTCGGATAGTCTTCAAACTTTCAGACTTCGGACAAAATTTTATTCTACAATAGCCCTTGTCTAGGTCATAGTAAATAAATTTTAAAAACAAAAATTTTACTCCTAAGCTAGAGTAGTTGCGCAGGGCTGATACTTAATAAATTTTACCCGTTGAACTATAAAGGCGGATGAGATCGCGTGACTACGAAGAGAAAGTCAAGCTCAAATTGTATTTAAGACCCTTTATGACGTATGACCCTATGTTATGGAGGCGCCGTTAAAAATAAAAAAATAAACGACAACTAATTTCAAACCAGTTCAAACATTGAACACGCGTTAATTACTTATAATTATAATTCAATGAGTTAGATTGGATATATTTTACAGAAAACACGTGTTAATATATGAGTATTAGACATGAAGTTGTATTTTAAACCGACTACAAGAAAAGAAGGTTATCAAGTCAAGTATTTTTAAAACAATTGTGTTGGTTTTCTTCAACAAGTCTATAAATTCGAATACACCTAATTACGAAAAAATATTTAACGGCCACTCAAAGATATATTCGTCGAGCTTAAATTTATTAATATCTAAGATATTTCAACACTCGACTTGGGCCACTATTTTATTTCATTACATACAAGTTCAATCAATTAAAGATGGCGGTAATGGCGCCAATAGTTTCAATTGATGTAATAAGAAAACACTCAAGTGGCCAGTGATGAAAGCATTAATGTTTTAGAGGGCAATTTAAAAGAATTTACTAAATTTCAGAACATTAACATAATGACGGCTCCGGTAGTGACCGAGAGGATAATCTGTGTAAATCATAGACTAACACGCGATGAATCACAATTCCGAGTAAGCGGAAACGACCGAAATTCTCCCGCTCTTTTTTCAAGCATAACCCGACCAAATTGAATATCAGACGTTTTATTTAGTCGGATAGCAAGGACATTGCAACATTTAGAATGTTCTACATAATCCTGGCGACTGAAAACATTTGAATATATAATTTTTTTTTTAATTAAATGCTAAGGCATAAAACATTAATCTATAAAAATACCAGCGCATTAATTATTATTTAAGTATTGAAATGGATTGAATATTTTAAGCTAATAACGTAACGTAACAGTAAAAAAAAAATCGTACTTATGACTTAGTATAGTATATTAGAAACAAAAATCTCCAAGTTACAGATTAGATTATCTGTGGTGGCGCTGTGTGCGCGGGTCGTGTAACACCTGCGCGTGCGCACCCGGCGCGAGGGTGCGAGGGACCGAGCAGGTAAACGGCCTACCCGACCCGTCGAGATTTTACGGACCTTAAACTTTTTAAACTCTTAAATACGCTGCGGTTGCTACTAGTTTTAACATTTCCATAGTTCCATCATTGATCCATATGAAAACAATATTATACCTTAAACAATTTGTATTTATATAACTGTAGACAGATTGATAAACCTTTTTGTTCATGTCAATATAATTTAAATACAATCAGTCACAAATACCAATCAATACAAGCTATTTCGATCAGGTTTGCAGTCGCTGTGCAGGTTTTAAAATAAAAACTATTGTTTTTTTTTCGTAATAACTTTGTAGGCAATCCTATTCAAGTATACAGCTTATTTTATTTTTCTTTGTGACAATAAACCCATCTTAACAGTTTCTGCAATTCGAAGTATTTATCTTTAATATTAATTAACATGGTTTTATATTTATTGTTTTCTAATGTTTACTCGAATTTCACTCATTCTAATAATACAATTTTTACGGATTTTATCGCGGTTTATTGTATGTAACATTAGGACGTATGACACCTCAGTCCTCACGTGACCATGGTTGCTGTAAAGTATCCTAAACGCTCCGACGTTGACATGTAAAAATCTTAATAAACCGCGATAAAATCCGTAAAAAATTTGTTTCATTATAATGGTTTTCTTTAACTACAAATATGTTCAATATGTTTATAGAAGTAGTTTTTTAAATGTAATGTGTAGGCATTTTCTTGTATTTCAACCATGGTTCAGGCCTTGTCGTGGCGGTGGGGTTTAGCAACAACCCCTCTGTAGAGGTGGCGTAGGTCTCCTGAGGGACAGACTAACCGTCGAGGTGCCCTGTTTACTCAACAGATCCGTTTCTTAGTATACTCAAGTAATCGATTTCCGATTTGTGTAATCGTTCTAAAGTTCTCACGGGCGATAATTTGGCTAATAACCTGAGACCAGTAGCTCTGTATGGGTATGCGCTCGCGCACCACATGCCACTGGAGTTAGTGTCAGTGAAGGATGGTCATTATGCATTTGTGCACCGGGTGGGCAATTAGAAATAAATGCACAAAAGGGAAGGAAGCGAAGGAATAAAAAGAGTATTAGACATAATATCTTATCGAGAAATGTTCGAGGAATACGTATTTTTTAATCTGTCGGATTGTCGGAAAAATATGCAAGGTACAGTAGATCACATATGCCGGGAAAATGATGGGAAAATAGACTTCTGGATTGGAAGCCATGTTCGGAAAGACGGATTGTCAGTTAATCTCCAACTGGATGGAACAAGGATCTCCATGAACTAGACTGATCCCTATTCAATTTGTGCATTAAAAAAATAACAAACCTGAACGATTTTGGCCTCGGTGACTGTATTCTACAATCTAGTTGTAGATTTGGTGCACGCATGTGGCTGATGCGGACATATCGGATTTTGACACGAAAAGTGCACAAACAACATGTTAGGATATCGTTATTATAGGTGTTAGTTATTAGATGGTGGTTTATTTTCAGCTGACAATGATGATCTGTGACTTGAGAGTCCCGTCATAAACTGCTGATAATGATAATATGATGACGAGCCTATTAATATCTCGTCATTTCATTAAACGTTTATTACACCAAATATAAATAAATAGCATACAGATAACGTATCACATGTGGAGCATGTCCGAACGTGTACATGCGCAGGCGCAGATATCTGGTTCACACGCTCAGCCGAACCTTCCGGCGACTTGCCACTGGTACCCTATCGACGCCGCTTCCGCCGGACACCGCAGCGCTGGTACATCCCGACCGTGACCCATTGAACGTTGAATGAATGAATGGTTCAGTGCAAAATGAACGAATGTTTCGTCCTTATGATGAAGTCGTTGTTGGATTGAGAAAATGTTTCATTCGGTGCAAATTGAACGAATGTTTGTTTCATTCAGTAGCAAATACTCCAAGCAAAATAATGATTCGTTGAAATGTTTATGAACGAATGAATGATGCATAATATGGTTGGCGTAAAATATGCTTTGAAATAATCATTGGAGAAGTTTTGTTATCAATAAACTAGGCTAACTAGCTTCTCTCTATAACTCGTAAACTCTTAATTTTTGTGTAAGTCACAAACACTAAGTACTAAGTAACAAACAACTAAGTCGTTAAAATGTCTAAAATATTTTTACTCAGAAAATCTTTAACACAATTAAACCGTTAGCCAAAACTCAGGTAACATAATTATAGTTCTTTGAATTTACCTGGCCAAAGACAAAGCAAAAAACAGTTATTCATAAAGACAAAACAAATATGAACAATCACTGTTGAAATGTATCTTAGAATGCCACATAAATATAAATGAAAAATCTTTGTTAAAACATGATCAACAAGATAGCTGAAGCTGTTCCAAAATGTTTTCATATCCTACCAGAAAATAGGAGTAATAAAAAAAGACTAATGACATAGAAAAAACATCAAACCAAAACAAAGTTACAAATCTGGAGTTCAAACTAAGTCTAAGACAATTGAAACCTTATTAAGAAAGCTATCATAACAACATTGGTAGGGCTGATAGGATACTCCGATTGCCATGATTGATGAAACAAAAGGTTATGGTACTAATGTTTTCTTGATTACAGCCTACAGTTACCGTTAGTTGACCACCGCTCGAGAGCTCGCTAACAATACATTGACTAACACCGCAGAGTTCTTATATTGTGGTCTTATTTTATTTACAAATCTCGTTGCAGATTAGGTATTAATTAGATTTATTTTGAGTGACGTGTAGTGGTTGGTTTTTGCTGTTTTAGTTACATGTGCTTCAAAAAGGTGATTTAGAAATGGAAAGCCAGTTCGATGCTTGTGCTAATTGTGTTAAAAGAATTGTTAATTGCTTGATCAGCGATGCTTTGCTAACAAAAGCTATGTTTAAGGTTATTAACTTGAATAGTGATGAAGAATGGCAAAAAAGTAGATTTTTAGATCTTATTGGTGTGAGTAATTCTTGGATTCATCGAAATAATAAAGATTAACGATGAATAATTAAAAAATGATTAATATATTTTAAAAAATTACCAAAAAGGAACTCTATATAGAGCAATCTATGTACATGAAGTTGTACCACCAACTAAAAAAAGACATTAAACGTTCAACTTTTGAATGTAGTACATTAGACAATTCTAGAATGCATGTCATGTCAATAATATTCGATACATTTCTGTTGCGACCAGTTTTTTCTTCTTTTCCCATTCACCCGCCATGTTTGGTGCTCGTGTCGTGCACGATTATTATTAAAGCAAACGGACGGCCATGCATACTGTGTAAACACATCGAGTATTACCTTTCGAAGCACTTCTGTAATGATAGCTCTGGTACCGGTTTCCGTTGGCGGGAAAACTGAAGTGTCATTTCAAAACTATACATGCTCTATGTTTGTTTTTTTTATCTATGTATGAAAGTTTGTAATTTACCTACAAGCTACAAGTTGTTTTAGGCTAAGATCAAGTATCAATAGATTTGACAAGCTAATAATAATACCGTATTGGAACGAGATAACAACATACGAAAAATCCAAGAGTGACAGAGACTTAGACACTTTCTTTTGTCTTTGTCAGAATATCACCCTTTGTTTTAAAAATTTTTCACCCAAAAAATTATCGACTAAATTTGAATGCCATACAAACATTCTCACTCGCGAACAGTTTGTCAAATATGCCGCCATTTTGTACTACTTTTTAATTTGGTCGGCTTATGTATGGTGATACCAGTTTTGTTAAAAGCAGATTACCCAAGAATGTGGTATTATTTAAAAAGGATGACTGGAATTTTCGAAATAAACACACTAAAAACAAATATGTTTATTGCTATCCTTAAAGGCTATGTACTATAGATCATACATATTAAGACGTATATAGCCTTATTTTTTATTATTTATGTTTTTAGCGGTTTGTTATTAGTCATTACATAATATTTTCGATAATCCGGAAAAATGCAGCTGTCTAAAATTACAATAAATGTTTGGTTAGGGCTAATGCTTATAGTTATCTATCCTATCCTATAACCTTTACCAGTTTTTTATTATTTTTAATTCACTTGTTTCAAGAAAAATAAGTAGACTTGTTATTACGAATGTGGTATCCCTGTAAAATATGCCTGTCCCTTTCGGGTATACGCGAATGTCAATTCCATATTATACTTGTTCCTAGGTTTTAGGTAACAATGTACCTGTCATTTACCTGGAATGAGGGTTCTTACGTTTTTGTTTATTAAAATTTTGACTATGGTGTACTTGTTGAATGACGTTCAAATGTTTAAAACTTGTTGAAAAAATTTTAACACTTATAAACAAACATTTTCAAATTATAACAAATGAAGATAGGTAGCAATATTTTTTCTTAACCACCTATTTTTCAACATAGACCTTACTTAAAACTTAAAAATAAAGCCTATACATTAGGAAAGAAACAATATTTACGGATTTTATCGCGGTTTATTAAAATTTATACAAGCCCGACGCTTCGGATACTTTACTGCAACCATGGTCACAGGAGGACTCCAGCGTAAAATCCGTAAAAATTGTAATGAGTGAAATTCGCGTAAGCATTAGAAAATTATATACAAATAGTATCCTAAATAGTATGACTTATTCAAAATACTGATCTAGTCAAATAGTGAATAATAATGATAAATATTTTATATTTTATGATTTCCGTCCATTAAATAGCTTATACACTCTATTCTTTAAACAGTCATACTATCCGCCATATTGGTTTTTTTTATCAAAAGACAAGCAACAGAGTTATCTGTTTATACAAAAGGATAGTTCAAACAGCCTGGACCCCACGGATGTGAGACTGGTTTAGGGCCCGACCGCTCATGGCGAAATTTTAAAGGTTTAGGAATCGTTAGGTTACATATTTATAAATGGAAATTTACCTTCTTCAAATTTATAATGTTAAGATTGGAAATAAACGCTTGTACAATTATTTGAAATTAAAAATAGAATTTTGGTATGTCTTAAAAAGTAAACTGTAGAATTTAATTTTGACTATGGAAGTAATTGTTTTTGAAAGAAAATGATAAAAGTTATATATATTATTATTATTTGCTAATAGGTATCAAGCATTCACTGAATAACTAAATGGAGTAAACCTATCCTGTTTTTATTTTCTTCTCTATTCTTTACTGTTTCGTTCAGAAGGGCAGGACAAGTTATGCCGAATTTTATAGATAATTTTCTGGCGGATTTTTTTCTTCTAGGCATCATTATTTCGTTTTTTTTATGTCATCAGGAGGCAAACTAGCCGTCGGAGCCTCACGGAGCCGACGTCCATACACATCCGCACAACCAAGGCCACGCAGATGCGACGCCCTCCTTTTCCCTAGCCTCCCAATGGGCCACCGGAAACTCACAAACCGCACGAAACGCGACAACATAGCTGTCACTTGACCCCAGTGTTATGTGAGCGAGAGGTACCACCCCGGTCGTGCCGGCCCAGTTCGTCTGCAATGCGCATGGCACTTCCTCTTACTAAAAACTACCTGGACAGGCATTGTATTTACGAGCGTCAATACCTATGACTTTGTGTCCAGACTCTAAGTAGCACCTGACCTGGCTCAAGTATACCGGGCAGTCTTAATGAGCACGTACCATAAAGATTATCCACCAATTTCCATATCTTAATTACCACTTAGAAAAATATTCGTTTTCCACGTTTATACACACTATTGTTACTGCGATTATCTTAAAAAAGCGACACAGCCAACTTTCGCACGAGAAACAAGCGCTTGCCACGCCATTAAATGTCTAACCTCACAAGAAACCTCAAAACAATAAAAAATTTACATAACACACCCGCATAAGAATTATATAAGAAACGAGGACTTGCAGGTAATAAATGTATTTCGTCGTCATTCGATGTGACAAAACCAGTAACGTAATACGTATGTGTTCCTTTTTCAATGGATGGCAAGACAAGACAAAATTAATTCTATCACCTTACATCATCGACTTGATAGAAACCGTAAAATAGTTAGTGGCGTATCTACGCTATAAATCTAAAAAAATACCTTCTTGAATTTAATTTTTGAACTTCTAAAAAAGATATAGAATAAGTCTTAAAAGACAAACAGTCGCCATTTGCAAAGTTCTAAATTAAAAATCTCATAAGTACTTCTATTTTCAAATGTTTATAATTATATGAGATATTTTTAAATTGCTCCCGAGTTGAGAGCCAGTTTATTAATAACTGGGATTATAAATAATGAAGCCTCTCAACCGATGTGGGTACTTACTACATAAAAATCGCAATGAGTTAATTAGAAACAGCAAAGGCAAACTGTAGACCTTTTCTGTTTTAATAAATATTAAATTAAAAGCAACAATTTAAATTTTTAACGCTAACCCCTATTAGAATGTATTCATTTAAATGAAGTAATCGGGTGAAAGAAACGAAACGAAACGTCGAAATATTGTGTCTTCTAATATGTTACATGTAATTCTTTGGCTGAGACTGAAAAAGTCATTCGTAGATTTTTTTCTTAGCTGGTTGTTAGTCTCACTTATAGCTATCAAATATTAGAATCAAAAAATATATTACTATGAACCAAAAAAAACACAGAGAGCGCAATGATTGCAAAGCTAAAGGAACATCTTAGGAACATCAGCCCATACCACATCCCATACTAGGTCCGTGCCGTGATAAAGCCGTGAGAAGGATCTGTTATACTAGATACATGTAAGATAAAGGAAATACCAAACCATAACCCCATTGCACACATACAGGACTGTCACAGGACCGTTAAAAGAGAAATACCTCGATAAATATCTAGTTGTTTTTGGTCAGCCATTTAACGGCATGTCCATATGCTGGAAACATTTAGGTGTACTACCTACCTTATTTGCTAATTCTAGTTTTTGTCGGATAATTTATAACATGACTTAAACAGCAGACATATAGGCTTACAAATTACAGTTCGATATTTTTTAAAGAATCGTTATTAGTTTATTGTTATTATCAAATGAACTATGGTAAAATAAGTGAGGAAGCACGAAGTGTTGATACAAATGTGACTCATGATTGGATTAACAGAGTGGTCAAAATTCATAGAAAAATACGCCCCAAGTGACATTTTCAATGCTGATGAAGCAGGAATTTTCTATAAGTTGACTCCAGATACAACTCTGAAATTTAAACTTTTTCTTTTTCTAATTCTGATATTTCTTCTCTCCATTTAACGACAACTCTCTATAACGCCATAAAATGCACAGTCCCTTCAGTGTCGCTATATAGAGTTTACACTGTAGTTACAAATAAACATAATTTATCTAGCATTAAAGATAAAAAGCAGATAATGATTTGTCTATAAATATATATCAACGGCTAATGATTTATAAAATTTCCATCGAGTTACGAAGTTAAACGTATATGGGTACAACTTTACATGGGTATACTCCGGTTTACTCATGTAATCGCGTCATATATATACAATTGTCATAAGTGTCATAAATTATAAATATGACACAAAGATAAATATTTTAAATATAAAAAGATAGAAAAAAAACGTTTTTATCAAATAAACATATTTTAGTAGCTACTTAAACATACAAAACAAATGTTTTAATCCTAATTACCGTTTTATAACATAGTAATAATAAATTATTGATTGCTATTTTACGTATTATTTGCCATCACTTTTTGTGTTACTTTGAATTGACTCAGTAACCAAAAAATAATTCATAAAAAATACACTAGAATAGTTTTATGCATGCCACAGCTATCTTCGAATAATGAAAACTTTCTTTGAAATTCGTCTTTCATCAACACGCATCCTTCCACTGCTGGAAAGCTTCCTGGAACGTCAAGGCGACCGATGTACCGCCATTACTTGTCTCATCGAAGCGGGCGATAATCCAGCTAAGTTCATGGCATTAATTTGCACGTAACGGTCACATCAGTTCGATTCTATGCTAATACAAATTATTTACATCGACAAAGATGTTTAACAAACATGGCTGCCCAGGCCCGAGACATTTTTTAAACAATCGTCTGCTAAGAATTCATCTGTGACTTTATTGGTTATGGTTTAACATCTATACTTATACCATAAAGCTGAAAAGTTTGTTTGTGAGTATGCGCAAATCTCTGGAACTATTGGATTTGAAAATTCTCCTCATATGATAGGCCAATGATTAAAGAAGGTTTTTTATTGCGGAAGGGCTACAACACACATACACACACAACACAATAGTTATAATCGATAATACTAGCTATGGTAATGACACAAAATTAATTCATCAACAATAGATATTATTTAAAAACAAAATTTAAATCTGTGTTTGGGCTTCCGCAGAAAATATTATTAATGCGAAATTCCATCAAAATCTTATCATTGGTTAGAGAGTAAAAGTAGTAGTTATTTCCAATTAAAATAAACGGTATTAATAAATTATGAATAAAATTTCAACAAACATTGTTGATGTAAAAGCCCCTAAGCCTTATGACTGGGACCCTAAAAAAACGCAACAAATGTTACACTCAGCGACGCGCGACTGTTGACGATTAGGGGCGAGACCAGGGGACGCTTTGGGGGTCGTATTGTGATTCAATAGAGCATTCAGGTAACTGTCTTGTCGGGACAGTCCTTGACCAGCTGCACGATGTTACAGCTGATGATACACTGTCCAGATATTCCTAAAACGTAATGTGACAGGGAGAAGGATATGTGTTTTTCTCTCTGTTCTCAGAATTTGGATTAGGATTAGTTGAACTTAGATTTACAATTTGAACTGATATCATCGTAAAAGTAAGTATATTTGGTGCAGACGGGTGTAGTCATATAATACTAGATTACAAATTCTACTGAAACTATTACGGAAATCAAAATTATCCTAGTCTGTATGATGGTTTATGTAAACGCGAAATACATCCCAATTTAGGCGTTTTTCTGTTAAATAACAATGATGAACGAAACCACTATAGTTTTAAATTAAATCCTCTTAACAAAAGGCATGTACAAAACTCCGCGATAAAATCCTTATATCATTCACAAAATATTTTTATTAGATTCCCCAAAATTTATATTTCATTGAACGACAGAGAATGTTATAGCTAGTACAATAAAACAATAATCATGAATTTGTAAACATTTAAATATTCCTGGTCCTTACGAGCCGGACACCCACCGCATACTAACACACACTTGATATGTACTAGATGCTAGAACTTCGTGCTTATCTGTGATCTACTGATGTCCTTGCACATATATATTTGACCCTTGTCCCTTGTATGGAGAATACTAATCAACTTTCATTATAATCTATTGTTTGCATAAATTAAGGCTATTCTAGTATCATAATGTTGAGAATTCGTTTATTGTTTCAATGCGCTGTGTACTAGTTGAAATACTTTTTGATTTACATTTACATCGAAACTTAACATTAAAAACTTATTATTAGAGCATTTTGTTATTTACGCTATGACTATTACGGAAGGAGTCGTGGGTTATTACAAATACATATTTAAAATTTTCATAGTTATAGTTACTCTTGTTTATTCATTTTCAAGTTTGTTTTGTAATTATCGCTACGAAATGTCAAAAATTAGGGACATTCACCGTTACGGGAGTTTTTGTTTGAATGTTACGAACAAACTAAATTCTAGATTATTCTGACGCACGTAAAGCCACAACCCCTTTTACATTTATGAACGTTACACCGTGAAAAATTGTCTGTTTGTAAAGAGTAACGATAGCGGAAAGCTTTTAAAATGTCGACGTGTGACGCACTTCCATAGTTAACTTTTAAGTCTCAAAAAAGTTAAAACTTAAAGCTCTAGCCATATTTGTATTAAATAAATGACATGTATAACTTTATTTCTAATCTACTTATTATAAAATACTTTAAAATTTCTAGTACCTGTCTTTTACTGCGCTTTTAATAGATTATGTTTTAAGCTTTAGATCTATAAAGTTTTTACTGTATGACTTTTTAATTAGAATTAACAGATCTCTATCTTATAAGAAGAACATAAAAAATAAGGAATAATATTTCCATATTTCAGTCAAATCAAATCAAATCAATTTTTTTATATTCAAAATAGTACTAATACAGTATCTTTTTGAACGTCAATTGAATTTACCACCGGTTCCAAGGTAAGCCCACTGAGAAGAACCGGCGAAACAAACTCAGTGGAACTAATCTTTTCAAATAATATATATTTATAACAATTTTAACATCTTATCTTGAAATGCCCGGGAGGAACATAGTAAGTAAAGAGTCGCCTTTCAAAAGATTTCGAGTAGGTATATGTATTTAAACTAGTTGTTACCGGTAGCTTTGCCCACGTTAAGTTAATTATTAACCGTATTCCAAGTGATAATGATCATATAGATAGCCTAGGGCCTTTTTTGTGATATAATCTAAATGCTTATATTTTTATTGAAATCTGAGCCGCGGTTTAGAGAAAAGGTAACAGACAGACAGGCAAAGTTAGTTTGGATTGTATAATATGAACGTATGGATTAGTAAGGATAACAGTAAAATTATAAGGATTAACAAAAATAATAATTTTGAAAAGCTTGACGAACCACTATAAAAGTTTGAGATTCGGCGAAAGAGCTTTACACTTCATAAAGTTTGGCTTTCTCACAGTTGATCTATCTTAATTATTCCAGCCAAAACAACTCACATTAAGGACGCGGCCAATTAACAATTATAATTACTGAATGAGTTCATTTGTTATCTAAATGTATGTTTGTCAATAATCCTTATAATTACAACGTCTCCCACATATACGATCATGTGAAAAATGCATGTTACGTGGATTACAAAGAAAGAAAATAATGCGGTACGCGACTAGAATACACGGTATAATTAAAAATGTAAAAACACGGTGCCACTTCTCAGTTTATACAAGTTACACAAGTTCTAAAACTGTGAGAACCGAGGTATAAGCCGGCTAAGTTACGCGACGCACGGTAAACGCAAAGCTCCCTACCTCCACCCGCCACCTCAACACGGCAGAATTATACCTGTGCGCTTTCATAAGCTCGATTGCATATAAAAATTATAAAATTGACTTACCATCGACCCCGTAGATTTTGGTAGCTAACGTGGTCAGCACGAGGTAGACTGAGAGCAATTTAATCCCATAATCCGGTATAAAGTTTCTCGACCACATCTTCAAACACAACATTCACACATGGATAACACACATTCGTTTCTCCGTCAACACTTATTATACACTTCACGGTACCAATTGTAATAATATACACTTCATTTTGTTTCTAATATATTGTCACGTAAATGATGTTGATGTATTGGTCATTTTAGCGGTAAAAAACTTTCAAATGTAACGTAAAGCCCGGTAGAAACATACGCAGCCGCGTCCTGCTCGCATCTGACGGCTTTGTTCGTAAATACACAACGTACGGTAAATCAAAATGGCGGACGGTATGCTTGTATGCGTGCGCGCACCCTAAAACGTTAAATACTTTGACTTTTCAACATAAAATACTTGTTTGTTACTCGAATATAGGTACATTAGGCTTCATTATTTATTATTTATCTCATAAAAATACACCAAAGTGGTTAAAAGTCCGTGAGAACGAAGTCACGCACACATACAAACGATACGCGAAGGAATGTCGATTCAATGGTGAAATCAAGCAATTCAACACCACCGCGTACGGCTAGCAGAGAGCTTTTGTAGCACGTAGTTTAACATACACATCTGAGATGGCGCTTTTACAATATTTAATATGAGGGGACAGCTTTTGGGGAAAAATATTATTAGATTAGGCAGTTATTATTACCATGATATTGAATTGTTAGCAGAAATTCAAAATGTATTAATTTATAATAAATAAATATTATAAATTTTAGTAATAGGTAGTGTTGCAAAAGGGTAAATATTTTTAGTTTAATCGATATGTGTTACTATGTTAATGTTTTACTCACGGTATTATTGTCGTTTTAAAGTTTTATTTTAGAAAAATGACTGTGTGTTATCAGAAACATCCGTTCGAAATCGAATCAGACGATCGGCTCACGAATATAAATACAAAAATATTTGAAATCAAAAAGAAAATACAATTATCAGGTTTGTTAAATTTTTATCAACTTCAGCGAGCAAACAATTATACGTGACAATACAACACTATATACACACTATAGTCTGATCCATGGGTCATACTTATAATACAAATTTCCATTCGACTACTTACGGAACGGACCTCGCACTCGCAGAAGTCGCTAAAATATTATTAATTCTTTTAACAACATCATAATTTATAATGTCTAAAATTCTAATCATCATCACACTTAATCTGCCCTGTAATGATAGTTGTCTCATAACATATGACTTTTTAAGTTTTTCTCAGTTATTACTTCGGACATCATACCAATTTACATGTAAGTTTTTTTTTGTTAGTTGGATAGGCAACGTGGCAAACGTACCACTTGATGGTAAGTGGTCGACGTCGCCCATGAATATAAACTGGTATACCTGGAACGAGCCCAGGCAACCCATTTATGTGTTGCCTATCCTGAGACATAAGATGTTAAGTCTCGGTGCCAGTAATTACACTGCCTGTCTTGCCCTTCTCTCCGTAACACAGCGAAGCTGTTTCACGGGAGAAACAAGCAAGATGGTGGTACCCATGCAGCCGGGAGCGCGGCACAGCGCTTCCCTCCCACCGGTAATAATATGGGATATAAAAATAAAAAGATAAAATCATGCGTCGTGGCCAAAGTTTCGGGCACGTAAGTAAATTTTTTTTTCAGAGGGCCAAAGGAAATCCCAATACGAGGAGAATGAAGCGGAGAAGAAACAGAACAATGACTTGATCAGCACCCTGAAGAAAGAGATCAAGGTACGGCTGGAGGAGTTGGCCCATGCCAGGGCAGTAGTGGGAGACGAGGCGCAGGTCAAGAAGTACATCAACGAGGTGTGCCCCATAGGAGACAAGAGTGCTGACCAGGTAAGAAAGCTTTTGTTTGGCACCAAAACTCTTAGGTGACCTGGGTCTGTCTCACTGGCTTCAGCTCGTTCAATATAGTGAACGCTGTGCAGCAGATAATTTCTAATTCCTACTTTTTTAGTTTATAGTTCTTTGCGAAATAAAAACAAGTCAACTTTTAAAGGAATGAAATTCATGATCACTTGTCGTTCTTGGATATCTTTAGAATATGCGTAATTTACATTTAATTAACACTTCCCTCGTAGGAGATACGTCCTTGTTTCTAATTTGGAAAGATCTACAACATCCGCGTTACAGTTGAGCAAGGATAATTTGAAATTACCAATGACACTCTAGTGAAGAAGTACTAAGCTCACATTGGGTTCGATCACATTGTTCCAATTAAATTGTTTACCAGCTTATAACCTAGACTTCCATCCATCCAGACACCATGTCTTACAATCCTCTTCCAGCTTATACACATCATGGACCTGAAAGTTATAGAACAAAGAAAACTGCTAGACCTGCTCAAGTACGAAAAAGGGAGTAAGAAGAAAAAGCTTCGTGAATTAGAGAAGGAGTATGAGAAACTGCTGATAGAGAGCACCAAGAGTGACCTGGTGAAGTCCAAAATAACGACCCGAGCGAGAAAGGTATAACTGACGAATAAAAATTCATTTTATAATGCATTGATTGATATATGCATTGATGATAGCAATTGTCCAAGTGGTAAAAGTTCGGCTTTGAAAATAATAATAATAATAATATCTATGGACGCTTTCACACCACGTCAATCTGGTCCCGTGGTAAGTTCTCGAAGAACTTGTGTTACGGGTACCAGACAACGGAAATATATTTAATACTTATATACTATACATATATTTAAGATTTTTATTATATAATACACATATTTAATACACATCCATGACCCAGGAACACAGAAAATATTTTTGTTCCCTGGCGGGATTCGAACCCGCAACCTCCGGCTTGAGCGCCAACGCGCTCACCACTGAGCCACAGAGGTCGCCAAAAATGAGAAGCTTTAGAAAGCCCGAAGTTGACATCAACTTTGCTCGCTCACCGGCTGAATCCACTTTGGCCCAGCGTATAGACTATCTATAACCTATGCCAAGAGAATGTTATCACTACGTTTAAACCTATGTTCGATATGGAGGAGGACACCCAGATATAAGATAGGATAGAGGATAAAGCGCCGTCCAGTGACGCGATGATTGAACTACATACTTATTATTGATTGTTCGCTCGGTTAAGATTTCTCTGATTTAATAAGGATTCACTTATGATTTAGTATGGACGCCTCCCTTAAACATTTATTTTATTTAATTATTTATTTCTCTAGTTAATATATAACTAAATATTTTGTAAATATTTCAAGCGTCTACCTGTTACCGTTATTAATATCGATGAAAAAACGGCAAAAATAATCACGTGTGTCGTATGGGAGCCCCCTTTAAATATTTATGTTATTCTGTTGTTAGTATCTGTTGTTATTTAAGGTTCAAGAGATACAAGCGGTGACAGACGCACGGACGAACAGCGGAATTCTAGTAATAAGGTTGCCGTTTTATCCTTTGAGTACGGAACTCTAAAAAACATTTAAATGGATTTCAGAACGTTTCTCACCTGGAGAATGAAATCCATAAAGTAATTATTCAGTGGACCGAGGCGGAACTTGTAAAGAAAAAATACTTCTCCATAAGGTATAATGTGGCATAATGTTAAATTTATCTATACATATAAACAAATAAAATTGGAGTGTCTGTTTGTAATATTAAAATAACCGCTTTTTATTAAATGCATATGGATGTATACACGGTACCTACATATACCAAAATAATTTTATTTACCATTTTTGTCTGTCAGTCTGTTTGTTCCGGCTAATCTCTGAGACGGCTGGGCCGATTTTGATGGGACTTTCACTGGCAGATAGCTGACGTTATAAGGAGTAACTTCTAAGTAAACGCGGGCGAAGCTGCGGGCAAAAGCAAGTAATAAATATTTTTATAGATATTTCTAAAACAGAAGGTCACAAATAATAAGGTCCTCTTGGACAATGTTGACATCAGGTAGTTCCTCTGCCGTGCAGTACGAACATAAGACCGAAAATTAAAAAAACATGAAAACCCCTTGCCTGTAATATGTTAATTGTTATGTTAGGATATCTTTTTTTTTTCATTAACGCCGGGAAATTCACTGAGGCATCCCGCGGGGGAGTGGGTCTCCCCACGCGGGTATGTGGGACTCGCTGCGCCCGACAGCTGGTAAGTGGACGCAGCTCTAGCCACTAGAACCCGGTAAGTGCCACCAATGCCGCCTTCGGTGAGGTGCCCCGGATCTAGTAAACAAACAGGGCACCTCGACGGTTAGTCAGTCTCGCAAGGGACCGACGACGCCTCCACAGAGGGGTTGTCCCGCATCACAGAACAACCCCTCCCAACGTTCGGACAGTACAATGGGGTGAGGTTCCCATCCTCGCCCCTTGCCCCCTGCTCTTTTGTCCCCTCTTATTATAAGAGGGGTACAAAGAGCCCCCTCGGCTCAATTAGCTTCGCCCAAAGTGCTCACCCTAGACTACTGAGCCCACCGCCACGTCACGGCCTGAACCATGGTGGGATAGTAGGATATCTACTACAATATGTCGTTAATCTTTCCATTCTGTTTCATGTTTTAGACAAGCTCTCATAGAAGATTCCGTGAAATTTGAGAGTTCGTTGACACGCGTGGAAGAGCTTATTAACAAACAGAAGGAGGAAATAAAGAAACTGGAGGTACTCAAATTAATTACCTATCTATTATGCGATTATAAAAAGCGTGTAATAATTGATGTCTATTACACAATTTCTTTCGGAATTTGTGCCGCAAAATATATACATTACAGTATTAATATTTCATACAGATATACTTCCGACACGTGCCACGCCCATTTTGCACTAAACAATTTGTTTATTCTAGAACCAGTAAGAATTTGTAACATAAGCATTTTTTATAGCATAGGAGGGCAAAAGAGCATTCGAAGCCTTTTGGCGACTATCGATGCCCATACACATCCGCACAAACAGAGATTATGCAGATGCGTTGCCCTCCTTTCCCCTATCTCCTCCAATGGGCCAACGGAAACTCACAAGCCGCACAAAACGCACAGAATAGCTGTTACTTGACGCCGGTGTTATGTGAGCGAGAGGTACCATCCCGGTCATGCCGGCCCAATTCGGCTGCAAAGCAGCATAGCACTACCTCCGGAGAATCCCTCTCTAGGCCTCCGGGCTCAGGATAGGTACTTGAACCCGGAGAGCTGGGCAGCCCCGCGTATTCTGGGGGCGGCGAATCTGTGCTCAACACAAAAACTGCCCGGGGTAAACGGAGCCGTCGGCAGAAGTGCCCTACCACTATGACCGTGGATTTCAGTAACATTAGGGGACTTCATACCAATCTTAACGCCGTCCTTTACCACCTCCAGACGGCGAAGCCGGCCTTGCTCTTTTTAACCGAGACTCAGATATCCTCTCCGGCTGATACTTCTTATCTCTCTTGTCCGGGGTACAAATTAGAACACTTTTTTGTACCGCGGGCTGGAGTATCCCCGCGTCTATGCCTGCCTCTATAGGTCCTATAGCGGTAATGACGAAACCGACCTACTTGTGGAGCACATTCAAATGGCTACAGATTCCGTGCTACAACAGATCCCATCCGCAGAGATCGTGATTCTTGGTGATTTCAACGCCCATCACACCGAGCGGCTCGGCGCTCGTACAACCGATCATGCGGGAAGATCTGTTTACGAGTTTGCCTCAGCATATGATCTGACACAATTGGTGGTATCACCAACTCGTATCCCTGATGTGGAAGATCATACGCCTTCCCTGTTGGACCTTCTGCTGACCTCTCACCCGGACAATTACGTGGTCTCCGTGGACGCTCCACTTGGCTCATCGGACCACTGTCTGATCCGGAGTTCTGTACCTGTCGCAAGCCCATCATGGCCTCGTTTTGCGGGCTGCCACTATAGGTCAGCTGATTGGGATGGGATGCGGTCCTTCTTTGCATCCTACCCATGGGGGCGAATTTGCTTCTCGCTGGATGATCCAGATATCGTTGCCGATTCTGTTGCCGATGTGGTGCAGCAAGCCATGGAGCTTTTCATTCCAAGCTCTGCAGTGCCTATAGGCGGCAAATGCAAGCCCTGGTTTGGTGAAACCTGTAAGATGGCTGCACGCCATAAACGGTTAAGCTACCGAGCCCAGGCCAAAGCATAGATGTCCCAGGATGTAAAGACCAGCGCATTGAAAAAGGAGTATAACTTTGCCTCCAGGTTCTTCAAAAGAGCTATTGCTGAGGCAAAAGCGGAGTACGTGAACATAATTGGCGAGAGATTGGTTCGACTTCCTTCGGGAACTCGTGCATTCTGGTCTCTTGCCAAGGCTGTTCAAGGGAATATTTGTAAGCCATCCCTACCATCTCTGCATATGAGGAATGACTCGTTGGCCCACACCGCGAAGGAGAAGGCCGATCTTCTAGGCACTCTTTTTGCTTCCAACTCGACTTTGGCTGACCAGGGAAAAATACCATCGACGATCCCTCGGTGTGATACTTCAATGCCGGAAATAATTTTCCGACAGAGCTCCGTACGCAAAGCACTCGTTTCGCTGGACTGGATGAATATTCTCGTCTGGATATCTTATTCGCTGGATAAGTCGAGTGGGCCTGACGGCATCCCTCCATTTGTGCTACGAACTTGTGCTCCTGAGTTGACACCCGTCCTTACGCGTCTTTTCCGGCACTCTTACTCATTAGGCGTCGTCCCATGCTTGTGGAAGACAGCTTTGGTACACCCGATCCCTAAGAAAGGGGACCGCTCAGACCCGTCCAACTACAGACCAATAGCCATAACTACCTTGTTCTCAAAGATTATGGAATCCATAATCAATTGCCAGCTCCGGTGTTATTTGGAGGAGCACCAGCTGATTAGCGATCGCCAATATGGCTTTCAACGAAATCGCTCAGCTGGTGATCTTCTAATATTCCTAACGCAACGATGGGCGGAAGCAGTTGAGAGCAAGGGGGAGGCGCTGGCGGTTAGTTTGGACATAGAGAAGGCCTTTGATCGGGTGTGGCATAAAGCACTTCTTGCAAAGCTACCATCTTATGATTACCGCTAAAAATCACCCTTCGTCGTTCCTCTACAATTTGAAGGCACTCCCCTAACCGCCTCAGCCAGCATTGGGATACTTGGCGTCGATATATCGAGAGATGTGCAATTTCGTGGTCATTTGGAAGGAAAGGCTAAACTAGCCTCGAAGAAACTGGGCGTGCTCAATAGAGCGAAGCAGTATTTCATGCCTTCACACCGCCTTCAATTATACAAGGCGCAGAGATCGGGTCTCACATGGAATACTGCTCTCACCTCTGGGCTGAAGCGCCCCAATATCAGCTCCTTCCATTTGACCGTATTCAACTCCGGGCGGCTCGAATCGTCGACGACAATGTTTTCTCCAATCGGATTGATTCTTTGGCGCTGCGTAGAGATGTCGGATCGCTCTGCATCTTCTACCGCATCTACCACGGGGAATGTTCTGAGGAATTGTTCGAACTAATACCTGCAGCAGAATTCCACCACCGGACATCGCGGAAAAACTCCAAATTTCACCCACACCATCTCGATGTCCGGAAATCCACAACAAATCGATTTTTACGGCATTTCCTGCCTCGCACGACTAATATATGGAATCAGCTGCCTCCTACGGTGTTTTCGAACCGATACGACTTAGGGACCTTTAAGAAAAGAGCATACTCATATCTGAAAGGCCGGCAACGCACCTGCTAATCCACTGGTGTAGCGGGTGTCTGTGGATGTCGCTCTTCACTTACCATCAGGTGAACCGACTATCCGTTTGCCCCCTCTTCTATAAAAATAAAAAAAAAAGTATCTGAAACGTCGGGCTTGTAAAAATCTTAATAAACCGCGACAAACTCCGTAAAAATTGTTTCATTATAATCTGTAAAAGTTGTTTCATCTTTGAGAAAATTACAACGTAACCATTAGAAACAACCCAGCGGTCACATGACCTCAAAATGACGCCATATGTAGGTCATACCATGGTTGTATTACTCTCCTTCCATTGGTATCCTTTGGTACACAGCATGTGCGTGAGGAAGCAGCCGAGATGCGTGTCCGGGCGAGCGCTGCAGCTGCCATGGAGTCATCCCGCGCTCATGATGCAGAGCATTCCCGGGCCACCGAGCGGGCGTACTTCGCGCAGCGGTTCGACCAGAGGAAGAGAGAACTAGAAAAGTTGGAGAAGAGGATATTTCCACCAGCACGTAAGATGTCATATGTGGCCATAATAGCTAAAAAAATGTTATATAATCGTAAACGTGAGAAATGACAAAAAACCGCCTCAGTGTAGTGCGATTTGTATACCTAGATATTTTTAAAATGTTAAACCGAGCAGTCGGAGCCTTATGATGACTACCGACGCACAACCAAAAGTTATGCAGATGCGTTGCTCTCAAACTCACAAACCGCACGAAACGCGGCAGTATAGCTAGGTCACTTGACGCCGGTGTTATGTGAGGGAGAGGCACCACCTCGGCCGTGTCGGCCCGATTCGGCTGCAAAGCAGCATGACACTACCTCTTGACGATAGATATAAGAGACATTTGTGAATCATCGTCAATATTTGTCTAATAAGCCTTTAATTTGTGTAGCAGGTTAATACACTACACCCAGAACCGGAGTAAGTAAAAAGAGTAAGGCTTACTCCATTATTGGATTTCAAGTTTTGACAACTTCTGATAAACTTCTGCATGCATTGCAGATGCCAATAATCATTATTCTTTCTATAAACAAAAACAACGACTTTGGGTCAATGATGTTTCTAAAACCCTAAAATGAGCGGACATTACAATTGCAGGTTTCATAACTTGTATTACACGTTATAGCGAGAGCGGTCCGCCAAGAGTCCACCCGGTCTACTGAAGGGGATCCCACCACAGAGGAAGGTTCAGCGGTGGCGCAAATGGAAGACATCTTCCAGAGGCTGATGAAACTGACAGGTATACTGTGATTTATTATTATAGAAAATTATCATTTCTTTCACTTTTGTCAATTGATCAAAATTGTGGACAGTCATGAAAAAAAAGGATAATGAGAGGAAATTTCCTTTTTTTACTTAGACAGGTTGGTTACTTTTACCCTCATTACTTTTGCAGCAAAAAGATGTATATGTGGCATATTGCCAGTTGTGTACTTTATCTAAAATATATCATCCTCAATATATTGCGGCTACCAGAAATTACCGAAAAATAGTCGAAAGCTTGCAAAAGCCATGTTCTGACAGGAGTGACAGACCCGGAGGAAGTATTCGACCGATTCCGCGGCCAGCGCGAGACGTCCAAGCGGCTGAACTACCTGCAGCAGACCACGGAGGAGGAGAAACTGCAGCTGGAGCAGGCACAGACCACACTCATGGCGGAGCTGGAGGGGTACAAGTTCGCCTCCGTTAAGGACAAAGATGAGTAGGTGTTTAAATATCATATTGTATATATACTGCGACTGGTAACTTGAATAATAAAAAGCAATTTCTGTGGTACAGTATCACATCCTAGAATCTATGCAAAATAAAATAGAGGCATATAACACTGCATATAACATCATATAGAATGATCTTTGTGTAGTCATGGGTGAAGAAAAGGAATTTGCTTCTTTCCTCGCTCCAGCAAGCAATTTATTCTTTAGGTACTGATCTATGAGATTGACGCACCATCGTTTGGTACTAGCGAAGCCTCACTTGAAAATCTCATTTCTCTTTATGTTGGTAGTGTAAGAAAGAAACCAGTAGCCTAGAAAGATTACCAAACTGTTTGTTATCAGGGGTCAAGACAGAATACTAGAATTGAAATCAGAGATCCAACAGGAAGAGGAAAAGTTGAAAAAATTTGAACAAAACCTCCAGCACCTGGACGAGTTTCTTCTGGAAATTGCCAAATTATTGCACGACTTGTGCAAACTTTTGGATGTAAGTATAAAAAATTAATACTGAGTCATGTAATTTTGTACGAAAATTATAACGTCAACTGGCATTCTTGATGATGAAGATGAAACAAACATCTTAGGGGATGAAATGATCCTGCTAGACATGGGATTTGATCCGGCTATTGATCGTGATATCAAAAAGAAGCCCAACAATCGATAGTTTTTGATCGAATGCTGTGACGGCAAACGGCGTTAATAATAACATAAGTACCCGGATGACCGAGCTTTGCTCGGTATTTTTTTTTTTTTTAATAAAATAACATTTTCTAAAAATGATTCCTAGCTAGATCGATTTATCGCCCCCGAAACCCCCTATATACTAAATTTCATGAAAATCGATGGAGCCGATTCCGAGATCCCAATTATATATATACAAGAATTGCTCATTTAAAGATAGTACCTGGATGACCGAGCTTTGCTCGGTATTTTTTTTTAAATAACATTTTCAAAAAATGATTCCTAGCTAGATCGATTTATCGCCCCCGAAACCCCCTATATACTAAATTTCATGAAAATCGTTATGTTTCACATGTGCTAAGGATCCGGTTCGTGGGTGCGAAATTTTTAGGTAATATTAACTTTATTCCAATTTTGAGCCAGTCTTGGGTTCTCATATTCTCATCATCATGGACTCCATAGCATTTTTCCGCCGCCTTCCTTTTCCCAATGGGCCACCGGAAACTCACAAACCGCACGAAACGCGACAGCATAGCTGTCACTTGACACCGGTGTTATGTGAGCGAGAGGTACCACCCCAGTCGTTCAGCCCAATTTGGCTGCAATGCAGCATGGCACTACCTCTTACTTAATATTGTTCAGTATTCACGGATTTACCATTTGCTGGTATATTGATGTATCCATGACATGGCTCCCCAGATAATCCCAGACCCGAGCATCCCGGAGTGGAACGCCCGGGGCAGCGCCGGCCGGCTGCTGGAGGTGCTGTCGTCCCGGTTTTACAAGGCCAGCGCCCGCGCTGACGCCATTGCCGAGCGACAGGTGGACACCACCACCATCGTGCTGCCGTCTAATGTGAGACTTACCATTAATGTGCAATTGGCCTGAGATTGATTGAAGCATAGACATTCAAGCGCTGTCTGGTGATTTGGTTCGTACTTTGGTCGAGCAGTGCATTTCCATATCATTTTTATTTACGCCATAAGTTTAACAATCTTCACCGGAAGCATCTAGCAAGCAGTACGTAGAATTCGTAGCATCATCATCAGCCTCTATCCGTCATCTGATGAACATAGGGCGCCCTCAATGAACTCCAAGACGGTCGATCCCTCGCCACTCGCATCCAACACGGACCGGCCACCGCACGGAGATCGTCTTTCCATCTGGTTAATGGCCGACCAACACTTCGTCTATCCAAACACGGCCTCCACTCTTGAACATCACTATGCATGGCATGGTGGCAATATATCAGTGAGCTGTACGTCGGTTTCGAAAAGACGGAGGTTTAGAAGGTCTTCAACGTAATGGGATACACGCGCACGTGAACTACGTGCGTACGTCTTAACGTCCATTAATAAATCTAAGTTCAAGTAATAACAGATACAAGATATTGATATTCCAATTATATACGGCTACTCACCACTTGTTCTCAACGCTGCTACTCCAATAAATCCAGGATTGGCAGCGGTAACTACCAAATAACCATTCGATACCAAATATCTCAGGGAGCCCGTGTAATACGTGAACTAACTGCCTTGGGACCCGCATCGACTTACAGAAGAATTCAGGAGAAATAAGAAATATCGACCTCTGTGGCTCAATGGTTAGCGCGTTGGCGCTCAAACCGGAAGTAGCGGGTTTGAATCCTGTTTTCCGTGTTCTTGCGTCATGGATGAGTATTAAATATATGTATTATATAATAAAAAATCTTAAATATATGTGTAGTATAAAAGTATTAAATATATTTCCGTTGTCTGGTACCCGTTACACAAGTTCTTCGAGAACTTACCACGGGACCAGATTGACGTGGTGTAAGCGTTCATAGATATTATTATTATATGATGATTTTATTATAGACGACCAGCGGAGCACCCTCGGTGACCGGAGTGAGCGGCCTCAGCCACAGCAGCCAGAAGGAGTCAGAGAAGATCGTACCCGCGTACAAAGAACTCGTCGAGAAAGAGCCCGTGAAAGCACCACGTAAGTACATTGTTTTTCTAAATTCCATGATGTCTCACTGTCTATCTCCACTAATACAGATAAAGACAAATCATACGATGGTTAATGGTCATCGACTATGAACATCAAGATGTCATACAGTTTGGATAAGTCAATGCTTTGCCTACGACGAAATGACAGATGTTAAGATGTCTTCTTGCCTATATACCAGAACACAGTAGATAAATTTTGTGAAAGATGAGATGACTTTGAGACGAATTAAAATTATTTAGTTAAACAATCGTTATTTTACTCGACAAAAAACCTGAAACCTGGTTGATTTCTTTACCTGATGGGTACCACCATCTTGCTTGTTTCTCCCGTGAAACAGCTTTGCTGTGTTTCGGAGAGAAGGGCAAGACAGGCAGTGTAATTACTGGCACCGAGACTTAACATCTTATGTCTCAGGATAGGCAACACATAAATGAGTTGCCTGGGCTCGTTCCAGGTAAACTAATTTATGTTCATGGGCGACGTCGACCACTTACCAACAGGTGGCACGTCTGCCAGTTTGCCTATCTGACTAACATTAAAAAAGCGAACAGAGAAACTGATGTAGAATGTCAATTAAATAAACATCTAATTTATTAGATAACTGTTTTGTTTGATTTATTAGATCTGACGACTTCTGTGGCTCAGTGGTAAGCGCGTTGGCGCTCAAGTCGGAGGTTGCGGGTTCGAATCCCGCCAGGGAACAAAAATATTTTCTGTGTTCCTGGGTCATGGATGTGTATTAAATATGTGTATTATATAATAAAAATCTTAAATATATGTATAGTATAAAAGTATTAAATATATTTCTGTTGTCTGGTACCCGTAACACAAGTTCTTCGAGAACTTACCACAGGACCAGATTGACGTGGTGTGAAAGCGTCCATAGATATTATTATTATTATTCCAGCTTCTGATGAGGAGGAGGATATTCCATCCCGCTGTTACTTGAAGAGGCAAGCCCAGCTGATACTGGACACGAAATGCCGCAGAAAAGGGTTCCGAACACCATATCAAAGAAAATAGCGTGTGGATATGATTATGTAATAAATATGAATACTCTATTATACGTATAGTACAAAAACGATTGTAGTTTTATTTAAGAATATAATAATAATAATATCAACCCTTATATGTCCCACTGCTGAGCATGGGTCTCCTCCTCGAAATCAGGCGAGGAGGGTTTTAGGCCATAGTTCACCGATGCGCTGGTCCAATGCGGGTTGGTGAACTTAACACACCTTCAAAGACTTTTAATCTCATCGGGCATGCAGGGATGCAAGCGATGGTCTCATGTTCAGATGCACATAGACATTTAGAAAAATCCATTTCTAGGCATCACAGGTCAAGATCGAACCTGGATCTCTCGGCTCTCACTCAAGAGGCCGAGCCGATACCCACTAGGCCATCGTCGCTCACATAGTTTTATTTAAAACAAAAAAATTGAAGATTTATTTAATAAAAGTTTTCTAATGTTTTTGTGAGTGAATCCTCCTATCACGAGGAATTTTTAAAATTATAGTTGCCGTAAATTATCTAAAACGTCGCGAATATAAAAAAAAATCTTTCATCAAATTCAATCATTCATTATTAGAAAACCTGTTTTATATCAGTGTTTGCAAGATCTCAGTTGTCCGTTTATACATTAAAAAGTAAAAACTATAAAGCATACGATCTCTGTGGCTCAGTGGTAAGCGCGTTGGCGCTCAAGCCGGAGTTAGCGGGTTCGAATCCCTCCAGGGAACAAAAAAAAATCTGTGTTCCTAGGTCATGGATGTTTATTAAATATGTGTATTATATAATAAAAATCTTAGATATATGTATAGCATAAAATTATTAAATATATTTCCGTTGTCTGGTTCTTCGAGAACTTACCACGGGACCAGATTGACATGGTGTAAAAGCGTCCATAGATATTATTATTATTCAAACTTTTTCTAACCCATATGACACATTGTCACACACACATACAATCTGTTTACTAACTGTCACTTACATGTCATGCCGTTATTTTTGATATTTCTTTACCCGTTATATTTATAAATTTGGGAAATGTTCAGTCCCTACAAGAACTCGTACCTGCAGCTGGTGTGCACGGTGGACCCCAGGGTCATAAACAAGGCCGTCGACTTAGCGATGCGCAAGGAACATTTTGACCCTCACACAGGTGATGACTGTATACTGTGAGATGTCTATCCCAAGGAGAAACACAATCGGAAGGAATCTGGAAGGGAATCAACGACAAAACATAAGGAAGGCAATAGTGGAGGCCAAGACTTCATTCAGTCTTACGTTAGGTTAGGTTAGGTTACAAAGTCTTAAGAATCGGGTACTAGACCAGGCAACTCATTCACGGTTGCGTATTCTTACGTAAGATGGTTATCTCGGTGCCAGTAATTACAATGTCTGTGCTCTATGCCCCCTTTAACCTGTTGAGGGCCCTGGGCAGCAGGGCCCCGACGAAAACAACCATTTTAAGATCTGTGAGCCTGATTTTTGGACTAGAGAAGAATAAACCTTAGTAATAAGGGCAGTACTAGGTGTTCTAATCAGCAATCATTTTTGTAATATCACTCAATCATATTCTGATAGAAATAATTGTCCCCATGGATCGTGGGGCCCTGGGCACGTGCCCAGAGGGCTGTCTTTCTCTGAAACACAACAAAGCTGTTTCACGGGAGAAATAAGCAGGACAACGGAACCAAATTCAACACACTCATATATTCATAAAGGCGTTTACTATTTTGGCTTTGCATACCCTGGCAGAAGTCGAATAAATAAGCCCACGTGTAGTTTTAAGCGAACTAAATCCAATATTTTGCACATCGGTAGTATATTTGTTATTATAAGTTTGATGAACTTCTAAGAAATCTGACACAGGACACTACACTACATGATAACTCTAACATCTAGCATATTTAGATATCTACGCGTAGCCAAGAACTGTACCGAGATACCTCACAAGATGATTTTTTTTAGTTGGATACGCAATCTGGACCACCTTATACTGAGTGGCCAGCGTCGCCCGTGAATATAAACTTTACCTGGAACTGGTCCAGAAAACAATTTCTGTTTTAATTCGTTAAGACTTTGTGTCAGTAACAACACTGCCTTGAACACAGCAAAACTGTTTCCCAGAAGGAAATAGGCTGGATGGTGGCACCCATACATATGAGAAGCACGGCACATCCATCGGTAAAAAACATGATGGGTTTTCAAATCTTTTCACCAGAATCACCAGCGGCACAGAGGTTAGAGTCCATGCAGCCGTCTCTGTACGCGCCCCACGTGGATATCACCAGAGCCAGTCTGGGCTACGGCAGGGTCGGGCTCCGGCTTCTCAACAGGAATCTGCATTCGCCAGACCACCTCAAACAGTTGCAGGCTGTTCATTCGCTACTAGACCAGGTGAGTTCCTAAAAGTGTATTCTGGTAAAGTGATGTCTTTAACTTCACATACACCACATGGTAAATCCACAACTTTTGACTTGATTGGGTTAGAATTGATAGTCTTAAAATGTCCGATTTTAGGCAGTCAGAGATACTTAATAGGCAATGGGTATGAGCCTGTCGAAAAGCAACTAGCTTTTGTATAAATTTTCCACAAAATAGGTAAAAATATATTAAATTAAAATAATAAAATAGCATTTTTTACAATTTTTGTCTGTCTGATGTCTGTTTGTTCCGGCTAATCTCGGAAATTTTGACGGGACTTGCACTGATAGATAGATGATGTCTTAATTTTTAATATTTTATAGCCTATTTTTTCCCTTAAACGCCGGGAAATGCTCTGAGGCATCCCGCGGGAGAGTGGGTCTCCCCACGCGGGTATGTGGGACTCGCTGCGCCCGACAGCTGGTAAATGGACGCAGCTCTACCCACTAAAACCCGGCGAGTGCCACCAATGCCGCCTTTGCTGAGGTGCCCCGGATCTAGAAAACAAACAGGGCACCTCGACGGCTAGTCAGTCTCGCAAGGGACCGACGCCACCTCCACAGAGGGGTTGTCCCGCACCACAGAAAAACCCCTCCCAACGTCGGGACAGTACAATGGGGTGAGGTTCCCATCCTCACCCCCCGCCCCCTGCTCTTCCGTCCCCTCTTAATAAGAGGGGTACAAAGAGCCGCCTCGGCCCAATTAGCTTCGCCCAAGGTGCACCGCTCAACCTAGGTTACTGATCCCCACCGCCACGACAAGGCCTGAACCATGGTGGGGAATATTTTTATAGCCTAAGTTACTCCACTTAGGCTATAAAAATAATCATCATCAATCCGTATACGGCTGTAAATCTTTGTTGACGCGGGCGAAGCTGCGTGCAACAGCTAGTAACACAAATTTAATTCCGTCATGTTTTAAAGTTACATAGCGTAACAAAGAAAGCATACATATAGACATACCTACACTCCAGTCTCCAAACACCAAAACTCTGTTTTGGCTGTTGATAAAAAAAACAAGTTTATAATAACATCATCTAATTTATTTTCAGAAAAGTTTTTTAGCCCAATCGGGCTTGGATACAAAACTACCGCAACGAATCACTAATAGCATGGAAACAAATTAAAATAATTAAATAAAAATGGCCATCGTTCCTCAATATCGCTGTTTAAGCAACACCCAAATAACAATTATATAACATTTGTGAAATTAATAACCATTAAAATCGCAACGATTTCTCTAGGGAACTGATTATGCGAGGAAAGTGGCTTAAAATATAATTATGTCGTCAGAATAAAAAAAAATAATACACGGCCAAAATCATCGTGTGCATCTCGTGTTTTCTTTTTCTTTGCAATCGGGAAATGCTCTTATAGGCATCCCGCGGGAAAGGGGGGACTCCTCAGGCGGGTATGTGGGACGCCCGAAAGATGGTAAGGTAGACGAACCTCTCCCCACTAAAAGCTGGCGTGTGCCAACAATGCCGCCCTTGGCCTCAACAGATCCGGGGCACCTCAGCCCCGGATCTGTTGAACAACAGAGCACCTCCATAAGTCAGTTCAGAACCGGTATGCCTATATAAAAATATATAAAAATCTACCAAATTTTACTTCCAGGTCCAGATATCAGAAAATGCGATATTCTTAATCAATCTCCAAGTGGTTTATCGTCTGATAGATTTGATGCTGCACCAAGATCCTGTGATTCGGGAAAAAGTATGCTTTATACTGACACACCTGTCACAGTATTACCAGGGACGAAAGAAAATGATGTCCAGACCGAAGATTATAGAAATCCTCATGTGGTTGGCTATGAGAGAGAGAAAAGAGTTGCGGTACGCTGCAGCGACTACGATTAGAGCCCTAACAAAAGACAGATGCTGTGTAGAAGAGATTTTAAGGTGCAAGGACATTGTGGAAAACTTGTTGAAAATGGTGAAATACGAACATACTAGCATTGTCTATATACATCTTAAAACTCTGGAAAGTTTAATCGAATGGGACCAGATTTGTCCCCTGAAAGCGAATGCCTTTCAAATCATGTTGGCGCTAATCAAAGTTGGTGATCGGAAGATTGTCGAAGGAGCCCTAGATTGCATGACGCAGCTGTGCAAGCATAGCGTTGGGAGACAATTGGCGGATTCCTACGATTTAACGTTTTTCCTTCTACCCTACGTTGCAAGTAAAAACATAGACGTAACAATAAGCGCGTTGGGTCTCATGGCGTATACCACGCAGACTGTTCGATCCAAATGGCGAGCAAAAGAATACTGCGTGAAATTAACCGAGCTTCTCACAAATTTATGCCTCACCACGAATCCATTGCTACAATTGAGATCAATGCAAGTTCTAATCAACCTCTGCGATAGTCCAGACATAAGGAAACATGATTTACACTTTCGTTTCCTGGAGCTCGATATTTATCTAACAATGTCTTATTCACGAGACATTAGAGACGTTTTCGGTATTCAGTTTTAAAATTTAAAAAAATGCTCATTTGAAATCCCATATATTGGATGAATAGTCGACAAAGATTTGCTGGTGTATAGTAAGGTGTATAGTAATGACCTATGTATATTATTACAATTAAGATGTGTCCACACAGAGAGCGGTGACCCGTTTAAGCTTGCCTCATTTGCCTGTTCTTCTGTCATTTGTCGTCAATCAAATAGAATCAATTTTTTGACGTGACAACGTCTTATAATTGGAAACCATACAAAAATTGAAACATTTTGCTATGTAATGTACTGCACATTTTCTAGATTATTTTGTATTTTATTTGTAAACTTTTAAATGAAAACTATTAAAAACGGGATATTTTTGAACGTCAATTGAATCTACCACCGGTTCCAAGGCGAGCCCACTGAGAAGAACCGGCGAAACTGTAATAATAGGATGCGTGCGAGAGGCTCGGGTGCCGAGATGATTCTCTTTATTAATATAAACATTATCTTATATACTATTAGGGCACTACATTTCATTAGATTTACATCCGTATTAGGACTGATGATAGTATAGCCACCACACTATATAATAGGATGCGTGTGAGAGGCTCGGGTGCCGAGATGATTCTCTTTATTAATATAAACATTATCTTATATACTATTAGGGCACTACATTTCATTAGATTTACATCCGTATTAGGACTGATGATAGTATAGCCACCACACTATATAATAGGATGCGTGTGAGAGGCTCGGGTGCCGAGATGATTCTCTTTATTAATATAAACATTATCTTATATACTATTAGGGCACTACATTTCATTAGATTTACATCCGTATTAGGACTGATGATAGTATAGCCACCACACTATATAATAGGATGCGTGTGAGAGGCTCGGGTGCCGAGATGATTCTCTTTATTAATATAAACATTATCTTATATACTATTAGGGCACTACATTTCATTAGATTTACATCCGTATTAGGACTGATGATAGTATAGCCACCACACTATATAATAGGATGCGTGTGAGAGGCTCGGGTGCCGAGATGATTCTCTTTATTAATATAAACATTAACTTATATACTATTAGGGCACTACATTTCATTAGATTTACATCCGTATTAGGACTGATGATAGTATAGCCACCACACTATATAATAGGATGCGTGTGAGAGGCTCGGGTGCCGAGATGATTCTCTTTATTAATTATAATTATTATCTTATATACTATTAGGGCACTACATTTCATTAGATTTACATCCGTATTAGGACTGATGATAGTATAGCCACCACACTATATAATAGGATGCGTGTGAGAGGCTCGGGTGCCGAGATGATTCTCTTTATTAATTATAATTATTATCTTATATACTATTAGGGCACTACATTTCATTAGATTTACATCCGTATTAGGACTGATGATAGTATAGCCACCACACTATATAATAGGATGCGTGTGAGAGGCTCGGGTGCCGAGATGATTCTCTTTATTAATTATAATTATTATCTTATATACTATTAGGGCACTACATTTCATTAGATTTACATCCGTATTAGGACTGATGATAGTATAGCCACCACACTATATAATAGGATGCGTGTGAGAGGCTCGGGTGCCGAGATGATTCTCTTTATTAATTATAATTATTATCTTATATACTATTAGGGCACTACATTTCATTAGATTTACATCCGTATTAGGACTGATGATAGTATAGCCACCACACTATATAATAGGATGCGTGTGAGAGGCTCGGGTGCCGAGATGATTCTCTTTATTAATTATAATTATTATCTTATATACTATTAGGGAACTACATTTCATTAGATTTACATCCGTATTAGGACTGATGATAGTATAGCCACCACACTATATAATAGGATGCGTGTGAGAGGCTCGGGTGCCGAGATGATTCTCTTTATTAATATAAACATTATCTTATATACTATTAGGGCACTACATTTCATTAGATTTACATCCGTATTAGGACTGATGATAGTATAGCCACCACACTATATAATAGGATGCGTGTGAGAGGCTCGGGTGCCGAGATGATTCTCTTTATTAATATAAACATTATCTTATATACTATTAGGGCACTACATTTCATTAGATTTACATCCGTATTAGGACTGATGATAGTATAGCCACCACACTATATAATAGGATGCGTGTGAGAGGCTCGGGTGCCGAGATGATTCTCTTTATTAATATAAACATTATCTTATATACTATTAGGGCACTACATTTCATTAGATTTACATCCGTATTAGGACTGATGATAGTATAGCCACCACACTATATAATAGGATGCGTGTGAGAGGCTCGGGTGCCGAGATGATTCTCTTTATTAATATAAACATTATCTTATATACTATTAGGGCACTACATTTCATTAGATTTACATCCGTATTAGGACTGATGATAGTATAGCCACCACACTATATAATAGGATGCGTGTGAGAGGCTCGGGTGCCGAGATGATTCTCTTTATTAATTATAATTATTATCTTATATACTATTAGGGCACTACATTTCATTAGATTTACATCCGTATTAGGACTGATGATAGTATAGCCACCACACTATATAATAGGATGCGTGTGAGAGGCTCGGGTGCCGAGATGATTCTCTTTATTAATATAAACATTATCTTATATACTATTAGGGCACTACATTTCATTAGATTTACATCCGTATTAGGACTGATGATAGTATAGCCACCACACTATATAATAGGATGCGTGTGAGAGGCTCGGGTGCCGAGATGATTCTCTTTATTAATTATAATTATTATCTTATATACTATTAGGGCACTACATTTCATTAGATTTACATCCATATTAGGACTGATGATAGTATAGCCACCACACTATATAATAGGATGCGTGTGAGAGGCTCGGGTGCCGAGATGATTCTCTTTATTAATTATAATTATTATCTTATATACTATTAGGGCACTACATTTCATTAGATTTACATCCGTATTAGGACTGATGATAGTATAGCCACCACACTATATAATAGGATGCGTGTGAGAGGCTCGGGTGCCGAGATGATTCTCTTTATTAATATAAACATTATCTTATATACTATTAGGGCACTACATTTCATTAGATTTACATCCGTATTAGGACTGATGATAGTATAGCCACCACACTATATAATAGGATGCGTGTGAGAGGCTCGGGTGCCGAGATGATTCTCTTTATTAATATAAACATTATCTTATATACTATTAGGGCACTACATTTCATTAGATTTACATCCGTATTAGGACTGATGATAGTATAGCCACCACACTATATAATAGGATGCGTGTGAGAGGCTCGGGTGCCGAGATGATTCTCTTTATTAATATAAACATTATCTTATATACTATTAGGGCACTACATTTCATTAGATTTACATCCGTATTAGGACTGATGATAGTATAGCCACCACACTATATAATAGGATGCGTGTGAGAGGCTCGGGTGCCGAGATGATTCTCTTTATTAATATAAACATTATCTTATATACTATTAGGGCACTACATTTCATTAGATTTACATCCGTATTAGGACTGATGATAGTATAGCCACCACACTATATAATAGGATGCGTGTGAGAGGCTCGGGTGCCGAGATGATTCTCTTTATTAATATAAACATTATCTTATATACTATTAGGGCACTACATTTCATTAGATTTACATCCGTATTAGGACTGATGATAGTATAGCCACCACACTATATAATAGGATGCGTGTGAGAGGCTCGGGTGCCGAGATGATTCTCTTTATTAATTATAATTATTATCTTATATACTATTAGGGCACTACATTTCATTAGATTTACATCCGTATTAGGACTGATGATAGTATAGCCACCACACTATATAATAGGATGCGTGTGAGAGGCTCGGGTGCCGAGATGATTCTCTTTATTAATATAAACATTATCTTATATACTATTAGGGCACTACATTTCATTAGATTTACATCCGTATTAGGACTGATGATAGTATAGCCACCACACTATATAATAGGATGCGTGTGAGAGGCTCGGGTGCCGAGATGATTCTCTTTATTAATATAAACATTATCTTATATACTATTAGGGCACTACATTTCATTAGATTTACATCCGTATTAGGACTGATGATAGTATAGCCACCACACTATATAATAGGATGCGTGTGAGAGGCTCGGGTGCCGAGATGATTCTCTTTATTAATATAAACATTATCTTATATACTATTAGGGCACTACATTTCATTAGATTTACATCCGTATTAGGACTGATGATAGTATAGCCACCACACTATATAATAGGATGCGTGTGAGAGGCTCGGGTGCCGAGATGATTCTCTTTATTAATATAAACATTATCTTATATACTATTAGGGCACTACATTTCATTAGATTTACATCCGTATTAGGACTGATGATAGTATAGCCACCACACTATATAATAGGATGCGTGTGAGAGGCTCGGGTGCCGAGATGATTCTCTTTATTAATTATAATTATTATCTTATATACTATTAGGGCACTACATTTCATTAGATTTACATCCGTATTAGGACTGATGATAGTATAGCCACCACACTATATAATAGGATGCGTGTGAGAGGCTCGGGTGCCGAGATGATTCTCTTTATTAATATAAACATTATCTTATATACTATTAGGGCACTACATTTCATTAGATTTACATCCGTATTAGGACTGATGATAGTATAGCCACCACACTATATAATAGGATGCGTGTGAGAGGCTCGGGTGCCGAGATGATTCTCTTTATTAATATAAACATTATCTTATATACTATTAGGGCACTACATTTCATTAGATTTACATCCGTATTAGGACTGATGATAGTATAGCCACCACACTATATAATAGGATGCGTGTGAGAGGCTCGGGTGCCGAGATGATTCTCTTTATTAATATAAACATTATCTTATATACTATTAGGGCACTACATTTCATTAGATTTACATCCGTATTAGGACTGATGATAGTATAGCCACCACACTATATAATAGGATGCGTGTGAGAGGCTCGGGTGCCGAGATGATTCTCTTTATTAATATAAACATTATCTTATATACTATTAGGGCACTACATTTCATTAGATTTACATCCGTATTAGGACTGATGATAGTATAGCCACCACACTATATAATAGGATGCGTGTGAGAGGCTCGGGTGCCGAGATGATTCTCTTTATTAATATAAACATTATCTTATATACTATTAGGGCACTACATTTCATTAGATTTACATCCGTATTAGGACTGATGATAGTATAGCCACCACACTATATAATAGGATGCGTGTGAGAGGCTCGGGTGCCGAGATGATTCTCTTTATTAATATAAACATTATCTTATATACTATTAGGGCACTACATTTCATTAGATTTACATCCGTATTAGGACTGATGATAGTATAGCCACCACACTATATAATAGGATGCGTGTGAGAGGCTCGGGTGCCGAGATGATTCTCTTTATTAATATAAACATTATCTTATATACTATTAGGGCACTACATTTCATTAGATTTACATCCGTATTAGGACTGATGATAGTATAGCCACCACACTATATAATAGGATGCGTGTGAGAGGCTCGGGTGCCGAGATGATTCTCTTTATTAATATAAACATTATCTTATATACTATTAGGGCACTACATTTCATTAGATTTACATCCGTATTAGGACTGATGATAGTATAGCCACCACACTATATAATAGGATGCGTGTGAGAGGCTCGGGTGCCGAGATGATTCTCTTTATTAATATAAACATTATCTTATATACTATTAGGGCACTACATTTCATTAGATTTACATCCGTATTAGGACTGATGATAGTATAGCCACCACACTATATAATAGGATGCGTGTGAGAGGCTCGGGTGCCGAGATGATTCTCTTTATTAATATAAACATTATCTTATATACTATTAGGGCACTACATTTCATTAGATTTACATCCGTATTAGGACTGATGATAGTATAGCCACCACACTATATAATAGGATGCGTGTGAGAGGCTCGGGTGCCGAGATGATTCTCTTTATTAATATAAACATTATCTTATATACTATTAGGGCACTACATTTCATTAGATTTACATCCGTATTAGGACTGATGATAGTATAGCCACCACACTATATAATAGGATGCGTGTGAGAGGCTCGGGTGCCGAGATGATTCTCTTTATTAATTATAATTATTATCTTATATACTATTAGGGCACTACATTTCATTAGATTTACATCCGTATTAGGACTGATGATAGTATAGCCACCACACTATATAATAGGATGCGTGTGAGAGGCTCGGGTGCCGAGATGATTCTCTTTATTAATATAAACATTATCTTATATACTATTAGGGCACTACATTTCATTAGATTTACATCCGTATTAGGACTGATGATAGTATAGCCACCACACTATATAATAGGATGCGTGTGAGAGGCTCGGGTGCCGAGATGATTCTCTTTATTAATATAAACATTATCTTATATACTATTAGGGCACTACATTTCATTAGATTTACATCCGTATTAGGACTGATGATAGTATAGCCACCACACTATATAATAGGATGCGTGTGAGAGGCTCGGGTGCCGAGATGATTCTCTTTATTAATATAAACATTATCTTATATACTATTAGGGCACTACATTTCATTAGATTTACATCCGTATTAGGACTGATGATAGTATAGCCACCACACTATATAATAGGATGCGTGTGAGAGGCTCGGGTGCCGAGATGATTCTCTTTATTAATATAAACATTATCTTATATACTATTAGGGCACTACATTTCATTAGATTTACATCCGTATTAGGACTGATGATAGTATAGCCACCACACTATATAATAGGATGCGTGTGAGAGGCTCGGGTGCCGAGATGATTCTCTTTATTAATATAAACATTATCTTATATACTATTAGGGCACTACATTTCATTAGATTTACATCCGTATTAGGACTGATGATAGTATAGCCACCACACTATATAATAGGATGCGTGTGAGAGGCTCGGGTGCCGAGATGATTCTCTTTATTAATATAAACATTATCTTATATACTATTAGGGCACTACATTTCATTAGATTTACATCCGTATTAGGACTGATGATAGTATAGCCACCACACTATATAATAGGATGCGTGTGAGAGGCTCGGGTGCCGAGATGATTCTCTTTATTAATATAAACATTATCTTATATACTATTAGGGCACTACATTTCATTAGATTTACATCCGTATTAGGACTGATGATAGTATAGCCACCACACTATATAATAGGATGCGTGTGAGAGGCTCGGGTGCCGAGATGATTCTCTTTATTAATATAAACATTATCTTATATACTATTAGGGCACTACATTTCATTAGATTTACATCCGTATTAGGACTGATGATAGTATAGCCACCACACTATATAATAGGATGCGTGTGAGAGGCTCGGGTGCCGAGATGATTCTCTTTATTAATATAAACATTATCTTATATACTATTAGGGCACTACATTTCATTAGATTTACATCCGTATTAGGACTGATGATAGTATAGCCACCACACTATATAATAGGATGCGTGTGAGAGGCTCGGGTGCCGAGATGATTCTCTTTATTAATATAAATTATCTATATACTATTAGGGCACTACATTTCATTAGATTTACATCCGTATTAGGACTGATGATAGTATAGCCACCACACTATATAATAGGATGCGTGTGAGAGGCTCGGGTGCCGAGATGATTCTCTTTATTAATATAAATTATCTATCATTAGGGCACTACATTTCATTAGATTTACATCCGTATTAGGACTGATGATAGTATAGCCACCACACTATATAATAGGATGCGTGTGAGAGGCTCGGGTGCCGAGATGATTCTCTTTATTAATATAAACATTATCTTATATACTATTAGGGCACTACATTTCATTAGATTTACATCCGTATTAGGACTGATGATAGTATAGCCACCACACTATATAATAGGATGCGTGTGAGAGGCTCGGGTGCCGAGATGATTCTCTTTATTAATATAATTATTATCTTATATACTATTAGGGCACTACATTTCATTAGATTTACATCCGTATTAGGACTGATGATAGTATAGCCACCACACTATATAATAGGATGCGTGTGAGAGGCTCGGGTGCCGAGATGATTCTCTTTATTAATATAAATTATTATCTTATATACTATTAGGGCACTACATTTCATTAGATTTACATCCGTATTAGGACTGATGATAGTATAGCCACCACACTATATAATAGGATGCGTGTGAGAGGCTCGGGTGCCGAGATGATTCTCTTTATTAATTATAATTATTATCTTATATACTATTAGGGCACTACATTTCATTAGATTTACATCCGTATTAGGACTGATGATAGTATAGCCACCACACTATATAATAGGATGCGTGTGAGAGGCTCGGGTGCCGAGATGATTCTCTTTATTAATATAATTATTATCTAATATACTATTAGGGCACTACATTTCATTAGATTTACATCCGTATTAGGACTGATGATAGTATAGCCACCACACTATATAATAGGATGCGTGTGAGAGGCTCGGGTGCCGAGATGATTCTCTTTATTAATTATAATTATTATCTTATATACTATTAGGGCACTACATTTCATTAGATTTACATCCGTATTAGGACTGATGATAGTATAGCCACCACACTATATAATAGGATGCGTGTGAGAGGCTCGGGTGCCGAGATGATTCTCTTTATTAATTATAATTATTATCTTATATACTATTAGGGCACTACATTTCATTAGATTTACATCCGTATTAGGACTGATGATAGTATAGCCACCACACTATATAATAGGATGCGTGTGAGAGGCTCGGGTGCCGAGATGATTCTCTTTATTAATTATAATTATTATCTTATATACTATTAGGGCACTACATTTCATTAGATTTACATCCGTATTAGGACTGATGATAGTATAGCCACCACACTATATAATAGGATGCGTGTGAGAGGCTCGGGTGCCGAGATGATTCTCTTTATTAATTATAATTATTATCTTATATACTATTAGGGCACTACATTTCATTAGATTTACATCCGTATTAGGACTGATGATAGTATAGCCACCACACTATATAATAGGATGCGTGTGAGAGGCTCGGGTGCCGAGATGATTCTCTTTATTAATTATAATTATTATCTTATATACTATTAGGGCACTACATTTCATTAGATTTACATCCGTATTAGGACTGATGATAGTATAGCCACCACACTATATAATAGGATGCGTGTGAGAGGCTCGGGTGCCGAGATGATTCTCTTTATTAATATAAACATTATCTTATATACTATTAGGGCACTACATTTCATTAGATTTACATCCGTATTAGGACTGATGATAGTATAGCCACCACACTATATAATAGGATGCGTGTGAGAGGCTCGGGTGCCGAGATGATTCTCTTTATTAATATAAACATTATCTTATATACTATTAGGGCACTACATTTCATTAGATTTACATCCGTATTAGGACTGATGATAGTATAGCCACCACACTATATAATAGGATGCGTGTGAGAGGCTCGGGTGCCGAGATGATTCTCTTTATTAATATAAACATTATCTTATATACTATTAGGGCACTACATTTCATTAGATTTACATCCGTATTAGGACTGATGATAGTATAGCCACCACACTATATAATAGGATGCGTGTGAGAGGCTCGGGTGCCGAGATGATTCTCTTTATTAATTATAATTATTATCTTATATACTATTAGGGCACTACATTTCATTAGATTTACATCCGTATTAGGACTGATGATAGTATAGCCACCACACTATATAATAGGATGCGTGTGAGAGGCTCGGGTGCCGAGATGATTCTCTTTATTAATATAAACATTAACTTATATACTATTAGGGCACTACATTTCATTAGATTTACATCCGTATTAGGACTGATGATAGTATAGCCACCACACTATATAATAGGATGCGTGTGAGAGGCTCGGGTGCCGAGATGATTCTCTTTATTAATTATAATTATTATCTTATATACTATTAGGGCACTACAAAACAAACTCAGTAGTAGTATGTAGAATCATTCTTTCAATACCTACGCGGTTGGTCGGAACGCTTTATGTATAAATGTGTAGGTATGTAACAAACAAAATACAAGAAACGCAGAATGCTTCATCGCAAGACTGCGTTGTCTGCGCGGTCCCTAAAACGGTTTTATTGCAATAGACATTATGATCTATCTATCAGATGTAAAAAGAAACGTTGAAACAATTCATTTTGACTGATCCAAAATGAGCCGTATATTAGATTGTTCCACATAGCCTTAGGTAGCCAAAATCTTTTCAAACGCAGCTATTGAGCCAAACTCCGAAGTCAATTTTAAATAATATGAGGGTAGTTTGAAATAAAACAATAATAGACATGCTTGGATTTTTTTTAATGTTTTTTTTTTTGGATTTTACATTATACAAGTATTTGGTACATTAAACTATTTGGTGCCGTCTCGGCAAGCTCCCATTATATATCAGTCATATAATTTACATCTCACTGTTACAAATATTTTTATACCATACATATGATTCAGTTAATGAGATAGCAATCCTCGAGGACTAAAATGTGACAAGGATAAAAAAATTGAAGTCATCAATATAGCCTTTAAATTTTAAATTTACCCACCCGTTATATCTATGGTATAAAAACTATTGACTTATAATATTAGAACTTACAAATATTGATTTGAATTCAATATCTCAATTAGCATCATAGTTTTAATTATCTACATGTTTAATTCAATCTATACAAGAACCTACAACTAATATTTACAAATCGCCTATATTTTTCCGATATACAGGAAGATAATCAGAATTGAAGTTATCGTAGTCGTGTATAGAAAAGATGGTGTTATCGAAGAAAGTGTTATTTTTTTGTATACTTTTCTTTCTTTCCGTATAAACGGTATGTTATGTTAAAATATTAGTTATACGCGATTATCGCGAAAAAGGCAATACCTACACGATATAACTACTGCTTTATTTTAATGAAGAACGTCAGTTAAGTACGACCAATTAGATATTGATTTCCAGTGTTGCCACTGACAAAAGTTTCATTAATGACCATAAAAAATATTATTATATTATAACCATAAATTTACAATATTGTAAGTATTGCTGGTCTAAAAAAATATTAGAGAAACAACTGTTTCTGTACAACGTATTTAATATTAGCATCAAACACTATTTTTCCATATTTAGTAGTTTTTAATATCTATAGAAACTTATTTCAATAGGAATTCCGCATAGTGTTAAAATAGAATTTACTGAACATAATGATGAAGTAGGTGGCAACAATGTAATATGTAACATGTTGATAAAAGTTATATCAACATAAAACTAAAATTATAATATAAGTACAAGTTAGGAACAAAGTTTAACTTAGTAATATTACGGATCAAGTTTGTTCGCTTCAAAGGAGTTCAACAATTCGAAAGACTTTTGTAATTTTGTATTATAGTTAGCAAGTTAGCTAAAGTTAGCTGTGAATAGGAATATTTATCATATAATATAATCTATATGCCGAAATGGCTTGTCCGGTGAAAAGAGACTCATTATCCGCTGCTATTTTTTTTAATATCTAAAGCACACAGGCATCATTCATTCACCACAAGCACAAATGTCCAAACATCATCACACGCACATGCAATCTTATCCTAGCAGAAGACATCGCTTTGAGCCGTCTTATTTTACATCACAGTAAATAACTTTGGAATATCACTTTACAATACTTTAAGCTGAAGTTGGCTCAGTTTCAATTTTTAATAAATCTTAACATATTCTTATAATAGATAACAATTAGCCTAAAGCAAGCATATTAGGGCATAATCTGGATATTCAAAAGGCATATAATGTCTACCCTGTATTTACTTGGGGAAATATATTAGTGTGCGTACTTGCTTGGCACTAGAAAAGTCCTTGCTAAAGCTTCCCCTTTAAAATCCCTAGCGATAATGTAGGATATTATTATATGGGTACATTTACACATCCCCATATTGAATCTAATTAAAAAATTTATTTCACGGAGCTTGATATTTCGACATTGTCTACAAATGGCTAATTGTCAATGACAAATTTTCGAGCTCCAAGAAATAGAAATTAAGAACATGGTAATTTACTATTGAAATAACTTAATAATAAAATCTTTTTTTCTTTGTTTCACTTTTCCACTTTTATTTGATATACTTTACAAATTATTCAAGAACCATCAGTACATTCAATCAGTTATAAAATAACTTAATTTAAAACGTTACACATGTACAAGCATTCACATTTTGAGCAATTCCAAATTCTTAGACTAGATTTTTTTGGTTATACCTATCCATTATACATGTAGCAATAATTTTGAACTAATGACCTAGATTTTTTAAAATAATTACTAACTAAATATGCTATTATTGATCCAATTTGACAATAGGAGTAAACCTAAAACTATGATATTTTCTCAAATCGGACAACTTGTCAAGCGAAAGCACAAATTAATATCTGTTTTACATACCACTCTTAATAAAACTACTTTTAATTATTTACTCGTGGAACTATTAAGTAATACAATAATATCGATAGTACACATATTTATGATGAAGCGTATTACAGTGTTTGTACCAGCTGCATTTTTGGAGTTTACTCCTTAAGAAACGATTTGAGTTATACGGCCCGGTACGGAAATTATATGAGGAGTAAAATCAAGTGTAACACAAAAGTTGAGGCGTTACGTAGAAAGAGACAAACGTATAAATCTGTATGATTGAACGTGTAAAACGCCGCCAACGCCATCTAATACGATATTACAGCACTAAAAGTCAATCACACGACCATTATATATGCAATATTATAAGATATTTAAACAATTTTAGCTAATGATGAAAAAAATATGGGAATAATACTTTATTCCGTTGCAATGATTTGCAAGACAAATAAGTATCCCTATAGCTAAAATTGACGTGACGTTATTATGTAGGATTTTAAATAAAACAATGTGTAGGTACATACTAATTATTATTTTATTTTTTCGTCTATTATTAAAATATTGACTAGGTAAATTTTTACTGTATCACTATCACTGTGTCTTTTCTGCGTCCACTTAATATATTATTTATATCTTTGCACCACTAATGTATGTGAAAAAATTACTAACCAAATTGCATATGAAATCACAATTTTGATTTTTATGTAATTGGCATTGTATTAATTTCCGTATAGAAAACTGTCTTCATGTAATTTCTTACGTTATCATAGTCACAACTCACAATGGTTTTTTTAAAACATGAGTGGATAAGAAAATAAAACAACTAGAGCACATTCAAGATTGAATAATTAAAAACACAAACTAGGGAATACTACGTATTACGTAATAACAAAAATGAATTCAAAATTGAGAAATGTAGCACAGACTAAAAAAAGTCATTACGTTCCAATATTCGCGGCGATTTTAAAATTATCTTAAATTTCAGCCCAGAAAAGTATAGTAATTTTAATATATATTTATTCTTTTCAAATATTCTTTTTCATATTTTCAAAATCATATTTATAATTTGCAATTTATTTCTAACAATAATACAATAAATTGAAACTCTTCAATGTGATAATTAACCAATCAGAAACTTAAAAATATTAATGTTGCCTCCCTAAATATATTATTTGGTGTGACCATTGAACACTTGGTTCAAGTTTAATTGTACAAACTTGTCAAGTAAAGAATTTAATTTCGATTAAGTATTAAATAGGTACCTATAATTGTTAAAAAATAAATCACGTATATTTTATATAATATCAATAACTAGTCTTCAACATAAAACATGTAAAAATTTCATAGACATAAAAAAATCCAAAATAGCGCCATCTAACGCAAACGCAAACTTTCCAATCTCATACAAAAAACCAAATGTACTAAGTGAAATGCCCCTGATCCTCCCTGATCCTATACTCGGGGCCTCCTCTTTGTTATTATTATTATTATATTGTAACATACTTTATGTAATACGCTTTATTGAAGTAATATAAATAATCCGAATAATTACTGATATATGTTTGTTTCTCTTATCATTTTAGCAGATGCGTTCATTTACCCTTTTTTTCTACTCCATATATAATTATCGTTCGTAAGGAGTAAACTCCAATCGTGCGTCGGAGCTGACACACACACACTTTTTTACAGTATATGTATAGTTACAGTAATTTTCGCGAGTTTAAATACTTAAATATATCAGTATATTACCTGTACTGAGACGTCAGAGTCTCTGTGCCAGTAATTACACTGCCTGTCTTACCCTTCTCTATAAAACACAGCAGAACTGTTTCACGGGAGAAACTAACAAGATGGTGGTATCCCTATCGGTCTAGTGAGCCACATATTATCCTCGTGGTAGGTTAGAAATGATAGACAAATAGTCTGTATTTATCAAGTCATTTACTTGTACTAGGTGATACACACGCTGTCCATGTTAAGTAATTTTACTAAATCATTCAGAGCGACCGTTCGGTTGCTACTGGTGTAATTATATGCTCTTTATAATGAAACAACTTTTACAAAAACCATAGTCACGTGAGGACCATGGTTGCTGTAAAGTATCCGAAACGTCGGGTATGTAAAAATCTTAATAAACCGCGATAAAATCCGTAAAAAATGTTTCATTATAATGAGTGAAATTCGCGTAAACATGAGTTAACTAAATACACTCCTTGATAAATTTACTAAGTCATTCTGAGTGACTGTTCTGTTGCTACTGCGTACTCGTATGTACTGAGTGACGTCACACCGCCGCGTCCGCCTCTTGCACGTACCGGTAGAGGGCCTTGCAGAGGTCGAGCGCGCGCGGGTCTCACCTGGCGGGGGGCGGGCGTTTGTGCAGCGGGTCGTACACCTCCGCCTCAGAGTCCAGCTCGTCCTCCGAGAGAGAGAGGGAGCCGCCCACGCGCCGCATGCGTAGCCCCTCCTACAAAACAATGGTAGAGTCTGACTGGGTCGGGTCAGGTATTACGATAGGATAGGTTTGGCAATAATCTATTAGCATCCTCTATATTCCAATAGATACATTATCCTAGGATATAGAGTATTCCAATAGATTATCCTCAAACCTAACCTCATGGGTTTGAGTACTACATTCAGTAGAATACTAACCGATCTCGCATGCCTCTTACAGGAGTGAGTAAAAAGCGATAGTCGCCACATAATAGACAACATTACTATATTTCTATAATATATTATTTTAATATGAAACACGTTTTGGCATTCATTAAGTATTGGAAACGTTGCGATACTTCAAAGTTTAAACATTCTACAGATGAATAGACGCCGGCTAATAATGTTAGACAAAATATAAAATGCTATAAACAGTTCTAATATTAAAACTGTTTCAAACGGGATATTCACTATTTTCTCTTTTATTTCACACGGCTAGACATTTCGCGAGTGAACAATCGGACAAGGCATTCGTAGATGCAGAAATATCGAGTTTCGCGACATAACAGTGAAAAACATAGTAAATATCCCGTTTAAATAGTTTTAACAGCCAAATAACCATGTTACTTTAAAATTTTAATTAGTAGATATAAAGATGCTCATTGGAGATGCGTAGCGGAGAAAGAAACAGACAAACAAACGCCCCAAGTGAGTGTTTAACGAGTAAGCGATATAGACATGAAAAATTAATAAAGCCATCGTAAACTATCGTCATTCGATAATTATTCATTGAAATTTATAACAAGAAACTATCAAATACATTTTATCAAGAGGCATCCTTTTCTTTCGCATTTTTGCAATACAAAAAAATAAACGTTTCGAGAATGCAAATTAACATTTTCAAAACTAAAATATTTACGGTTTTATTCATTTAAATTTCAATCTTATTTCAATCGAATAGGAATACTTTTTTATATATAATATAATAAGTATTGTATAAAACTCATGTTTAAACTAGGCTTAATATAGTTCGCCACCATGGTTCAGGCCTTGACGTGGCGGTGGGGCTCAGTAGCCTAGGGTAAGCCTTGGGCGAAGCTAATTGAGCCGAGGGGGCTCTTTGTACTCCTCTTATAAGAAGAGGGGACAAAAGAGCAAGTGGCAAAGGGGTAAGGATGGGAACCTCACCCCATTGTACTGTCCCAACGTTGGGAGGGGTTGTTCTGTGGTGCGGGACGACTCCTCTGTGGAGGTGGCGTCGGTCCCTTGCGGGACTGACTAGCCGTCGAGGTGCCCTGTCAGCTTAACAGATCCGGGGCACCTCCCCAAGGCGGCACTGGTGGAACTCGCCGGGTTTTAGTGGGTAGAGCTGCGTCCATTTACCATCTTTCGGGCGCAGCGAGTCCCACATACCCACCTGGGGAGACCCACTCCCCAGGCGGGATGCCTTAGAGCATTTCCCGGCGTAAAAGAAAAAAAAAGGCTTAATATAGTTGGAATAAACAAAAAAGCATATGTTCGCGTTTCTTAAAAACAAATGACGATAGTTTACACAGTCCAAAACTAATCTACAATATTGGAACTCATTTAGGAAAGAAAACCCAAATATCAGACGGCACAAGCTAAAAAATAACTTTGCCCACAAGTAAAAAGCTGAATCCCTCTGCCATCCCAGTGCTATAAAAAAAGTAACCAAATCTAGTGCGACTAGCGAGTGATGGTGTTGCGGTGTCAATATCTGCGCACCAGTTCCGTGTCGCTGATCCACGCCGCCCCCTCCTCTATACTGGAGGACATCTGGTGCAAAATACCATCATACACTTAAGTACGTAAGCAAGTCCCTTAGCTATAAAAATAGGTCCCTTCGATATAATGGGTCTTTTATAATATATAAGAATAGGTAACTTAGTTATGAGAATAGGCCACTTAGTTATTAGAATAGGGCGTTAGATATAAGAATAGGGACCTTAGATATAAGAATAAGACCTTAGATACAAGAATAGTGATATAAGAATAGGGACCCTACATATAAGAATAGGGACCATAATCAGATATAAGAAAAAGTATCTTAGATTTAAAAACACGGGACCTGTTCTATTGTATAAGAATAGGTGTTTCCTAGAATATAAAAATATAATTATTTATAAAACTCATTTGTCAGTTTGTAACAATTTATTTCATCGTCACCTCCAAATACTGCTGTCATAAAATTCTATCACCTATCTTATTCAAAATATATCTTCAATTCGCCTAGCCTGGCACAAAATTTGCTTGTATATGTACTTTTAGACCATGCTTCCAACTAGCACCCAACTGAATACAAATTTTAGTATATGCTGATCACTGACCTCAAGAATCCCCGCGCTGGGCTCGGAGGCGTACCCTTCGAAGTGGCGCTGGTCTTCCTCGTAGTCGGAGGAGGACGAGGAGTCGTTGTCTTCATCCCGGGCGGTGCGCACGGAGCACACCATCTGCGCCAGGTCCGTGAACGTGTAGCTGGAACGGAACACTACTATGTAGCCCACTAGAAGTTGGATAGGATCCGCTGACCCCTTACACTAGTGAGGACAATTGTCACGAAATAACAATGTGCTTTTACGATGAACGTAACGCAACGTTAACTTATTGAAGGGATACATATGAGAAATATAAAGCGTAAGTACGACATTGCCTTAGGACAATGTACTCACTCAGGCTCATGATCATCACCTTTATAAACCCCTATATGTTATTTTTTTATTAGTTTTATAGCATAGGAGGGCAAACGAGCAGTACAAGCCTTTTGGAGACTGTGAACGTCCATACACATCCGCCGAACCAGAGGTTACGCAGATGCGCTGCCCTCCTTTTCCAAATCCCCCCGACACTGGAAATTCACAAACCGCACGAAACGTGACAGCAAAGCAATCACTTCACGCCGGTGTTATGTGAGCCAGAGGTACCACCCCGGTCGTGCCGGTCCAATTGGGCTGCAAAGCAGCATGACACTACCTCTTACATAATCAGTAAAATCAAATATCTAATAAAATATGAGATAACAATGCAATGCAATTATTGTTTAATTAGTAGATGTAATAATAGATTATATATATATATATATATATATATATTAAATGTTTATGTCAGTTTTTATTATTGACGTGACAACGTCTTATAATTCGATTGAGCCGGCTGCACGAACGAAAAAACCGACTTTACAGACAACGGTTTTTTTTATTTAACTTATTAACCGCTCAATCGTAAAGAATACAGCTGAGTCTGACAGAGTTACCTAACTGCGGGGTCACTTACTCTATTTCTAGTATTTTACTATTGTGACCATATAACTTTGTCAAAAACAAATACTTTTAAAATCTGATTGTGAATTTATAATGCTTTACATTGACTTAATATACCATTAAAATTTTCATAGATAATTTTAGGTTATCGGCGTATACTCACTCGGCGAGCGCGACGGGCGCCTGCGCCTTGGCGGTGGGCCCGCTGGCGCCGCTCACGCCGCCGCCGCCGCCGCGCCGCTGTCCCTCGAAGTACGCGCAGCCGTGCCGGTAGCCCACCTCGCGGATCTCGTCGAACGACCCGAACTGCAGCGTCTTGTACGCGTCGATAGGCGGCCGGATGTATTCGCAGTAGTCAGATTTCTTCACCTCCTGTAAGAGGAAATGGTTATTGATGCGATCTACGCCTAGTGAGTGAAATCGACTCGGATGCCGTTATGGTGTGCGGCATGACTGCCTTGCCTGAGCTAGTCCCGTGTGAACTAATCAATGTTGCAAAGGCTCGCCTGGCAGTTTACCTATACAACTTACAAAAAAGGAATTCCCGAAACCAATCGAGGCATAGGCATGCCCCACGCTGTATTTTTCAGGTCGTAATTCTTATGGGATGTATCCCAAAACTCTAGTCCGGTCTAACATCGCGTCTGTTTATTTTATTCAAATATGTAGAAATAGCAATAGTCAAGCAAAATTAATAATATCGGTGACTCACCTCCAGCTGCCTGTTACAAGACACGTACGCCAGTCTACTTTGGATGTCGGGCAGATTGGGGACCTTCACCGGCGTCGTAAATGGATTCCATCTGAACATATAAATAGTATAATACAATATCCGGCAGTAACCATTTTGATTGCAGCGATTGATCTTTATGCATCTAACTGCTAGGCACGAATCTTCTCGTATAGACCAATCAGCCACTATTTGAGTGGACCCCATTTGTAAGCCCAGAATTGGTGTTTAGCACACACACGCCCTCAAAGTATCGAAGGCAACGGGGACGGCTCTCGCAGAAATCTGGATTAGCTCATTTTGGAGAGGCACACCGGTCAGACCTACCTAGACCTCTAAAAGCCATTATAACCAACATAGCCATTATCACTCACGCTGTTAAAATAACACACACACACCCGCAAACATCTAGAACTAAACATCTCGACGCCGCGTCTATATCAACTACACCAGAGTTTCTCATTTGGTGAGTCGCGACCCGCTACCGGGCCACGAAAACAAAATGCCGGGTCGCACCATTGCCTCATTGTTTTTAACAAATACTTGGGAGAGCTTGACTGACGTGACAAAAGAGTAAAAAATAAGCAGCTTTGCACTAATTATTGTAATACATGCGTAAGTATTTATAAGTATGTACTTCTATTTGCAATAAATGTATTTTATTTAACCTAATATTTCAGGGAGCTTAAAAACTTGAGTGGGTCGAGGATTGTACACAATTTACCAGGCCATAGCGGACCAAACTTGGAAAACGCTGAACCGTGTGAACCATTATCGCTCATGGACAACTACAGCGTGGACAAAAGAATGTAGAAAGTACCTCTTCCAAAGCAGCCACCAGCCGGAGAGGTCATCGCCGTAGTTGGTCAGATCCGTATCGTCCTGGGATCCCACGTCTATGGCCAGAATGTGCTTGGCTCCGAGGGACCTCATCACGTCAGCTGAAACATATATCAATTAATTTGGCGAATATGCCAATAGTTCTTCTTCCCTCACCCTAATAATACTACGCTCAAATAAGAAGTACGACTATTATAATGAAACATTTTTTACGGATTTTATCGCGGTTTATTAAGATTTTTACAAGCCCGACGTTTCGGCAACAACAGTTTTACAGCAACCATGGTCACGGGAGAACTAAGGTCCATGGTCACGGGAGGACTAAGGTATCAGACATATGATACATCATCTATCATAGTACGACTATCAAGTAAAGGGAGGCGCTTTTACACACCCGTTAGTCACCCCCATCCTGCTTGTTTCTCTCGCGATACAGATTTGTGTTACGAAAAGATTGCCCTGGCGCCGCAACTTTATGCGTTAACAAATAAAACCTAGTACAATAAGGGCTTGACTTGGCGATGAAGGTCCGTCCGGGTCAATTATTCTGTCCATAGACTAATTTTACCCGTTGACGGTATCTATACTCCAGCCAAACTCGATGTACAATATTTGTAAACAAACCACAACAGCTGATTTTTAGGGTTACCACTTCGGAATTTTTCATAATTTCACTTTTAATAGTTTAACCCTAAAAAAAATTGGGGGGTTTGCCGAGATAAATGCGTTGTGAACTATTGTAGAAACATTTATAAATTTCATTATTTTTTATATTAGAAACATAATATAGTTCTGTCGAAACTCCATAAATGGAGTTATAAGCTTATTTTTTTTATGTTAGTTGGATTAGGCAAACTGGCAAAGGTGCCACGTGATGGTAAGTGGTCGACGTCGCCCATGAACATAAACTAGTTTACCTGGAACGAGCCCAGGCAACTCATTTATGTGTTGCCTATCCTGAGACATAAGATGTTAAGTCTCGGTGCCAGTAATTACACTGCCTGTCTTGCCCTTCTCTCCGCCTGCTGTCCGACGGTTGACTAACAACGCTTTGTCATTAAACATTCTACATCGAGGTTGACTGGAGTATAGTTCTATGTCGCTTGACAAGCCTCCGCAGACTGGAATAATGACATTGGTAACTACGTTTCTATTGCACTGAGCAAGCGACTGACATTGGGAATAAAGACTGTAATCCACACGACATAAATATACCAACTTATTGACACATTTTAGAGATATTAAAAATAATTGGTCTGCTCTATAATTAACATAGAAAAACTGTACCTGGTACATTGTTCACGTAACACCCGTCCAAGAGGAGATGACCATCGGAGGGATCGCAGATGGGAGGGAAGATGCCGGCGATGCTCATAGACGCACGGCAGAACCTCCAAAGCACCCCTAGCATTCAACTGAGGTATTCTTTTATCTGGCCTCGACTATCCTCGGCCCAGTCCGGACATGCCAGTGTTGTCATTACTTACCTTTTTTCAACTGAGTGTAAATATTATGTATGTGTGATGCTGGCAATACCGAGATACGTGCATAGTTTGTCACCAAGTGGCGAAGAAATAGAAAAAAGAGTGCAAAGAGAATTGAACGATTGAAACGAGCATGCGACTGAGAAATATTTACACTCAGCCAACGAAAATCGATATGCTGTATCACCGTGATGCGTATGCGTACGCAACAATTGTGCGCTCTGATTGGCCGCTCTCGCGCACGCTAACAAGTGTGCGTTGTGATTGGTTTACCTGGGAGATTGTTGACGTAACCGCCGTCCAATAGGAGGTGGCCGTCTACGGGATCGCAGAGTGGGGGCATATACCCGCTGAGCGACATCGAAGCGCGAATGTATCGCCATAGGGAACCTGCAGCCCCCGAGTCCGATTAGAAAATAAGCAACAGGAATTACTCAGGTCGCACATATCACCGTGTACCTACATTGCCTTATTCGTGCTTAGAACTAAGACCCATAAGAGGTGCAACATAGAACATTGTGCGACAGACCATTTACAGGGTAAATGTTGGTTATTTTAACAACACAATCCATGGAAAAGAAACGATGACTCTGGACCCTATAAACCCAAAGCGTGTTCTATGCCTAGGCGTAATGAAGCATGCTACGTTGTGCACGTCATTGATGATGTATATTTCTAGAAGTTGCGATTAAAATCTAATCCTTATGTGATCTATTTAATGGATCTAAATTAGTTAATCTACTAAAGAAAATAATATACTTATATCGAAACTAGCTGTTGCCCGCAGCTTCGCCCGCGTTATTTTATATTTACGGACGTCTCCGGACCGATGATGATCATTTTTCTACTTTTTTTGTTATATCTCTAAAGGGAATAAGGCTGCGTTTTGAAAGTAAGCTCCAGGCGGCTTAAATTTTTCCGACTTTTACTTTCTTGTGAGTTAATTTTAAAAGACAGACATATACTGTCACGGACTTTTTTTTAGATCATTTAAAGAGAAATAATTCTTCCACACATATTTTTTGTGTATCTTGAACCGTTTTCGCAGCGCACGCAACGGAAGCCCTCAAAGATGAATAATTTTCCCCGTTTTTTTACACATTTTCCACTGTTTCTTCGCTCCTATTAGTCGCAGCGTGATGTTATATAGCCTATAGCCTTCCTCGATAAATGGTCTATCCAACACAAAAAGAATTTTTCAATTCGAACCAGTAGTCCTGAGATTAGCGCGTTCAAACAAACAAACAAACTCTTCAGCTTTATAATATTAGTATAGATTACTCTCTTGCTTATAATATACACGTGGCATATATTTAGTAAAAAATAAATTTATTTAAAATGTGACTGTTTAGTCACTTAAATTTTCCTTAAACAAATTCCCTAATATCATTTTGAGTAGAATTTGTTATATTTTTACATCTACCAAAAATTGACATTTTAAACGTAATTCATCATGTTAAGCATTCACTGAAGAAGAATCTTCAAAAAAATATCAAGAAAAAGTATCTGAAATACAAACACAATTATATCATCTGCGGTAAGTCAATCAAGTTACATATGAAAACTCATAGAACGTTCATTCATTATATGTTCATACAACATACGTGCAACAGCTGATGGCATGCTGAACTACAGTATGACTGGGGATACTACAGTGAATGATGGGGACGATGGAAGAACCACACTCATGCATATCATGACGATGATTGTATGGATGATCAAATTATATCCAACCCGACATTACGTACCGTTCATTAGTAGGAGCTCCCAAAATTAGCATTGTAAACCAATCACAAGCGCTCGTCTCTCGAGTAATGACAACAAAGCCAATGTCGGATTCGTAACATTATTTGTACACGTATGGCAACACTTCACACAATCGGACAAAACGCACACATAAATGCAAGTGAGTGTGGTTATGGGAAAAAAATCACTGTAGCGGAAATCCTAGCACGTTTTTTAAAGTCGCCCCACCATAGACATAGAGTCGTATGATGGTATGACGCGTCCGCCATGTTGTATTTGAACTGTCAAAATGACGTTTACGTGTATGACATTAGACATAACGTTGAAACTTCTATCCGGTCGGCAGATTAAATATACAAACATAAATTACATATAGACAGCATGCAACAACGAGATTGCAATGTTTGATATTAGGAATTCTGTAGTCAATTGATAAAACGCATTTGTTTATTTTTAACGCAATTATCTCAAAATTGTAACGTTAATTTAGGAGATAATAAAATCAGTGGTTAGCTTTATATTTCTAAAAGAGAAAGGGAAAACAAAAATTAAGATTCCAATTCCGTTATAAATAGAGACACGTCACTCAAAATGTGAGTTGAGACAGAGAGTAAAAGAAAAAATATATATCTACACTGACAGAAAACAACATTTAAAACAAACCTAATTTGATGGTCAAAAACAAAATTTGATATTTTTTTCGAATCACTTCTATTCTAAATACTACACTACACTTCTACAATTAACTACAAGAAATATTAATAATGACTACAGAATCCCGTTTTATATAGTTCACATACGCTCGACTCATTTCAGTTTGTTATTAAGCAAAGTGTTAGTAAGGTGCAAAAAGCAAACGAAATTTAACATAATACAAACAATTTCTTGTCCATGAATGTGTTGTGTTAATTTATTATATTAATAATAATTAAATTATTATAAATTTATAATTGTGTCATATTGTTATTAAGTACATATTATATAGGAACACAAAATGTCTCTATTCAGATCCATCCATTAATGAATCCATGTCTTTCATTTGTAACTTATTATTTTTACACTAGAATGTACCATGCTTTTTACTATTAACCCTATTAAGATTTTCTTACAAATATAATTTGATTACAGTCTTAATAAGTTACAACTTTTAATTGTTTTTAAAATATTGCCTTTATATCAAGATCGAAATAAAATATATTATTATGGAAATTGTAACTTATGTAAAGTATTTTATACATGATTGAAATCCATCATAATATTGCAATTTAACTTTAATTATTGTCTCAGCTTACTTGACTGAAAGACAAGATACAATGTGCTAGATCCACTACCACACTTTATTTGTTTTTGTAGTTATTTCACTATCTAGGTAGTAGCAGTTGTGCATGTTAAATATTATTGTCAAACCTACATTCAGTCTAGCTAACAAACACAACAAACATTGTAAATAGCTTTAATTAAATTTATATTTGATGCTTCGTCGAAAAGATTCAACGGATTGGCTTTTTATATTTGTTATTTTATATCTAATTTGTTATGCACAACTCCTTGATACAATGATTTATTCATGAAGCAAGGAGTCAAGTAGTCGAATATAAAACTATGAGCAAAGATATTAAAGTAGCCTACACACAATAGTTCAATTTAATTATCTTATATATCGGCTTGAAATACTAACTACTGACTCACCAAAAATATCAACCTATAACATGGAGAATAGAGTATGGAGAACCATCTCGGAACAATTAAATGTGTCCGACGAAAAGTGACAAATAAAGGTGTTGCGCGACAAATTAACATATTATAGTAGGCGCCACAAGTAGCAAGTGCAAGGATTTTTAAACGTGTATAAACCAAGAAATTACGCACACACGTACACATTTATATATACAAATACGCTTCCACATGCTACACCAGCGCCATTGTGGACGGTTTTTGAAGTATATAATTTGTTTTACAGGTAAGACTCTTTTTCAACTTGTATCCTACACAAGATGGTTTTTCTTACTTTCTATTCTCCACGAGCTGCAAGCAACATGTGTCAGTTCTGTATTTTGCGTTTCTTCTAGTTAATTTAATTTACACACCAGCGACCCTTATTCCTCTCAATATCTTATAAAAACCCGTAATAGAAGTAGAGTAATTGTTCATGATATTGTTTAGTTGATGTAAACTAGCCGATACTAAGAAAATTTACTTATAATTTTAGTCGACTAAACTAGATAGTGTCACATGGTGGTTTATATATTTAGTTGACTAAAATTAGACTAAACGGTATCTTATATTCAGTTAGCTAAACGTGATGGTGCCTCACCATGTTTTATATGATTAGTCAACTAAACTACTTCTAAACGAATAAGGGTTGCTTACATAATATTAAATCGACTAAAATTAGAGTGAATAAGATAGAGTTCCTTACATATTTAGTAGAACTAAAACTAGACTACTAAGAAAACTCGCTTATATATAGTCGACTAAACTGTGTGCTATCTCACCGTGTCTGTGCACACGCATGCAGCTGGAGCTGATGTCGGTGGTGACGGTGAAGTAGGGCAGCCATAGGTCCTCGATGTGCACCTCGCCGAAGGTCGCGCGGATAGTGGTGTTGAACTGCCGCCCCGAGAACATGGACGTCGCGGGGTATGTGAGGTCCATCAGTTGCTTGCCCCATTGGGTCATTTTCTGGAATGAGTTATGTTCATGAAGGTTTGTTTCTTGGTCACATCGATGAGTAAGTGACTCAAGCAGGCGCTGTTTAAAAATACGAGGTTTAAATGTAAATAATATTATATGAAAACCATATTTATATATGCGATAACATGTCATCACTATAATATATGAACATACAGGCATTGGTTTAACTATGGAAAATGAAATATGTAATTAAAATCTAATGACAAGAGGTAGTGACATGCTGCTTTGCAGCCGAATTGGGCCGGCACGACCGGGATGGTACCTCTCATTCACATAATACCGGTATTAAAGGACAGCTATGCTGTCGCGTTTCGTGCGGTTTGTGACTTTTCGGTGGCCCATTAGGGGGATAGGGAAAAGGAGGGCAACACATCAGCATAATTTCTGGTTATGCAGATGTGTATGGGCGTCGCCAAAATGCTTCGACTATGCTTTGCCCTCTTATGCTATAAAAAACAAAAAAAATCCGCTTATTAGCCTATCGACAAAGATAGTCATGGTTCAGACCAAATGTACAAGAAGACCATCACTTTGTCTTTGCTTCAAGCAAGTAAACTAAAGTGTCTATATAGATCATAATCAGTAGTATACCTTGGACCACTCCCGGGCCTTCTGCGTGACGGTGGTGATGTTCCGCTCCATGCACCACAGCGCACCCATGAACGCGCCGATGCTCACCCCACCCACCATGTCGATCGGGATGCCCGCCTCCTGGAAACGCGGACAAATAACGGTGAGTGCGGTGGTATTCCATCTAAGATAAGAATTTTCTGACACCGAAACAATGTGAGCACTAGATTCGTGCGTCTTTGCACGTGTACGCACTACGTATACGTACACGCAGTCTCCATTACGTGTCCTATACAGAGCGGATATTAAAAGCCAAGATAGTGTCTATGATTATCAGTGATTACCTATCAAACTGGCTACCGGTTTACTGTCTCTTTATTTTATACAGTTGTATAATATGTTTATTTTATTTACAAAAAATGTTTTTCTGTGTATCTCTCTGTCTCCTGTTGATGTCGAATACATGTTTCTTACTTTCTGTTCATACGTATACGTGCGTTTAAGAGACGTTACCTCGTTGTCATGTACGCATGGGGTATTCGCATACGTACACAACCACTACTTACATGGACGCAGTCGAAATTATAGAACGGGCGATACCTGTATAGCGCGGATCATGCCGACGTGCGCCGCGCCCCTCGCGCCGCCGCCCCCCAGCACCAGCCCCACGGAAGTGCCGGTGACCCAGCGCGCCAGCCGGCTGAAGTCCGAGTGCACGCTCGCCTCCGACATCAGCACCTTGCTGTACAGCTCGCTCTGGAACACGGACGTTTGGTTGGACGTTATTAGATATACACCGGAGGGTACCACCATCCTGCTTATTTCTTCTTTCAAATACCTTTGATGTGTTTCAAGAAGAAGGACAGGATAGGCAGTGTATTTACTGGCACACAGAACAATATATGAATGAGTTGCTAGGGATAGTCTCAGGGTAACTTTTATATGACTGTTTGCCTATCCAACTAACATAAAATCCAGCAATGGCTACGAAGATCAACAAAAAGGCCGTCACGAGACGCCTGCCAGATGTAAGACATGTGTGTAAATATTAGAATTTATAAAACATAAAAATACAACGCGGGACGCAACTGCATCATGACGCCACGGTATTCGAGTCAATTTTAACGCCAAGGCGAATAGACTAGTACTAGAATAGACCTACTAGTTGGTACGATACTCACGATCCGGTACTGGCTCTTCCTGGTGAACATGCGGTGCGGGCAGCGTACGTGGTGGTGCTGGCTGACCCACGAGCGCATGTTGAGCCAGTGCACCGTCCCGCCGGGGTGCGGCCCGCCCTCGCGGTGCAGCAGCACCAGCTCCTTCTGGGTACGGATGGCGAGGCGCTCGATCTCCTTCTCTATCTGGAAGGATGAATTGAGATAAGTGTGGATAAGTTAGGATAAGTTTAAGTCAGCGTAAGTATGTATAATACAGTCAAAATGGATTCGTGTATTTCTTACATTAGGAGGGATCTTAGGCTTCAACTGACATTCTGACTACAGAATAAATATACGTCATCATGGCAGCAGATTTTAACGTATCCCTTCGGGCTCACTGACATCTTATCAAGGGGTCATTTGGTGGTTACCGCTGTAGATTTTGTCTACACATAAGTAGCATTGGTGGGAACGAATAGTGAGCCAAGCCCGTAAAATAATGTGTCATTATGGCACAACACTACAAAGGTAGCACTAACCTTGCCGATGCTGGGCTGCTTGTCTCCCAGCGCTACGATGAGAATACAGTCGGCCTGGCGGATGCACCGCTGGGTCCACTGAGTCAGGCTCGGGTCGCATTGGTAGAGGGCCACCTGTTGACGAAATGTCATTAAATCATTTACATTATCATCAAACAGTTGATTTCATTAGGTAGTGGTCCTCAAAGTAATAAAATAGAACACTTATACGATTTCTCCGTTATACATATGTTAGTTTGTCACCCAAAACCTTTGGAAGGTTTATTTCCCATTGACATAGAATCACGATATTTGGCATAAAATTAGGACTCATTGCAGAAGTGAAAAGTCAAAAAATCTTTAACTTTTTGTTATATCACAATTAAAAGAAACATAAGACCCTCGCGCCCTTCTGCCCTCCTCCTCCTGACAGCTTTAGTTGTTCAAAACTGCCATCCTCCTCTAGGTCGCTTGGCACGGACGCCCAGAGTCCCCTCTCTGTACGGCACGACCGTATACCATATTTATTGAGCCCCGGGCCCAGGGGCGTGGAGGCGGGTCAACTTACGCCACCACCGCGATGTCGGCCAATGATTCATCAATGGCCATCAATCGGCCAATCAGAGCGCAGAACCGGCGCAGCGTCGGAGCAGAGGTGGAATTTGTTTTCATACAAAACACATAATATTACCGCTCTATTCTGGTTATATGCTTACAGACAACATACAAGTTATCGTGGTCTAATCCTAGATGCATTATTTTGTTTCTAAATTAAATTAAAACGTCATGGCTCTATGAGTGGCGTTCGGAGTGACGTGATAATAGGTGATAAATAACGCATTTTAAATTAATTTTCTTTAATTTAAGACACATAAAAAGACTCTGAAAATGTCATTTTAGGTTTTCAGATACTGTCCTTAATATGTAAAACATAAATTTTCATGAATTTGTAACATATGTCAACATCCCTATTACCACAGATGTTTTAGACGTGCCGAGCGTCTCGGGTCGGCCGACTTGTTTTATACATGAAAGCGGTAGGTACCTTATGCTTGTCCTCTTGCTGCGCCAGCCACGAGCTGAGCCGGTACTCGTTGTTGGGATCCATGATGGTCACGCCCAGCAGCTTCCTGATCACGTCCGACGTCAGACGCACGGTCGGACCTGTATACACAAATGTCAAAATATAGTTCGGAACCAGTTAGTGTCTTGTAAGAGGTATAGGTGACATAGTACTTCACATAAAACGAACATGCAAACATCTTACAAACCTATCATGGGACGAGATGAGGGTTTATTCTAATATTATAATAAATGTTAAAGTTTACAAGTTTGTTGGCCTGTCTGTGTTTGATATACGTAATTGCGTGTGCGTGCACAGATGCGTGTTCGAAAATATGTGTGCATGTACGTATTTAATTGAGAAAGTACTTAATAGATTCTGTAGTGTTTCTGACAGTAGTGGTTTTGTCTATAGTGGTTCTGCATATAATGGTTCTGTATATAATGGTTCTCTCTATAGTGGTTCTGTCTGTAGTGGTTGTCTTACCAATAGCGCTGAGGCTGTGGTAGAGCTCGTAGGTGAAGGCGGTGAGCGGCACATCCTCGGAGACGGGCACCACGGCCACGGTGGAGAAGTTGTGCTGCGCCGGCCGCGACTCCAGCGGGTGCCCGCCCAGCCCGCGCGTCGGCTTCTGCCAAGATCCTGGAATGACCACATTAGAGTGATAAGATAAATACTAAAGGGTTATATTTTAATAAGTAATTTTTCTTAATAAAAAAGCCGATTGCGAGGCATAATTTGGCCATCCGCCATTTTGTTTTTAATTGTCTGTATGTCCTAATCTTGATATATACGCCGTGTCACTCTAAAATCAAATATTTTTTTATATTCCAAATAGTCCAAACAAAGTATCTTTTTTTTCATTCATTGCATTCAATTAAATCTACCACCCGTGTCAAGGCAAGCCTACTGAGAAGCGGCGAATCAAATTCAGTGGGCCTTTTCCCACATTCTATAACCACAAGGATGGCTCATTGTGAAATAAAACATTTCCACTTTTTATACACATTTATACAAAAAATCAAGTTTTAATACTGTTATTATATCGTCTGAGAGCGCGTGACATCATATTTTGTGGTCATAACTCATATTAAAAGAGCCGCAAGCACATATACATGCTCCTTGGATGGTCCACAAATGACGTCACGCAGTGATCGGTGTTTCAGTACAGATTAAAAATATTATGAATAACAAAATTGTATTTTTCCTTTAAAAATATTTAAATGAAATATTTTAAATTATTATTTGATAAATAATCGTGAAACAGTATATTTATTTCATGTAGGATCCCCTATTATTGTATTAGTACCCAATATCCTGTGCCCCAGCAGGTTGATGAGGCGCGTGACGACGACGGGGAAGCGCAGTTTGATGGCGTTGAACAGACCCTCGGGCAGCTTGGCGAGCTCCGAGTCGCGCACCGCCATCACCGTGGTGCTGCGCCGCGTCTGCGTCACCATCTCAACCTGGATAGCGACGGGGCCATTTTTATAGGAGGTAGAGAATAAGTAGAGAGAAGTGTCGGCGGTAAGTGATCAGCGACGTCCATAGACACCACTACACCAGAAGATTCGCAGGTGCGTTTCCGACCGTTCAAATTAGATTTCATATTTGGCAATCCCCGAAATATTTATCCGTTCACAATTGAACGTGCGACACATGAAATGTGTGCTCTACTAATAAACCGAAGAATAGGGCGTTTCTTTCTGGACTCTCTCCTTCTAACTCTATCTGTCTCGTATACTATGTTGAATAAGTGTAAACGTAATAAATCAATTTCTTATTGACACAGAACATAATATAACAATTCAGTATAACTATAGGCGGGCCACATATTTTATAACATCCAAACATCGGTTGGCACGCCTTCGTAGTAAAATCGACTCAAATGCCGTGACGGCAAACGACACGATGCTGTCATTTCTTTATTTAATTCTTCCTCCTGTTATTATTATTATTAATTAATTGTCATATTAATATAAAGTACCTGGATGACCTTTTTTTTTTATAAAATGACATTTTCTAAAAATGATCCGTAGCTAGATCGATTTATCGCCCCCGAAACCCCCTACATACTAAATTTCATGATAACATAACATACGAGATTCCAATTATATATATATATATATATATATATATATACAAGAATTGCTCATTTAAAGATATAAGATATTTCATATCTGCCGGGCGTCCCATGAGAGCGACATTTTTTATAACTTGTTATAGCTCTCACCCCCTCCCCCCTTACTCACGATTCATACGAGATTCCCCTTGCCGTACTTCCCCACCAGCTACTTCTACCCGTAGGGGAGCATCATGATAGAGCGCAGCCACCTATTCCTCTCTCTTCCCCCGTCCCTATACTCACGATTCCTACGAGGTCACCCTTTCCGTACTCCCCCACTAGCTCCTTCTTCCCGTTGGGATGCGTGATGACGGAACGCAGCCGGCCGCTCAGCACGATGAACGTGGACCCGGACTCCTCGTCCTGGCGGTACACCGCGCGACCTGACTCCAGGAACACCTGGATAGAGATATAGCGGTAGGTTATGGGTAAATCCTTATCAAAAAAGTCAAACAGTTTTGCTTAACATACAAACTTGCAAACATACAAACTTGGGAAGATATAATACGATATAGTACTATAAGGCCAAATGTTTGTCCAGCAGCCATTGGCATGCTCTCCCGCTTTCATTGGAAATGTTAATAATGCCTACTCCTCCTGAATGTTTCTGACTTCCTGAGATCGTATCAAAGGGTCATTTGGTTACCGCTGTCAATCCTGGCTACAGGAGTAGCAGCTGTGGGCACGAGCCTAGCCCGAAAAACGCCGTTGACAGGCTTTAACAGATAAGAGGAAGGTTGATAACAAGTCCAATGCAGGAAGCCCTTCGTCCTTGATCTTTAAGTAGAAGCAAAGTTTAAACCTAAAAATAGCATACACTAGTCTTATCTGTACTGTGTTGACATGTATTAATCACTGAATAAAGCTTTTTCTATTCTATTCTATTTAAAATACACGAACGGATTACAATAATCCATTTTTCTCACCCAATCAAGCGCGAAGTCGACCTGCCGCACGAACGGCGAGAGTCGTTTGACCACGGTGTTGGCGATGTGCAGCACCACGGACGGGCGTTCGCGCATCACGCTGTACACCGCCGTCTTGGACAGCAGGCCGATGCGGGAGAAGTGCTTCGCGCGGATGGAGAAGAAGCTCGGCTCGCCCGTTAGTACCGCCAGCCCGCCTTCCACCTCCCCTAGGGCATCATTACAAAGTAACGTAAAAACGTGAAACGGGATTTTTAAAACAAACCCAATTTGACTAACCGTGAAAGCAGTTTCGTACCTCTGATGCCCGTGTAAAGCAATCATTTCTATTTTATTTTTGCAGCCAAACATTAGAAACACAATTACAGTTTGCGGTGGTACATTGAGAGGGATAGGGAAAAGGAGGGCAACGCATCTGCATAATCTCTGGTTGTGGGGATATGTATGGGCTTCGATCGTCGCCAAACGGCTTCAACTGCTCGTTTGTCCTCCTATGCTATAAAAAAACAATGTAGGTACTGTAACAACTTACCACCATATTCGATGCAAATAAATTATTATAACAGTTGCATAAAAAAAGACTAAGTTTTAAAACAAACCAACTGTGAAAACAGTTTCGCACCTCTGATAAAGTTTGGCAACTTTACATTGAACCATTTTGAAGCAGCGCGGAAAACCGACATGACTATGTTCGTATCTACCACATCCAAGTGGTGTTGAAATATAGTGATTAGACAACAAGTCGACCACGAGCATATTATAACCGGATAGAGTACCTAGTAATGTGAGCCATAAAATTCCGAAACTAGTCAGTGATTTGTCACTGAAGTAATAGCATTTCAACCAACCAGTGATCTGTATGTACATCCCATCGGCCAATCATCCATCACTGTTCATCAGTCGGCCAATCAGAGCACAGAACAGGCGCAGGGACGCAGCACAAATTTGTCGGAATTCGTTATCATACAAAACACACAACATTCCGCTCTATTCCGGTTATATTCTCGATGCGTGTAGGCCACTGACCTGGGTAGGCGGTGAACATGTGCACCTCCCCCTCCCCCTCGGCGACCCGCTGAGACACCAGCAGCGCGCCCGACAGCAGGTACACCAGCGCCACGTCCTACGACACCACCACTCGTCAAACGGATATAGCAAGAAATTTGGGGTGTTGTGTATTGTATTCTCATTAGAAGACTTCTAATTAGACTTACACAAACGAGTATATTAAGATTGGACTTAAATCTACAGATCACAGACTGTTGGCCATAATATATCAATAACAGATGAGGTCTGTATGGTACCACCAACCGGTTTGTTTCTTCTGTCATACATCTTGGCTGTGTTTCGGAAAGAAAGCGAGGGAGTGTAATTCCTGGCACTGAGACTTTGTGGTACAGTTATTTTATTTCACGAAAGTGGGTGGGCCATACCCATAGTTGTGATTCTTGCGTTCTTGTGTGCGTAACTACAGGATCATGGTACTGAACCGAGCGCTCCCGTGCTTACGCACACAAAGACAATGCGCATGTAAATTTACAAACACAAGGATGGCTCACCGTTTTCGTCAAATAAACTAATAAACGTATCAAAACTAATCTATTTTTATTAACCTATATGTAAACATCCTCATTAGGTATTTTTAACAATTCATTAAAAAGTTTTGATGAACCATGTAACTGAGATAAAATCGTGTAAAAAGCTTGGTATGGTATTGTCATGAAAAGTATCAACTTTGCATATTAATTTTGTAATGAATTAAGTATGTTTATGTTAATTACCCTCACACTCAAAATATGGAACATGTAGGTACCTATATCATATTATTTTACATTGAAGTTGGGAGCAATGGCGCGATGCACATTATGTTCAGGTACATTATTATTTTACCAATAGTAATTAATCACTAATTATTTTTCCGTATTCTATTTTATACTATACTTAGGTTTATGTATGTGTAACTAAGCAACTTAATTATTTAAAAAAATTAAGTCTGTATACACTTCAGGACATCAGATCTAAAACCAAATTTCCAAAAACTAAAGAGAAAACGAAATTTCAAAAGATCAAAATACATTACTATTAATTTTAATTTAAACAAAAGTAACACCAATTCTTACTTTACTTTACTTTTATGTAATATCCTGCTTTTCTTCGAAGTCTATCAACTATACTTCCAATTTAAGACTAGTATTCGAGTATTACTAGTATTCTGTAAATGGTCTAGAGTCTAGACTGAATATGCAAGTCTACTGGAAGGCACTCGATGTGGTGTACTTTGATGCAACAAAATCAAAACCAAACCCACACTCCACTCAACACATATATACCTGCACTATCTCGGGCTCGCCGGGTATACTGTAATACAGCTTTGGGAACCACAAAATATACATCATTATTGTGTTAATATAGTAACGTATGAAGTTGGTGAAGGCTACCTAGCCCGGGACTGTTCTGGACGTCACAAAATCAGACAATTTATTAAAGTAACTATCACAATGTACATTCCAAGTATAATAAAAGAATAAAGTTGTGTAATGGAACTTCTAATACAAAAAAAAATAACCTAAAATATTTTTTCCCAATATACATACGTATGTGCGTATAGGTTGATGTACACACAATTCTTTTGTTATTCAAAATCTTTTTACCAAGTTTTTTGGACTATCTCAAAACGACCAGACTCTAGCGAGGACAGTTTCATACGGATGTTGACCCCTTAAACTTGCACACATTCATCTAACAACTATCTTTCCTGGCCCCCTCCTTCTATATCCTCAACTGACCTTGTGGCTCTCCTCCTTCATGATGTACGTCCCGGCGGGCAGGTCCCGCACCTGAACGCTGTCCCGGATGAGGCTGTCGTTCTCCAAGCCCAGCTCCTTGACGAACGCCTCCGTGGCTATTTTCACCAATGACTGTAAGAAATGTTAATTATACTAACACATACTTGTTTTTTATTCACATATGAAATTATAAATTAATGAACCAAAAATAATTTATTAACAATATTTCTTTTTATAATTTAAACTAGCAAATTTCATTCAAAGTATTAATAGTGTTTTAACATCCGTATTTAAACGTACAAAATATGAATAAGAGGAAGGATACTGCTGTATTGCTCAAACAGTACCGTACCATATTAGAGGTAGTGCTATGCTGCTGTAAGAGGTAGTGCCATGCTGCTTTGCAGCCGAATTAGGCCGGCACGACTGGGGTGGTACCTCCTCACATAATACCGGCGTAAAGTGACAACTGTGCTGTCGCGTTGCGTGCGGTTTATGAGTTTCCGGTGGTCCATTGGGGGATAGGGAAAAGGAAGGCAACGCATCTGCATTATATCTGGTTGTGCGGATATGTATGGGCGTTGACAGTCGCCAAAAGGCTTCGACTACTTCTTAAAAAGCAGATAGGCATCTAAATAGTATCACTCCGATAACACACTTCATGAAGTAATCAATTAAGAAAAAATTAACGATAAGATTTCGATACAAAAATAACTTTTTAAATAAAGCAAAATAATTCTTTCAGATTCAATGTAAACATTACAACAGCCTAGCAATCCATTCCTATTTGCATGGTAGTCTATTCCCATCTGCCCAATATTGTCAGAAGTATCTAGATACTAAACTACTTGCCTCTTGTTTTCCCTAGCCTATACTATCCCACTGCTGGGCAAAGGCCTCCCTCTTACCCTCACACGCGTCTCTATTGTTAGCTGCACTACGCCAGTCTTTATGAAAAGTCGAGGTCTGCTTGCCTTATTGCCTTGCTTGCCTCTACAAATATAAATACTTCAACTTACCAGCTCGTCCAAGTTCTCGTTGGCCTGGCTGTACTTCTTGAACGAAGATCCCTCTTTGGGCCGTTGGAACGATGAGGTAGGCTGCACGTCCGGTTGTTGCTGTAACATCAACACGGGTCATGGCGACAGACTTAATGGTGACGTCAAGAGTTAAAATAATTAACACAAAGAAATGTTTGCCAAAAAAAGTATGTGCCTGATATGAATGAATGAATGAATGAATGAATGAATGAATGAATGAATCTATATATGATAAAGACACATGTGCCACTAATTTGTGCCAAATGAAGAAGTGTATTAATGAAAAATTGTGTGTCATTTAAAGAAATGTAAGGAATGATAAGAAATATTTGCCAAGAAATATGTGCTACTTAAAATAACCGTTACTTAGAGAAATATGGTCCAATTAAAGAAATATGTTCCTTAAGGAATTTGTAATAAGAACCTTTATTAAAATAAAGGATGCGGACCGAGTGTGGATAAGATGGTCTTAAGATCATGAGGCCATTATCCGAAATATGAACAAAATTTCAACCATAATGGAGTAAATAACCAAAGCATTAGCTTTGACTTAAATATTAGTTAGCTATAGCACGGCGATTTTACAGTAATAGTACGAAACTGCGCAATAATATCTGTAAAAGTGGTTTCACGTGAAAGCAGCAGCGCCCTGCCGTTTCATCCGCGTACTTCCCCTTCCCGTGGGAGTACGAGGACAAATTATAGCCTATATTAACATATATTCTGATATATAAGTCATGTTATTATAAATTTCATTAAAATCCAGCAGTTTTTGCGTGAAAAAGTAACAAACATACATTCATAGTCCATACATTCTTACAAACTTTCGCGTTTATAAGTAAAATATTAGTACTTACACACTAGAAAACAATCGATATAGTAAAATAATACTGCATGCATATGTGACATTACTTATAAAAAAAGCACATTCATGTATGTATAGGCGTGACCTTAACATTATCTATAGTAATAGCACGTGCATGCATATGCGTGTCGTCACCTGCGGCGTGTTGGTGGTGACGTCGGGCACCATGTCGGGCCTGGTCTTCCGCGGGATGTGGATGGGCGAGGACTCCTGGTGGGTTGTTAATGTATGACGTATGTTAGACACGCAGTCAAACTAAAACACTTGTGATGAATTAGTTGTTATTTGATAAAATATATGTTAATGTTTGATCAGACTGAAGTTAGCTTTACCAAGGTTCAAGTCTTGTCATGGCGGTGGGGCTCAGTAGCTTAAAGTGAGCTCTTTTTGCCCCTCTTATAAGAAGAGGGGACAAGGGGCGAGGATAGGAACCTCACCCCATTGCACTGTCCCGACATTAGGAGGGGTTGTTTTGTGGTGCGGGACGACACCTCTGTGCACCAAGGGGGCATTGGTGGCACTCGCCGGGTTTAAGTGGGTAGAGATCTTATCATCTTTCGGGGACAGCCTGTACCACATACCCGCCTGGCGAGTCTCCCCCCCCCCCCTTCCCCAACTGGATGCCTCAGAGCATCTCTCGGCGTAAAAGAACAAAAAAATACTGAAGTTAACTAAGAGTGACGTATCCGTTGGAGCACAATAAAGGCGTTTCTTTTCGTAAGACGTTCGTAGATAATGCCGAAAGTCGAGCTCCGCGACACAAAAATTTTAACTATGAAAGTAGCCATGTTCATTTAAAGTCAAGATATATTTTATTAACCTAACTTTACATTATTCTTGTGGTAACTGTTTGTGAATCATCAAAAGAACACGTTATAGTAATCCCACCAGATTTGACAATTTTTCCCGCCTTGTAAGCCGACGAATTTATATTATTTTGCTACGCTAGCCGTTAGAAAACTAATATCAAGCGAAATGTGACATACATAGCGTATTTAAATGTAACATAAAAAATATTTCAAACTAAAACTTGACACTGGGATATTTGTGAGTTATTAATAAATCAACTAACTTCGTAAGTATAAGTTAATTAAAATTCGGGTTCAGTTCGGGTTCTATTGATAAACACTACACATTTTCATACGGTAAAACAAATACCAACACACAATCAAGTAAATAATTAGATTTTGATGAGTAATTTGGGAATATGTACTTATATTTACAGGTACCTACACAAAAAACAAACAGCGTCATTCCAAATGTGTGTCAAATTTCATTATGCTTTGATTTAAGTTTACATAACTTATTTGTTGTTATAAAACTGTAATGCGATATAAAATTAAAATATATTATAGGTATAGCCTGACCAGAAAAATAAAAACCCTCGCCATATTGCGGAAAATTTCGGAACTAATTTCTGTATGGAAGATACCATGAGTTGACATGAAAAAGATAAAGTGGCGACACTACGCAGGGTTTATATATTACTGGTCAGGCTATACAAATTAATATTATAAATTCGACGAACACCCACACTAAGACGAAGAGAAAGAGTCAAGAACAAGGCTCAAGAGCCCCGCGAAATAAAAATTAAAAGCAATGTAAATATTCCATTTACAGTGAAAATATCTATATATAGTTAGTAGTTAATAGTATAATGGTGAAAACTGTTGTATCAACTTAATACAACAGTTTTCACCATTATACATAGCGACCTGTATATCACTGAAACGTGTCCCTCTTCATCACATTACAATTTTAACTAAATATTACACATAACTTGGCTGAAATATGTCGATTTTGAATAAAGAGCTATCGTTACCAGATGATCCATGAGGTTCTTCTCTGAGTGGTGGGGCGAGGGCATGGCGTCCGCCGGCCTGCTCTTCCCCGGAGATGACCCCACCGTCGTCGGACGTCGGCGCTCACGGCCCTGGTGGTATAAAATACCATTATTTTAATAATATACTTTAGCTGATTGAAATATAATGCACTTTATGATGTACCCGTCTGGATGGATACTAGTTGTTTCTTCCACCCATCGAACATATAACTGGATAAAGTAATGTGAGCCATAAAATTCCGAAACAGGTGAGTGATTTGTCACTGACGTAATAGCAATTCAAGCAACCAGTAATGTGTGTGTACGTTCCATCGGCCAATCATCTATCAATAGTCATCAGTCGGCCAATCAGAGCGCAGAACCGGCGCAGCGTCGCAGCACAAAGGCGGAATTAGTTTTCATACAAAACACATCACATTACCGCTCTATTCCGGTTATATGCTCGATGCGTCCACCATACATTATGTTTTAGATATAGGAGCAGGTTTCGCAGTGTCACGCAAAGCAATAACAAAGAAAGAGTCGTTTTAATTTAAGTGACCCTGAAGCTAAAGCCTGGGCGAGTTCCGGGTAATCTTTATGTTACTATCACGTGACATGTCTGCCAGTTTGCCTATCCAATTACCAAAAAGAACATTCGAACTGTTTGCCCTTGGCAAGTCTCAAACAAGTATTTAAAGAAGGAACCGCATTACATTTCATCAGTACACCATGCCATCGCTATCTATGCAGATAATTTCACATGGATATACGTCGTGCTGATAAGTCATTCAGGAGCACCGCTTCTTATAATCTCTAATAGTAAGAATATTATGGACAGTTGGCTGGTCGAGTAGTCTAAAAGACGCCGGACTGATATTAGTTTGACGGAGTCATTGGACACATACTGGGTTGACGAGCTCGGCGCTCAGTCCCAGGTACTGATGCAACGCAGTGAATGTCACTCGCTGGAGACGCACCATGATGATCTGAAACATAGGATATAAATTTAAAAAAAACGGCCAAGTGCGAGTCGGACTCGGGTTCCGCACCATTGACTAGGTAAACAACATTACACTATATTATAACCTTTTTTTAGTTTCTCCTATCCTGCTTTTTAATATCGGGCAAAAATCGGCAAAAAAATCACGTTTGTTATATGCGAGCCCCCCTTATTTGTTTTAGTATCGTCTGCATGGATAATACCATACATCTTAATTCCTCCATGAAACAGGTTTACTGTTTCGGAACGAAGTGTAACAGGTATTGTAATTACTACACATGCGCTACTACGTCGACCACTTACCATCAAGTGACGTCAGTCAGTTTGCCTATCTAAATAACAATGAAAAATACTTAAAGAACAACAACTCGCGTAAATACAAAAAACCATTACCTGTATAACTCGTACAAAAATATCAGGATACTCCTTGAAGACTTCTTGGAAAGCTCTCATTGGCAGTTTTATCACTTGAGAATCTTCTAGAGCTTTGGCGTTTACCGTCTTGTAGGGTTGCGAGTGGCCCTAAAATCAACGTTAACGTACATTAAAAATTAGTTTAACATCACCGGGAAACCCAAAACACACCAAGAAAACACCAGGAAAAAAGAAGTGGGCGTGTCCAAATGAGAGGACCAAGTGGGCGTGTCGACTCCTCCCACGCATATTACTATATGATATACTTAAAATTAACCGTGGAAAAGTGTTTTAGCGGTGGAAAATAACCGTAACCCAAGTATGTGATACTTAACGCGCCTGCAATGATCGACCTCGGAGAAATTTTTTTCGTACGAGACTCCATCCGGCACTCTGAAAACAATTAATGAAAAATGACCGCAATTAAAAAAAAATCGTCAACACCAGTCAACCAATTACCATTTTGAACCCAAGTGCAAATTTCAAACTAGTGTGTAAAACCAAAAGAAAGATTTAAAAAATCCTGTAATCCCCTTGGAGAATCACCAACCATATCCCAAAAAACAAGTACGAAACGATGAAGAAACATGTCCATTTTTGACGTAGAGTCCTAAACCATTGATTTTCCACTAAAACTCCACCAAATTTCTTCTACACCTTTGACGTTCTGGTGAAAACCAAAAAAACACAGCCTCTATAATAAAAAAAGCAAAAGCGTTTGGTTTGACTGACTTCTAAGTGTGGCCAACTACTTAAATTTTGGACGTTCAAATTGTAAAGTTAAATCACTGTCTAACTAGCTAACCTCCAAATACTAACGAATCTCAAATTTAAGACGTACTTAAACTCGTGTTGTCCCTCTATTTTCTTTGAATCTGACACGTTGTAGCATGAGTTTAAGGTTGTCTTAAATTTGAGATTCGTTTGAGTCTTTGGGGGTAAATACAATAAAGGGCGTGACATAATGTTGTGATATATGTAGTGACAATAGTACTATACATAGACTACACCAAAAATCTAGAAATGGACAATACAAAATATTTTTGCCGGTGGAAGGGTTGCGCTGTGCCGCACTGCCGCCTGCATGGGTACCACTATCTTGCTTGTTTCTCCCGTGAAAAAGCTTTGTTGTGTTTCGGAGAGGGGTAGGACAGACAGTGTAATTACTGGCACCGAGACTTAACATCTGATGTCACAGGATAGACAACACATATATGAATTACCTGGGCTCTTACCATCAGGTGGCACGTTTGCCAGTTTGCCTACCCAAATATTACAAAGATATAAAATTCGCATACAATTTAGTAATAAAAATACTAACATATATGTATTTTTATTGTATTAATTTAAATTTTTAATTTTGTATTTAAATTAACAATTTAAATTATTACATAATATTTTCATATTATTCATTCATGAAATTTATTTTTAAGACAATTTTAGTTACGCATTCGCATGAGTCAAGAATGTTCCTGTTGTTTATGTATGTTATATTACATTACATTACCAGTTTTATATTACATTCCTCATCATCATCATCATCCCTTTCCGTCCACTGCTGAACATAGGCCTCCCTCAATGAACGCCACGACGACTGATCCCTTTGCCATTTGCATCCAACACGAACCAGCTACCGCACGGAGATATTTTAATTCTAGAGGCTGCCCATATGACCTCCCCAACCCAGTAACTGGGTAATACGATTCCCCATAGTAAGACTGGTTGTCAGACTTTCGGGCCTGTGGCGACTGTCAAAGATCCACGAATGAGACCCGAGACCAACTGCTTATAACGTGCTTACTATTACTTAGCCACGAGCTCCTCAACTATATATTATGTATATAATATGTGATACTACTACTACTCAGGCCAACATATTATTTAACTTTATATCATATATAAATCTTCTGTGCGTGTGTATGTCGCTGAAGTCTTTCTAAAAAACTGAACCGATCTTAATGAATTTTTTATCGTGTATAGATAGTGTGTATTTGAAAATAGTTTAGATTCACAATTCTGTCCACTAAAAACTTTATGTCGGGTCTGCTGGTTTGTTTATGTTAGTGTAATAATGTGAATTATAATTACTTTTCCATAGTATTTTTTTAAATTACAGAACATTCATATTTATAATTTAAATGTAAATATGAACCATAACTTGTATTTATTACGGTCAATTAAAACAATTTCCTATTTTCCCAGGCTGAGCTTGTCTTAATAAAACACACTTATGACTTATCTTATACTAGCTGCTGCCCGCAGCTTCGCCCGCGTTAACTTCAGTTTACAGCCGTACTCGGATTGATGATGATTATTTTTATAGCCTAAGTTACTTCTTATAACACCAACCATCTACCAGTAAAAGTAACATCAAAATCGGTCCAGCCGTTTCAGAGATTAGCCGGAACAAACAGATAGACAGACAGACAGACAAAAATTGTATAAAATGCTATTTTGGTGTATGTACCGTGTATACAAACATATGCATTCAATAAAAAGCGGTTATTTTGATATTACAAACAGACACTCCAATTTTATTTATATGTATAGATTCGTAATATTAACACGTAGGCAGAATTAATAATACTGTATTATAATTATGTTTATTTTATTCACCTCCATCGTACAAAGATGCATCATTAAAAATATAATGATTATCATCAGCATCATAACTCATATAATGATTACAATCATTATTTATTATTGTATTTTTATATACATATTATTATAAAATATTTAAGTTGTAAATTGTAGCAAGGATGTGCTTGTGTGCCACCCGGCTGCACGGGTATCGGGTATTGTCTTACATAATTCCTCCGTTACTCTTCACTTGTATGTAAGAGTGGAACAGGTTGTTACAGCAATTCAGAAACAGGGTAACCGCCTCCTACATAGGAGGGGCTACTGTCTAAGCTGTCATTATTATCAGCTTGGTCATTATAGTTACCTCATATATTTATATAGCTTGTTCATATCTTTTATATCTATACAGATAAATAAAATTGGAGTGTCTGTTTGTAATATTAAAATAACCGCTTTTATTAAATGCATATGTATACACGGTACATATACCAAAATAGCATTTTTTACAATTTTTATCTGTCAGTCTGCCTTTTTTTTCTGGCCAATCTCTAAAAATCAATAAATCTTAACCCCTCCATTTGGCTATGCAGTTGGGTAACAGCCCAAGTCTGCAAGCGCCCCTATAGCGAAGTAAGCAGTACCTTAAGTTTAAGCAATACTTAAGCAACCTTTTAGTTTGCAAGATTCTGCGTGTATGGTAGAGATGACGAAAACAGAATTAAGATATTTACATAAATACATATGAAGACATTCTTGGCTTCGAAAGAGACATTTATATTCAACATATAAATTTGACGGTCATCTGATTTACCTTCTCTAAACTATACACATGGTTGCAGAAGGGAGAAAATTTATATGAAATAAATCTGCACTGTTGTAAGAAGATATAAAAAGTACAATAGCATTATTATTATATGTTGTGTATATATACAAAAATTAAATTTTCTTATCCCAACTGATACCATTTATACAAGTTCTCGAGGACTCACCTCCACCTTCGGGACTATATTATCCTGATGTGATTGCTCATTAATAAACTTATATTTATAAAAAGCTTATACCTATCTGGTATATACTAACTATACAATTAAAAGAAAAGTACTTTTTTGTAATGTATGTGTAATTTGATTCATTATATAACGAGATTAATAGTCAATAAAAATATAAATTTTTATATAGATTAAATGTTTAAAACAATGTGGTATACACCTTATTCCCAACGGTATTTTTATTTGCCTTTGCCACATATATGTGCCTTTGGATCAACAATTGCCCAAAATCACGCACGAGGCAGTTAATCCTGCTGGAAACTGTGTGGTTTACAGTGTACGATAGTTTTCGTAAAGCACTTTCTGTAACACTTCTATAATGGGCAGAGGCTGTCATGATGAAAGACGCAGGGTTCTGTTACGGGGTGGGTTTTTTTAGAAGGATTTTTATGAAACAAAAACTTGGAGTAGCTCCCTTTTATTGACAAAGATTGAAGATACAAGACTTGTGTTTTAGAACATTGTGCCCACAACGAAGCCTAAACCCGATCTGTCTAATCTTTGCATCATCTTCTTCAAGATAACTCTGCTATGTGCGCAAAAAGGAATAATACACGTTTTAGAAACGAGGACGGACGACGGTTACTCAGCGATATTATTTGGGTTTGTGTTATTAGCTGAGAAACGAGAAGTGCTGCTCGCGACATTACTTAGGTCTATGTTACTAACCAGGACCGTATTATAACAATAATGACCAGGGCTGCACTATAACAGTTCCTCACCGTGAGCACATCTGTGAAGCTGAGCAGCGAGGTGACGCTCTCGCCGGCGCGCACCACCTTGAGCGACAGGCTGCCGCCGTCCTGGCTCGTGATGTACACGTTCACGCGTCCCGTCTGCACTACGTACACGTTCTCGTCCGTGTCACCTAGAACGGACATTATCGGTTAAGACCACCCCAAAGATAACCTGTAACAGGAGCAAATCGTCGGGACTGAAGTTAGCCGAGAGTCACCAAGTTCCTGTGTGACTTACACCACATATACGTCCTCGTCCATGTCGCCTTTGACACCTTGGCTGCCCCTCTTTACTACACCTTTTTTTTACGCCGGGAAATGCTCTGAGGCATCCCGCGGAGGAGTGGGTCAGGCGGGTATGTGAGACTCGCTGTGCCCGAAACTAAAAAAAAAAACACTTAAACCCGGCGAGTGCCACCAATGCCGCCTTTGGTAAGGTGCCCCGGATCTGTTGAGCAAACAGGGCATCTCGACGACTAGTCAGCCCCTCAAGAGACCGACGCCACCTCCACAGAGGGGTTGTCCCGCACCACAGAACAACCGCTTCCAACATCGGGACAGTACAATGGAGTGAGGTTCCCATCCTCGCCCCTTGTCACCTTGCTTTTTTGTCCCCTCTGTCCTATAAGGGGGGTAAAAAGAGCAGCTCCCTCGGCTCAATTTGCTTCGCCCAAGGTGCTGGGTTCACCTTAGGCTACTGAGCCCCACCGCCACGAGATTTGAACCATGGTGGGCCACCATACTACACCTACAGTAATATTTCCATGCCTCATACAAATTTACTAATCCCACCGGTGATACTCAAAACGTCGCTTTATCACTCTACCGTTAACGTAACACGCTAGTTTACACTACACAGGCTATATCAGTTCCAGATAACATTAGACAAAACTACCCTTTTTGTAAAAAAATTCAAAAATCCTTTTATAGCGTATGCTTACATTATACAAAAATCGTCACAGGAGCAAAAGTCACCAATCACAGACGGTATTCTACATTTGAACAAAGAGTGTCCCATTATTAGTACATAGTACACAGTAAAAACCTGTATTCAAAAGCATCCTCACTCATCCATGACTTTCGCTGAGGTTCTCAACTCGGCCGTTTTTTTTTTTATGTATGTACACCGATTTCTCCGTCAATTGTGGACCGATTTTCAAAATTCTTTTTTTGTTTGAAAGGGTATACTTGCCATTTGGTCCCATGATAAGGAAACCAGGATCTGATGATGGTATCCTAGAGAAATCGAGGGAAACTTTCTAAATTTGTAGGAATGACTAGTGTGCTTAATTTTTTTTTTAAATAAGCATTTTAAAGCACTACAATTTAATGAAGGTCTAGAGTCGATCTGATGCTGGAGCTGGAAGACAGTCGAGGGAACTCCTCGACGATTTACTTCAGTAACCTTGTGTTTGGGCTTGATTAATTTGTATTGATGAGAACTTTACACCTAGATGGGTTGTGACTGTGATTGGGGGTCTGATGATGAAGACGAAGCTTAGTTAAGGGAACTCCTAAATAGTTTAAAGTAGCTACCTTGTGATTGGAATTAATTAATTTATACTGATGAGAACTTTGCACCCTTATGGGTGATACGTGCCATTACCGTTATGATGATGGAGACTATAGACAGTCGAGGGAACTCCTCGACGAATTATAGATTTTTTTGGGCTTACTTCATACGGTTCAATATGCCAAAGTGTCTATCTCTGTATGCCTTTCTTTAATGAATCACTAAAAATTAAGAAATAAAAATTTTTTAATAAAAATTATAACCGACTTCAAAAAATAAAGTAACTAAAATGTAGATAAGGCAAGGTAGATAGGTAGGTACCTGTATATACGACAATGGTGACGTATTTGTTGCTGTAGGTACCTATTTAACTTAGCTGACACCGACTCCAAAAGTAACAATAATGACGTGGTAAACGCAAAGATTGTACACGCGATTATTTTATAACATTTTAGTTACTTTATTTTTTGAAGTCGGTTATAATTTTTATTTATTGTATTATAGGTTCGCACAGGCGTGCTCATTAGCACGAAAGCACAACTTTTATTGAGCAAGTGCTCATTAGTAGTAAAGTAGTAAAATCAACCGACATTTGACTTTTGTGCCTGCCACCTGAGGCGCGGGTAGAAGGGGGCGTGCTCCGGGCGCGTCTGTGCAGGTTTCCTTAAGAGTGTGCTTTTAACTATTATTAAAGAAGCATGTTTATTGCTGGCAAATGTAAGTGAGAGCAGAGCAAGCTAATTTTAGGCAAACTTATGAGCATGCTTTTTGGCAACGTCTCTCCGAACCTGTACACTACACTTAACTTTAGCGTAAAAAAATCTCGTAACAATATACATCATCAAATTATGGATGTGGGTAGCAGATGTTGATATTTGAAACTAGACTGCATAGAACATACGTGATAATTGATTTTTCAATGTAAAACGTATGTAATTTTGACCAACTTGCGAGAAATTACTTGTAATTTAACAATTTCGGAACCGGATAAAAATCTGAAGAGGATTTTGAAACAATAGTCATTATAAAGATGTTTTGTATTTGCGTCTGTGATGTTGAAAAATGTGTTCCCCGCAAGGTCAAGACGGTTTCATCGGTGTTCGTACGAATCGCATGTTTGTATCGTTTACGTTAGAAACAAGCCTTGAGAAATACCTTTCGTTATTTTTTTATTTTTTTATTTTTTTTTATGTTAGTTGAATAGGCAAACTGGCAAACGTACCACCTGATGTTAAGTGGTCGACGTCGCCCATGAACATAAACTAGTATACCTGGAACAAGCCCAGGCAACTCATTTATGTGTTGCCTATCCTGAGACATAAGATGTTAAGTCTCGGTGCCAGTAATTACACTGCCTGTCTTGCCCTTCTCTCCGAAACACAGCAAAGCTGTTTCACGGGAGAAATAAGCAAGATGGTGGTACCCATGCAGCCGGGAGCGCGGCACAGCGCTTCCCTCCCACCGGTAAATATTTATAAGGTAATATTCACCGTTATAACGTTTATAAGGAAGCGCTTTGACGAAGTCGCATGGATTAACAAAAGGGCATTACCCACTACCATCACATACTGCCCATCTCGGTATACGGAACTAATCAAGGGAAAACATGGGGTACTTGAGCTGATTTTTTTTGGGGTAGAAGTGTTGGCACCGAAACCGATGGCATTTCACCTTGATTCTCCCTTAATTGTGTCACGTCAAGTCATTAAAACAAACTGGCGCTATAAGTAGCCGTAACAGTGTTCATGAATGAGACAAGTGGCTCGATTGCTAATTTATCCGTCTGAACTAAATGGTCCGTATGGCGTCTATCTGATCCCACTGAAGCATGAGTTGCATGAGTACCACCACATCCTTTTCATTGCCTCTGTCAAACAGTTTCTCTGTGTTTCAGAAAGAAGGGAAGGACATACAGTGTAATTATTATTGGCGCCGGGGCTTAAATTCTCACGAATCATTGCTAAGCAAGACCCATATACATAAATTCTAAAAGTGTGTGAGTGACGCTGACCATATACCGCCAGCAGGGCTAGCATGCGTACAACGAGATATCTCTTGACTAGAGAGAGAGATAATGTCTACATCGAGTAATTTCTCGATTACTCGTTAGGGTGATACCACGTAATACGAAGTGTACTACTACGGGAACAGTCTTTGTATACCGAAATTATATAATTATAGTAGGGAAATGCCATGGTATACAACAATAAGGCACCCTGTTTTACTTATTTAAGTTTAAATTACTTTACTTATTATTATTATTATTATTATAAATTACTTACTTTTTTATTATAAATTACTTTAAATATACTTTGTCTTGTATTGAAAAATGAAAACGCATGTTAGCTACTGTAGACATAGAGATAATACGAGAAAAGGGGTAGGCAAAATTTTGTCATGCGCGCATTCTAGGCCCAGCAGGTCAGTCAGTTTGTCTATCCAACTATCATAAAAAAACATATCGATTTCAAGCCTATTGTCGTTAACATCACTTACCAACTTTAAACAGGAAGGCTCCCGCCGGCAGGTTCAGTATCTCGGTGTACTTGCATAGCATGAGGAAGACGGGCTTCTCGAAGTGTCCAAACACCCTGATGCTGTGCAGCATGTACAGCGCGTCGGGGGGCACGCGGTCGTCGCTCGTGAGGTCCTCCTCCAGGTACTCGGCGGGGGGTTCCAGTACCTTGAAAGTCCAATTTATGTATACTAATTTAAAGAGGTAAAGTATGTACGTTGTGAATGTAGGATGTATCTTCTAAACTCATCCGATTAAAAAATTCTTAGGCTTTAAAATAGTCATCATTAGTCAGCATATGGTCGAAATATAAGCTGACGCAGGAGAAATTGCAGGCACCAACTAGTAGTCCTACTAATATTAGTGTTTGTTATTCTTTCACGCAAAAACTACGAAATGGATTTTAATAAAAATTTACAATAATATAGTTTCTACACCAGAATATCATATAGGCCTTTTGGATATTCATCCCCGTACTCGAAGCACGCGAGTACCGCGGGCCGCTGCTAGTCTATACATCTATACAGATAAATAAAATTGGAGTGTCTATTTGTAATATTAAAATAACCTCTTTTTATTGAATGTATATGAATGTATACACGGTACATATACCAAAATAGGCTTTTTTATATTTTTTGTCTGTCTGTCTGTCTGTTTGTTCCGGCTAATCTCTGAAACGGCTGGGCCGATTTTGATGGGACTTTCACTGGTAGATAGCTGATGTTATAAGGAGTAACTTAGACTATAAAAATTATCATCGTCAATCCGGGTACGGCTGTAAATCTAAGTTAACGCGGGCGAAGCTGCGGGCAACAGCTAGTTATACAATAAAGCTATTCTAAGTTCTTTGTTGGAATCTCCGGAGCCAGTCATATAGGAAAAAATGTATCAGAATTTTATAACCTCATTATTGAGATATAATAAATATTGTTCACTTGGCATAACGATATTATCAATTTTGGACGATTAACAAGTGATCCGCGACTCGCAAGGAATATCTAGCCTTGTATAACAGACACCTATAGGTAACATGTCGGCAAAGGGGCAAACAAGCCACCAATACTAAGTGGGCAGCGTCGCCCATGAACATTAACAAGTATGCTTGGAACTGGCCCAGGCTACTCTTTCATACCCTGGGAAATGCTCTGAGGCATCCCGCGGGGGAGTGGGTCTCCCCAGGCGGGTATATGGGACTCGCTGCGCCCGAAAGCTGGTAAGTGGGTGCAGCTCTACCCACTAAAACCCGGCGACTGCCACCAATGCCGCCTTTGGTGAGGTGCCCCGGATCTAATGAGCAAACAGGGCACCTCAACGGCTAGTCAGTCCCGTAGGGACCGACGCCACCTCCACAGAGGGGTCGACCCGCACCACATAACAACCCCTCCCAACGTCGGGACAGTACAAAAGGTGTGAGGTTTCCGTCCTCGCCCCTTCTTTTAAGAGGAGTACAAAGAGCCCCCTCGGCTCAATTAGCTTCGCCCAAGGTGCTGGGCTCATCCTAGGCTTCTGAGCGCCACCGCCACGTCAAGGCTTGAACCATGGTGAAGAAGTTTCGGTGCCTGTAATAACACTGCCTGTTCTACTCTTCTTGCCGAAACACAGCAAATCTGTTTGACGAAAGAAACAAGCAGGATGGTGGTACCCATGCCGACGAGGAAGCGGCACAGACACATCCCTCCCAGCGGTATAATGAATATCTCTATATCTCTACCAAAATGATACAAAAATTACTCTTGTTTGTCCACAACCTTATTCATGTGAACACGAATGTTATTGAACGAAATGACTAACGTATTTACATTAATATGCCTGTATCAAACAAAGACTACACGCCTCCTTTGTCTACTTCTGTACTAGTTACATTTTTGCTATATATTTGTATGTTTTATAGGTTTTTAAAAATAAAATATTCACATAAGCGATCATAGGGTTTAAAATCGTTATAGATGAAACTTTGGGTGGAATGTACCTATGTTCTTAATTATCACCCTGTATAATATATATATATTATATATATTATACAGGGTGTCTGGTGGCAGATTTAGGTTTTCAAAATAAAATAAAATAAATACCTTTATACGTATAGTTTTAATAAAAGTGTCAAAATACAGAGTCATAATGCGGATTTTATTTTTTAAATATGATGTCATCCAAATGTCTTCCATCTTGTTGCACACACTGTTCAAAACGGAGCCTCGTATTCCGCGCCACACGCTGCAGTAAACTCTGTTCAATTGCGCCGATTTCTCGCCGAACATTTTCTTTTAAGTCCACAACAGTTCGCGGATTGTTGGTGTAGACTCTCGCTTTGAGGTAGCCCCACAAAAAAAATCCATTGGGGCTAGGTCGGGGGACCTTGGTGGCCACGGGATGTCCCCAAAGTGACTAATCAGTTTTTCAGGGAAATTTTCGCGCAACAAATCCATTGAAGCTCTGGCCGTGTGTGCAGTCGCACCATCCTGTTGAAACCACGTGTGTGATGAGAACGATGGATGAGCTCACAGGCTCGGCAAAAAGAAATTCTAAATCATGTGTCGATAATTCTCACCGTGTGTGTCTCATTAGTCGCGTGGCCCCGTGCATTTTCAAAAAAAAATGGCCCAATTATCCCACTCGCGGATAAAGCGCACCAAACAGTTACCCTTGGGCAATGTAATGGTTTTTGGTGTTTTAATCGAGGATTGCGAGTTCTCGGAGCCCAGTAACGACAGTTTTGCTTGTTAACGTGTCCGTTTAGATGGAAATGAGCCTCGTCACTCCAAAAAATTGAATTCGCAGTGCGAAAACGCTCCAACATGGTTTCACAAAAAAATTTGCGTGACACAAAGTCATTTTCTTTTAATTCTTGAATGATTTGAATTTTAAAAGGATGGAACTTCATGTCCTTTTTCAAAATTTCATGAACAATCGCTCTTGGAAGTCCCAGTGAAGCTGCCCTTTTCCGTATTGAAAGTCGTGCATTTTCACGTAAACTCCGTTCCACCAGTGCGATGTTTTCCGGGGTCCTTGACGATCGACTAGGCCCTGGCCGTGGTGTGTTCATAGCCGAAGCATGCGCGGAACCTCTCCACCCACGAACGAATTAAATTCACACTCGGTCCATCGCTTATCCGTCGAATACTGAAATGTGAACAAAACTGCCGGCGAGCGTGTACGTAAGAATCGTGGCTCTTGAAAAACGCTTCGATAGCGAACGCGCGATGCTCACCCGACCAATGCGACATCGTGACTGAGAAATCCGCACGATCAGTGGTTCTAATGACACCACCCTCCCCCCGCACCGTTTATAACTTTTTGAAATATTCGATTTTTAAAATGTAAATCTGCCGCCAGACACCCTTTATTACTATTTTTTGCGCTGTTGTGGTAATCGGTCTTCATCGAGCATATTACCGGAATAGAGCGGTAATGTAGGTATATTGTGTTTTGTGTGAGAAAAAAACCGCGAAATCTGTGCTGCATGGCTGCATCGCTGCGCCGGTTGCATCGGTGCGCTCTGATGGCTATTGATGGATGATTGGCTGATGGGACGTACACACAGATCACTGGTTCGTTGAATTGCTATTGCGTCAGTGAATAATCACTGACCAGTTTCGGAATTGTATGTCTCACTTCAATTCTCTATCCTGTTATATGCTCGATGGAGACGCGTAACAAACGCACCGCTTATCTAAGGCTGTGTTTTTATTGTCATACATTTACTCTTAAAACTACCGATAAACGGGATCTTTACCATGTTTTTCACATTTATTTCGCGAAGCACATCATCTACAAATAATTCTTCACGAGACCTTAACATCATCTCCACTTGGCTTCACAATACGTACCTTCAACTGCTCCGGCGCGGTATCCTTCTTCAACTGCAGCAGTTTCCTCGCGAACCTCATGACAGCGCGCCGCTTCCTGCCCTGTCCGGAGTTCGAAATCGATTTGACCTTCCTCAACATTCGTCGCCCGTAGAAGAGCATTTTGTCGCGTTTTCTGAAGCGCTTGGCCGGCTCCCCAACCGTGGCCGTGCCTATATTTCCTGACAATTCTGGGGAAGAAAAAAACATAATTAATATCACATTGAATCTATTTTACCGTGTGGAGGTTACATTACATGAAAATGTAGCTAATAGTAGTTGATAAGACCATTAGAAAACAATAAAAAAAAACCTCAGATATTCTAAATTAAGAAAAATCAAAACATCACAATAGTTAAGATCTGAAAGGTTCATTCTGAATACCACAACATTTTTATTTTGATGCCTCATCAAAGTAACTTTTTCATTTGTCAAAATATGATATTTTACAACTATTTTTAGGGTTCCGTAGCCAAATAACAAAAACGGAACCCTTATAGATTCGTCATGTCTGTGTGTCAAGTCCAACTAGCACTTGGCCGGTTTTTTTTAACATTGGAATCCAATGATCTGGAATGTGTCGTGTGTGTGTGGTCGTACCACATGACATGTTCCCCGCATCAATGATTCGCATGTAAAAATGGAAATATGGCCTATCGATTGAGTAATATAATATTTGATGTAAATGTATTTACTACATTATGTAAATACAATTCAATGTTCACATTCACACACACAATCTCCACACACAAGTAACAATGTGATAGAACTTACCTTTTGAACGCCATCTTTTATAGACATAGAAGAACACTACGAGAAGGGAGACCAGCACACAGCCGCAGAATGACCACAGCAACTGCAAAAGATAATACAGGTAAATAAAAGAGGTTATTAAAATATTAACAATACAAACATAATGGGTACAATTTTCATTTTAACTCAGATGTATCAAACAGAATATCGTTAATATTGCAACATTCAATGCATTTTAAAAAAGATACAGATTTCTATCCCAGACATAGTCAGATAAAACACAAACACGAGACATTAATTGTCCTAAAATGAATCAATCTACTTCTATGTATGGGAAACTTAAATTATGGCAGCAGTGACGTCATTATTTTTTTAAACCCCGACGCAAAAAGTATTACCCTACACATCTATACAGATAAATAAAATTTAAGTAATATTTTAAGTGGGCCTTTCAACGGAATATATTATAGTTCAATACTTACATCCCCTATGAATTTTGAAAATTCCTTCCTGAGTGGATGTCTACGTCATAAGAGGAATGTGTGTATGAAGTTTGAAGTTTCTAGCCCTAAGATTTCAGCTTATGCGTTTATTTAAAACTTTCATCCCCTATTTCAACCCGTCGGGGGTTGAATTATTATAAATTCTTCTTTAGTAGATAGACCTTAGATAAAGACCTTCGTGAAATTATGAGGAATACGTGTGCGATATTTCATTTTCTAGCCGTAAGGGCCCGTGCGTTGAGACATCAGACAATCACTTTTGCCATATTTGTATAGTTATAATATAATCATTTAAAATTATACATAAAAACATGTTTTATTCATGACCATCTAACCCTTTTTGTCGATGAGGCTCCTTCGATGAAGGCTAAAACAGTCCCTCGTCGAATGTATATTGTAAAGTAAATATTTAAACTTCTAATACAACTTTGGTGACAACAATGTCACCATTGTAATTGTACTCTCACCAAATAAAGGTCAGTATTGTGACACGGGTACATACTACATGCTGATAAAAGCTGTTATTGATAACCGATAATGCAGCAGGCACGAGTCACGACACTTCCGCGGCCGTGAGGTAACACAAGTAACGTATGACAATGACAAACTTGTTATCATATATAGAAAATGATTTTATCTACATTTATAGAGTTACTACGTATCCTCATTGATTAATGAAAATAATTAATATTAATCTTAATCATTATCAACCTTCAACTGCTGGAGATAGGACCCTTTCAATTAAAGGCCAGACTTATAGAACGTTATTAACATGGTATAGATAATAATTACTGTTATATTCACAAAATCGACAATATCATCTATAGTAATAATATAAATTCTAAAATGACTGCCTCTCTATATAAACTCAAACCACTTAGATTTCAATTATTAAATAATATATTTTTCAAAGTAAATAACCTTCTGCAAATATTAGCTCAAATATGGCCTATCAAATGCAGAAACGGTTTTTCAGACATGAGAATACAGAGATACTTAAGCACATTCAAACAAAACAAGACTCAAGCTTTTTTATATTAAATAGTATACATACAGTCGACTCTCGATAAGATGATATTCGTTAGTTTGAATTTCTCGATTATTAGAATGTTTTCCTTTCCCTCGAAAACGAATCAATAAATTAAAAAAAAATATTACATATATCAATAAATATAAAATTATCATTCGTATCCTCGGTAATTATTATTTATTATTAGCTATACCTATCTACAGTGGCCGGTCCGTATTGGATGCGAGTAGCGAGGGATCGGTTGTCTTGGCGTTCTTTGAGGGAGGCCTATGTTCAGCCCCCACCATCCAGATCCGGGCCTTGACGCGGCGGTGGGGCTTAAACTCGGGGGCATACCCCGGGTGAACTAACCGGATCCGAATCGGGCGGCAGTTGGTCCTGGCCACTACCGGCCAAGCCGCTCCCCGGTCCATAGGGCTGGGGGTGGTGGTCGCCATTCCACGTCGGGATGGGGATCGCGAGGAAGAAAAACTCTTTAAAAATCACCCTAATCCTAAGTTTTGGTGCGCGGCGAGAGGATGAATGGCTGGAGGGTCTCCAGTCGTTAGCGCACCCCCAGCCGGGGTACCTGCGGACCCCCCGGTTGGGATACAAATGTACGCCATCCTGGTGCATAGGGCTCTGCCCAGGATGCTTCGTCTCCCTGACCCCAAAGGTGGAGACACCAGAGGGGACCAAGTATTGTTAAAATTAGTTGCACTAGTAAAAACACTCTACGGGCGGGTACCGTGAATCCCGCCAGTCCTAGGACTGAGGCCCCGTGTAATACGGAGGGGGCCACACAATACTTCGTAGGTTCGGTGACCTCGAACCCACGCGACCAGGCTACCACAACGGATTCAGAGAAGGCAAGTGATTTGGTGATTGAGAAGGTGGGAGGACGAAACAAGAGAGGTTCCCCGAGAATTTATTCGGACGTTGAGGTGATGAGTGCGAGCGATTCCGATGAAAGCATGATGTCGACGCGCTCAGCTCACCGGAAAGGGAAGAGGACCCTTGTCATCTTCAGAGGATAGCAGCGTACAAACGCTCAAAGAAAGAGCACAGGCGTTTAGGAAGACCACGCCACCAACCAAACGAGGACGGGGCCGGCCACCTACGACTGGCCAATATGTAGGACTGGCCAAGGCCCAAAAAGACCTGGCGGCGGCACGGCGGGAGGCGATGGAGGCTGAAGCGGAGTGTAGTGTGACGGCACTCGCACGAAGTATACCCCCGTGCTACCTGTCAGAGTCGTCCAGGTCAGAGACGGCCCCCTATAGGACGAGTGTAGATACGGCGAGTGCTCTAGGGTCGCGAATTACCAAGGCCCTGGAGACCATCACTGGGGTCCGAACCAGGTCAAAAAACCTGAAGGGCCCCATGATGAAGGCATTAAGGACAGCGACGGATGCAATCCAGGACGCAACAGTCACGCTCCTGGACCGCACGTCCTACGAAGAGACGCGGGCACTGGAGGCGGCCAACAAAAGGCTGTCGGCGGAGGTGGCGGAGCTACGGAGCACGAGTTGGCGACGCTCAGGAGTGAGCTCGCCTCATCCCGCCAACAGCCGGCCGTAGCCGTTGCGCCGCCATCAGCCAATCTGGAAGAGATCGTGCAGAGGGCGATGCGGGAGGCAATGGCCCTGTCGAGTGCGCGGCTCAACGCAAGGCTCGAGGGCCTGGAGTCAAGGCTCCTTCCCGAGCCGCGGCTTCGCCCGTCGCTCGCAGCGGACAGACGCGCGGCGGCTGTAGTGGAGACACCTTCTCCTGCGGCGAGGCCGGGGCCATCGAGCGCTGCCAAGAAGGGGCCAATGTGGAAGGCACCTTCGCTGACACCAGTACCGACGACAACACTGATGCCACCGGCAAATCCTGGGCCGGCCGGCTCCAACAAGAAGGCTTCGAAAAAGAAGGCGGCCCGAAAGTTGGACACGAAGGCAGCTGACGGTGATGGATGGACGACGGTCACCAGGACGAAGGCCAAAACACCAAAGGCGGCGCCGAAGAAACGAGGCCCACCGAAGCTGCGGACGCCTACGTCTGCAGTTGTGGTACTACAGCTGCAGCCGGCAGCCGCTTCAAGAGGATTGACGTATGCCGATGTGCTGGGAAGTTCGCCCTTCCCTTTTTCAGCAGAAATTCGCCTTTCGGACCTCGGCATAGAGCCTGTCCGCTGCCGGAAGGCGGCCACGGGTGCTCGCCTTTTTGTGCTGCCCGGAGCGGCCAGCGGCGAAAAGGCCGACACCCTGGCCCGAAAAATAAAAGAAGTGGTCGGAGAAGACGTAGTCCGAGTCTCCAGACCTACGAGGTGCGTCAGCGATCGCATTTCAGGGTTGGATGACTCGGTAACGAAGGCAGACGTAGCTGTGGCTGTGGCAGAGGCAGGCGGGTGCCCCCTTGAGCAAGTCCGACCGGGGGAGATCGGCCGCAGCCCCTCTGGACTGGGTGCAGCCATCGTCCGTTGTCCCTGCGAGGCGGCAAAGACGATCCTCGCCAAGGGCAGGCTACTGGTTGGCTGGGTGTCCGCACAGTTTAAACTGCTGGACGCCCGCCCCCTCCGATGCTTCCGCTGCATGGAGATGGGCCACATGGCGGCGGTATGTTCCTCTCCAGCGGACCGGAGTAGCTTGTGTTTCCGCTGCGGCGAAGAGGGGCATATTTCCAGAACGTGCACGGTTGTGACACCTAAGTGCGTGCTCTGCTCCACGGAGGGACGTCCAGCTGCACACAAAATGGGCAACGCAGCGTGCATCGCCCCACGCCGTAGACGGCGCCTTGGGCCACAGGAAGGAGAAAAAGCTGGTGAGGGTCTAAATCCCCCCTCACAGCCAGTCTGCCCGACTGCGAATAGCTTCGCGGTCCTAGGCGAGGAGGTCCCCATGACCTTGGAGTGATGGCACACCCATTCACCCAAGTGCTACAGGGGAACCTCAACCACTGCGCCAGAGCCCAGGATCTGCTCTTTCAGACTCTGGCGGAGTGGTCGGTGCAGGTGGCCGTAGTGGCAGAGCCCTACCGCGTCCCCAACTCGCCAAGTTGGGTCGGGGACGAGGATGGCGTTGTGGCTATCGCCAGCTTAAACGGCTCGCCACCATTTGGCGTCGTGGAGAGAGGGCGTAATTTCGTTGCGGCCGAGATCGGTCGCGTCCTTGTGATCGGGGCATACTTCCCGCCCAGTCGGAGCGTCGCCGACTTCGAACAGTTTCTGGTTCGGGTCAGCTCTCTGGTGGGGCGAGCTCGCCTCGATTACGTGCTGGTCGCCGGAGACCTTAATGCAAAATCAGCGGCATGGGGTTCCCCTGTGAGAAATGCGCGGGGTGCAGTTTTGGAGGACTGGCTGGTCGAGGTTGGGCTGGAGGTGCTCAACGTTGGGTCCAGGCACACATGCGTACGACAGAGGGGCGGCAGTATCGTTGATGTTACTTTCGCCGATGCCGCTCTAGCTCGCCGCGTGCAGGGCTGGGAGGTGTTTGAGGGCGAGACGCTGTCGGACCATCGGTATATCCGGTTCCGATACGGCGTCTCCGCCCCCTCCCGAAGCCGCGGTTCTGATGCGGGATGCGGCCCACGTTGGGCGCTGAGGAGGTTGGACAAGGAGGTGTACTGGTGGACTGAAGAGCTCGCTGAACTGCGACGAGAGTGCGTTGCGGCGAGACGCCGGTACACCCGAAGTCGCAGAAGGCGACGTCGGGATGAGGCTGAGGAGGGGCGGCTCTATAATACCTACAGAGCCGCCGCCGAGGAGTTACGTAACGATATTGGTCGCGCAAAAGATGCTGCGTACAGGGAGATGCTGGAGACTCTGGACAGAGACCCGTGGGAGAGGCCGTACAGGATGGTTCGCAACAAACTGCGCCCCTATGCCCCTCCCCTGACGGAGAGTCTCCAGCCTGACCTTGTGGCTGGGATAGTCCCGGCCTTATTCCCCGGTCAAAAAGACCACGCGCCTCCGCCGATGGCTCCACCGAGCAGTGGGCCGTTGAGCGTTGAGGCGGAAATCCCGAAGGTGACAGAAGGAGAGATGGACATGGTATTGGCACGGTCGAAGGCGCGGAATACCGCCCCCGGATGGCGTTCCCGGTCGGGCCCTGGTTCTGGCCCTGGGCCCACTCCGCTCGCACGCCAAACGCCTGATGTGTGCATGTCTGGCGAAAGGTCGGTTTCCCACGGCGTGGAAGAAGGGGAAACTGATACTAATTCGGAAAGACGGGCGACCGGTCGACTCGCCGTCGGCATATCGAACGATCGTACTGCTCGATGATGCGGGTAAGCTGCTGGAGCGGATCGCGGCTACCCGTATCATCAACCACCTGGAGGAGACAGGCCCGAGTCTCAGCGCCTTCCAGTTTGGCTTCCGGCGGGGGAGGTCCACCCTGGACGCTCTGGCCAGGGTGAGGGCCCTCGCCGACGAGGCGGTCGAAAGTGGAGGGGTGCTTTTGGCGGTGTCTATTGACATCGCCAACGCCTTCAACACCCTCCCTTTTGACACAATCTTGGGGGCGCTGAGATTCCACGGAGTGCCGGCGTATCTGCGCAGACTGGTAGGACCTGTCTGGTAGGTGCGTCGTGTACCCGACGGCCGACGGCTGGGCGACTAGGAGACTGGAGTGCGGTGTTCCACAGGGCTCTGTCCTGGGCCCGCTCCTGTGGAACATCGGGTATGATTGGGTCCTCCGCGGCGCGAACTTGACGGGTGTCAGCGTCACGTGCTACGCTGACGACACTGTCGTCACCGCGCGCGGAGGCACCTTTTCGGAGGTCCGCATACTTGCGGTAGCCGGAGTCGCCCAGGTCGTGGCTAGGATCCGACATCTCGGGCTCGAAGTGGCCCTGGAGAAGAGTGAAGTTATATGCTTTCACAGGCCACGGCGAGCCCCTCCACCTGGATCCAGCTTAATGGTGGGAGGAACTCCCATCTCTGTTGAGGCGAACATGAGGTACTTGGGCCTCATCCTCGACAGCAGATGGAATTTCCAGGAGCATTTCCGGTGTCTAGTGCCGAAATTGCTGGGAGCCGCGCGGGCGATGAGTCGCCTCCTCCCCAACGTGGGTGGACCGAGCGCTGGCTGCCGCCGCCTATATATGGGCGTCTTGCAGTCCATGGGGCTGTACGGCGCACCGATATGGGCGCCCGCCTTAACGCGAGACAACGTAGCTCTTCTGCGGCGACCGCAGAGAGCAATGGCAATTAGGGCCGTCCGTGCGTACCGCTCTACCTCATACGAGGCGGCGTGCGTACTGGCGGGCTCTGCGCCGTGGGACCTGGTGGCAGGTGCCCTGGCTCGTTCTTGGCGAAGGAGGCGTGGAGACGACGAGGATGTCTCCGGTGAAGAAGAGCCCTGGTGGAGTCGCATACGGAGGCAAGTGCTCCTCCAGTGGAAGGAGAGGCTGGAGGAGCCAACTGCGGGTCACCGTACTGTGGCGGCCGTCGGTCCAATCTTGGAGCAGTGGGTTGACCGGCGGCACGGCGTTATAACCTTCCACCTTGCGCAGATCCTAACGGGGCACGGCTGCTTCGGTAGGTATCTGTGTAAGGTGGCAGGCTCGGAGAACTTGCCAGGGTGTCATCACTGCAGCAGTGAGGAGGACACTGCTGACCACACCCTGGCGGAGTGCCCTGCGTGGGCGCTAGAAGTTGCCGAGGTTGGTGCCGACCTTTCACTCCCTGCGGTCATCCACGCGATGATCGCCAGTGAGAGTGCATGGGAGGCGGTCCTCTCCTTCTGCGAGGTCGTGATGCCGCAGGAGGAGGCGGAGCGGGAGAGAGAGCGCACTGGCGCCCCTTCTCGCAGGAGAGCGCGGTGGCGACAGGCGGTCGCACCGCCGTGAGGGACCTGAGCGCGGTCGATCGGGGGATCCGCCGTGCGCGCGTTAGGTCCAGGCTATAAGGCACCCTTAAGTGTTCGGGGTGCCTTAAGCGGAGTAGGAGGAGGGGACTCCATCCCCTGCCTCCAGTGGAGAGTGCCTTCAGGCACAACGTCGCCGGTGCGGAACATTGAATAGTTCCCGCGCCGGGCCAGTACGACGAGGAGAACACCGCTGGGGATTAGTGGGTAGTGTCTGCGTCCAATTACCATCACCATCTCTTCGGGCGCAGAGAGTCCCACATAACCCCCGGGCTCCCCTGGGCCCGGTGGTATGCATAAGAGCATTCCACAGCGGCAAAAAATAAAAAAAAAAAAAAAAGAAAGGCCTATGTTCAGCAGCGGACGGATAGAGGCTGCTCATGATGATGATGATACCTATCTGCTTTTGTGTAGAAATAAATTATAGTCTATAAAAAACTAAAAAACACCCGTAAGTTATTAGTTAGTAAGAAGTAGTGCCATGCTGCTTTGCAGCCGAATCGGGCCGGCACGACGGTGGTACCTCTCGCCCATAAGGCATAAGGCTCCGTCTGCTCGGTCGCCTCCTTGTGACATAAAAAAAATTACAGCCTTTAATAGCAAACCATACTAAAAATTTTAAAATAATTTCAATAAATCAATGCGGTCATCCAAACAATGAACGTCAGTGAGAGCACATGGCAGGTGGTCCTCTCCTTCTGCGAGGACGTCGTGTCGCAGAAGAGGAGACGGAACGGGAGAGGGAGCGCACTGACGCCCCTTCCTGCAGGAGAGCAAGGCGGCGACAGGTGGTCGCACCACCATGAGGGCCCTGTACGCGTATGTGTTCAGTGTGCCTTAAGAGGAGTAGGAGGAGGGGACGCCACCCCCCGCCTACAGAAAAGAGTGTCGGAGGGTGGAGGGAGTATGACCCGTCCACAGTTCTCGTGCTGGGTCACCCAGACAAATTTTAGGTTTTAGTGGGTACCATTCTTTCGGGCGCAGAGAGTCCCACATAACCCCCTCCCCTCACCCCCGACCCGGTGGTATGCCTAAACGCATTCCCCAGCGAAAACAAAAAAAAAATGATACCATTGAATATTATAAAAAAAATGTTCAGACTGTTTTTGTTTAAACATTTTTTTTTATCATCAAATTCAATGAAATTGACACACATCCTTATCACAATTCATGAAACACCTTCTATTATCTATGTACAAGGCTTCATAATTATTGTGTAAATTTTGGAATGTAATGCTTCTATGAATTGAAGCATACCAAAGTTACAAGTAATAGTAGTTATGAAGATAGTTATTTTTTGTATGTGTAAAAAATACATTAAGAAAAATACAACATAATATGTCACCAGTATTATTTCCGAACTAACATGTTTAGAAACCTTAAAGAAAAAGGGTACATAGATATATTGATTCTTCAAAAACTGACAATGCATTTTTGAGTCCCGACATTGGGAGGGGTTGTTCTGTGGTGCGGGACAAACCCTCTGTGGAGGTGGCGTCTTGGGGCACCTTGACTAGCCGTCAAGGTGCCCTGTTTGTTTTCTAGATCCGGGGCACCTCACCAAAGGCGGAATTGGTGGCACTCGCCGGGTTTTAGTGGGTAGAGCTGCGTCCATTTACCAGCTGTCGGGCGCAGCAAATCCCACATACCCGCGTGGGGAGACCCACTCCACCACGGGATGCCGCAGAGCATTTCCCGGCGTTATTTATTAAATCATATTCTGATAGAAATAATGGGGCCCCATGGATCGTTGGGCCCTGAGCACATCCCCAAAATTCCCAGTAGGACAGACGACCCTGCTCACAATGTTTCAACCACCCAAGAAATATACTTATAGTCCTGGGACTGATGCAGATGCAGACTCACAAAAAAATGTAGTTCAGACACTGTATTGTAAAACAAATAACGCAATATTATAATATATAAATTTAAGTAATATATAATTTTAAGTTTTAAGTATGTACGCCCATCTTCTCTATCAAGTCTGTTATCATATGTTTTTATTTTTTACTTTGAGAGATTTGTGAAGAGCAGTGAAAACAAGTAAGCTGATAAAAATAATAATGATGATAATTATTTATGCCTCAAAATGAAGACCCAGTTTATCTTTTATTATCAAATAGCTGTTGCCCGCAGCTTAGCTCAGGTTAACTTAGATCTACAGCAGTGTTAAGATTGATGATGATTATTTTTATAACCTAAGTTACTCCTTATAAAATCTGCCAGTGAAAGTCCCATCAAAATCGGCGCAGCCGTTTTAGAGATTAGCCACAACAAACAGACAGACAGATGGACAGACAAACAAAAATTGTAATAAAAATATTTTGGTATATGTATATAGTAAATCCATATGCATTTAGTAAAAAGTGGTTATTTGAATATTACAAACAGACACTCCAATTTTTTTGTATCTGTATATGTATATATGTGGCTATTGATAATCCCAGATTCGTCATTTTGAACCACCAACAAGCCCCTTTTCTAAGAAAAAAGTATTTTTTTCCAAATATACTATTTTCATCATTTATGTTGTTAATCAAATAATAATTAAAATAATTATAAACTAATAATAAGGAAAGAAAAATGTTTTCGTGAAACCAAGTTGCAAGGTTAATATTTCCATTTGTTTGTTCTGTAACAACATTACTATAAATAAACGAGTTATTCGTTTATTTATTTATACAATAATTTACCGTTTGTATCATTCGAAGAATTTGCGGAACTAGATGAGTGAAACCATTTCAAGGGTATTGATTGCTATTTAAAGCGGAATAAATTTATCTAACGAGAAAATACTTCCTCGTTTAATTTTCAATATTTTTATCTCATTAGTTCTCGTTTTTATTTAAGTCTGATTTAATTATCGTTCTAAATCAATAAAGTATACTCACTTGATTCTCTTGAAAACTGTTCGACCATTCTGATGTCCATGTCTTAACAGCAAACATGTCAGATTTATCATTTATATTATTGAATAATCCAACCACATCCATTTTATTAACTTAATAATAGTATATTTTACTCAAAATATTTCAATTTTCATGAATACAAATCGTTTTTACACAAGAATCAGCTGCTTCTAAGACAAACAAGAAACTAGCTTGAACTCGCTAGTCGCTCTATGATGTGAATGTGACACCTGACAGTAGTCTTTTTTTTTTTTATTAATATTTTATGGCCTGGCTACGAGACCTTTAAGCCAAACAGTAGTCTTTGATGTGACATAATTTTTTTTTATTAATATTTTATGGCCTGGTTACAAAATCTGATGTGACATAGGTCATAGACTGATTAGTGAATAATGACAATTGACAATACTTGACAACTTTTCAAAAATATGAAATTGCCAAAATAAAAATGCCATTTCTTTATTTTTCAATCCTGATTATTAATCATCGAGGTAGGAATATAAAATACTAGCTGTTGCCCGCAGCTTCACCCGCGTTAACTTAGATTTACAGCCGTATACGGATTGATGATGATTATTTATCTATGGACTGGCGTTAGGACTGGCGTAGGACTTTTTTTTTTTTTAATTTATTGAGAGCTGGATTCGAGTCCTTCGCTCTAAACTGTACAACTTTATTTTATATGTGTTTACCGGTGGGAGGGAAGCGCTGTGCCGCGCTCCCGGCTGCATGGGTACCACCATCTTGTTTATTTCTCCCGTGAAACAGCTTTGCTGTGTTTCGGAGAGAAGGGCAAGACAGGCAGTGTAATTACTGGCACCGAGACTTAACATCTTATGTCTCAGGATAGGCTGCACATAAATAAGTTGCCTGTACTCGTTCCAGGTAAACTGGTGTATGTTCATGGGCGACGTCGACCACTTACCATCAGGTGGCACGTTTGCCAGTTTGCCTATCCAACTAACATAAAAAAAAAAAAAAAAAAGTGTAGTGATACCAGGAAAATGGCGGGAAGCATCGGGAAGCGCGGTTGTGTTTTTTTTGGTTTCCCGTTAATTAATTGTTATTTTGTGTTTTGTCTATTCGGAGTGGTTTCCTACAGTGTTTGTTTTAAATTATTCCAAATCGACATCTCCAAACACAGTATTTATTTTTGCTAATACGCTTCGAATTGTAATTAGTAAACATGATAATTCTCTTCTATAAACATGTATCTATGTAAGAAACAAAGATTAAACACATAATGCAGAATTTACGAATATTTTGTGTAAAAGAAATGATTTTCGTTTTACACTAGGGCTGCATCAAGTTATCGATATTTCGTGTCCACTGTCTATAACGCGGTAAACGAATATCTATTACTGATGTCAAAATACTTATAAATATGAGGTAGTATCTCTACCTCATATTTATAAGTATGTAAGTATTTTGACTGAGTCTTGAATCACCTGGGAATGTGACCCCATTTAAGATACTTAACTGATCCATAGGTACTTATCAGTTTTTGACTGTTATTATCATTAGTATATAATTTATGTATCTTTCAGATTTCCTACTAACCTGGCTACTAGAAATACATGGCTTAAATTAATTGATCGTCCAAACTGGAATATCACGAAAACTTATTCATGTGTACCTTTGCAGTAAGCACTTTGGAGAAACATAATATTTAGGTACAGAAGCGAGGAGCGAAACGAATTTTGATGAAATCTGCTTTTCAAGCAATTAAATGCAAGCTCTTTGTTTTTTTATTGGATTTTGAATAGAATGATGATTTATACAATTCTTATTAGGTTTATTTTAGTATTATGAATCTAATAAAACTCAGATTAGGTCGAATTAAGACGAGTTATAAAGAAAACTTGATAGTAGGTAAGAGCTTTTTTATGAAAAATTGAAAATCGAATTAATTACCTACATTATCAATTTGAAACTATAAATGTCAAAAGAAAGGATTCAATTTGCCAATAATAACACAAAAAGATTTGTGATGACAGCTTAAAACTATTATATGTTTTAAACTAATACGTTTTTAAGTTATTGATTAATAAAAAAAATGAGTTACCTAATCTATATAAAGTTCATAGGATCTGTAATATTTTACTGTGCAAAGATATATATGTAATTCATGTTTTATGTTATAAATAATGACATTTGGTTTATAAAAATGTATAAAATATAATGGTTTAATAGAAAACTTAATAAATTAACATTCTCGGTTCACAGTAAAATTATAAGATAAATACGCGATAATGCCAACCGTGTCGTATAAATGTCGAGCCAATTTTGGGCTTAATTGTCAGTTGCAGCATACCCATCGAAGAGGCTACACGAAGAGCAGTAAGAAGTGAAATAGTCAAGAGCCGAGAACTAGGAGCAAAGTGAAAGTAAAATTTTGTTTTATTTAATCTACGTCTCCCGACGTAGTCGAAAGACGGGAGACGTAGTCGAAATGAAACAGTATAGTGGGAACTATACTGTTTCATTTCGACCTACGTCTCCTGGGGCGTATGTCAAAAAAAATTGAGAGATTGTCCCAGGCACGACACTGTACCTGCCTCTGCCGTCTGAAATAGATACACCACCTAAACTATCGAACACGTAGTACTCTAAGTCTAATGGTTCATTTTTATCGTATCCTTACGAGTATTCAAGAACCCGGTCCACTTCGGAGCGCTATAAAACCCAATTCAATTTTTATTCTATTAATGTTATTATTACTTAGCTAATAAATATTTTTTACGGCCTTCAAATATGTGTACTATGATATTAGTTCATAAAATTACTTTATATTATGTAAATTTAAATAAAATACACAATTACTGATGATATTTTAATGACTATTATAACTTTATATTAAGAATTTTGGAATAATAGTAACGCTCCGCCAAATCGCACCCAATTTTATAAGCCTATTCGCTCCTCGTATCCGCTTAACGAATTCCACACCTCACCACTCCTTCCGTTACATATTATTCACATTGATATTATAGGATCACATCGAGCATAATATAATCGGATAGAGTAGTAATTTGAGCCATAAAATTTCGAAACTGGTCAGTGATTTGTCACAGACGTAATAGCAATTCAACACAAATTTGGAGGAATTTGTTTTCATACAAAACACATAACATTACCACTCTATTCTGGTTCTATGCTCGATGAAGCGACATGATATTATACATCACTGCATGCACTCATAAGCAATTTTGACGCACACAAATGTAATTCAATTTCAGTTTCGTTTGACAGCTCGTGTCTGTTCCTCTATTCCGCTAGATATGTTAACTTTATGGATACACAATAGGGATGTAGACATTTTTCAGAAATGTTTTTAAATCATTTATAAATATCTAATGGGGGCCTCAACATTATCAGCTTTTGCTGACATACGTCTAATGCCTATAAAATCTTGCATTTTATAATGCATTTTAAATTTCGTTCCAAAACGCTAACACTTGTCACGTGACGTCATATGTTGTTAAACATCGTAAAAGTGATAAAATGATTCTAGTTGTCGTTAATAAAAAATGGCTTCTGAGTTTTATAAGTGTTGTATGGTGCCTATGTATGTGTACACTGTCAAAACGCCTGAAAAAATAGTTTTTACAATATGTACTGCGTACGGAAAATGGTGTATAAAAGTAAATCAACATTCTTCCGCTTCCGCTAAATAGGAACTGGTAACGTCATTTCCGTTTATTATCACGTGACCTATTTTAAATTTAGTTACATTTTATTTATAAAATATTAATTTAATCAAATAAAAATAAGGGAAAATATTGTATTTTTTCAGAATTCTATCATATTCAAACTACGAATTAACATCAAAATTATATTTTATATGAATACATAATTATATATACATAGTACATACATATATATTGAGTGTTCGGAACTTATAAGTTATAAGTTTTATACATTATACGTTATAATATTATACGTTATAAGTTTAAGTAACGTTATAAGTTTTATAGTAATAAAAATGTTTATCGTAACTCACCACTAATTAATGCACTTACCTACTTCTTACGTATCATTATATATAATTTTAATCAATTATAATAAAAAATATTAAATTTTAATTAAAAAAAATTCAAAAAAAATTGGAAGACACAATTGTTGTAAAATTTCTTAAGACCATACGGTGTGTGAGGAGTGAGGACTATTTTTTTATGATCTGTTTGCTTAATATTAAGCTTCGGAAATATTAAAAAATCTCTTAAAACTTTAGTGCTATGTATAATTAAATAAAAATAAAACATTTTTTTATTTTATTTCGGGTCCGCATTTAAGTCCAATCTTTGTATTATATCTTTGTATTTACAAATATATATTTATCAACATTGGACTCATAAATACGGATTCGATACTTACCCACCTATAATTCATAAAAAATATTATTTAGTAGTAACCCCTGTTTCTACCCTGCATATTTTATCGATATCGATAAATAGCTATTTGATAAGCACTATCGGGTTTGATAGGCTGGCACTTCTGTTGTTTGAGATCTTTGTGGCTTAAGTTGGTATTAGAATGCCATGTAAATTGATTCCATTGGCTAATATGGGAGTCCCGTCTTTTAAACGTAATGATTTAGTTTTGCTCTGTCTACGGATTACATTCTCTTGGCGCAGAACAGTACTATCAAAAAACTTGGCGGCCGACCGTCACGCGACATGCGACACACAGACGAAAAAGTTAGAGACGATGTAATAAAAGTTTCATTTTAAAACGAAGGATAATATAAATTGATCTCATCTATACTAATATTATAAAGCTGAAGAGTTTGTTTGTTTGTTTGAACGCGCCAATCTCAGGAACTACCGGTCAGATTTGAAAAATTCTTTCAGTGTTAAACAGCCCATTTATCGAGGAAGGCTATACGATATATAACATCACGCTGTGACATATAGGAGTTGAGTAACGCGGGCGAAGCTGCAGGCGACAGCTATCATATATATGTCTGTTTGTATCAAAAATCGTAAAAAAATATACATTTAAAAAATTTAAGTTTCTAAACATTCGTATTTCAACAATGATTTTAGCCCAACTTTGGGCGAAAATAAATAGTATACGGAGCACGAAAGGCCAAATATAAGTTAATGTAGTTTTGTCATTCAAAAGTTAAAATAAATTTATTTAAAAAAGATACACTTAATAGTTTTTCTATAGATAATAACTGTTTTGCTAAAATGACATTTTAGGAATGAATCATTGTGCATTTCATTCTAGCACAAATGTTCGCGCACTATGTCAGGTGACATAGCATTCATTTAGTTGGAGTTCGCGCCGTCGACTTGGCTGTGGTTGAAAAGAAAACACTGCAGCAAATGTGAAATCCCCATGAACTTTGTAAAACAAATAAGTACACAGAATCTTATCAATCGAAACCGACAATGATGGTGCAGATCACAGATTATACCTACATATTAATTTGATGATTCAGCTGAAGACGAATAATTTTTAAATTATTTCTTTCTATAGTGTTTGTTTTAAAAACTTAATCTGTATTAAGTATACAGGGTCTGTCGTAAATAATGGATAATCGGATAAGTGGAGGTAACCCTGATGTCAGGCTACAATTAAATCTAGTTTATAGTCAGTTTTACCAACAGTGTAAAAATGATGCATACTTTTTGTTTTTTTCTAAATTTTTGCTCCTTTGATCATTCAATCGGTTGCCATTTCTTTAAAATTAGGTATTTTGTGTATTTTTTTTGGCATCGTACTCCTAAAGACTTGTTTTATTAAATTTAATTACTTTTATAGCCGTTGTTATCGTAAAATTTTATTAAAACTAACATTTTAAGTAATTTTTTTCCGTTTTTTTGTAATTACTTGTAGTTTTGACCCTTGATTGTGAAAAAAAAGTATGGTGCTATAGCTGCATATTATCTTAAAAACATGGCTAGTATGTGTAGATTCTAAAAAGGTATGATAGTGGGTACCTTAGCAAATAATATTAGCTCCAGGAGCAAAAGAACTAAGCTAGGTCGGGATTTCAATTTCTCAAGTAATGTCATAATTTTCGTGATTCAAGCTATAACACACCAAGACATGATTTTATTCCATTAAGAATGCAATTTTAATCTAAATAGTATCTAATCATCTGTTAATTTACATTCGTAAAAAATACATGCGACTATTTGTAACCAGTTACTACAAGTTTATTCCAAATTCAAAGGGATCTTCAGGTAAAAAAAACAACAAAGACGGTTATACAAAGGCCTCCTTGCGTGTGAGAAGGACAGCGCATCAGCTTTGGTTTTTTTATCCTTAAGGCGCGAATCTCTCCCAGACCTCAGTGTGATTTTGACTATCGCATGCGTACGTTTGTTTTTTGTGTATTTACATTTAACCGTTTTTGCTTTCTTACTGGACTTTGATTTGCCTTCTGTTTTGAACTTGTTGACGTGTGACCCTGACAATCTATTAACGGACTTTGAGTTTGCTTTTGTTTATTTGTGGGAGTAATGCCTCAACAATACACTCCGGCCGAATATGCAAACATGCATTTCATTTACGGTGAATGCAACGGCAACGCTACTAGAGCAGCTGCAGTTTATCGTGAAAGATACCCAAATGCTCGGCATCCCGACTACAGAGTGTTCATTAGGGTGCACAATGCATTCTCAGAAGGAAGATTTCATGGCAGCGGTATTGGCGGAGCCAGAGAAGGACGACCTCAACGACACAATCCAGCTGAAGTGTTGGAATTAGTGGAGGAAGACCCTGGTACGTCCATAAGTGCCATTTCGCGTCGTACTGGTATACCTAAAAATCAGTGCACCGAATTTTAAAAAGGCACGAACTCTACCCTTATCACTACCAAAGGGTTCAAACATTATTGCCAAGGGACTCGGAATTAAGAGTTACATTTTGTCGTTCAATGCTACGTAAAATTAGAGAAAATCCAAATTTCTTTAACAAAATTTTATGGAATGACGAGTCAACGTGCCGAAAAGATGGATTTTTGAATCTCCACAACTTACACAGCTGGCAGCTAAGAAACCCCAGACTGATACGCGCCGACAGATCGCAGTAAAAAATTAAAATTAATTTATGGACTGGTATTATTGGTGGGCAAATCATAGGTCCTTATGAGTTGCCAGCGACAATAAACGCGGAAATCTACTTAAATTTTCTAGAAAGTACGTTACCCGGGTTACTGCAAGATGTGCCACTCAAGACTCGAAACATGATGTGGTTACAGAATGATGTCCTGCGCATTACGCTGTTTCTGTGCGGAACCATTTAAACAATGAGTACCCCGGTCGGTGGATAGGGCGTTTGGGTCCAATTTTATGGCCACCACGATCGCCAGACCTAAACCCATTGGACTTCTTTTTTTGGGGTTGTATGAAAGAGAAAGTATACAGCCGAGAAATAAATACAATAGAAGAGTTGCGAGCGCGTATTCAAGAAGCGGCTCGTAAAATTGAAGAAGCTGACCATGGACGCCGGATTAAAAGATCCATTAGGAGATGTAGAGCGTGCATTGCTGCACGCGGAGGACATTTTGAACATTTAGTGTAATCGAAGCAATAAATGTTTTGACCAGAAATAACCTTGTTTTTTATTGTAATGCTTCTCTTACTAACAATAAATATCAATGTCCTTCTCACACGCAAGGAGGCCTTTGTATAACCGTCTTTGTTGTTTTTTTTACCTGAAGATCCCTTTGAATTTGGAATAAACTTGTAGTAACTGGTTACACATAGTCGCATGTATTTTTTACGAATGCAAATTAACAGATGATTAGATACTATTTAGATTAAAATTGCATTCTTAATGGAATAAAATCATGTCCTGGTGTGTTATCGCTTGAATCACGAAAATTATGACATTACTTGAAAAATTGAAATCCCGACCTAGCTTAGTTCTTTTGCTCCTGGAGCTAATATTATTTGCTAAGGTACCCACTATCATACCTTTTTAGAATCTACACATACTAGCCATGTTTTTAAGATAATGGGCAGCTATAGCACCATACTTTTTTTTTTCACAATCAAGGGTCAAAACTACAAGTAATTACAAAAAAACGGAAAAAAATTACTTAAAATGTTAGTTTTAATAATATTTCTTAAACAAGTCTTTAGGAGTACGATGCCAAAAAAAATACACAAAAATACCTAATTTTAAAGACATGGCAACCGATTGAATGATCAAAGGAGCAAAAATTTAGAAAAAAACTAAAAGTATGTTTCATTTTTACACTGTTGGTAAAACTGACGTAAAAACTAGATTTTATTGTAGCCTGACATCGGGGTTACCTCTATATATATAATATATATGTGTATATAATGTGTATTAAGTTTATGTAATGGACTTCACGGCTCAACGCTGGCGACTGGCGTAGATAATAGAGTAGGATGTGAGATTTGAGAATTTGTCAAATGTCAATTGTCATTTGACATTTGTCATTTGCGATTGCGAGTTCAGAGTTGAGAGTTGGGATTCGAGTGCAGCACTTTGAGTAACAAAAAACCTATACCGTTGTGAAATAAAAATTATATTTATACGACTTGAACGTAAGTACTTTTGCATATTATTATAAATAAAAGCTTACATTAGATAATCGGTAATTAAAAACGAATATTCTTGCACGCATTTTGATTGCACTTAGCAATATGGCGTCATATTTTAGATATTATAAAACCTCAAACCTCAACCTAAAGGTACTCATTTAACCTATTGTTCGCTCCAGATGTCTCGTTATCGAGAATGGGATCTTTCTTGCAAAGTTTATGTTGGAAATCTTGGAACCAATGCGTCAAAATATGAAATAGAGAAAGTGTTCGCAAAATATGGCAGCATCAGAAACGTGTGGGTGGCTAGAAATCCACCAGGGTTTGCGTTCGTAGAGTATGAGGATCCTCGTGATGCTGAAGATGCAGTACGAGGCTTAGACGGAACGTGAGTATAATTTAACACAGTTTTAATTAAATTACATTCGTTGATATCTTGAATGCGATCGATAAATTCACAGCCATGTTATTAGTCGCCATTTTGAATCGAAACTTGGAAGTTTCAAGAGTGGTGTGGTGTGGCAAAAAAACACTTATTTTTGCGTTTTTAGCTTTGTAAACATAAACAGTTAAAAAATACATGTATTTTAAATATATAAATCATGTACAGAAATTACAATCACCCATGCGCCATTAAATATTTGTTATGTCCAAATATTTTATTTGATGTTATAATATTATGATGATACATAATTAGCAGTAGGCCGGGGTTGTACTTCTTCATATTTTTTTTTTAAATTACCAATATTTGCAGCTTGCATAATTAAGTTTTTTTATTCTAAAACTAGGTATGTATTTAATACAGGTTAATTATTTCACTTTTGTTTCTGCGTACCTTGATATATCAATATAATCTACAAATGTCTTGTTCATGGTAAATTTCTCATTTTAAATAATCTATACTAATATTATAAAGCTGAAGAGTTTGTTTGTTTGTTTGAATGCGCTAATCTCAAGAACTACTGGTCCAATATGAAAAATTTTTTTAGTGTTAGACAGCCCATTTATCGAGGAAGGCTATAGGCTATATAACATCACGCTGTGACGTATAGGAATAATTTAATGCGGGCGAAGCTGCAGGCAACAGCTAGTAAATAATAACTGAAGTGAAAATACCAAGTTTAATTTAAAATACAATCCCCCAAATACTACTTTTTTTTTTTATCTGACACGTCGTTGCATGAGTTTAAGTATGTCTTAAATTTGAGATTCGTTTGAGTATTTGGGGGTGTTTTTTATCCAAAAAGATATTTGTGTTGTGCTACATAAGCTTTGATGGTGTCAAATATTTTCCAAAGGACGATTAGGTTTTAAACCTTCCTTTATAAGCTATAATTCCTTTATAAGCTATAATTAACAATTCCATATACGGCATAAATTATTATTTAAGCCCTATATATAAATCTGTTTGATTGCATCTACAATCTAAGCGAGGACTCATATTTTTTAACTATCCATAATATATTATACAAATGATTTATTCAGGAGACATTAGCAAATAACCCACTTCCTAATATTATTCTATTTACTGCACGCTCCTTAGATCCGTTTTGCTTATATGCAAAACGCTTGAGTCATAAGTGTGCAATAGAATGGTACCTCCAAACTAAGACTGATATGTATATACTTTATGTAAGTATATACTTGTCTGAGAATGGGGAACATTTATTTATAAAACCCATATTATATTTGTAATTATATAGGAAGCTAGGAAATACATTATAAGAAAAACCTAGATCTAAAACATATTTCTGTCTGTCACCAAATTGATTCTTCAGCTGTCTTACCTTTTTATTTGCTTAATATTTTTTTCTTCTGTGTAGACGCTGCTGTGGTACAAGAATAAGAGTAGAAATGTCAAATGGTAGAACTAGAAGAGAACGCAGATATTCCAGGTAAAACATACTTTTTTTTTACTTCTGTGTCAATGTTTTTTTAGTGTTTTGTTAATTTCCTAGATTATTTTTAATAATTGTAAATTATCTTTAAATGTACTTTAACTTTAAAAGTGAAGTATATTTAAATTGTGTTGAATGCTGATATCAAATTTGTCAAATTTTAAACAATATTTTCGAAATGCTTTTTTTTCCTATTACTTAATAGTAATAAAATTGTTAAGAAGAAATTAAATGTGGTGGGTGTTGGAACGTTTACAGGTCCATTTTATCAACAAACCACCAACACACCAACGACCTCACCACATCTCTTCACCACAACAACGGCTTCTTTATCAATATGACATCCGCGAACGCCGCTCGCCACTACACCCCGCTCAACTTCTGCGATCGGCTCTCCAAACTTCTACGCGCAGCTGAAGTCTACACCAACTGCGTCCCATTGATCCTTTTAACGTCCATTACCTAATCCTTATCCGATGTTAAACCTGGACCTGGTAAAATAAAGAAAGGGAGCCAAAATAGCATAGGAACCTATGAAAATCCTGAATACCATAGCAAATTCCTGATGCAACTATGACTGCACACACTCGTCGTCACCAAGGCACTGAAATAGGAATACAACTTAAGGACCTCAACTACTAGCGTGTTTGCAATTTTTTCCTCAAAACTTCCGGTTAATGCCATCATTGGAAGATCATGTTGAAACTAGCTCCGCCTCGGTTATCAAACTCCCTTCGGCCTCACAGCAGCCCTCACAACGTTCAACGGCCAACAGGCTCACCAAGTCTCGGTACTTTTTGAATCCTATACTTAGCACTGCCTTACCTTATGTATTTTTCATGTATTTAGCACTAGTTAAACCATTGGCGCTGGTTTCGGAAAATTAATAATATTACAGATTTTACATGTAGAAGATTTAAACTTAAAAATTTATAAAGATAAATATAATTCTGTTGATTATGTATCTATATTCCGTATGCGCCTTATCACAATATTTTGATTAAGATAAACTATTAGACATACCTGTGAGCGGGCTTTTGAAAATATTCTATGTAACTAAACATCATATATAATGTACTTATGCAAGTCTTCAGTAGGTATATAAACTTTTTTTTAATGATTACATATTACCTAGTGTATATGTTATATGACCTTTATGTATTTGATACGCCTGCAGGTCTCGGAGCCGAAGTCCAAGACGCCGCTCCTACTCGCGCGGCAGGTCTTTATCACCACGCCGTTCGCCTTCGGTACGACGTCGGTCGCCGTCAGTTCGACGTTCCCGATCTCGCGATCGTCGCAGCCGTTCTGATAGCAAGAGCAGGTACATAAGTCCCGAGAAAAGTCCGTATCGCCGCTCGAAATCACCGGCACCCAACCGTTCGCGATCAAGGGAACGTACCAGCAGATCAACTAGCCGGAACAGGTAATTGTTTAAACTTTCCTCTCGGGACAGTCATGACCACAAATTAAAATTGCAACCGAGTAATGTTCACATATTTATGGGATTCGCTCACCGCAAGTGATTTTCTTCTAAAGTATGCAATAACAGGTACATTTGATTAGTGTCATGTTTATTTATTGTTTAGTTAAAACATTAGTATTCTTTATTTATTAATACCAGTCTTACTTTGCAGATACTAAGCAGAGAACAAAAAGTGGACTGGACTTGAAAACTTATGTGGATGATATGAGTGAATTTGTGAAAGTGTGTTTGTATAGATTTAGAATTAATATCTTATGTACAATTCAGAACTGTAATTGTTAAGGGTTTCAGTTTATTATTGTTTAATAAGATTACCTGAACTCCATTTAACTATATCTGTTATCATATATTGTGGAAGTTGTATAGAACAATTTTCAAATAAATGTAAATCTGACTATTAAACAACTGTTAAGTACATTTTTTCTACAGTAGAATAATGTTCTATTAATATTCATTAAAAGCAGTGTACTCACCTCGTAACTCAACAAATCTGATACCTAAAAGTGGGTACGGCTCGTCCACTGTCACGGCGTATCTTAGCTATGAATCCCCGCTGCCAGAGCCGCCTTTGTGTTCGCAATAATAAGTAATAACGCCACTCGGCTGGTCAGCTTAGTGCGCTCCACGCACGAACGGCTCGTGTCTACATACTCACTTGATACAGCATCAGATACATTACATGCTATAGCTAGGTGAGAGTGCTTAAGATTGATTACTCGGTAAATATACATGTAATTTTATAATGATTCGTCTTTTATTTAGATCATTTTCCTAGCTATTGATAAAAGCAGTTTGGGTACCTACCCACCTGGAAATATTCAGAAATGGTTTCTGTTTTAAAATAGAATAGACAACATAATATATTTTTTAATATCTATGTAATTAACATTCTTAATAAAATATAAACAGCACTACTGTACTACTACTTCAAGTAATTGGATATATTCATAAAAAGATCTTTTACATTTATCAAAAAAATAGTACACAGACGCATATTCAGTACACTAATATTTAATACTATTTCATCTTAGAATATTTTTTTCTTTTACGCCGGGAAATGCTCTGAGACATCCCGCGGGGGAGTGGGTCTCGCTGCGCCTGAAAGGTGGTAAGTTCGCTACGCAGCTCTACCCACTAAAACCCGGCGAGTGCCACCAATGCCGCCTTTGGTGAGGTGCCCCGGACCTGTTGAGCAAACAGGGCAACATCCAAACTTTCGCGTTTATATTACAAGTTTAAATAGTAATACAACAACTTAGGATTACTACTGTGTTTCATTCGAATAAAAAATAAATAGAAAAAAAAAGTCTATACTTTGCGCGTCATAAGAAGGTATGGGTGACAGATATTAATTGAAAATTGTAGTGAAGTTACCTAACGAAAATTAATCGATTCATTAAAAATATCGACTTAGTTCGTAAAGGAAATGAAATCGGAATTATAAATTTGATTTGTGAATTAAATTGCTGAGAAACGGGTAATTTGTAAATAAGCAATAATAAAATAATAAAAACTATTCAAATAGCTTATTTTCATATTATTCAATACAGTGGAAACTCGAATATTGCATGATCTCTTCCGAATCCAAATCTTCTGCGACGGCAATAATCAACTGTTGGTCGCGAATTCGGTTTAGGCGGATATATTTAGTCTAGTCTTTATGAATCGTCCTTTGTGTTTAATCAATTACTATTTTTTCAATGACTGATTTTTACAGTTGGGATATGATCATATGATAGCCGCTCCTATTCATCGATTTGATGTCGATTCAACAGTGTCAATCTCTATTGACAAAAATTCAGTTCCATGCATCTGACATTTTAATGACATATTTTTTTATTTTAATTTCATAATTAAAATTCAGTTATTTTAATATATTACATTAAATAATAAAAATAATAGCAGTTTCATAAATAATCATAGAAAATACATTTTTCTATTGATACAAAATAAATTATTTAGTTTGCTTTTTTATTGTTTACTAGTAAGAAATTTACGTAGCGAGGAATATGAGAACTGTCACGCATCGTTCTTAGGACGCGTGAACTATAATAACTGTCCTTAGAATAATTACACTATAGAAACCTAGTCCGCGCGGCCATTTTGAAGCAACTCACATGGAGCCATTTTTGCACCAAGCGCCGGAAAGTTCCGCAGTATTCTATTTCAAACCGCACCAAACGTGTCTCCGTAAAATAAATAATTATGACGATTTGTGCAGTTAAATTGTATGACAATACATCAGAATAACAAAATAAATGTAATAACATCACTTTTTACAGGAAATCTTTCAATATTTCGTAGTATCTTGTAATTAATTAGGTTTAAATAAATACATTTTTTTTCAATGCTCAGTATTACCCGATTGTGAAAATATTTTTACTGATTATTTTCCCCCGCTGAATAAATTTAAAACAGTTGCTGCTGATATTTACTTAGGTACGTGACACGTTCTCGAATTAATGTGTTTGTGTGATTTAACGATATCAAATACAAACATTAAACAGTAACAAATATTCATACTTCCATACATACAAACTTTCGCGTTTATATTACAAGTTTAAACAGTAATATGTATAACAACTTTACATTACAACTGTGTTTCATGCCAATAAAAAATAATTATAAAAATGTATATTTTACTAACTACCTACTGTTATATTTTCTTTGTTTCATATAAATAAACATTCTTGTAATATAGCAATCATACATATTAAATAATAATATAGCTTGTGTATACATGGTTAAGTAAAGTTGTTATAAATTATTATATAAATAGATATGCCCACCTAGCTATTTATGTATTAAATATTATTGCTATAACAAATTGTTATCAGCGGCCGAATCATTTCCCATTTTCGGGAAAACTTCACCACTACTGGCAACATTGAATCAATTTAGTGCTTCATTTTTGACAGCGTGCTTGTATTAAGACTGACCTTCTTTATTGTAATTATTCTAAGTAACTGTCATTATTTTCTTTTATTCATTTCATATAAATAATCATTCTCGTTTTATAACAACTTTACATCATTATGCCCATACTATAACACACAGCTGTTTCTGTATCAATTATTATTGCTATAACAAATTAGGATCCGCGGCCGAATCATTCCCCGTTTTCAGGAAAACTTCACCTCCACTGACAACATTACACATGTGTATGTTTGCGTTGTCGCCGAGCGTGTGTGAATCGATTAGTGCTTCATTTTTGACAGAATGCTTGTATGAAGACTGTCTTTCTATAATGAAATTATTCTATGTAGGTATATTATTTATTACTACAACCATATCGTTTTCCATTAACTAGATTTATCTTTATGTTCGAAACTAACTGGTCTTTGTTGTCTGGCACAGAAAAAGTCAAAATAAAAATAAGTGCCCACTGCAACAAAAATTGTTCCCAAAACATGTAGAATTGTCAGATTATTTTTGAAAAATATGGAAGATATAAGGAGTGATAAGAATTTTCTTATCGTCAGTATAAATGTTACGGTCATTGACGTCTCCTTCGACGCTAACTCGTGTACAGACTGGGCGCAATAAAATTGCGATATGATATTCATTACAACCACTATCCATAAATTCCTAGATAGATTCAACGTGATATTTTTAAGTTCTGGAGCAATACTGATGAAAAGTGGCAGCGGTAGAGCATGCGTGAAGAACAGCATCTGAAAAAACGTATTATTTAAAACATTTTAATTAAGGAAATGAAATTGGCTGGCCGGGCCGGGAGGCAGTGATAGATTTTCATGACCTATCTAACTACTAAAAAAACTTCTTTTCTCCATTCGAGACTGCCACTGCCCGCCCCACCCTCGTAGCTGCAGCTGACGGTCGCAAGTATTCATAATCGCAAAATCCCTAATGCATTATACGAAGTTTCGCTCGAGAAGGAATAATCGACCGAATTTGTACCTGGCTCCAGGACATACCGTAAAATAATATGATTTTTTTTCGGAAGGGCTACACTTTTCGGCCTGATGACTTTAAGCTCAATCGGTACAGTAAATGAGCAGATGGCTCACTTAAGAAATATTTAAAGGGGGACGCCCCCCTTTCGCGCGCGCTGCTCGGGAGAGCAGGATTTGGACTAGTCAAATCCGATACGGTCGACGAATCTTTTACGGTTGAATTTAACCTATCATCATGAGGGTCGCTCATCCCTCGCTCTGGAGAGGGAGGCGGGTCATGCGCGGTGCCCAATCGATCTAGCGGTAGCGTAGTGCTAGCGCTGTTTGCGCGGTCTGGGTTTGTTTTTACTCGTATCGGATTCGAACCTAAGCTTCCGCGATCAATCCGGATCGATGTCGATCACATGCTAACGCGCGTTAGTAGTATGTAGTTGTAAGCGCGCGTTAAACGCTTGTCATGGGAACCGGGTCTTAAGGTTGATTTTTTAAAAAAGCATAAGAAGAAAAAAAGACGGTAGTCTTTTTTAAAAAAGTGAAAACATCTTTAGACGCGGTACGCATATTTTTAGATAAGATAATATCTCTGGATTCGCGACACCGTTACGGTAAGCGCGTTAGCGCTCAAGCCGGAGGTTGCGGGTTCGAATCCCGCCGGGGAACAAAAATATTTTCTATGTTCCTGGGTCATGGATGTGTATTAAATGTGTATTATATAATAAAAATCTGAAATATATGTATAGTATAAAAGTATTAAATATATTTCCGTTGTCTGGTACCCGTGACACCGTGGTAGCCGTGTAAAAGCGTCCATAGATATTATTAAATCTTTGGATCTACATAGATCAATATGAAAAGTATAACATGGAAATCTACATGGATCAATATGACAAATATAACAATTTACACATTTAACAACACAAGGTCCTGTTAGTACATAAAAATGTAAGCTTTTGAAGACATTGAGAAAGGAAATGATGAGAAAAATTTATACACTATAAGACCTTCCTAGATTTGTTGAACTAAATTAAGCTGTATGATTTTAAAGTCTTAGTTTCTATTGAAGACATAAGAATGTCAAAACCTACTTACCTCTTGTGTATGTTTGCCGAATTTTGCAAATAAAATTTCTTGTTGGAGTCCTGTTAATGCACCCACCACTAGCATCACTACTAAAATGATCACACCAAGACACCATTCAAGGAAAACGCCACTTTGGTCTTCAACTATAGTCGCTCCACCATAAGTAGCTAGAACAACACCAATAGTAATAACTATTGAACCGATGATAGCATTTGTCTTCGGTTGTTTTTTCTTTACACACCACCATACCAACATACTGGCTGGAGATGATGCTGATCTGAAATTTTTATTACACCCAGAATTATTATATTATCTGACAGGTTAATTTAGTCACAGTTTAATAGATGGCTTTAGGGACACTTTTTTTGTGTAAAATAAATCTAATTCTTTCTTTCTTTTTGTGCAAATTGCAAGTCTAATGTTATTGCCTAATATTAAAACAAATTAAACTAAACAATTAAATTTAAAATATTTTTAACAGGTAGGTATTTTGTCTTTCATTATCATCGGCCCCTATCCATTCACTGCTGAAGATAGGCCTCCCTCAAAGAACGCCAAGACAACCGATCCCTCACCACTTGCATCCAACACGGACTGGCCAGTGTACGGAGATCGGTTTCCCACCTGTTTAGTGGCAAATCAACACTTTGTCTCCCCAAACAAAGCCTCAACTTTTTATTTTGTCTTTCTTTTTGTCTTTACTGTATTTTAATATATAGATGTGGCTTGTGGTAAGGCGCTTTTCTTAAGCAGTAGACACTTGCTTAGTCTTCAGTAATTGATAAAACTAGAAACAATTTTTTTTAAGATGAATGTATCTTAAAAAAAAGTTGTTTCTAGTTTAGTATGGATAAATAAACTTTCTTCAGTAAACAAGTACAAGGCCAAATTTAACAAGCAAGCAGCAAGAGATAACATTGATTGGGACCTATCATGCAACAAACTTATTATTGCTTATAATTAGTGAATTTAAACAGTTATAAATTGTACTATGAAGTTAGGACAAGGAATTACCTACCTTATAATCATATGAAGCGTAGAGGGCACATGCAAAACATAAACATAATTGTTGGCTACACTCGTAACAAAAAACAAGAATACAAGCATAAAGTATTGCGTTACAGGTATTTTCGGATCAAGCTAAAAAGAAAACAATCGCAACTCAATATCAAAGTAGGTATAAAAATTAAGCAAACACATTATAAAGGAACTAAATACTTACTATTTTAGTTTTTAACGTTAAAAATCCCTGAATAGTAATAAACAGGAATTGTAGGAATGTTATAAAATTAGCAGTAAATCTAGCTTTATACATTAATATTTCCATCAAAAAAGAACTTGTGCAGCAGGCCACAAAAACTTTGACAACAACTTTATATACACTCATTTTGCTTTCATACAGTATCTATTAGATGATTAGTGCTTATTTTAGGAGTTAATATTAACTAAATATAATAGTTTAAAAGTTAAAATCTTTATTTTTATCTTGCCGCCACAGTTTTTTGTTGTCGCTCGTCAGTCGTCTGACGTCTATGGTTAACGCCAACGCCACTCGCCAGTCGCCACAGATTACTAATATGTAGGTTAACGCCACGGTGCTAAGATCAAGTATCAATAATAAATAAAAAATAAAATAAAAATATTTTTATTCAATGTTGTACGTCAAAGTAGCTTATTGAACGTCAAATGACTCTACTACCGGTTCCAAAACTAGTCCACTGAGAAGAACCGGCGAAACAAACTCAGTGAAACTAATCTTTTCAATATTATACAATATAGGTACATAATATGATATAATTATACATAGAAGCCATGTAGGAAACGCCTTATTCCCAAGGTGTGGTATCTTCAATAAATTCTTTTATTTTGTAGTATCCTTTACCACACAAACGTTCTTTAACAGTTTTTTTATTTATTATTAATAGATTTGACAAGCTAATAATAATACCGTATTGGAACGAGATAACAACATACGAAAAATCCAAGAGTGACAGAGACATAGACACTTTCTTTTGTCTTTGTCAGAATATCACCCTTTGTTTGTTGGGCACAACAAGGATGTGCCCAACAAAAAATTATCGACTAAATTTGAATGCCATACAAACATTCTCACTCGCGAACAGTTTGTCAAATATGCCGCCATTTTGTACTACTTTTTAATTTGGTCGGCTTATGTAGGTGTGGTGATACCAGTTTTGTTATAAGCAGATTACCCAAGAATGTGGTATTATTTAAAAAGGGTGACTGGAATTTTCGAAATAAACACAATAAAAACAAATATGTTTATTGCTATCCTTAAAGGCTATGTACTATAGATCATACATATTAAGACGTATATAGCCTTCTTTTTTATTATTTATGTTTTTAGCGGGTTGTTATTAGTCATTACATAATATTTTCGATAATCTGGAAAAATGCAGCTGTCTAAAATTATAATAAATGTTTGGTTAGGGCTAATGCTTATAGTTATCTATCAACCTTTACCAGTTTTTTATTATTTTTAATTCACTTGTTTCAAGAAAATAAGTAGACTTGTTATTATGAATGTGGTATCCCTGTAAAATATGGCTGTCCCTTTCGGGTATACGTGAATGTCAATTCCATATTATACTTGTTCCTAGCCACGGTGGCATAAGGGATTTTATTATTATTTAAACGTAAAGAAAGGCAAAGAGCTTTCAATACGCATAGGTATATAAATAAATTTTTATGCAACCTCCTTTCGTATTTCTCATATTTCTGCTCCTATCATTTAGAACTTTTTATAAAAAGGCCACTGGGTAGGACAACACAACTTCTTAGGAGCCCTTATACCACGGAACTAGAGTAACGTGGTGTCAGGTGTGCATAGATTAAAAATTGGTCTCCGCTACGCTACGACTAGTCACTACTCACTAGATACCGCGTTCCGCAAAAAATAATAGCTCCTTGATGCGGTAAGTAAATATTATTGTGTATATATAAGACAATGTCCAAGGATGCTAGTGTGCCTGAAGAATACAATTGCCAGCTGCTTAACTATACCCTAAATTAATGGGAAAAATTATTTCATGCAATGGTCTAATTACTAGTAGAACTATGTACTGGTTGTAAATATGGCTCAGATGTGTGAGGTCAATTTATATCACAATAAATTATTGAATTTTTGACAACATGTCAAAAGTTGAGAGTAAATATTTTTAGTTGTAAGTAAAATATTACTTTTACTCAAACGCTTGAATCAAAAGATTTATTAGATTTTGTGTTAAAAAGGGGCGGTTACACTTACCCACATTAACCTAATTAAATAATTGGTTAAGCGTAGGTTTTTTCTTCATGTTATTATTTAGTTACCTATATAGTTTTCTAATGTTTACACGAATTTCACTAATTATAATGAAACAATTTTTACCTCCTCCTCCCTCCTCCCATGACCATGGTTGCTGTAAAGTGTAAAGTATTCGAAACGTCGAGCTTGCAAAAATCTTAATAATCCGCGATAATATCCGTAAAAATTGTTTAATTGTTTAGTAACTACAAGTATTAAGTATTTAAAATAATTTATAAATTAAAAATAGTTCAGTAATAATGACTAGGATAGATAAATGAAGTAAGTATTCGTTATAAATTTTAAAATATAATAGCAATAAATCAATATATAAAAATCGCAATCACGGGGACTTGATTTTTGTATACGCGGCAACACTGAATGGCGTGACAATTGACATGAACCCTAAAGTTTCATGTTATTTTATGATTAAATTTCGAAATTATATGATACTCACAGATGATATGTGATCCCAGAGTCTTTCTTATTCCTTGTAATATTATTCCTATACAGTTTCACTACGCAAACTGGCATTTTACTTCCGATATTAAATGACCAAAATTGAATAAAATATTCTGTACCTCACACAACGATTGGAATGAGACTGGCTCGGGTACGCCGAATTCGGCGTGGTATTTGTTGCCGCACATTACAAGTACGGCGCGCGGAGTGGTATCTAGTCGTAGCGTATAGCGGAGACCAATTTTTTATATATGGTGGTGTGCTTTTTGTTAAATAAGTTATTTGTATATAAAATCACATAAAATTAATAACACAAACATATAATATTATAATATGTACATAGTGTTACAAAAATCTTTAATGGATCCATTCGTTACATGATAAAAAGATATTTATATGGAAATATGTACTCAGTTTTAATGCCTCTACGCTTCTTCTTTACCTATATTAATTTATCCTCTGGTACTCGAAGATATCAGTTTAATATTTAATTCATTTATCTAGGGGACACTATCGAGCTTGCGACTTTCAACTGTATAATCATATTAGTATAGGTACACAAAAAATATATTCATAAAAGTACTGCCTTAGCATGGATCTATAACATAATATATATTATGATAACACATTGTGGAATATGTAGTAATATGGCATTGACATTTAGCACCATAACATTATGTGATTTACCACATCACAGGAATTCACAAGTCACATTTTTAGATTCATTTGGGCTATTTTGTTTTATATTTATTATTATTAATAGCTATTTCCTTTTAGCGTATCTAGCTATACCTAGCTATCATATAAGCTTGTTGTTATTTGCTCACTTCTTATTCATAGCAGTGGATTGGTTAGTTGGTTGGAAGTTGGAACAAGGCATGTTTAATTTCATATTACCGCTTATCGTGAGCGCGACAAATTATACCTACCCCAGATAGCTCCAGCTGATGAAATATCTCAGCTGCTTAAATGCGCGACGCAAAAGCGCGACGCGATCTTCAAAACACACATAATAGTACAACACACGGGGCTAGGTACACATGTACACCGCTTGGGCCTCGGGGTCGTAAGCGATGGCGACCCCTACACATGGCAACCACATCGATCCGGATCGATCGCGAAAGCTTAGGTTCGAATCCGATATGAGTAGACGCCAACTCAGATCGTACAAACAGCGGTAGCACTATGCTACCGTTAGATTGTACGTGTACCACGCGTGACCCGCCTCTCTCTCCTGTGGGTGTGAAGAGGGCCGGCCCTCATGATGAAAGAGTAAATTCTACCGAAAAAGTTTCGTCGACCGTATCGGATTTGACTAGTTTAAATCCTATTCTTCCGAGTAGCGCGCTCGGTAAGCCGCGTCCCCGGCGGGGCGCGGCGGAGGGCGACCGCCTTTCGAATAATTCTTAGGTGAGCCATCAGCTCACCTACTGTTCCGATTGAGCATAAATACCATCAGGCCGAAAAGTCTAGACTTTCCGAAAATAAAATATATTACTTAGGGATTCCCCTGGAGACAACACAGTGATTATAACCTACGACATCCCGAAACCATCATGGTTTCGGGATGTCGTAGGCTATGTCGTAGGCTATTAGCCGTATGTTTGTATATCGTACTATCAACAGATACAACGACACCTCGTCTGGCGAAGACCAGAAAATATCGGGGCGGCCGCGTGCTGTTAGAACTACAAACACTACTACAACTACTAACAGCATTAAGAGCCTTTAATGCTGTTAAAGCCAGAATTCGTCGAAACCTCATTAGGAAGCAAAAAATCTTATCGCGAGAAATGAAGATTTCCGCTAGAACTCTGTCGCGTATTATAAAATAAGACGCTTGGTGCTTGTAGTCGATATACAAGACATGCCCTAAATCAATATTTACAATTAAAGAGAGTGGATCGATCAAAACGCCTTCTTTCTCGATACGCAGGTGAAAGGCACAGAAATATCCTCCAAATATTTACCGATGAAAAATTTTCACGATTGAAGCAAGACAATAAGCAAAATGATAAAGTGTACGCTCACAGTTCTAAACAAGCTGCTCAAGTGGTCAGAAAGGTACAACGTGGTCATCATGGGGCGTGTCTCATCAAGGAGTCACAAAACTACATTTTTTGTGAAAAAGCAGTGAAAACTTCAGCCAAAGTGTATCAAGATACTGACTTGGATCATGTTGTGAAACCTCTCAGCAAAACATTTTTTTTAAATATACCGTGGACTTTCCAGCAGGAATCTGCACCTGGTCACAAGACACGAACTACCCAAGCCTGGCTTGAAACCAACGTTACGGACTTTATAAGACATGAATACTGGCCCTAGTCTACCACAGACCTCAACCCCTTAGACTTCAAATTATGGTCGGTTTTAGAGGACATGGCCTGCTCTTAACGACACGGCGACATTAAATCTCTTTAAAAATCTTTGGAGCAAGCAGTGCAGCGAAATTCAGCCCATTGGAAACAGTTCGTAAATCCATAGAATCCTGGCCAAACATATTAAAAGCCTGTTTAAAAGCCAAAGGTGGCCATTTGGAATAGAATATTCTATATTTTTTGCTGCAAAATGCATTTTCATTTGTAACAGAACTTATGGCTGAACTAGGTATACAGGCTTGTGCCTACTACACAATACAGACAGGGAGCTCCGAGTTTTATTAAAAGTCGTGACCTTATCAGTTATCCGTACACCGCTGGCCGATCTCACTCGAATAGGGGTGAATTAGATTGGTCTCTGATCCAGAGACCAGATCTCTGATCTAATCTAATTCAGCCCTCATCATCAACAGCCTAACCGAGACGGAACGGTATCTTATTGGCTTCATCGGACTATGCCTACTGCCATATCAACGAACTAATGTTTGGCGTTATATCGACTGTAGTTCTCTGAAGAATAACATAATATTAAACAAAATTTAAATTCATATAATTTGAAAGCGTCAACGAGGATGCAAAGAAAATGTCCTACTATGATTAAAACTAACGGTTTTAAAAGTTTTTTTCGAAAACCGCATAATGAATCGCATAAACGAGATCAATTATGCGTACAAGATATAAACACATAAATACAGAATATAGGTGCGTGATTATTTTCGGGTGATAAAATATACCGCGTAATATGCGCGTAATCTTAACCTCTGCTTATATCGGTCTAAAACATCAAATAATGATAGTTATATTTTATCAGTCATGGTCCTATTGTAGATATAGACTTTTTTTATATATTTTTTTTATATTAGTTGGATAGGCAAACTGGCAAACGTACCACCTGATGGTAAGTGGTCGACGTCGCCCATGAACATAAACTAGTTTACCTGAAACGAGCCCAGGCAACTCCTTTATGTGTTGCCTATCCTGAGACATAAGATGTTAAGTCTCGGTGCCAGTAATTACACTGCCTGTCTTGCCCTTCTCTCCGAAACACAGCAAAGCTGTTTCACGGGAGAAACAAGCAAGATGGTGGTACCCATGCAGCCGGGAGCGCGGCACAGCGCTTCCCTCCCACCGGACCTTAAAAATTAAACGAATATATTTTAAAGTTTAATACATATACAAAAGAATCTATGTGCTTTAAGGCTACTTCTACTGGATAATAATAATGAAGCAATTCTGTACATAAGGCGCACTAAAAGTTTCCGGTTTTAAAAAAGTTATTACAAAATTTGATAATGGAACTCTTTGGCTGTAAAATGTATTTTGTTTTAACTGACTGTCAATTGTTTTTGCATTGTGTCGCCATTTTAAAAATGGCCTACATTAACATGGATTTCACTCGGGAAAATTTTCGTAGTATGCTTTTCTACGATTTTAAATGTAATTTGTCAGTTCAGCAGGGCCTCGCTTGACTTCAATCTGCTTTTAGCGATGAAGCACCATGCCAGACGACTATTTATAGCTGTTTTGCGGAATTCAAGCGCAGTCGTGTCAATCTCAGTGACGAATCTCGCGATGGTCGCCCGTCCACCGCTGTGAACAACAAAAACTTCGATGCTGTGCGCGGTATGATCGAAACCGACAGGACATGCCTGACTACCATGAGATTCGGGCATCCTTAGGCACAGGCATGAGTCAAATACAATCAATCTTAATCTATGCTCGCGATGGATCCCACATAATTTGACCGAGGCTCAAAAAACGGACCGCGTCACTTGATGCAATGCCATGTTTACCATATTCAACGAAGGGGCGTCTAATTTGGTGTAGGACATAGTAACAGGTGACGAAACATGGATTTATTGCTACGGTGAATAGCGTGATGGGTCTTTCAAGTAGAGCCGAAACCGACCAAAGCGGCGCGAGTGAAAAGTGCATCTAAGCGGATGATTGTTTCTTTTTTTATGAAACTAGACACGTGGCTACTGTAGCTTTAGAGAATCGTCCTACCGTGAATACACGACCATTTGTTTGCCGGAAGTTATTGACGAACTGCGTAAAAATAACCGTAAACGCCGTATGATCTTGCACCATGACAATGCTAGTTTCCACACGGCCAGACAGACAAACGAATTTTAGAAGGTGAAAAACGTGGCACTTATGAGCCATCCTGCATACAGACGCGACCTGACACCTTGTGACTTTTTTCTGTTCCCAAAAATTAAGAACCTACGCGGTCAACGATTGGTTAACTATATGTAACATCATTTATATAAGCCTACAATTGCAATAAATAATTTTGATTTGATTTGATTCCATTTGACCGCGTTCAAGTCCGGGCAGCTCGAATCGTCGATAACAAGGTGCTCTCCAATCGGCTTGGTTCTTTGGCGCTGCGTAGAGATATCGGATCGCTAGCTGTTCTAAGGAATTGTTGAGACTTTAGACTAATACCTGCAGCGGAATTCCACCACCGTACATCGCGTAAAAATTCCAAATTTCACTTACACCATCTGGATGTCCGGAAATCCACAACAACTCGATGATTACGGTATTTTTTGCCTCACCGACGATTATATGCAATCAGCAGCCATCTACGGTGTTTCCGAACCGATACAACTTAGGGACCTTCAAGAAAATAGCATGTACTTTCAAACATTGAAAGGCTGGTAACGCAGGTGCATAGCATCCTCTGGTGTAGCGGGTGTCTGTGGTTATCGCTTTACACTTACCATCAGGTGAACCGACTGTCCGTTTGCCCCCTCTTCTATAAAAAAAAAACTAACCGGGTCTCAGAGTAGGTAACACAACGAGTCTAGACTTTTTTATGTAAAACATCTATTAGCTCGCCTTGGTAAAATCGACTAGAATGCCGTGACGGCAAACGGCATGACTCTGTCATAATAATAATTATACTAATAGTTTTGACAAATATTTTCATCAATTTATTTTTCCCATTGATGTTGATCAAAATCGACAACTTCGTCCGTTTGCCCTCCCTTGACAAAGGCCTCCTCCAACTCCTTCTATTCTGTTCTATTTAGGGCTGTCCTAGTCCATGGTTTTCCTGCTATTGTCTTTATATCATCTTGCCACCTTCGGTACTTCGGTACTGTCTTCCACGTTATTTTGGCGTTTCGTGGATACCAGAATATGACGCTTTTGTTCCACTTCTCCTTGCCTCTTATTGTATGGCGTGTCCATCTCCACTTAAGCTTTCGTATTTTTGTGGTTACGTCTTCTGCTTTCGTACGTGTCCTAATTATTTTGTTCCTTATTCTGTCCGATTTGTTTATGTCCAGCATGCTCCTTTCCATAGCTGTTTGTTGTTGTTGTTGTTCTAAGTTTTGTGATTTGCGCTTTGTGTTTGACATCCATATGTGAGAACTGGTAGCACGCATGCATTGAACAGTTTTATACTTATACTTTGAGTTTATACGTATACTCTTGGATGTACTCGATTGATTCTCCATTAGTAATAATAACTTCTGACTCGTTTGTCATGACACTGTCATGATTTTTGTTAATTATGAATTTTAATATTAAAATAGACGTTTGGTCCAGTCAGGGCACACATAAAACTAGCCTGAAATAGAAAAAAATCCGGGGAGCGATTTTATTTTTTTAAACGTCGGGGGGGATGGTTGGAAGTATAAATCTCGATTTTCTAACTAATCCCGGTAAAGGGTTCGCCTCCATCTTGTTTTAAATTTCAATTTTTTCGTTTTTCTGAAATAACTCGTTAATTTTCAACTTCAGAGCAAAAATGGCGGTATTCAAAGTTGTTGGAAATTTAATTTCTCACAAGTTTGGTCATTATCATTTTTACGCTAGGATCAATATTTGCCGATTATACTATCAAGTAAGTATATCAAAAAAATCGTAATGGGTGGAATTTTATTTTCTTCAACTTTGGTCCTCGCACTTGATGCTCGCAACGGATTGGGGTCGGAAGAAAACAAATCGTGGGTTGGTACCGATTACAACCATCGCTGACCCAGTACCGGAGTCTTTGCTCAAATTAATTTCCTGCAAATGCAAATCCAAGTGCGGAAAGATGTGCGGCTGCCGTAAAGCGGGCCTCAAGTGTTCTGTTTTATTTCTGCACTGCAGCGGAGAGACGTTTGAAAATGTAACAAACAAGGGATCTCCTGCTGGAGGAAGACTACGATATTGATCCTATTTCTCAACTTGTGAGAAATTATATTTCCAACAACTTTGGATACTTCCATTTTTGCTATAAAGTTGAAAATTAACGAGTTATTTCAGAAAAACGAAAAAATTGAACTTTAAAACAAGATGGCGGCGAACCCTTTACCGGGATTAGTTAGAAAATCGAGATTTATACTTCCAACCATCCCTCCCGACGTTTAAAAAAATAAAATCGCTCCCCGGATTTTTTTCTATTTAAATGTCGGCCCCGACTGGACTAGCTGTACATCTAGAGGAGTCCCGATGAACGGGTCGTCGTTGCAATAAAACTTAAAACTGTGTCAAACTTACTTTATTGTCAAAACTAATTCATACGACACCCCGAATCATTGGAGTGATGCATGGATAAATATTTTTTGGCAGATTTTCTTTCATTTATTTGTTTGTCAGTTGATTTTTCCGAGGTTTATACTTATTTATGTATGCAGAGGTAATAATTGCCGTTTCAATTACTAGTTATTAACTAATGATAAAAATGTTATTTGAAATACAGATTTTATTTTTTAGCCCTTTCTAGTCCCACTTTTCAAGACTGAATTTGTAAAATCTGGCCATTTTTTGAATGCCAGTTGGCCCCCATTCATAAATTAAGGTGACAACACGACCGACACTGACATCGACTACATAGGCTGCACTAAAAGTATCGGGAATGGAATATTTCCACTGTTCCTGTCATATTAAAAACTTTTTAATTGAAAACTCCTTGGTTTTAAAAATCGAATACCATTTATTTATTTAAAAAAAGATTCTTGGTCTAGTCACAAGGTCTTGTCAAACTTATTTAGTCGTTGAGATAATGGAATTGATTCGAGAAAATTCTAGAGCGATGATTTATTATGATTTTCGAAGTGGTATAACACAAAAGAAGTGTGTTGACCGGATGATTTCTGCATTTGGTGATTAAGCCCCATCCAAAACCACAATTTATCGCTGGTTTGCTGAATTTCAACGTGGACGTGTCAAGCTCAGTGATGATCCCCGTCAAGGTCGTCCACTGCAACTGCAGTCACCCCAAGAAAACGTTGATGCTGTGCGTAAGCTGATTGAGAAAGATCGACATGTGACATACCCCGAAATTCAGGCAACTTTAGACATTGGCATGAGTCAAATACAAATAATCTTGCATGAACAATTAGGTGTAAAAAAGTTGTTTTCCCGATGGATACCGCATTTGCTCTGTGAAGAGCAAAAAGCGGCTCGGGTTACTTGGTGCGTCAGAACTCTCGAAAGATTCCACGCAGGATCCTCAAATGCTGTATACAACATCGTATCAGGTGACGAATCCTGGATATACGCGTACGAACCCGAAGCAAAAAACCAGTCACGAGTTTGGGTGTTCGAAAATGAGTTAAAGCCAACAAAAATTGTTCGTTCACGGAGTGTTGCAAAAAAAATGGTGGCCACGGTTGTCTCCAAAACCAGCCATGTTGCGACTATTCCTCTTGAGGGACAAAAAACGGTTAATGCAGAATGGCATGCTAGCATTTGTTTACCACAGATCGTTTCTGAACTCCGTAAAGAGAAATGCAACCGCCGCATCATCCTCCACCACGACAATGCGAGTTCTCACACCGCGCACAGAACAAAAGAGTTTTTAGAGCAAGAAAACATAGAATTATTAGACCATCCGCCGTACAGCCCCGACCTAAGTCCTAATGATTTCTATACTTTCCCTAAAATGAAGAATACATTGCGTGGTCAGAGATTTTCATCGCCTGAAGAAGCTGTGGACGAGTACAAAACGGCCATTTTGGAGACCCCAACTTCCGAATGGAATGGTTGCTTCAATGATTGGTTCCATCGTATGGAAAAATGTGTCAAATTTCGCGGAGAATACTTCGAAAAGCAATAAATACATTTTTAAATAGTAATGTTGTGTCACTTCCTTGATTCCCGAAATTTTCAGTGCCGCCCTCGTAAGACTTCCTGAGCAGATAGGGATTAAAGATGACGTCCTCCGATGAAGATAAACCTTTCTCTCTGCCTAACGTTTTCCTAACCATGGTCAGCTTCCAGTCCAACCGGATGCGTTGGATACTAGTATTTTAAATGGAGCGACTAACAGTGACAGTTACTGGGTTGTGACTATCTAATCTCACCACCACAGCTCAGTAACTGGGTAATACCCCGTGGTTGGACAGGTTGTCAGACTTTTCCGACTTCTGATGCGGTTTGCCAGTCTTTACGGGTTGTCAGAGACGACCTAGCGTTTGCCAAAGATTCTCGAAGGACAGTCGGGACCAAGTAGGTAACGGCTTAAAATGCTTTCCGAGGCACGGAGGAGTGTCGGAGTATAAAGATGGTCACCCATCCACGAACCAACCCCAAGCGTTTATTACTTAGCCACGAGCTCCTGACGACGATTATCCTTGGCCATTGTTTATTGTTTTATTTGAACGATTCTTATTATCAGCCCATTGCCGCTTTTATTACGATTACTAGTTGTGAATTGCGAAGTCTGTTATTTAACAGGTAAATAATATCTGCCACTAACACGTAAGGTTGCATTGAAAACGATCACATAACGACAAGACTTAGAACTTTACTGTTATGACCTTCGCTCGTTTAAATTTCAACTATCGCTTATTGTTAAATAAACGATTCTTAACCTATAGTATTATTTAACAGACATACAATATGATTTTCTTTATCATTTTATGCATGTAGGTACTTTTCTTTGTCTGCGCACAGTGCACACCATAATTTTCTAGCTGTTTGTAGTCAGCTACAAACTGTATCTACCACTACTGTCTACTGTCAACTGTCTAAGTCTACATTATACATAATACTAAGTTATGTATGTATATAAAAGCGTCATTGAGCGCGACTATTTTTTCCCCGCCTGGCCGCTGGCGTTCCCCGCGTCGTTCGCTTTGCCGCGTCGTACCGGATGGACGTGTACCATTTTCACGCCAAATATGTTCCAATATGAATTAAACTGTCGTGAGTGGAGAGAAACAATCGCCGAATAAAAAACTGTATTATTTTAACTGAAGATAAAATATTCGGGTTTTTTGTGTATTGTGTAAAAAGGTGTGTTGTGGGTGTTTTACTTACTTGTTTACAGTCGACTACACCATGCAAACGGTTCTGAATTTTAATTCAATGTTAAGAGTGTATGAATTGGGATTTGAAGAAAAATGTTGACAGGGTTTCTAGTATTTTCACTTGCAGTTTCCTATGCATTCCATATTGGTAAGTAACGAGTTTTATTTTTATTTAAATTACCCTCTTTCAAACTTTACTCGTGCAACGTTGCAACAAGTTTTGCAAGTTATCAGATATTTATTTTTTAAAGAATTTTACATTTCTAGTATTAAATATTAATATTTTACATTTATAGTTATATAATTCTTACCGAATGACAAAAAAGTAAATAAAGTATTTAAGTATACATATTGCATTTTTTTATTATAAATACTTTGTTTTACTTTAAATAATTTAAAAAAATGTATGAATGTATGAAGCTTTTTGAGTTTCACTATACGTCTCTATAGTCCATACTTACTTAATTATATTTAAAAAAAAGTGTCAATTTGTCAAATTCCGACGTTTCCCGCGAAGTTGTTTCTATTTATTATTTACCCGACTACGGCGAAGGAAAAAGGAAGGATATTTCTTATTACCATATCTAATATTTTATATTACCTACTAAACAGAAAAAAACATTGTCTTTGACCAAATTTAAGTTCCCTTAATGTATTTACTCATTAATAATTGTAATATAATTACTGTTTTATTTAGAGTCGATTCATAATAATCAAAAACCTTAAAAGATACAGATTTGGAAAATTCCTAAAATGTTTGCACTGCTTATAATTTATAAATACTATAATAGTAGGTACCTACTTATGTAGGTAATGCAAAAAAACTTACTATTCGTACTTCAAGGCTTATATTAGTTATTACGCTTGTAATAAATACGTGTATACGTATGATAAAAATATAATTAAGCAATTGTAATTATTGAAAACCACAACCAACTCTATTTTTGAATGCGGCAATGCTGTTAGGTTAGCCTTTTAGCTAACCTAACAGCATTGTTCTTGAGTTTCCGGTGGCCCATTGGGGGGGATAGGGAAAAGGTGGGCGGCGCATCTTGCGTAACCAGGTTGTGCGGATGTGTATGGGTGTGTATGGGTGTCAGCGCCTTGAGGCTCCGACTGCTCGTTTGCCCCCTGATGACATAAAAAAAATATATACCCCTTGGGATAGGTTTGCACGAAGGGTATTGACACTGGGACCTTCTGTCTTAGGAAATACAATGACGAAACAAGATCAGTTGCGGACTTGTTGATGGCGTTAACTAAATACTAATAACTAATTTAAGTAATTAGATACCAATTATGTTCCTCTACAGAACGATATTTCTACAGATTTAAAATCACAGATTAAGGACGAGAAACACAGACAAACCGGAAACTACCCCAAAAATCCAAAATAATAAGAGATTTTGAAATCTAATGCAAATAGATATATTGTAAAAATTAATCTATACTAATAATATAAAGCAGAAGACTTTGTTTGTTTGAACGCGCCAATCTCAGGAACTACCGATTAAAAAATGCCTTCAGTGTTAGATAGCCCATTTATTGAGGAAGGCTTTAGGCTATATAACATCACGCTGTGACTAATAGGAGTTATGTAAGTTAACGCGGACGAAGCCGTGGACATCAGCTAGTAAAGAATATTTTTATTATTGTACTTACCTCTTATAAATAAGATTTACCATAGTTAATAGAATCAGGCGTTACTTTGCGGAAATCCATTATATTATAAGATATTAAATTATATTACAACCAAAAAATCAATGGATTGTTTGGTGGTGGTCTTTTACTGTGGTTGTGGTGCATGTGGGGTGGTGGTGCATGCGAGTGTACGCATATGCAGTGTGGGAAAGGAGGGCGGTGCTATATGCATGCATATGCGTGCACTCACACATTTGCTGTAAAGACTGCGTGTTTCGCGGGATAATTGCTAATTAATATAAAATATAATTTAATATCTTAAATAAGATTTACGACTAATTATACAGATAACTGACATTATTACAATACGGAATATGAAGGGTAAGGAGGTGAGCGTTATGGTTGAAGGATTTAAAAATATTCATAAATTTCATTTAAATTCAAGAATTAGTGAGTGGATATGTACCTGATTCTGACCCTATGTGGGACTCGCACCTGGCAGTGCCCTACCCGTAAATTAAACTGCGAGCGCCTTCAGGGTCCGCTTTTTGAGGGTCCCGGATTTGCTGGCAATATGACAGCGACAGACTGGACCCGGCAAAAGCCTGACTACTCAGGAAGGGACTGCCCGACCACTACTAAGCAGTCCTCGCGAAGTCGTGCCATACTGGGCCCAGGATCCCATCGTGAACCTCGTGGGTGTGCTGGGCCAAGTCCAGGGTTTTTAAATAATGATCTAGACGCCTCAAAAACAAAAATCAAAACATTTTTTTATTCAAAATAGTACCAACAAAGTATTGAACGTCAATTGAGCCTACCACCGGTTCGAAGGCGAGCCCACAGATGGACGGGCGAAAAAACTTAGTGGAACTAATTTTTTCAAAATTCAAATATTCCATAACAAATTTTACATGTTGTTCTCTTGAAATGCCTGGGAGGAACGCCGTATTCCCAAGGCGTGGTATCTTTCTTTACCACAGAAATAACTTTTTTGAATTCTTTAACGGGGAGGTTTTGAGCATTGTCTGAGATCCTCGCTGTGATAATCATTTTAAATTATATAAACATTAAATAATCTCTAAGAATCTTTTAAATAAAATAACAATGAAGAAAACCGGAAAAACTCGCCATTTTACTTCAAATCCCGAGACATAAAACCAAACACAGAAAGGGTCGTAGATAATAAATTCTAAATTCAAATCTCAATTTATTTCCTTGCTCCCAAATTTTAATGGAATATTACCCGAGAATATTGCCAATCTTTACTGATATTGTTGACAGTTGTGGGACCTTGGTTATCACGTGGGACCACCGCTCACCGTGGCTTATTAATTGTAAATGTCAACCGATGACGACAGATTTAAGTTTTTAGGTGTCTGACGTATTGGTAACGGACACTGGATATAATACGTTCGAAATTTAAATAATTTTATATCAATCAGTAGAGGGATCAAGTTGCGGGTTGATTTCAATACCTCTACCATGAGTTTTGTTACTAGCGTAAATGACAACTATAGTAGTTACGTAAAACGCAACACGAATAGAAAACTAAGGTATGACATAGTTTTCTTTCGTGTTGCGTTTTTACGTTAACGTTACGTTACGTATATAAGTAGTTAACGTAAAAACGCAACACGAATAAAAAACTAAGGTATGATATAGTTTTCTATTCGTGTTGCGTTTTACGTAACTACTATAGTTATGTCATTTACGCTTGTAACAAAACTCATGGTAGAGGTACAGAACTTGGAATGTGACAGAAGAATTGTGAGTCTTAATTTGCATGTCTTGCTTATCTATGCTGTATGAAGAACAAATGGAGAAGATGGTAGGCACCTATTTATCAGATTTTCATAGTATATTTGATTAGTATATTGAAAGTTACAATATAGTGATGTCATGTTATTATTTACCTCCATTATGTAATAACATTGTTATTTAATTATCTCACTATAATAGAATATAATCGTCTTAACCCAAGCAATTAGTATGTAAAAGGACTATTGTTTGTCACGAACTGGTTCCTGATAATTGTAGCACACACCTTGCAAAGAATTATACATAGAACATAGCGTCAGAACTCAGACCCTATATACTCACATTTTTGCCTGTCTCAAGTGAAGATATAAAATATAGGAACTACCCTATACGTTTTACTAATAGGAAAATTCCGAAAAAAAAGTTGAAAATTAAGGTACATTTTTGTACTTACAAATTTTCGCGAATATCCAAATTTGCCTATAAACTTTTTATCGTCTCAGGACCTTGATTTTTATACACCTATAGGGACCATAAACCTCAGTATCTGGTATACATTTCAACTTAAGTCCTCGTTCTTGAGAAAATCGGTGGTCACACACAGACAGATGGACAAGAGACTGATTTTATAAGGGTTCCTATTTTACCTTTTGAGGTAAGGAACCCTAAAAACTGAATAATATTTTAAATTGGCGATACATTTACAAACTTCTGTTTCAAAATAAGACGAACATTTTTTTATTAAAAAAAAATTTTAAATAAAAATTATAACCCGACTTCAAAAAATAAAGTAACTAAAATGTTATAAAATAATCGCGTGTACAAACTTTGCGTTTACCACGTCATTATTGTTACTTTTGGAGTCGGTGTCAGCCAAGGTAGATAGGTAGGTACCTAGAGCAACAAATACGACAATGGTGACGTATTTGTTGCTGTAGGTACCTATTTAACTTAGCTGACACCGACTCCAAAAGTAACAATAATGACGTGGTAAACGCAAAGATTGTACACGCGATTATTTTATAACATTTTAGTTACTTTATTTTTTGAAGTCGGTCATAATTTTTATTTAAAAATTTTTATTTCTTAATTTTTAGTGATTCATTAAAGAAAGGCATACAGAGATAGACATTTTGGCATATTGAACCGTATGAAGTAAGCCCAAAAAAATCTGTAAATCGTCGAGGAGTTCCCTCTACTGTCTATAGTCTCCATCATCATAACGGTAATGGCACGTATCACCCATAAGGGTGCAAAGTTCTCATCAGTATAAATTAATTAAGTCCAATCACAAGGTAGCTACTTTAAACTATTTAGGAGTTCCCTTAACTGAGCTTCGTCTTCATCATCAGACCCCCAATCACAGTCACAACCCATCTAGGTGTAAAGTTCTCATCAATACAAATTAATCAAGCCCAAACACAAGGTTACTGAAGTAAATCGTCGAGGAGTTCCCTCGACTGTCTTCCAGCTCCAGCATCAGATCGACTCTAGACCTTCATTAAATTGTAGTGCTTTAAAATGCTTATTTAAAAAAATATTAAGCACACTAGTAATTCCTACAAATTTCGAAAGTTTCCCTCGATTTCTCTAGGATGCCATCATCAGATCCTGGTTTCCTTATCATGGGACCAAATGGCAAGTATACCCTTTCAAACAAAAAAAGAATTTTGAAAATCGGTCCACAATTGACGGAGAAATCGGTGTACATACATTAAAAAAAAATACCGGCCGAGTTGAGAACCTCCTCCTTTTTGTTGAAGTCGGTTAAAAACACAACACCAAATAAGAACACCTTGAAAGCACCTCCAACAAATTTTAAAGTACACATGTGTTTTGCCAATGTTTTTTTTTAAAGTACATAGTTAAAATCTCGACAAACACGTATAACATGCCAATGCTAGTTGTCTTTATTTTTGCTGAAACTTACGTTTTATTTAAAATATAACAGAAAAATGCAACGATTACCCGTTTAAGTGATTATGTAATAGACATAATTTCATAATTTGTCACTGAAACATATATTTCAGTCAATAACTCTATTGAGTTTGATTTAAAATAGTGTGTGACTTGTGTAACAGTGCAAATTTGCCAGCGACCTGACACACATACAACGAACGCACTTTCTAATGTGATCAAAAATTACCTTTGGACTCAAACTTTTACTTTCGATCTTAAAGAGAAAACCACTCAAAATTGGATGTTATTTTTAAAGGCGTAGGACGTGACCTGGTAACAAAAGTTCTCGCGATGAAAAAATAATAAAAAAAAAACATTGTTCTGTAATTGTGAGTCCTAAGTAACTAGCTGTTGCCCGCAGTTTCGCCCGCGCTATTTAGATTTACAGCTGTATCCGGATTGATGATTATTATTTTTATGGCCTAAGTTACTCAGTGTTAACGTGGAATTTTAATGGTGAAATCATAACAAACAAACAAAAATTCTAACCTATGATCCTCTTTATAATATTGTAGTAGGTGCCTAAGAGGTGCCATGCTGTCCAGAGTGGTACCTCTCGCTCACATAACACCGGCGTCAAGTGGCAGCTATGCTGTCTAGTTTTGTGCGCTTGGTGAGTTTCTTGTGGCCTCTTGGGGGGGGATTAGGGAAAAGGAGGGCAACGTATCTGCATAACTTTACATAACTGCATAACTGGTTGTGCGGATGTCTATGGGCATCGGTAGTCACCATAAGGTGTTCGGTTGCCTCCTTCTGACATAAAAAAAATGATGACGATGAACATTGAATGTACTGAAATTACTAAAAACCTTTAGTGGCCAAACTCCTAAATGATTAGACGAATAAAGGACTTCTTAGTCGTCTACTAAGAAGTCCTTTAATCGTCCATAAATCGATGCTACTGGAGAATTGTTTCTAGAACCATATCGAATGTTTGTGTTATGACACCCGATCAAATTACACCTAATTTATCAGCAATGACTTCACGGTATTATTCCAACAAAATCAATTACTGTAAGAATCATGGACGACATCTATTAGAATGCTAAGTGTTCACATCCATTACAATTCTAACCGGAGGGATGCGCTGTTCCGCGCTTACCTTTTTTTTTATCCTATTTATTTCTGCCATGAAAAGGCTTTTTATCTCTCACATTTTATTGAAAAAGAAGAACTGATTTGTCACTGTTATAAAATTGACAATATTTCATAATTTTGACTAGTAATTTGTTATTTTTCACCCTTCGTCACTCATAATAAATTGCATTACAATACCTATGTATTATAAACGCGCAAGTTTGTTATGTCTGTCGCCCTTTTACGCAAAAACTGCTGAATGGATTTTAGTGAAACTTTACAATAACTTACACATCAGAATAAGATAATTTATCCCTGTACTCCCATGGGCATGGGAAGTACGTGGGTGGAACTGCGGGGCGCTACTAGTGTAACCGTTACTGAGAATGTTTATTGTTTAGTCTCGATTCAAGTATGCAAAAAAATCGTGCATAGCAAATCAACGAGCAAGTTTTGAGAATAAATATACGTTTCCTTGTACATATTATTTTTTACATAAGTTACACAGAAAACGCGTCATCAGATATTTCTTGTAACGTGTTCAATACCCACGTACATTACAGTAAAATTATTGACTACATGAACATAGCAATACATGGCTACGCAAAGCAAATTTAAATTCGCAGCTTGCAGCTGTATTCATGTCGTCAAGATTTAACATACCGTAAATTAGTTCATGATGTTCAAGTTGAATGTACGGTAACTTTATTGGACCTGTATACTTGCGTCAAACATTACATTACATACGAGCTCAGGTAGTTTAAGTTATGAAATTGCGTGTTGTGGTTTTCCCGAAATCCGAGATGTCGGGGATCCAAAATAAACCGCAATAAAATCCGTCATATAAGTTAAAAGGAATGCCGAATGAAGTTGGTACAAATATAAAAAAACATTGTTGTAACGCGATATTTACCATGTTTTTCAATTTTATTTCGTGATGATATTTCGATATTGACTACAAATGCCTTGTTCAGAAGACTTTTGTAGTGAAAATATCCATGTTAATTCTAAATCTTATACTACTATTAATTATAAACGCGAAAGTTTGAAAGTGTGGATGTATGTTTGTTACTCTTTCTCGCAAGAACTACTGAATGGATTTTTATAAAACTACAATGAAATAACTTAATATGTATCAGAATAATATATAGGCTATAATTTATCCTTGTACTCCCACGGGAATGGGAAGTAAACGGGTGGAACAGCGGGGCGCTGCTGTGGTTGTATAATTTTAATTTTGTCTTCTTATTTTTCGTTAATATATTTTTTCTCTTTTTGGATTTGATGCATATAATATAAGCCCCTAAATATTTATGTTCTTGTGCAAGTTTGCCTTTGAGTTTCAAGTTTTTGTAAAAAATATATTTAAACTAGCTGTTGCCCGCAGCTTCGCCCGCGTTAACTTTTAAAATTTGAGGGGTTGACCACCCTTATCACTTAGGGGTATGAAAAATAGATAGTAGCCGATTCTCAGACCTACTGAATACGCATATAAAATTTGGTAAAAATCGGTAAAGCCGTTTCGGAGGAGTACGGTAACTAACATTGTGACATGGAAATTTTATATATATATATATATAGATATATAAGATGATGAAATTATACAAAGTAAATAATATTTAAATATGTTTGAACTATAATTTTATTATTATCATTCCTACGTGTTTTAGTTATTAGACCCTTCTGGCAAAAATGCTTTCGAACTCTACTAAAACCTTTGTTCAGTGAAAATTGTATTGCTGTTAAGATAATTGAGAATTCTTTCAATCTGTTTTACTAATCCTCTTCTAACTCCAATTGTAGCTACCATAAAAAAACTACAAGTATAACACGTCGTTAATATTTGGAACAGTCCGAGGTATGACCAATCTTTTATACATCAAGATAATAAGAAGTGACGACAATTTAGTTGTTGTTTTCGATTTTGACCTTAACCCCCAATTAACCGAAGATGGGGTCAATTAAAGAGTGCTAGGCTAACGTTTTATTAAACTGCTCTCTGAGTCAATTTGTTCCCAAAGCGAGTGGCCTAGAATGTTATTGATGGTCTATAGGTATCTGGAGATCTTCTAGTGAATGAAAAATCTTAGCATTGCTGCAGTATAAATTTCTGTAGGAATTTCATTGAAATCGACCTTAAACTATCGCCGTGTGATCGTATTTTTATTTTCTATATAATCTCTTTTTATTGTTGATTTCCTCAATGCGGAGGATACCGTTCATAGTCGCCAGTTGCCACTAGCAAAGCTGAGTGCGTATTACATACTTTCATTGTGGTGATTAGAAAAGGAATAAAAAATAACGTTATCTTACTTGTTGAAAAACGTAAGCTATTTCACGGCGGAAGAATATGTATGAGAAAAGTACTACTACTAACTAGTACTACTAACAGTTTGTCTACTGGACGTAGGATATAAGACATAATATATCCTACGTCCAGTAGACAAACTGCTCAGTAGGACAGGTCCAGTCCTTCGTGTCTGGAAACTTTTCCAAAATCATGCTGCATCGCCACAGTATTACATCATGATCGCTTCTCCATCTTTGAACTACATGATATTTTGGCGATTTCCTATATATTTATCAGATTAGTAAATATTTACTGATGTTATTTTAGATTTATACGTTGATGTTTTTGTCTATTTCAAGTTTGATCACCCACTCGAACACAAGTTCAACGATCGCTTTAGTGGGGGTTAATTATAGAGAGCCAAATTTCGTCGTGATTCTCCTAAAATTATAGTTTTTGAACGATAATTTAATAATAATTAATAATTCTTTTTACTAATTCTTCTCCTTTATACTTACCATCTTCATTATAATATAATGAAGACACACATACATATAATATATGTAATTGATATTATTTTTTTGGGTTTCCCATGACGGACATGGATGAAAAAGTCGGGTATTTAAAAATCTAAATAAACCGAGATAAAAATCGTAAAAAGTTATTTCATTATAATGAGCGACAGAGTGAAGTTAACTTATAAAAGTTGTTTCATTATAATGAGGGACAGAGTGAAGTTAACTTATAAAAGTTGTTTCATTATAACGAGTGACAGAGTGATGTTAACTTATAAAAGTTATTTCATTATAATGAGGGACAGAGTGAAGTTAACTTATAAAAGTTGTTTAATTATAACGAGGGACAGAGTGATGTTAACTTATAAAAGTTGTTTAATTATAACGAGGGCTACTATATATAGGGAGGGTACTTAAAAGAGATATTCAAAAGTAACATGCCAACAAATATCAAAACAAAAGTCATGATGTCATGCCTCCTACCTTGTCAAACTTATGCATGTCAGACTTGGAAATTTACGTCCAAATTAAAAAGCAAAATCACTACCTGCCAACGCGGAATAGAACGAAGTATGCTCAACATTAAAAAGATGCAAAAAATCCGTCACACAAAATAAGAGAAACCACCAAAGTGGCGGATGCTCTAACCTACGCTAAGAAACTAAAATGGAAGTGGGCTGGACACGTAGCGAGGCTAAAGGACGAGAGATGGACCAACAGGGTAACAACATGGAACGGTCCAATCGGCAAACGTCTCAAAGGCAGACCCAACACGAGATGGGCAGACGATTTAACAAAAAAATTATAACCGACTTCAAAAAATAAAGTAACTAAAATGTTATAAAATAATCGCGTGTACAATCTTTGCGCTTACCACTTCATTATTGTTACTTTTGGAGTCGGTGTCAGCTAAGTTAAATAGGTACCTACAGCAACAAATACGTCACCATTGTCGTATTTGTTGCTTTAGCTTGCTTTTACCTACTTATCTACCTTGGCTGACACCGACTCCAAAAGTAACAATAATGACGTGGTAAACGCAAAGATTGTACACGCGATTATTTTATAACATTTTAGTTACTTTATTTTTTGAAGTCGGTTATAATTTTTATTAAAAAAATTTTATTTCTTAATTTTTAGTGATTCATTAAAGAAAGGCATAAGTACAGAGATAGACATTTTGGCATATTGAACCGTATGAAGTAAGCCCAAAAAAATCTGTAAATCGTCGAGGAGTTCCCTCGACTGTCTATAGTCTCCATCATCATAACGGTAATGGCACGTATCACCCATAAGGGTGCAAAGTTCTCATCAGTATAAATTAATTAAGTCCAATCACAAGGTAGCTACTTTAAACTATTTAGGAGTTCCCTTAACTGAGCTTCGTCTTCATCATCAGACCCCCAATCACAGTCACAACCCATCTAGGTGTAAAGTTCTCATCAATACAAATTAATCAAGCCCAAACACAAGGTTACTGAAGTAAAACGTCGAGGAGTTCCCTCGACTGTCTTCCAGCTCCAGCATCAGATCGACTCTAGACCTTCATTAAATTGTAGTGCTTTAAAATGCTTATTTAAAAAAATATTAAGCACACTAGTTATTCCTACAAATTTCGAAAGTTTCCCTCGATTTCTCTAGGATGCCATCATCAGATCCTGGTTTCCTTATCATGGGACCAAATGGCAAGTATACCCTTTCAAACAAAAAAAGAATTTAGAAAATCGGTCCACAATTGACGGAGAAATCGGTGTACATACATTTAAAAAAAATACCGGCCGAGTTGAGAACCTCCTCCTTTTTCTTGAAGTCGGTTAAAAATAGCTGGTACCTGCTGGCCGCAAATAGCTCAAGATAGAGACATATGGTATTCTTTAGAGGAGGCCTTCACCTTCACATGAGGAGGGATTCATGCAAAGAAACTTCTGTATTATTATTCAGATTTAAACATTTTTCAAAACAAGTGAAACACGTGTAAATAACATCACTATTTTTCTATTCTATTTTTTATTTTTTCTTTAAACTGTGTATGTACCTACTTTTTGCATGAAATTATTATTGTTATTATTATTATAATTATAACGAGGGACAGAGTGATGTTAACTTATAAAAGTTATTTCATAATGAGGGACAGAGTGAAGTTAACTTATAAAAATTGTTTTATTATAATAATTAAATCTGTTCGTTCTTCTGATAGATAGGCCCACACGATGGATAAAAAATATCGCGTACAAAAACTAGTACGAACTACGAGCCATACTCTAATATCATCTAATAAAAGTTTTTTAATACTTCAAAAATTTTATCCGTACGATTACAAGATAAAGCGTCTTTAAAGTCCAATAAATATGCATCCTGCAAATAATTTTAAAATTGTATTTCCAGTCTAGTCATTTATAGATTATTCAGATTATTGTAACAAAATTTTCTCCAGCGAAACTATCTGTCAATTTCATGGGCAACGCAGCGGGTCCTATAGTTAAGCCAATTCTAAAGAGTAAGATACATATTCCATGTTTGTTACCGATTTGAAACTAGTTATAACAAGTGTTAGTGACGTAATAAAGTACAGGAGATGTTCGTTATCCAATTTCCTTTGCTAGGTGATAACTATTACCGAAGCGGGAAGTTCACACCTGATGACTGATCAGCAAAGCCAAGCTGCTCCGCGCAGTTCTTCAAAAACAAAATCCTGACAATGATGAATGCATCATCTACCCTGACGAGAATCCAGTATAAAATGATTACTTAACATTTTATGTAAGCAATTGTTTCGTTGTTTAAAATGTTATATGCGAATCCTTTTTTATCATATGAGGTGCTCACAAGATCACCCGCTTACACCGGAGTTCCATCTGAGCTTACCTAGCTGTTAGTTAGAAAATGCAGAATCGTGGTATCCATGTAGGATTATTTCAATTGTCCTGTCTTATCTTGGTCACATGAATGCTGCTGCATACAAACTCATTTAAGCCGCAAAATTACTGCGCCATTCGTTACTGTGTTCATGTGATCAAGATAATTGGAAGTGAATCTAATTTTTATAGAGCTAAGTGGGAGGGTGGTATCGAGGCTAATGGGACAGATCTCCAGACAGTAATGGCAGTACACCAGCCAATTTTTATTTTCATCTCGCACATGTTTATTTATTAAATAAATATATAAACCACACAAATACTACAGTTGTGGGTGGCAAAATAACTAACTCATGGTCATATAATTTGGATTTAGAATTCCCAAAAATAAGGGCAAATGTTTAACTGTATTGAAACAATTTTTTGTAACGTCATATGTATTATATATAACGTCATACGTATATATTTTGTAACAAGCCTAATGTTTATACCAGGTTTATACATAAAATAGATTTATCTCATAGATTTGGTCTTACTTTAAGTAATTAAATTATAAAAATCCGTATATCCGTGTCTATATAACTGTGACTAACCAGGTAACTCATTCATGCGTTGCCTATCCTCAGGTTGTAAGTCTCGGTGCCAGTAAATTATACCACCTCTTCTTTTTTTCCCGTAAAACAGCAAAGACAAGCAGTATGGTACCATTGGTACCTGCAGACGCGAGCGCTGTACAAGAGCACCCATCACACCGGTTATTAATAATTATCATCAACATTATCAACGTTTCATTATGGCTGTGTACATAGCTTAAATAAAGTCCGAAATGGCCAACACTCATAAAAGTTAAAATGAAGTGTTATACTGTACTAAATATTTTATTTTTAACCAACAATGTACCAACCGAAAATGTGATCAGCAAGTGTGACGAAATGTTATTAAAATTTAATGCACGTGGTGATTATTATGTAAATATGCACTAGATTACGTTTATGTATAAATGTTGGATATTATTAAATTTAGGAGAATACACGTCCTAATATTACTAAAATATATCTTTAATGTTTCTCATGGCATCCCGCGGGGGAGTGGGGACTCCCCAGGCGGGTATGTGGGGCTCGCTGCGCCGGAAAGGTGGTAAGGTGGACGCAGCTCTACCCACTAAAACCCGGCAAGTGCCACCAAGGCTGCCTTTGGTGAAGTGCCCCGGATCTATTGAGCAACAGGGCACCTCGATGGGTAGTCAGTACCAAAGTCCGATGCCACTTCCACAGAAGGGTTGTCCTGCACCATAGAACAACCCCCTCCCAACGTCGGGACAGTACAATGGGGTGATGTTCCCATTGTCGCCCCTTGTCCCCCCTGCTCTTTTATCCCCTCTTCTTATAAAAGGGGTACAAAGAGCAGCTCCCTCGGTTCAATTTGCTTCGCTCACCTTAGGCTACTGAGCCCCACCGTCAGGACATGTTGGGGAAAACAGTCCACCTGCAACTCGATGGATCGGATCTCCATGCAGGTGATTGCATGGAGACGGTGGATAATGATGATAAAAGTACATGTCATTATGTCGAGACACTAAAGGGCCATAACAATAGCTATTTTTATCATTAAAACATTTCCTTGTGCCCTTACGAAGGTTACTATTTCGGAAGGGGAAATAGCAAGTAACTGTAAGATGCCGGAATTGCTGTCAAGTCCTAGGGTATTAATGTTTAATTACCGATAACGGTAGAATGACACATTTTATTATTATTATTTTCATTTAAAGGCATTAGCTATTAGCCATACAAAATACAATATTCGGTCTGTAATACGGAGAAATGGCGGGAAACCCCAAAGAGCGCGGCTTCGCCCCTCTAGCCCCCATCAATCAAATATCATTCCCCATTCCATCCACCCAGAGCACCACCACCACAGTTGAAAACCACTCCATAACGGTCCTCCACAAGATTCGCCAACCAATCACAATATATAAAGATCAAGTTTTTAAAACAAACACTATAGAAAACCACTCTGAATGGACAAAACACAAAATAACAATAAATTAACGGGAAACCAAAGAAAACACAACCGTGCGCCCAGATGCTTCCCGCCATTCCCTTGAATGACACATTATGTGGTTTCTACTTTTTTTTAATAACTTATCGACACTAGTAATTCGGAGATTAGTTATCTCAGAATTTAGTAGTCGGGATTGAAATATTCTTTTCATATTTCGTAGCCCAATTATTTAGGAAGGCTAGTTATTTCGGAGGATTTTCTACATTTAATTTTAGAACGGGCAAGTCGTGGAAAACTACTAATTAATATGTCTAAATAAAGTTTTAACGAGGTAAAAAATTAAGATTTACCGAATAAAAGAACGACCACGCTTGAGTTATTGAAATAACTGCACTGTATAAAATAAAATATATTTTTTAAAGAACATAATGAATACTGTTCTAATTTTAAATTGCCTATAAAATTTAGAAAAAATTAAACTATTTGAAGGGCACAATACTGGCGGAAAGCTACTTCTTTTTAAAACACATTTTATACTGTCTATGGTCTTTTCTTTTTAAATTGAGATGACGAATCAAGACATTGTATGTGGGTATCGAGGTCAGGTTTATTCCCATGTGAAGATTCTCAGGTTAGCCTAGAACAGTTAGTTGGGCACACCGTTTCTTGGCACTCATGGAGACGGATACACTTACAGGTAATTGCCGAGATCCATTTCATGATAAAGTAAAAATGTCATTATGTTTTTTTTTTTTTTTAATAATATTTTATGGCCTGGTTACGAGACCAATGTCATTATGTTATATGATAGATTTTTTTTTAATAATATTTTATGGCCTGGTTACGAGACCTTTAAGCCAATATATGATAGAAATATTAGAGTGGATTGAGGACATTGACATACACAACTGCCTGGAGATGATCTAGTTTTGTATTTACGGCTATACGACCAGCAGATTACTTACAGCTTTATTTTGATGATAAAATATAATCGTCATCGTCATCGTTGTCTTACTGTTTTCATCGAATCATCATCATCGTCGAATATTATTATAGAGTTTTATTTAATGGTCTAAATGTTATGGCGATTCACAAAACACACCAAAGGTAATTAGTTCGTTGGGTAACGTACATCCGTCCATACAAACATTGTTCTGTCAATAGCAACAGGCTAAATAAAGAACGAGATAACGTAGGCCGGCCGTGAAGGTATTTTTAGTGCACGTACACAATGTTATGAACAAAAACATTCATATCTAGAATCTTTTTTGTCTATGGATAATTTATCGATTTTCTGTCTCGGAATCTCTATTGTAAAACATCATCCATAATATGTACTGCTGAATATAAAACCTCTTTTATTGAACGCCAAGGCAGCCACTTTTATTCCTCCAAGCTTCACCCTCGTAGTTTCTACCCTATTATAAAGAACTTTCCTTTAAAATAAATAGCCTCTCTCAACAGTTGTGCTAAAATGCAAAAGGAAATCGATCCTGACTGGTCGTGCAAAGGAGGTAACTGGTAACCAATAACCATGTAGACAACGCGGCACAAGCGCCCCTCTTCCACTGGTACCATCGAGCATATAACCGGAATAGAGCGGTAATGTTATGTTTTGTAATAAAACAAATTCCGCCAAAGTGCTGCGACGCTGCGCCGGTTCTGCGCTCTGATTGGCCGATGTGACGTACACACGATGGTTGGTTGGATTGCTATTACATCAGTGACAAATCACTTACATTTGACTCACATTACTCACCATAACTGGCGATTATAGATATCGCATTGTAATTATTGAAGCGAAAACTTTTTTAGGCGCGGTACGCATATTTTTAGATGAGACAAAATCTCTGGATTTGCGACACCGTTACCACCGTTATGAGACGCTATTTGACGTTTATATGATTTATATAAGATTATGCAATATTTGTTTACATAACCAATCGACAAACACACTGAAATGTGAATGTCATGCGGTCATTTTGTGGGCCGTTTAAATTGTATAGGTTGTCATAATCTTTTATAGCCTGTATTATAGGTATTTAAATTTAATTGATTGTTTTCACTTCTAGTTTACACTTGTTAGTTTTTTTAACTAACACCGAGACTTGCCATCTTACTCAGGATAGGCAATGAATCTGGTGCCTTGGCTAGTGCCAGGTGAACCCGTTAAAGGTCATGGTCGACGCTAACCACTTACTATGGTGGCTCTGTGCCCGAATGTCTATACAACTAATAAAAAAAACTAAATGTCATTCCAATGTCACTGATGACGAGTGTCCATAATGACCGTTGAATCTATCGTCACCTTACAAAAAAACTTTTATTTTTGGAATGTCGTCACTGAGTTTTCGCAGAAAACATTTGCGTTACACCAGACATCCATTCAGAATGGCAAGAAAACAAACAACGATGTTGCCCGGAGCTTCGGTAAGCTAACTTCGATTGATAGACGTATCCGAACTGTTGATGATCAGGTATTATATAGCCTATATCACAGAGATAACGTAATTATTTTTTAAATCTGAAATGTAGTTTTGAATGTTACCTCTTACATTCAAACTTCCAGACATTGTCACAGACATAAACTAACCATTGAACCACAGAGGTCGTCGAGATAGTTTTTAAGAATATGAATCTAAGTAGTTCTTTTATCGCGGTTTGATAAGATTTTTAACAGTATTAACGTCAACGAAATATCTGTCCGAATTGCCGTTCCCGTCGACGACAAATACTCTTAGTAATAAACCGCATCGGATAATTTATTACTAAGAGTATTTGTTTACATATGGGTATAATAAACGAGTGGCATGTATCCATTAACAATATAATTTATTATTAATTATCGTACTAACTATTGCCCGCAGCTTTGCTTGCTTAACTGAGGATTAAAGCCAGATGATGATTATTTTGGCAGACTGTATCCCTACGGTATACTCTAGCTCTGCCAAATTAATTTTGTTGAAATCATAATCGCGGCTCTAGTTTTGTTATAGCATAGGAGGGCAAACGAGCAGTTAAAGCTTGAGACTTCTGACGCCCATACACATCTGCACAACCAGAGATTATGCAGATGTGTTGCCCTCCTTTTCCCTATCCCCCCATGGGCCACCGGAAATTCACAAACCGCACGAAACGCGACAGCGTGGCTGTCACTTGACGCCGGTGTTATGTGAGCGAGAGGTATCACCCCGGTCGTGCCGGCCCAATTTGGCTGCAAAGCAGCATGGCACTACCTGTTACTACTAAACTACACTCTAACCAGAGCACTCGCTATAACTCGCCCGAAGCCTCTCGGTCCACCTGTTAATATGATATATAAATGACAGGTTTGAGGCGGTCGGGCGCTACCATCCACACTCTCGCGCTCGCCCTGCCTCGGACTGTCTCGAGGAGAGTGTAGAGCCGCACTCAAAAATGTGAAAAGATCTAAGCTAGTAGACCCCAGTTCTGCTCTAACTTCATTCGTCTATAGGTGAGGCCACGGGGCAAAATATTTCCACTGGCAAAATATTTTTAAAATTGCTTTACTGGTTTAGGAGTGAAAGCGTAACAAACAAACTCACAATGGGATTTATAATATGAGGATTATGCATTTCTGTGTATAGAAATGTTTATTTATGCTACCTATATAGGAAACCTATAAAAGTGACGAATGAGATGAGTGAGGTCTTGAATGAAGGTATATTACAAGTCTGGTCTGTACGTCAGTGGATCAATAGACCGACGGTCGCCACATCGTCGGACCGATCAGCGTGACAATTGGCACGTGTCTGTGTTTTTCATTATACGCGGGTCATCTCCAGATGTATATCAATACGTTAAAACTGTTTGTTCGCCCTTCTTTTACATAAACTGACAACAGTTGTTATAAGTAACAGACCATTTTTTTCTTTAATTTGTTCATCTCTCCTTTCATCATCATCACCAGCCTCGATCCACTAATGAACATAGGCTGCCACAATGAAGGCAAGTGGCCTTTTTTTTTCTTTAACACTGGGAAATGCTCTGATGCATCCGATGGGAAGTGGGTCTCTCCCGGCGGATATGTGGGACTCGCTGCGCCCGAAAGCTGGTAAGTGGACGCAGCTCTACCTACTAGAACCCGGCGAGTGCCACCAATGCCGCCTTTGGTGAGGTGCCTCGGATCTAATGAGCAAACAGGGCACCTCGACGGCAAGTCAGTCCCTCAGGAGATCGGCACCAATTCCACAGAGGGGTTGTCCTGCAACACAGAACAACCCCTCCCAACGTCGGGACAGTATAATGGGGTGAGATTCCCGTCCTCGCCCCTTGCCCCCTGCTTTTTGTCCCCTCTTCTTATAAGAAGGGTATAAAGAGCCCCGTCGGCTCAATTAGCTTCGCCTAAGGTGCAGCCGTTCGCCCTAGGCTACTCAGCCCCACCGCCACGCCAAGGCCTGAACCATGGTGAGTCGAGTTTTGACCCTATCATAGACTAGTATAAACGTGTATATGCCCTTAAATATGCATTGATATATCTCTGCATGCATAGCAATTATAACATGTGTAGAAACGTGAGCGGCAGATCGGCTACGTGACCAACATTCTTACAAACCAGGAAGGTATTCTGACGGTTAACACAGAAACCTCTTTTGTATTGCTTAATTGTTTTAGGACAAACAGCAAACTTGTATATCAAGATCTTGATAAACTTTATGAATTTTTTGGTTTTTATACTTATCATTCATTGATTTTAGTCTTGCTCACAACCAGAGCCAAAATACCGGTGGTAGGGTTGCGCTGAGCCGCGCTCCCCTTTGCTTGGGTACCACCATCCTGCTCATTTTCCCCGTCAAACAGCTTTGCTGCGTTTCGGAGAGAAGAGCAGGACAGACCAGAGTTGCCTATCCTGAGACATAAGATGTTAAGTCTCTGTGCCAGTAATTACACTGCCTGTCTTGCTCTTCTCTCTGAAACACAGCAAAGCTGTTTCATGGGAGAAACAAGTAAGGTGGTGGTACCCATGCAGCCGGGAGCGCGGCACAGCGCTTCCCTCCCACTGGTAAAGGAATACGTTGTAGACGTACCACTGTTCTGCATATTTCTTCCGCCATAGTAATTTGCGCCGAGACCTTCCTTCTGGCTTCTTTTGTTTATAGCTTCCAATGCAAGGACAATTCACTGGGGCTTAGCAAATAAGAATTTTGATTTATTTTGTGTTTTAAATAATGGGATTCAATCCTCGATGACTGCACTAGATTGGATAAACAACTTTTCTAGTCATGTACAAATTACAATCCAACTTTCTGCCAATCGCAATGCAGTACTCCTTATGTAACTTTTAATAGAATGCTAATTATTTTAGCTAATTATTTAACATTACTTAAAGACTCTGCAATCTCACATAAAAGTAATTACTTACAAAGAAGACGATTTTAATGAAATTTTAATTCAACATGTTAGTGTCATTGGTAAACTGGGAGGCGAGCAACCCAATGGTAATGGTCAACGTTGTTCTTGAACATGAGCTCACTCGGAACTCCCAGACAACTTATGACTTGCCTATTGCGAATTGCAAATGATAACACTGATTTGCCTTTAATTGGTAACACTGCCTTGCCTTTAATTGGTAACACTGCCTTGCCTTTAATTGGTAACACTGACTTGCCTTTAATTGGTAACACTGCTTTGCCTTTAATTGGTAACACTGCATTGCCTTTAATTGGTAACACTGCTTTGCCTTTAATTGGTAACACTGCCTTGCCTTTAATTGGTAACACTGACTTGCCTTTAATTCCGAAACACAACAAATTTTATCACGGAAGAAATAAACAGTATATTGCTGCCCGTCCTGGTGGAATGCGTCAAAAGCATTTTACTAATGGAAAAAAAAAAAAAAGGATGGAGGTACCTACAAGCAGACATACAAGCCTACATCTCCCACCGCTCTTCATGCTATAGGACTTTTCCTAGTCTAGTATTAATTATTATCTATACTATAATATTATAAAGCTGAAGAGTTTGTGTGTTTGTTTGAACACGCTAATCTCAGGAACTAATGATCTGATTTGAAAAATTATTTCAGTATTAGACAACTTATTTATCGAGGAAGGCTATAGGCTATAAAACATCACGCTGTGACTTATAGGAGTTGAGTAACGCGGGCGAAGCTGCAGGCAACAGCTAGTTAATAATATATTGTAAGAGGTAGTGCGGAGTGCCATGCTGCATTGCAGCCGTACTGGGCCGGCACGATCGGGGTGGTACCTCTCGCTCACATAACACCGGTCTCAAGTGACACCTATGCTGTCGCGTTTCGTGCGGTTTGTGAGTTTCCGGTGGCCCATTAGGGGGATAGGGAAAAGGAGGGCGGCGCATCTGCGTGGCCCCTGATGGCATAAAAAAAAGTATAGTCTATTTTATAATGACGTAGGCCTATTCCTAGCCACGTGTTTATTCACGAGCACACGTTCCCCAGCATGATTCAGAGGTGATAACGTTATGGACATAAACAATAACCAGACGAACGTGGCTAATCGTCGCTTAGGGTATCCATTAATGACAAAAACAATTTATTAGAACGATGTCATTGGTACATTTAAGAAGTATACAGTCACGGGAGTTCCCCTAAAGAATCTGTAAGACCTGGAAATCCGAAAATAATACCCAGTAACCACAATATTACAAATTGACATTTTATTTTTTTGCGATATGTAAATAATGCATCTTTTTTATTCCCCCCTTTTGGCGCATACAATTTTTTTTTGTTTTGACATTAATGCTGGTGTTAATACGGGTTAATGTTACACTTATGTTAGAATAGATGACTATTTGAACCACTTTTTTTGTTTTTGCATGTAGGCTTAGCTAGTAACTATGAGAAGTTGGCCATCAATTTTATCTTCATATAAATAAGTTAAAACGTGCCTAAAGTGTTAAGAAGGAATCTTGTTAAACATATAAACAAAGAAAATGTAAGTTTTTTTGTTTATATTTAATAATAATAAACCTTTATTTTCAGGCTGCATACGTCCATAGATAAATACCTTAACGGTTAACCTAATCACACATAATTAATTACTTATAAACAATTTAAGGACACTAAAATTTTTAGCACGAAGTTTATTATGTGTTCGTGTGGACGGGTGATGTTTTTTAAACTTTTTTTTAAATCTTACATGTCCAAAGCAGGGCTGGTATAGACATTACCAGCCCTGATTTGGAAGGTATCTGTGGAAGGTGGCATGAGCGGAGGACTCGCCAGGGTGTCATCACTGTGGCACTAGTGAAAACAACACCCTGGCAGAGTGCCCAGTTTGGGCGGAGACAAGGGACGTGGACCCACACGAGACCACGGCGGCGACCGCTGTAGGCCGATCGGGGGATCCTCCGCGCGCCACCTGAACACATAAAACACCCTTGTGTATTCACGTTGCCTTAAGCGGATGAGGAAGAGGGGACTCAACCCTCCCTACCTCCAGAGGAGATTGCCAGATGTCACGCCGTCGAGGCCCCGCGGACGTCCACAGCTCCCGCGCTGGGCCGGCCAAACAACGAGGGGGAACACCGCTGTTGTTTAGTGCGTCCACCTTACCATCTTCTCAGGCGCAGAGAGTCACCACATAACCCCAAGGTGGTATGCAAGACCCAGCCTGATTTGACATAGACAAATCAGGCAACAGCTTTAGGAAAAACAATTATAATAAACCAAGACTAAACATGTTTTGAAGACCAGTTTTTGCCATATCTTCGTTAATATGAATTTCGATCGCAAATGTTCGGTTTTTTATTCCTACAACCGGTTTTGCGAGAGGTAACGTTCGACATTTATTTCTTTGACGTGATTTTTGTCTGGATATCTTTATGTCTATTAAGCTTCCACCGTCTTATATTTTTTTACATGCATATATGCATGTTTAGGATCCACAGTAGGCCTAGCATGCGCGCACGACAAAATTTTGTCTACCCCTTTTCTCGTATTATTTCATATAGTTAATATGAGAAAAGGCGTAGACAAAATTTTGTCCTCGCCCTACACATGAACTGACTGTCCGTCCCTTCACAATAATATGCCTCTACCGTCCTATCTTTAAATGGCGCGGCTGCTAGAAAGTTCAACTTATGACTGTAGTTGTAAAACTTGTGACCATCAAAGAAATCTACAAGATTTTCTTCTAACTTCAGGCTATATGGATTGTCATGGCCTTAGTTCATCAGTATTTGCCTCCAATTCCCATTTGCTTGTGAAAAAGATCACTACAAAAAAGGCACATTATGCTTAACAAAAAGGTTGCATCTGCTTGTCATTGCAGCCCAAAAAACCTATTGGTACATTAAATTTATCGTAAATACATAAAATGTTAAAAATACGACCGAGACCGGTGGGGTTTCCCCATTTTTTTTTCTTTTTTTGTAATTAAAAAGACATATACTGATCTTAAAATTCGCAAGATGGAAAATTTTAGAGCGAGAGAAAATACAAAAACTGCCATAGGTGAAGCTGGATGAAAAAAATATATTCTACATGTTATGTGAGTCACGATGGCTTGTTAGCGACCATGACCCTTACCCACTAGGGTATGGGCTCAAAATCTTAAATGAGAGCCGAGAGGTCCGGGTTCCTAGAAATGCCTAGAAATGTTTTTTTTTGATATTATAATCTTCTAATATATTATTACATGTTATGATGTAGGTATTAATAATAATAATAATAAGATATATAGATAGAATAGAGCGATTTCGTTAAGCCATTTTTAGATATATTAAAGTGTAGGTTTTTTATTATACGTATAATTGACTAGTTCGTATGTTGCCAGGTCACATTGAACTAGCTCATGATAATTAGGAATACGGGTATCATCTCAAGTAATCTAATATCTATGAAATAACTTATTGGTAATGGTCAAGGCGTTTAAGTTTCGGGATATTCAAAACAAGAGTGAATAGGTAACCTTCTAGGCAAGCGTGCTCCATCGTCGGCCACGTCATAACTTTCCATCAGATGAGACAGTGGCGAAACGCAAGCCAAATCATAAAAAAAAACCAAATAGTATACATTTCACTGACACACTCTTTTCTAGCAATAGTCCATGACAAAACGATGATGATATACAGAAATATTCGACCCAAAAGCAGGACGCACGTTGATAATGCTTATGCTTAACTATTTTTATTACATTCGCAAACATAAAAATTAGCATATAGCCTTTTAAAAGGCAAATATTGCATAACGCGAAAACCAGAAAAGCTACCTTATTGTAATAGTAATTCGTGCGAAACTAGAATGATGTAAGTCGCAGAAATGTTGACTATTATGGAAATCGGACTGGATTTTTATTGATTTAGGATACTTTAAAAGTCTCCCCCCCCCCATATACAAGCTATACATAAGTAACGGTTTTTTTTGTTCGATGAATAGGAATTTCAATACATTTTTTTTATAAATAAATAAAATAAAAATAAAAAAATAAATAAAAAAAAAAGCCTTTTATTTCTTGCTTTACAGTAACTAAGAAAACAGTGTGCATGAGAAAAAGATAATAGTTGATGTGATACAAATCTGAGTGTTTTAGTAATAATATTTTAAACTTAAAATTTTTGTGTGCAAGAACCCCTCTCAACGGAGGGTAAAGGCCTCCTCCAGAGATGACCATTGCTCTCTGTCCTCTGCTACTCGCATCCAGTGGCTTCCTGCTATTTTTGTGACGTCGTCTGCCCAGCGCGCAATTGGTCTACCCCTTCTTCTTTGACCCAGTGGTCCTAACCATGACGTTGTTTTTATGGTCCAGCGACTGTCAGCAAGTCTGGCTACATGTCCAGCCCATCGCCATTTTAGCTTCTGCGAGTAACTGAGAGCGTCGATAATTTTGGTTTTCTGCCTTATGGCAGTGTGTCGGATTTTATTGATCTTCTTAATCTTTAGAATGCTTCTTTCCATACTTCTTTGACTTGTCATGATTTTGTTTTTTATTTTCCTTGTAAATCTCCACGTTTGACAAGCGTATGTTAGTGAGGGGAGTATGCAGTTGTTCATGACTCTGCTTTTCAACCTCATAGGCAAGTCACTTTTTAGAATTTCTTTGAGGCTCCAGAATCTCTTCCAAGTGATATTGACTCTTCTCTCTACTTCCAGTTCGTTGTTGTGTTGGTTGAATGAGATTTGTTTACCCAGATAAATGTAGGTATCAACATAGGATATAGGCAGATTATTGAGATATATAGGTACTTTAGCGTGATTCGTCATGACATTCGTTTTATTTAGGTTGATTTCCAAACCTACTTTCCAGCTTTCTTCATGTAGAGAGTTTATCATTTGTTGTAGTTGGATTGTGCTTTCAGATAGCAGGACTATATCGTCAGCAAATCTAAGGTGACTCAGATAACACCCATTTATGTTTATGCCGACTTTCTCCCAGTTTAGTTTGCGGATGATGGACTCTAGCACCGCTATAAAAATTGTTGGTGAGAGTGGGTCACCTTGCCTTACACCTCTTTTTATTTGGATGGGTGGCCCAATGGTCTCCAACTTCACTCTGCCAAAACTGTTGTCATAGATGTTTTTTAGAACTTGTATATAATCCAATGCCACTTCTTGGGAGAGTAGGGCTTCCCAAATCGCTGTGTGGAGTAGAGTATCGAAAGCTTTTTGGTAATCGATAAAGACTATATAGAGCGGTCTGTTGAACTCTTGGAATTTTTCTATTAACATCTCTAGCGAGTGTATATGGTCAACTGTGGAAAATCCTCGTCTGTAGCCCGCCTGTTCTATAGGTTGAAAGTTTTCTGTGGTTTCTTTTATTTTTTTCTCGATTATGGATGCAAAAAGTTTGTATAATGAAGGCAGCAAACTGATCGGTCTATAATTGCTAATATTGTGTGGGTCTCCTTTTTTGTAGAGTAGGATTATTTCTGACTCTGACCATTGACGTGGAGTATTTTTGCAAATCAATATCATGTTGAACAGCCGGGTTATAGGTTTAACTAGGTACATGAATCCTATTTTTAAAGCCTCATTGGTGATTCCATCAGGCCCTGGGCTTTTATCTGGTTTTAATTTTTTAATTCCTTTGGACACTTCGTCTTCATCAATGGTTGCTTTCGCCTCAGCCGTACTCTCGGTAATTTATATGCTTGTAAATTTGGCAAGCTATAAAGGTTTTTGTAGAAATCTGTAGCTATTTTGAGTATCTCCTTTCTATTTTGTGTGATGTTAGTTTTGCCCTTCAGCTCTTCAATCCATGGTTTGTGTGTTCTTAATTCCTTGTACGCTTTCTTGGCGCTCCCTGTGGCATGAAGATATTTTTCAATGGTTTGTGTGCGGTGTGCCTTATAATCTTGGTTAATTCTTTTACTTATAAGCTTATAAAGTGCTTTTAATTCATTTTTCATAGCCCTTGATTTCGGTTTTGTCTTTTGTATTTCTTGTCTTCTGCTGGTTAGTGCCTTTGTATGTGCTGATATTATTTGTTTTTTATCTGTATTTGTGCTAGATTTTAGCTTATGTGCTTTTTTCAGACTGATATCTATTGCGTTTGTTATTTTATCATAGCAGTTCTGGACGGTGTCGTTGTCATTCCAGTAGTCGAGTAGATTTGCTGAGCAGCTGTTTAGCGATTCGATGTAGGTTTGCGCTTCTTCTTCGTTCTTGAGCTGAGATCTGGGGCATTTACCAAACTTGCTGCGATTTTTTGACCTAAAAAGTATATTAAACGTTGCCCTAACAGGTCTGTGATCCGAAGGGTAAGTGATGTTTAGGACCTGTATGTTGTCTACGTTTCTCGGTAAGTTTGTAAGGATATAGTCTATTTCGTTCCTTGTATTACCATCAGGTGATTTCCATGTCCATCTCTGTCTGTTGCTTTTTTTGAAAAAAGTGTTCATAATGGATAGATTGTTCTCATACGCGAACTCAATGAGTCTATTACCTCTACTGTTTCTATTACCATAGCCGTACTTTCCCGTGATAGTTTCGATTGGCTTGGGTTGACCAATTTTGGCGTTAAAGTCGCCCATGACTATTATATTATTTCCTGAGAGCTGTATGGCTTTATCGACAGTACTGTAGAAAAACTCTAGTTCTTCTTCCTTCGCGGCCTCTGTTGGGGCGTAAGCTTGAATGATGCTTAAATCTAAATTGTTAATATGCATTCTTAGCAGTGCAACTCTTTCTGAAATTCCCTTGAAACTTTTTATGTAGTTTTTCAAGTATTTTTTGATAATAAAGCCTACTCCATACAAGCCTGGCGTTTCTCCGATGTGACAGAAAATAAACTCATCATGTTCTTCTATTTTGTTGCCGAGTTTTCTGACTTCTGAGAGACCAATAATATCGTACTTTACGTTTTTTAAAGATTCTTTTAGTTCCAGTAGACGTGAATAAGTCGATAGAGTTTTTTTATATTGATAATTAAATAATTTTTTTCTATGTAGACTAGATAGACACTAATACTTATGACTTACTGTTTTAGGAAAAAAAATATATAAATCGACGACCTCTGTGGCTATGGTTAACGTTGGCGCTCAAGCCGGAGGTAGCAGGTTCGAATCCCGCCAGGGAAAAAAATGTTTCTGTGTCCCTGGGTCATAGATGTGTATTAAATATGTGTATTAGGTATATAATAAAAATCTTTAATATACATATAAAAGTATTAAATATATTTCCGTTGTCTGGTACCCGTAACACAAGTTCATCGAGAACTTACCACGGGACCGGATTGACGTGGTGTAAAAGCGTCTATAGCAGTTTTGTCTTGCTGGGGACCACCCAGTTGGGTTATTGGTATTATACATAGTCTTGCCCTAAATATTGTTAAAAAAATTATTGCACGTATGACGTAACATTTATTGACAGTGTGTTAGATTAATACATTAATAATATAACAGGCCTTGAAACTTTGAGAATCACGTACTCTTTCCACGGGAAAATTCTATAATTACCATGGCATTTAGAATTAAGTCATACTCTCTAAAACTGAGCATAAATCATAATCCAGCGGATTAAGATCGGGAATAGATGACGACCACTCCACTGCGAGCGCCTTCAGCCGCTTTTTGAGGATCCCGGATCTGCATTCAACGGGATTACCTCAGCCACAGGCTGGCCCCGGCGAAGGCCAGACTACTCCTCGTAAGGGGGCACTGCCCGGCCGCCACCAAGCAGTCCTCGTGACGTCGTGTCATACTGGGGCGCTGTGCCCAGGTTCCCATCCTGAACCCGACATGATCACAGGGGAGTTCCTGGAGGCACATTAAGTAGCGCCTCCTCTCTCACCCGCTCGTCGGCCTTCTGGGACATAGCTGCCTCGCAGAAGGAGACCATCGCCATCCAGGACTCGTCGTCATCGACCATCGCGGTGATGACGCTCGGCATTATATCTCGTCCGATGACTGATGTCAGATTGCGACACAGCACCGCCCATCTCGGGAACACCTCCAGAGTGTGCTGGGCCGACTCCACCGCTGCACCATTATTGTGACACACTGTCACCGGCTCCCTATGGGCCGTCCGGCACAGGTATTCACCAAAGCAACCATGCCCGGTGCGCATCTGTGTGAGACGGAAGGTGGAGGGCTTGCGCTTACGGCGCACCGGACGCAGAGCAGCCGTTAGGCTTTTGCCATACGGCTGCCACGCCAGATCCTCCCCCCACCTCCGCATTAACGCCTCTTTTTCTAGTCGGCGGACCCGCAGGATCCCGTCAAACGTAAGGCTCTCCCCGAGTTTCAGAGATTAGCTGGAACAAACAGACAGACAAAAATTGTAAAAAATGTTATTTTGGTATACATCCATATATGCATTCAATACAAAGCGGTTATTTTAATATAACAAATAGACACTCCAATTTTATTTATCTGTATAGAGTATAGACACATGTATAGATATTATGATAAATAAAAACTTTCAACTTAATTTTACGTTATCACTGATTACCCATAGCCTATCAAAATAACATCACTCACACGCGTACGAAGCTGGGATCAACAGCTAGTATTATAAAAACTTGGTTCGTGTTACCTAAGGTAATTTATTTCCTCGTACTATTTTCGCAGTTGATAATAATAAACCACGTATTTATGAGTTAACAATAAAATGGTCTGGTATGTGATAGTAATTACATAGTTCTCGTAACGCTGACTCAGGCATTCTATTGTCATGTAACTATTATTTTCCTATTATTTTATTATACTATTATTTTATTAATTCACTGTACTGAGAGATTTTTACCGGTGGGTGGTGGGATGCGCCTGTGTTGCCCTCTCGGCTGCTTGGGTGTCACCATCCTGCTTAATTTGTCCGTGAAACAGCTTTGCTGTATTTCGGAGAGAAGGGCGGGACAGGCACTGCAATTACTGGTACATAGGCTTAACATCTAATGTCTCAGGATAAGCAATACATCCCCACCATGGTTCAGGCCTTGTCGTGGCGGTGGGGCTCAGTAACCTAGGGTGAGCGGTGCACCTTGGGCGAAGCTAATTGGGCTGAGGGGGCTCTTTGTACCCCTCTTATAAGAAGAGTCCATTTACTAGCTGTCGGGCGCAGCGAGTCCCACATACCCGCGTGGGGAGACCCACTCCCCCGCGGGATGCCTCAGAGCATTTCCCGGCGTAAAAGAAAAAAAAAAAGTGTAATTGCTCCGTGGTATTATATAATAAAAATCTTAAATATATGTATAGTAAAAGTATTAAATATATTTCCGTTACGTTATTAAATATGTTACGGGTACACACACGGGTACGGGTAACACTGGGAAATGCTCTGATGCATCCGATGGAGAGTGGGTCTCTCCCGGCGGATATGTGGGACTCGCTGCGCCCGAAAGCTACCAACGCGCTAACCATTGAGCCACAGAGGTTAAACAGGTCAGGTATATTTAATCCAACGGGCATTAAATATAACTGATTAAAATATTTCCACCCTCACTGTCTTACCTTTTAGGCTTCAAGGCCCAATGAACTGAGACTGAAATTCATATTTCAAATAGCGTAATCCATATTTTTTTGTCCACAGCCCACTGCTCCAGCCTGCTATGTGGGCGGACGAAGGAGGTGGTGGTGGGGGGGAATTCCGGTGCCAGTGCCGCGCTGGCACTCACCCTCGTCCGCCCGCCAGAGACGAGCACTGGAACGCCATGCCAGTTGCGGCTGACGGCTCCTGACGCTACCGCCTTCACTCTACGACTTATAGATGCTAAGGTAAGGCTTTAGAACATACTCTAGGCGGGAGAAAATGTACACAGGTACGGGACCAGTGTACTTATTCTCGCGCCTAGTATAAATTCTGAGTAGTAGCTGTATTCTTGCAGTGTTATTATTACAGTACCTGGATGACCGAGAATTTGCTCGTTTTTTTTATATAATATATATACAAGAATTGCTCAATACATACAAGATACAATTTAATATACAGTTCCAATATTAAATTGTATAACATAATTTTAATTTGACAGATTGACTAAACTTTGACAGGCCTGTTGGTCTAGTGGTTAGTGACCCTGATTGCTGAACCAGAAGGTCGTGGGTTCGATCCCCACCCAGGACAAATGTTTGTGTGATGAGCATGATCATTTGTTCTGTGTCTGGGTGTAGTTTATCTATAATATGTATGTATTTAGAAATATATATCAGTTGTCTGGTTACCATAAGAACAGGCTCTGCCTAGTTTGGGATCAGATGGCCGTGGGATGGGACAACTCACACTGTCCCAACGTATTATATTACACATATTATATATTATATTATTATATTATATTAAACTGATTGCCAGTAATTTCATTTCTTCTGCTCACCTGCAATGCTGCTGTGGTGAGATAATATGCAGCATGTTTAATTTTCACGTGGGATTCTTTGCAATTATTTCAGTTAACAAGCTATTGCATGTAATTCGATGTTACCTCCGCAGTCCACATTAGAACGGCACGACCTTCTACGCTAAGGAAACTTAGTATTACAAAATTGTTACATTTCTGCTTCGTGTATTATTGTGATTATATACATATGAGATTTGTCTTCAAATTTGACATTCACATATGTTGTAGACATAGAGTAGGTCGTTGGTTGTAGTGGTAGAGACAGAGAGTAGAGAGAGAGTAGGAATAATTACTAAGTCTTTGGACAGATCAGAATAAAGAAAGTGTTATTTAGTAAAATCAATAAAATAAATTTCAATTATGCATTTCATCATAATCGACGATGAATCGATTAGTTATGTTATTGCAAATCGATATCGGCGTAAAATCGATTACTTGACGTTATCGATGATTCACTTATATTTATAAATTCTATAATCATGAGATGATTTTTTTTACATATTTCCACAAGAACACAAAACCGCAGATTTTTTTTTTTGAAATTTTCCGCGGTTTTCTCTTAATACTCATTATAATAAGACCATTTTAGGAGTTTTATTCAGTTTTGTAATGTTTTTTTAGGCCTAGCCCAAATTCTGTATCAACGGCCATAATTAACGGCAGCCACATGACCCTTGGATACGATCTCAGGGAGCCCAAAAGATACGTTAAAACGGTTCTTAAATTAGTAAAATATATCGCTTTAATTTTTTGTATGCTATGAATTTATTTCATTTTCTCTTAGCCTAGTCTTTCCACTATAGTATTGAAGGCTTCGTTATTGGTTGGTTTTGGATTGGTTTTGAATGATACAACTTGCAATTGGGAAACGTTTTTTTATTCCGTTTAAAAATCATCTATGTAAAATATTATTTAGATAATCCTAAACGATGAAACAAATATTTCGTCACGAATTGGCGAAAATGCGTCATTCTACAAAACTAATGTTATTTGTGTAAATTATTTTTTTATCCTTGAATGACCTCTGTTATATCTGTTATATTGCCAGTTCGAATATTGGCATGTCTTCTAGGGAGTTTATTTGAAATCGTAAGACTTAGAAAGCACGAGTGTCTTTTCCTCTGCTTTGTATGGAAAAATATAGTTTTAACCGCATTGAAAAAAATAATGAGTATAGTTTTTCAGGTCCCAGATATTTTCATCTACTTACCTATATCTACATTAATACTAATAAATAAAACTGGAGTGTCTGTTTGTAATATTAAAATAACTGCTTTTATAGATACATACATACATGTATACACGGTACATATACCAAAATAGCCTTTTTTATACAATTTTTGTCTGTCTGTTTGTTCCGGCTAATCTCTGAAACGGCTGGACCGATTTTGATGGGACTTTCACTAGCAGATAGCTGATGTTATAAGGAAGTTATAAAAAAATAATCATCATTAATCCGCGTACGGCCGTAAATAAACTTAGATTTACGGTCGAACGCGGGCGAAGCTGCGGGAAACAGCTAGTTATTTATAAGATACAGTGTTAGTATCAAAGGTTCTTAATAGCTAATGGTAGTAAGTACAGGAGAGATATATACTAACAAATCTTCAATATCCTTACGATATGTAAAAGGTTTAGGTATGCAATGATGCTACCCATCACAGGAACGCTGTATACTGATAATGTGATAAAATACTGTGTGATAATCTATCTATTTAGGTAGATTATCACACAGTATTTATTTTATTTGTAGTCACATATATCACACAGTATATATATTTATTAATAGAATATAATAGAAGAACACTCAAATGAGTGTATGAGAGTCTATTCTACTATATTCCGTATACCAGCATATAATTCTTATTAGAGGTACTATTTTGAAACTTGTCGCGTTTAAGATTATGTCATCCTTAATAGATGTGCTTTACGAATAACATAAGTTAATTGTTTAGTTACATCACTTATTTGCTAAATCATAGCCGTTGGGAGACATAGGTATCATATGACATATATATATATATATATATATATATATATATATATATATATTACTTGTATAATATATATATATATATATATATATTATACAAGTAAATACAATTTTGGAAATTTCCTTATGAAAATTACTTTGAAATGTGGTCATTAAAACCGAGTCAAAAAAATTTAAACCAGCAAATTCTGGTCTAGTGGTTAGTGATCCTGTTAACGCGATTTTCAATTGACCTTTAGGGCTATTTGTGTGGATTAGACTCGTGATATAGGATTATTTCCAGAAAACTCGGTCATCCTGTGACATATAGCATATAACCAGATAGAGTATGCTACTCTAAGTATGCTATCTGATTACATACTATACATATCAGATTACTCAAATTAACTATGTGAGCCATAAAATTCCGAAACAGGTCAATGATTTTTCACTAACGTAGTAGCAATTCAACCAACCAGCAATGATATGTATCTACATCCCATCGGCCAATCATCCATCAATGGCCAATCAGAGCGCAGAATCGGCAGCGTAGCAGCACCAATTTGGCAGAAATTGTTTTCATACAAAACATATAAGAATACCGCTCTAATCCCGTTATTTGCTCGATATCCTGTGACATGTTTCTGTACAGTATTACATAACATAAACTAAGCAAACCATTTAACTTTGGGGAACTTTTAAACAAAACACGTCATCCTAATTATTACATATTTACCTTGGCATTACAATAACAATGATTAAAGATAACGTGGCGAATCTACCAAACATAGTTGTAATTAACGACCATATTGTTTAATTATGTAAAACAAGCAAATGCCATTTAATAAGATAAATATATTATCATACCTATGTTAAGAACATAAGATGAATTTAGCATTTGCATCCCAATAATAAAATAATAATATCGGCCGTCTTGTCGTTTATTGAAAGTGGCCTATGTCCGTCTGTGGACGGGAAAAAGAAAAGAAAAAATGATGATGACGATGATGACTAATATAAAACATTTGATAGTTGTTTGTTGATTGCTAACGTAGGAAATGCTCAACGGATCGGGCTAAGATTTAGAACACAGATAGATTATGGCATAGAATAGGGCGTAAAGATATAGTTTAATAAGAGTAGGGAAGAATACTGATGTAAGAGGTAGAGCCATGCTGCTTCACAGCCGACTTGGGCCGACACGACCGGGGTGGTACCTCTCGCTCACATAACACCGGCGTCAAGTGAGAGCTATGCTGTCGCGTTTCGTGTGGTTTGTCCCCTCCCCCCAATAGGCCACCGGAATGATGAAAAGGAGGGAAAGAATGGGGAAAAAGGGGGCAACGCATCTGCATAATCTCTAGTTGTGCGGATGGGCATGTGCGTCGATAGTCGCCAAAAGGCTTCGACCTCTCGTTTGCCCTCCTCTGCCTCCTTGGTATCCCGTCAAACTTGAGCCCTTATATGATTTACATTCTGGTGCATTCCACTCTCGTCCTTTGATCTCGTGTACTTGGATATTTAAATATATCGAGACAATTATCTTATTAGCTTATTAGCTTATCAATTTTATTAACAAATATGCACTTTAACCTTTTATTAATGAATTATCGATACTCCAGTTCGTCTACCCGGGAAGCAGTCTTTTGTTTTGTCTCCTGACACGAGATTAAAAACAGGCCAAGTGCGAATCGGACTCACGAAGGGTTCCGTACCATTATATAGTGTAGTGGCTATACTATCATCAGTCCTAATACGGATGTAAATCTAATGAAATGTAGTGCCCTAATAGTATATCAGATAATGTTTATATTAATAAAGAGAATCATCTCGGCACCCGAGCCTCTCACACGCATCCTATTATATAGTGTGGTGGCTATACTATCATCAGTCCTAATACGGATGTAAATCTAATGAAATGTAGTGCCCTAATAGTATATCAGATAATGTTTATATTAATAAAGATAATCATCTCGGCACTCGAGCCTCTCGCACGCCTCCTTTCCTTACATGGCGACCCTGCCAGGATGCCTCCTTTCCTTACAGAAACACGAGTGAAGCTACGGGCAACAGTTAGTTTCATATGAAACTGTACTTTGTTTACGTTTGAGTATTTATGTACGGGGTTCCCCATTCAACAATTTAGCATAATCTATATAAAAAAAAATTAATCGCAAAATTCGTTGCTAAGCTCAAAACTCAAGTAAGACTCAATCAATTCGGCTGTTAATCAAATAAGCATTATTGGGAATAACTCTAAAACGTGTGATCCGATCTTGATGAAATTAACATGACACCAAATTGGAAACACCAGCTTTCAAAAAAAAAGATGCATCGAAATAAATCCATGGAATAATCATGTGACAAATATACAAAAAAAACATACAGACGAATTTAGAACCTTTTTTTATAAGTCCCTTAAAAATATGATCACATCCTTATCAAAGTCTGGCAGCGTATGAAATAGAAAACCTATTTTAGTAAGTAATCGTTGTTTATAATTGAGACAAGACAGACAAAGCAATAAATAAAGTTCTCTGAATTACGTTTTTTTTTCACTCAACAACTTTTGACAAAACGAAGTCTGTCGGGGCAGCTAGTCGCAAATAAAAACAGCCGAATGGATAAAGGCAAATGTCATTGGTAAAGGTTACGCCAACCTTGCACTTAAACTACCAAATATCACACGTAACAGCCAATAGGTTTTAGTATATTATTATCTGTCCATCTAATTGGGGAGAATTTTATTGTTACAAACCACTGGCAGCACCAGTCGGATGTGACGCCGCTTGCCTATCTCATGGAGCATATAACCGGATAGAGTAGTAATGTGAGCCATAGAATTCCGACACTGGTCAGTGATTTGTCACTGACGTAATAGCAATTCAACCAACCAGTGATCTGTATGTACGTCCCATCGGCTAATCATCCATCAATGGCCATGAGTCAGCCAATCAGAGCGCAGAACCGGCGCAGCGTCGCAGCATTTTGTCGTAATTTGTTTTCATACAAAACACATAACATTACCGCTTTATTCCGGTTATATGCTCTATGGTGGACATAACAGGACCACGATAAGATGTGACGACGATCTAGATGCGGTACTAGACGGATGCGAGTGATAATGATGACGATGATGACAATACACAGTACAACGAATGGTCTGATATGATGAGAAGTGACTAGTGCTGGGCGCTTTCGTTCAAAAAAGATAAAATTAACATGAGATTGGTAGGATATGGTTAGTATCGGTCAGGCAGTCCCTGCTTACGAGGAGTAGTCTGACCTTCGCCGGGGTCAGCCTGTCGCTGAGGTGATCCTTTTGCCTGCAGACCCTCAAAAAGCGGCTAAAGGCGCTCGCAGTCGTTTTAGTTTGGATAGCACACTGCCCAAGTGCGAATCCCACATAGGTCCAAGAACCTCAACGGGGTTAACCTGGATACGTGGGTTTTTCTGTGTCAATAGAAAAAGGACATGGTTGCATGAGAAATAATGCAGGAAGATTTTCCATCAGTAGTAGTTTAGGAGTAGACAAAGATTTTATAGCCTGAAGATCTGCAGGACCAGTAAACGAGTAGATTCTGGTCAACGATAGCTGCTGGAATCATTTTATCCACAAATTTTCCTTCTAGAACATGCTACACGTATTCAGCGCCTCTAATCTTACTCAATGTTTTGGTTTGATTTGATGGTTTTTCATGGTGAAGGCACACCTCGACACGTATTTTCTTTGTCAAAATAACAATAGGACTTGTTTAGTTTTTTGTCGAAAAGGTTAAGAATGTCTAGTAAATTCGTGTTCGGATCAAATTTAGTGATTGTCTTCAAGATCATGATCGTGTCTATCAACAAATCGATTTGAGATTGTCCCGTGTGTGTATCACCAACTCGTGTTTTGAGACTAAAATCTTGAGCGTAGTTACTTTTTTATGCCATAGGAGGCAACCCAGCAGTCGGAGCCTTATGGTGACTACCGACGCGCATCGACATCAGCACAACCAAAAGTTGTACAGAAGCGTTGCCATCATTTTCCCTATCCCCCCAATGGGTGACTTTGCACGAGGGTGTCGTGTTTGCCTACTTTAAGACAACATTTACCTGTGGAAGGGTTACACTGTTGCCCGCCCGTCGGCATTCAACTTACTTCTTATGTGAAACAGCCTTGGCGTGATTAGGAAGGACGGAGAGACAGTCATTATTGGCACGGCCATTTTCTTAGGATATACAACACATAAACGCCAGGGCTGGTTGAGGTGAGGTTGAGGGAACACGTTGATGTTGGGGCGACGGTGATCACTTAGGTCTGTTAGTTTGTTGTTGTATTAGTCACAGCGTGATGTTATATAGCCTATAGCCTTCTATAAATGGACTATCTAACACTGAAATAATTTATCAAATCGGACCAATAGTTTCTGAGATTAGCGCGTTCAAACAAACAAACTCTTCAGCTTTATAATATTAGTATAGATGAAGCTTGCAATCGATATGACTTACTTTATTATTATTAGCCTCTAACTGCTTGTTTCTTCGGCGTCCTTCGAACATCTAAACACAACTTCGCACGACTAAATGGGTTTTGATTAATTGTTGTATGGCAAAAAAGTCTTTTGTTATTATTTTTAATCGCAAGTAACTGATATGTTTGTACGTTTTTATACAGTTAAGTTATAATTTTTAACCGACTTCAAAAAAAAGGAGGTTCTCAATTCGTCTGTATGTTTTTTTTTTTTTTTTTTTTTTGTATGTATGTGACACGATATCTCAGCCGTTTGTGAATGGATTTCGATGGTTATTTTTTTGTTTGAAAGCTGGAGTTTCCAATTTGGTCCCATATTAATTTTATTAAGATCTGACAAGCCGTTTTTTAGTTATTCCCAATAATGCCTATTTGGTTGGTTTTGTTTATCTTGATGATATGATCATTTTATTATGTGTCGATGTAACAATTGTATAGGATGCTTCGGTAGCACACCATAGTATGTCGCGGTCATCGTAATCATCATCATCATCACCATCACCATCACCATCACCATTATAATCATCATCATCCTTTATCCATCCACTGCTGAACATGCCTCCTTCAATGAACGCCAAGACGACGAATTTCGGAATCACTAAAAATTAAGAAATAAAAGCATTTTACAAAAAATTAAAACCGACTTCAAAACTACTGAACTAAAAAGTAATAAAATAACAGTTTCTTTAATGTTTGTGCTTACAACATATAATCAACTTAATCTTCTACTAATGTACAAACTTTGAGTTTACCACGTCATTATAGTTACTTTTGGAGTCGGTGTCGTATTTGTTTCTGTACATTACCTACCTACCTACCTTGGCTGACACCGACTCCAAAAGTAACTATAATGACGTGGTAAACGCAAAGCTGTTTCACGGGAGAAACAAGCAAGATGGTGGTACCCATGCAGCCGGGAGCGCGGCTCAGCACATGCAATCAGTTATGTATTTTAAGATAATGCCATAGGAGGTCAATTTCCAGTACTTGGACGGTCACAGAATGATGATGTTGATAATGCGTCGTATTTATAATAATAGTAATACAATAACAACCAATTTAAAGGTGACTGACGATTCAATAAACCTTTAACATAAACATGTTTATTTTTAGACCGAGGCTTGCACGAAATGCCTGAATTAGAAATCTAGCTATTTGTAATTCCATGCATATACATGAACTTACGTCATAGAACCTTCGAGGCTATTTTAAACACTATGCCCTAATATGTCAGGTATGTAAGGGTTACTAAACGCTAGTACCCGTATTAGTATTAATGCATAACATACATTTTTATATGTTAGTTGGATAGGCAAACTGGCAAACGTGCCACCTCATGGTAAGTGGTCGACGTCGCCCATGAACATAAACTAGTTTACCTGGAACGGGCCTAGGCAACTCATTTATGTGTTGCCTATCCTGAGGCATAAGATGTTAAGTCTCGGTGCCAGTAATTACACTGCCTGTCTTGCCCTTCTCTCCGAAACACAGCAAAGCTGTTTCAAGGTAGAAACAAGCAAGATGGTGGTACCCATGCAGCCGGGAGCGCGGCACAGCGCTTCCCTCCCACCGGTATAGTTATTAGGTATAGTACCAGTGGGAGGGATGCCCTGTGCCGGGCTCTGGATGCATGGGTACCACCACAGATATTAAAAATAAGGGTACCACCATCTGTTATTTCTTTCGTCAAATAGCTTTGTTGTGTTTCGGAGAAAAGGGCAAGACAGGCAGTGTAATTACTGGCACCGAGAGCAGTAAAGTGAAGCCGGGTGGTTACGGACCCGAGTGACGAACAGGTTTACTCTTGACACTCGTCCTATTGAAATTTAGTTTTAGGATCGAGAACTTGTCAATCGGTTCTTGTACGCTACACTAGCGCACGATTTGACTCGATCACAGTGGAATTTAATGTTACTAATTGAAATTGGTATTTCTCAATCTCGTACATTTCTCCAAAGAGGTAGGAATATAATATAAAAATGTAGGAGATTGAGAAATACGTTGCCTTCTTCTTCTTCTAGATGGAAAAGCTAAATGGCTTTTCCATCTAGAAGTTGATGATGCCATGTTTGGAAAGCTTTGGAAATGTGACGTTACACTTTGCGGCGGCAGCGGTGACAACAACACAACCACAATACTGTCAGGTCGTTATAAACATGTATTTGTTTACTGTTGAAGAAAAACATCGTGGCAGAAAACCTCCACTTCAAAGTCTTTGAGGTTGTGTGACGTTTGCCAACATTGGGCCAGCGCATAGGCCATGGTTCAGGCCTTGTCTTGGCGGTGGGACTCAGTAACCTAGGGTGAGCCCAGCACCTTGGGCGAAACTAATTAGGCCAAAGGGGCTCTTTGTACCCCTCTTATAAGAAGACGGGACAAAAGAGCAGAGGGCAAGGGGTGAGGATGGGAACCTCACCCCATTGTACTATACCGAAGTTGGGAGGGGTTGTTCTGTGGTGCGGGACAACCCCTCTGTGGAGGTGGCGTCGGTCCCTTGTGGGACTGACTAGCCGTCGAGGTGCCCTGTTTGTTTCCTAGATCCGGGGCACCTCACCAAAGGCGGCATTGGTGGCACTCGCCGGGTTTTAGTGGGTAGAGCTGCGTCCATTTACCAGCTGTCGGGCGCAGCGAGTCCCACATACCCGCGCAGGGAGACCCACTCCCCCTCAGAGCATTTCCCGGCGTTAAAGAAAAAAAAAAGCGCATAGGCGCAACTAACTACTAAGGTTTTCCTTGCCTGATTTCGAGAAGACCCGTGCCCAGTAATGGGATTCATAAGGAAATCGCAGAAGACTTTTTATGGAATACAAAAGAAGACACGAAATTGATTACGCTCGCGAATTTTCTAAAGTAAAACATTTTTTTTAATCATTGATAGGCTTGCGTTTGGCCACTGTCTCACCTGATGGAAAGTGACGACACGCTTGCCTAGAAGTTATATATTAGGTCTAAACCTATTCACTCTTTTCTTGAATATCCTATAACATTACTTGCATTGGTATTTAATAATATAGGCATATATTATGGTAGTTGCAGTTCACCAACCCGAAGCCCTATCTTTAATAAGGTTTCAGTATCGAGTACGAAGGATTTGATTAAAATATCATCATCATCATCAGCAGCAGCAACAGCCTCTATCCGTCCACTGCTAAACTTCCTCAATGAACGCCAAGACGACAGATCCTTCGCCACTCGCACTTGGTGGATTTAAAACATGTATTTTACATTTTATAATGATTGTCTGTTGATGACAGACTTAGACTGAACACGAAAGACTTAGACTACTTTTAGTCGGTCTAGTTTTTTAAAACTAGTCTAGATAGTCCAGATAAGACTTAGAATAGTGGACCCAGAACTTAGAAGACTAATTCTGTGTAAGATAGTCGTGGGCTTCGTCTTGTCTGAGTATTTATAGAATACGTAATCGATACTATGTAAGAATAGAAAATAGGAAGAATTGTATTTCCTCCTATTTGTTACTAGATAAAGATTACATGAATGAACTTATATAAGGATGGGCAGATGGATCTTGAAGAATGCGTTGTCTGGATTAGATGAGAGATCAAGAATGAAGATAGAGATGATTCTTAACCAAGATTAATATACCTAGATGTAGTATAATAATTTTTGCTGCGGGTGTTATTTACGATCAAGATAGCAAGTCTAATGTCTCGTTTCTACTATACTAGTATTTAGTAAGAGGTAGTGCCATGCTGCATTACAGCCGAGCTATGCTGTCGCGTTTCGTGCGGTTTGTGGGTTTCCGGTGGCCTATTATGGGGGGGCTAGGAAAAAGGAGGGCAACGCATCTGCATCTGCAACGCAGCTTCTGGTTTTGCAGATGTGTATGGGCGTCGGTATCATAAGGTTCCGACTGCTCGTTTGCCCCCTTATGACATTAAAAAAAATATACAAACCTTAAAATAATAAAGCCCATGAGAAATAGCGTAGTATTATCCTGGCAATTTCGAACTACTTAATAACTCTTTACCCAACAGGCAGCGTCATTTTGTTGACGCAGGGAAACGCTTTATGCATGTAGCCAGGACGTGGGTAGGTTTCTGACCCTATGTGGGACACATTTGGGCTGTGTATACCCAAACCGTGTCTTCGCGAGTGTCTTCAGCCGATTTTTGAGGGTCCCGGATCTGCAGGCTGGCCTCGGCGAAAGCCAGACTACACCTCGTTAGGGGGGACTGCCCGCCACTAAGCAGTCCCTGCAAAGCATTTTAGTATAGTCAACAAGTGCCTTTTATTACAATATGTATATTTATAACTTTTGTAATTTTTGCGCGCATCTTCAATTTTTCCAAAACTATCTACTAACATGTGATTGCGAATCGAACTACGACTCAACCATATTTTTAGGAGACAGAAAAAAGTTTTCACCTAAAGAACACTTATTGACTAGACTATATAATATTATGTTTATATAAACCTAATCGGCCGTCTTGGCGTTCATTGAGTGTTCAAAAGTGGATCAAAAAAATTGGATACAACATATACCTTGTTGATTTCGATAGCAGGGTGAGAGAGGAGGCCACCGACGAGGTTTCCATCCGCAGACGACGAGCGGGGGTGCGTAGGAGGCGCTACTTAATGCGCCTCCGGTAACGCCCCTAGACTTCAGGATGGGAACCTGGGCCCAGTATGGCACGATGTCGCGGGGACCGCTTGGAAGCGGTCGGGCAGTCCCCGACTGCTACTAAGCGATTACGAGGAGTTGTCTGGTCTTCACCGGAGCCAGCCTGTCGCTGAGGTGATCTTGTTACCTGCAGATCCGGGACCCTCAAAAAGCAGCTGAATGCGCTCGTTTTAGTTTACGGGTAGGGCAATCCCAGGTGCGAGTCCCATTTCAGGCCAGGATCTAACCGAGATCCTGGCTACATGCGTAAAAAGCATTTCCCTACGATAACAAAAAAAAAGGATTCGATATCAGGGTGGCCATGATTCAATGAAGAAGGAAACGTCCAGTAGCTAGTGGACAAAAAAGGCGATCACAATTATGAAGTTTAACAAGTAGTTAACTTATACCATAACAAATAGGTAATATACATATCTATTATATAACATTATATAATACCTAACAAGTTTGATATTAAAGATGAATCACGATTTTTCTCGTCTTATTTCGAGATGATACCAGTAAGTACCTCACACAGTACAAATTCATAAAGACTGGGCGCGTTTCCACTGACGCGGAGGTAAACGAAATGGAGTAAATGGGACGGTGCCAAATAGCAAATACAGTGCTCGAAATCGTCTCACCGCATCAGTGATTCAGTGGAGTTGGTCACTTCACAGTCCCCTCTTCTCAACCCCCAGCTCCTCGTTTGTAAAACGCAATCTATAAAAATAATTTATTCATGAATAAGGTGTGCTCATACTCGAGTATGTAGGTAGATAACGACTCAATAATAAGTACCCACTTAAAACATCGGATATAAATTAGATTATATGATGACCGTAATTTTGATATTATCTGCAACACTTATGAATGACAAACAAATTTTGAGTGACGTTCTGCTTGATTGCTTGTGCCAGGTCCGGGCGTCAAAATATCCAAAATATGGTGAGTAGTGGTACCTGTAACATTACCTGCTATTTTAGTAGAATAGGTAAAAGGTAAAACAGTAGGCTCTCCTTTGCCTATAGATTTTCTTTTTATTTCATAAGGGGGCAAACGAGCAGTTGGAGCCTTATGGTACCGACGCCCATACACATCCGCATAACCAGAGGTAATGCTGATGCGTTGCGCTCCTTTTCCCTATCCCTCCAATGGACCACCGAAAACTCACAAACAGCACGAAACATCTTACAGGAATTTCCCAGTTGTAAAAGATTAGTGAAGTTATTTTGAGATACTTCACTGAACGAGACCAAGGCACTACCTAATAATCCACAAGAGTGCTATTTTACGGCATCCCTTGCCTCGCACGACTATTTACTAAGCTACTACCTATGGTATTTCCATACCGATACGATTCCAATTTTAAATGTCAAGCTTTCTAACTTACAAGAAAATCGCATACTGGTAGTTGAAAGGCTAGATACGCATCTACAAATCTTTTGGTGTTGCGGGTGTCTTTGAATGTCACTTACTATCTGGTGAACCGACTATCAATTAGCTCCTTCCTCTATAAAAAACACGCGAATGAAACTGTGACATAAATCATCATCGACTCGAAATCAACATAAAAAACGAAATCTTACGTAATAAGAAAAGGAAACTAACAGAAAACACCTCAAAAATCAGGATTGGCGTCATAGAACCGGAACAGATTAATGTTCCAAAGCGTTGTCATAGCGACGACACAAACAAACAGACGGAAGTTTCATATATATAACTAGCACAAACTAAACTCACAAGGTTATAAATGAACGGGAAAACTGAGGTAATTAATAAATGCTTTAAGTAACTTTAATTGTTCAGTAATTGTTATTTAATAGATTTGTTGAACACAAAACAAGATGGCTGCTTCCAAGTCATAGAAGGCGTGTTCGAATTGCACCAAGGGCAGAATTGTCTGAGATGTACTTTTATCAAATTAATTTAAAGAGGTAATCCGTAATACAAGCTATAGATAAAAATTGTAGGAGAGAATTTGTTTTTACTTTACAATACGCAAAACAATAATTTTAAGAGAAAGAATTGCGCAATAACAGGGAATGTAAGTTAATATAAAGTAGAGAACGACTTACCATCTACGTGCCGAAACATATATTCATGGATATTGGATACCCGTAGCTGCAGGATTTAGACTGGTTATGGCATATTCTAGACCTCCAACAACATAGGACGACGACCGCCGAGCAGGGGTCGGTCCTGGCTGGATGCGCGTGTCGGGAGATCGGCCAGCGAAAGGCGGATATTGATGATGATGAAGTATCTTCTTAGATATTCATAGTTAAGTGATCAACGTCGCCAATGAACATACGAAACTTTTACATGGTTGGTGTATATAGATTACTTTAAACAGATTACATATAATACAGATCACAGATTCGAATTAATATGCACAAAAGGACCTTGTAACAGTGCACTTGGGATTTTCTATTGATCAATTCATGGTTCAATTATCTTTCATAAGGAAATATTGATAAGTACTTACGTCCAGCTGTCGTTGTTATCAATCAAGATCACCTTATACTGAGTCATGAAGCGGTTTAGAGACTTTCATTAACTGTCACAAGAAATATGTGACATGGTCTTGCATTGGACCAATACATTGTCTGTTTATTGTAATATGACGTATTACAAGCTACTTGAAGGTATATGGGCAATGTCTCTCGATGAATTCACCCCAACTTTATATAACCAGACCCGTGTGTGTCCATCCGTTCTTATGAAGCAATATTGTGTCCCTACCTATTCTAATTTTCTTTCTAGAACACTTCAAAATTACTTGGGGAAAGCAATGTCATTATAGTTGAACCAGTAAAAACGTTGGACGCTTTCCTTTACTTTAATACATCGAAAAGCTATTTTAATCTATCATTATTTAAGATAAGAGGCTATTTTCTCGTTAAGTCATTAAATCTGCTAGTTACAGCATCGCACGCCGCTTTTGCAGTGCACAAAATCTAAATGATTGTGCTCTTTGCAATATAATGTTGAAGATAATGTACGTAATATTTCTCTGGGGAAAGATTTCAGAATAACAAACGTCCAGTGAAAAGTCTAGGCTACTACCAGATTTCATCTGTTTAGTGCTTAAATGAATGCCTATATGAATAATAATGTTACCAAACGGACAGGACATAATAATAGTAAATTCGTTAGAAATCCAGCTTATACTTCTCCAAATCAATGAATTATGTCCTCCAAAACTTCAAATCTGATCTAAAGTCGATATTTACTAAGACATTGATCAAACCAAAACAGGACATAATCATCGCCAATTTAGATAATCAAATCAATTATTAAATTATTTACCGCTTGTATATATGTAAGTTTAAGTTACATGTTGTTAATGATTCTTCATAATGCTCTATGGCAGTCTAAATGCGTAGATTATGGTCTTAACAATGTTCATAATCCAACGTTGACCAACTACAACATATTCACATAGACATACAAACTAAGCACCAACATTTACTTTTATCAATTTCCATCTCTTTATCTATTTTATCCACTACTGGATATAAGCCTCTTAAAGTAAAGGCTATAATGCCTTTAGTCCACTTCTGAAACTGCAAACTACATAAAAACAAGCATATCTCATATATCTACAGTATATTAAATAAGTTAGCAACAAACTTCTATACTTAAGACGCACAAGAAACGAGAACGGAAAAGTTAAAAATACCACGGTAAGAAAAACTAACTTGAAGTTAAAGATCTAAAAATGGATAACACCGTGAGAGGCGGAGAAGGTTGCAAAACTGGACGCGGACTGGCCACGCAGGTTCCTGCGGATCCAAAAATAGCACGCAATACTGCGATTAACGGTGCGTACGCGCAGATATACACGTACACATTTCTCCTTTCGCTGACAACGTAATTGTAGAACGGAATTTACTGCAAAAATTAGCTTTTGTTTTAAAAGGCTCTACTTAATTGTTTTAAATGTTCATAGTTTTAATAAGGTTTAGTTTTAAAACTATTTAGTTTGATAACTGATAAAGCAAGATCTCAAAAGATATGTAGGGTGACATGTCAGGAAATTAATGGATTCTTCCAAAAAATACTAAGTATTTTCAAATTACTTTCAATTTGCCAAAATCTCAATTGCACAAAATTTAATTCTAATATTTTGTGCCTTGGCAACTATACTGACATTAGGAGCTAAATTATACCGATGCACAAGATAGATAAAATCCGGTTTGGATCTCGCGAATTTCGTGTGAAGAAATATGTAAATTACAAGACTGGTTTAAGGTCGCTTCCATAACTCCACGCCTGTCTCGTAAATTCTCGAAATAATGTGTAATGCAATGTATTTGTCATTTTCCTTATAAGTTATATTGTTTATATTATTATTTTTACTGCACTTTCAAGTATCACACGAAGGTGAGAGCAGTGTAAGAAACATTCCACTCCAAAAGCATTTTGTGCAGTGTCTATCTAATGTTGACTGACTTCAACAGTGTGAAATGCACTGCAAGAGTAATGATGGCTTCATGCCAGATTTGTCATCACACAATTAGACCTTGCTATGAGGAATCACAAGAATGACGAGATATACTCTTTGTGTAGAAATTATTATCATGTTGACGTCAACTTTAAAATGGTTTAAATTGTTCAGAAATATTGAAGTGGTATTTTGTGTTTGTTGAGAGGCACTTGGCTAAATCTAGATAATATTGGTTTGAAGATAATAACGTACAGTATAAATTCAATAAAATACATAAAAACCACTGCTGAATTAGATGATGAATATCGATAATAGAAATGTTACTATCGTAGTACTCCTTATTGCTTTAAAAATTAGCGGAACAAAACAACAAACATGGTACGTATTCTGTTTTAAAATGTTATAACAGCCACAGTCAAAGCTTTGCACAGACAAAATACATTACGTCTTCCTGCAGATTCTTGCCACTGGTTTAACAACTATCTAATTATACCAGCTTCTCCCTGGTTATCAAATCATATTACCTATTTATCGATTCGTGTAACGATTTGCAATTACACAACCATACCAGTTCAACGGTCAACACTTGCATTCCGCTCGTGTCTTGTTATTGCTGTTGCATAACTATTGTCGCCAGTTTCCTCATGTCATTTACATATCCTTGAAAATTCGGACTTGAATCATTGGTATTTCAAAATTATACTCCCAAAATGTTCTCTAGTTGAGCGAAAAAGTATGACGTTTTACTACGATTGTTGAGTTAGTAGGTTTGCACAATTGATTTTTGATGCGAAAATAAAGCCAAGTGAATATCCAATTTGCTGTACCAATGAAGCCTTTTGGTGCATTTTAATTATAAATGAAAACGTTTATGAATCGAATCTTGTGTCTAATTTTCGTTGTAATTAAATAAATGTAAAAGAACTCTTCAAAGCCTCGTCAAATAAAACTAAGAAGGTAAGTTTCGCCAATTATTAACAATATGGTTCTTCAAATTAGTAATAATGTGAATAATCGACATGTACAAATATTAAACATTGATATGAATTAGATGCAGTGAAAGCGATAAAGATATATAATGAAGCACTATAAAACTCAATGCAGAAATTTAAATTCCAAATTCTAGGGCAGTGGGTCGTCATTTAGTCACGCATAGGGAATCCCTAATAACAAACATAATTTAAGTATGATGCAGCAGTTTGCCGCTTAATTGGTACGAGGTACTAGGGTGTTTAGGGGACATAATGGAAAACATGACATATTACAAAAAAAGGTTTGAACATATTTTTGCATAAGATTCTGGTTAATTAGGAAAATTGTGAAACGGAAATAAAAAAATAATATTTAAATATATACCTAGATATGAAGACATAAAGGAGTTTTTTTAAAGTGACTTGAGCTACAAAAGGTCCCTAAATTCCTATTTTTCCCATATTGGGTAACCCATCAATAATTCCTTTAAAATATCAATCGCCTCAATAAAAAGATTTGTACTCATGTGAAAAAATTCGTTTCGGTAATTTTTGGATTTAATTTAGATATAAATTCTGCTAAACCTTATCTTCTTTGTTGTCACTTCTTATGTGTTATTTTATTAAATATGTGTATTATATAATAAAAATCTTAAGTATACATAATAGTATAAAAATATTAAATATATTTCCGTTGTCTGGTACCAGTAACACGAGTTCTTCAAGGACTTACCACGGGACCAGATTGACGTGGTGTGAAAGCGTCCATAGATATTATTATTATTACAAAAAAAAAATAAGGTACTCATGTGACTAGATTAGAGAGAGTAGATGCAATGCTATGACATATATATTTGGGCATCATGTCGAAAAAAACGTAACATTATCCTTATTTATTATATTATCAGTATCTTGGACGAGGTAGTGCCATGCTGCTTTGCAACTGAATTGGGTCAGCACGACCGGGGTGGTACCTCTCGCTATAGACCCGGCGTCAAGTGACAGCTAAGCTGTCACATTTCGTGTGATTTGTAAATTTCTGGTGGCCCATTGGGGGGGGGGGGGGAAGGAGGACAACGCATCTGGATAATCTCTGGTTGTGCGGATCTGTATGGAAGTCGATATTCGCCAAATGGCTTCTGCTCTGCTCGTCTACCCTCTTGACCTTACTGATCCAGCGACCATCTTTAACCTGTGACTTACCTAACCTAAATTAGGTCTTTAGAGTCCTTATTAAATCTTACCAACTACTCCTTAACTAATATCCAAAATTCGTCAAACTTTGCTGCGTTTCGGTTTTCGGAAACATAATACAGAAAATTGGTTTCCGTTAATTCAGTCTCCACTCTCCTGTGGAGCCCTAGACTTGGTTCTAGGTTAGTCAGTACTTTCATTAACAAAACCTTTCAGTCCGAATTTCGTTCCAATAATACCAAAAGAGTGATTTTTTAATCATTAGGGCATTGTTTCTCATGAACGCCTTTGTTCCTCGTCTAATGGGAAATCAATAAACAATATTATGTTGTTAAGAAAACCTCATTTCAATCCTTTGTGACTCTGATTTTGTGACCCCTAACATAAGGGTATAAGGTTGATTATCGTTGATGATAATGTGTGTCCTAGTCGCACCTGTTAAAACAAAAGTGATTTTCCGTTAAATTTCAACAATAGCTAGCCGTTCTGTGTATGTAGGTCATGGATAAGGCACAATTGATGCCATAGACGATTCGTTCTATAGCTTCTTTAGGTCTAACAAACAAAATGTTAATGAGGAAGAAGTTGAAAAAATAGTACCTAAATATTATGTTTTTTGAAATACCCTACCCAACCAACACTCAGGAACTATAGAGGAAATAAGTCTCTAATAATCGAATTGTAAATGTTGTAAAATAAAACATTGCTATGTTCGAGATACAGAGGTAAAATTTAATTTTTCGAGTTATGGAGGGAAAATATGTACCAAAATGGCTTGGAGGGACTCACTGATTATTTAGACTAATACAGGGTTCAGATTTCGAGTAATGGAGGTTTTGGTGTTTGAAGGGAAGGGAACCAAACATTTTTTCGAGATATGAAGGTTTTCGACTTATCGAGGTTCGAAATACGAGGTTCTACTAAGTTATATTTTAACGCCTACAGTTAGATATATTACTTCTGATCACCGTCGTCATTGAAAACGAGTATCGAGACAAACATAAGTAATAAACTCAGATGAAGTAAAAAAAGGTAGATGACGCACGGCCTTTGCTAATACTGAAGCCACAAAACTAAGCTCCTTCATGTAAATACACGCGCTCACGCACACAGATACACCAAAACTAAGCTCATTTTTGTTAGTATCTTACGAGTCGTCGTGCAGTAAGTTTGCCAAAAAAATACCGTTCTGTGTAATTAAATGGTGTAAAAACAATACAAAAGTGACCAAAGAGTCTAAAGAAATATCGTTTCACACATAAATAAACACAAGACTTTATTCTTTTAAGATATTTTAACACTATTTTGAGGTTAATCAACATAAATAATATTATTGCCCCGAAATGACGTATCGGAAGAGTGTTGCCAGAAGTTAGTATTTCTAATAGCCCAATAGTGGGTAAGTCAATTGCAGGCAAAGCCATAGCAAAATAATTAAGTACAGAGGTGACATAATTATTATTTTATTATTTGATCGCTAAATGACTGAATCGAAATGACCTCGTATAACCTATGTTGTATCTTTTTTGGGACTCACGTACCCACAGCAGGACTATGTATTTAATTATTTATAAATTCAAAGATTTACCATTTAATAAATTAAAAAAAATGTAACAGTGTGGCTTGCAGAGAAATGTTTTTATAATTTAAATGTTTTTTTTAATGGAAAACGACATATTATGTATTTAATTTAAATTGTGTATTGATAAAATGTGACTTTCTAATTACTATTATAATCAATTATTTTGAAACTGTTATTCTCTGACAATGATTTTAAGGACATGTTGTATTTATCAAGTTTATTTAATTGTAACTATTTATTCCTGTTAATTTATATTAATTGTTTATTTATGTAAAGATTTATTTTCGCACACCATGTTATGGTAGAATGTATAGAACTTGTTTATTTTTTTTAATATCACCTATGTATTTACTACATTCATGGAATAAATAAATAAATAAAACAATTGTGTCAATAAGATATCTATTGAGACAGTTTATAAAGTGATCCTACACGCCTCCTACATATTCGTAATATTATTGTATTTTATAAAAATATTCACTGTCGCATTCACTTATTACCTATTTTTATTAATATACAATTTTAAGGGATATTTTAAAAAATGGCAACCCTTCATTCACTCACACATACTTAAAAAAGTGGCTTCACTTTCTTGTTCCAAGTGCGCTATCTACCTTTTTTTACTTCATCTGAGGTAATAAAAATATAAATTGTTTTGGAAGTGTTTAGTCTCGAGCGTTTGGACATTTGATAGTTTTTTGTCTTTATTGTATTTGACCAAGGATATTCATCTATACAGCCTCGCAGATGAAATTAAAAGTACAAGATTCATCGAAAGATTTATATTTAAACTTTGAGCAACATTGTAATTAAATTATCTATATTTTTTTTGTAATTAAATAATTATTAAAATGTGATTGTAATGATAAAAATGTAGATAAAAGTATAAAATTACATTAGGATGACAAAAATTACATCTTGTTATCATTATCGACTTTATTATCATCAGTCGAAACCATGTTCAGATGTGAACAATACTATAAGTACCTACGGTCAATTGTGAGATCTCCTCGAAATAAGGCGAGGAGAGCAATTAGGGCATTACATATCTAATTTTACTCACATTGCAAGACTTATCGGGTCACTTTCAGGGTTCATGATAATAATTGTGCCAATCTGTTCTGACATCGTCATCATCAGCTTTTATGGGCCCACTGTTGAACATAGGCCACCCTCAATGTACGCCAAGACGCCCTTGCCACTCGCATCCGACACGGACCGGTCACTGCACGGAGATCGTCTTCCCAACTGGTTAATGACCGACCAACACTTCGTCTACCTAAACGTAGCCTCCTCTCTTGAACCTTATTGACCCATCAGCCATCCATCCGCCTGAGTGTTCTGTTTTCTGACATATTATTTGATCGTAAATCAAGGTAAAGCCTCGGGCTACAGCTAGTTGATAGAACAATGAAGTAGTAACCGTCTTATGATTGACATCTGTATGGGAGCCGGCGAAAGTGCTCTGGTTTCACTGACTTTTTGCTGTCATTCTTATAATGTATGAGGTTTCTAATTTGTCATTATTGAGTATCATTAATCATTATAAATAATCATTATTATTATGAATGTGTAAACAATAGAATTTGCAAGGAAAAAAAATAGTTTTAATTTATTATAATGAAACAATTTTTTACGGATTTTATCGCGGTTTATTAAGATCTTTACAAGACCGACGTTTCGGATACTTTACAGCAACCATGGTCACGGGAGGACTGAGGTGTCATACGTCCTAATGTTACAAAGTTATTCGAAACTACCCTATGATACATCAATATTTTGGTTAGTCCTATCTACGCAGAAAGTGCTAACTGTATATTTAATCTGTGACATATTATGCTTGGATTTTGATTTGATAATATTAATAATGGGATCCCAAGCAGGTGGTAAGAGCCAGCCATCTTCTCTATTGAAATTAGGATGTTTTTTAATTTCAATAGCCTCACGGATCATCCTTGGTTGGAATCGGTGTTTTTTTGCGAGGACTTGTGGTTTATCAAATCTGATATAATGGCGAGCTTTGTCAAGACTATGTTCACAGATGGAAGACTTAGTGTAGCGAGGGTGTTTTAAATCAGCTATATGTTCTTTGACGCGAGTTTTAGTAGATCTTTTTGTTTGGCCTATATAAGAGAGACCACCGTCACAATCAAGCTTGTCATACTCCTGCATATTGTAAGGGTATATGACACTTGACAGGTAAGAATTGACCTATCTTTTTTATTTTTTAATTAATTAAAAATTGTTTCATTATTATGAGTGAAATTCGCGTAAACATTAGAAAATAATAGTTTTAATTTATTAATTAAAAATAGCCCTTTAAGGTTTGATAGTATAGGGAGCAAAGTAGGAGGAAGCTATTGTCAGTAGTTCACTTGTTTTGACTTTCACCATCAATTGACATGGTGCCTGATTCCAGATGACCAAACGTCATAGGCGACGCAGAACATTTAGCATCGCGTGCCGATCCCGTTTGCTTAAATAAAAAAAACGTGATTATCGACCTTTTCCAGTCTACTGCTAGACTTATGCTTCTAAGAAAAAAAACAAAGAAGGCAGATCCGCGCCGCGATCGTATAATGATATAATCTAGTTGGTCACCGACCCTCATTTTTTCTGGATATATGAAATCTCGACTACCATAAGAAAGACCTTTAAAATATCAGAAAATATAGACGTGTTATTGTCAATAGTTTGCCCTTTCAATAATATGATAATTAGCATGTTATAGTCATTCCGCGACGCCCACGTCTCGACTCTCGTCCAAAATATACATTACGTAATACATATTTTGTCCGTAAACGTAAATGGTGTTGTGGACTTAGTTTTTTAGAAGAGGGGGCAAATAGTTCACCTGGTGGTTTGATGTAAGCCTTAAATATCACTGAGATTTGCAGAAAGAAAGAAAGAATTAAAAGAATATGTAGGACTTACGTTATTAAAGAAACAAGATTATTTCATTAAAGAAACAGGTTTAGTATTTTTTTATGTACTTAATTACAAATCGACGGTTTTTAGGTTTTTTACTCTACTTATGCTGTAAGACCTAACTTCTTGCAAAGTCAAGAAGGACAAATAAGATAGCAACACGAACGCATGATTTAATATCAACGGGAAGTACCTTGTTTTGAAGACAGACAGACGGGCAAAGGAGTGACCCCACCGGGGTCCCGTTTTGTAATCAAGAGGTACGAACTTAAAAAAAAGTTACATTAAGGTCTACAATAGTTTATAATTTAGATGATAATGCAAATATAGACATGGACTTTAGGTATTTAAGCTAATTATAAAAAGCCGGAGCTTTTCGGTTAGGAATAGAAAATCATTGGGTTGGGTTTGAACGTAGTGCCACGTGCTACGGCTAAAGGCAAAATTGTAGCGGCCGTCTTAGCGTTCATTAAAAGACCTATATTATTCAGCATGACAGACAATAGATGATTAAATTGATAGTGATGATTCATAATATCAATAAAGAAAACAGGATAGGTGTTCAAAACCTGGCGAATAGTGAATACATAATGTAACAGAATAACAAGAAGTTTGCATATAATGGTGCCGGGCGGAATAGGTGGCGTGATCGCATTCTTATGTAAAGGATAAAGTAGAAGGACAAGCTAACGGACTGGTCTCACCAATCGGTCGGGTTATATCCTATGTTGACCGGAGCTAGGGCTGTCACACACATGCTTATATTTTCACTGGTGTGTAACGGAAAAAAAAGTCTGATTATACTAATTCTATGCATACAAAAGTATGTAAGTATAAGAATTATATATTATATAGGTATTGATTACAATAAAATATTCCAGAAACATAATTTAAAAAATTGTGTGTATTATTATTATTATTTATTTATTTTAAATTCTCTAAGTAAATAAAAACGTATGATTTTTACATAACATACGGCAGATGTGTTTATGTTGTAAGAAACAGAACGTAATCAGATATGTTTTCAACATGTATGTATGTGAGAACAGTTTACCTTCTTGCACTTCTTATGCTTCTTTGAACTTATGCGTGCATATATTATGTATTAAAATAATATAATATATTATATTATGACCATAAATCTATTGTATATGGTTTGAAATGATCGAATATACTTTTTGTAATGATCTTTAATTTGGGCGACCTTTCGATAGTTCCTACTGTGACGTATAACTATAAAGAATATAATATAATAACATTTAATTGACAGCCCTATTATCGGCGAACGTAAACCATTACACATCGTAAACCAGTTTGTTGTTGACTCAATCACACAAAAGAAACACACTGTGTGTTGAAACTAGCCGTACATTCCTCCCACCTATAACCTAAGGACTTGGATGCTTTGGGACCATCTGCTTGGATATCCACCATCCCCACAATGGTTCAGGCCTTGTCGTGGCACAGCATCTTGGGCGTAGCGAATTGAGCCGAGGGGGTCTTTGTACCCCTCTTATAAGAGGGGACAAAAGAGCAAGGGGCGAGGACGGGAACCTCACCCCTTTTTACTGTCCCGTCGTTGGGAGGGGTTGTTCTGTGGTGCGGGACAACCCCTCTGTGGAGGTGACGTAGGTCCCCTGAGGGACTGACTAGCCGTCGAGGTGCCGTGTTTTCTCAACAAATACGGGGCACCTCACCAAAGGCGGCATCAGTGGCACTTGCCGGGCTTTAGTAGGTGGAGCTGCGTCCACTTACCAGCTTTCGGGCACAGCGAGTCCCAGATACCCGCCTGGGGAAACCCACTCCCCCGCGGGATGCCTCAGAGCTTTTCTCGGCGTTAAAGAAAAAAAAATCCTATCACCATATTGCTACGAGCAATTTGCAACAAATAACGGTAGAACACTTACCGAATTGCACGTTTTCTCATACTAAAAGCGTTGTTTTGTTGGTCTTTTGGAATGATTATACTTGTCTCATCCTTGTAGTAGATAACTACTAATGGAAGGGTATTTATACAAAAGCCTAACGTAAAATATCGTTTCTTCCTTGTTTTTTTCTATTCAGGCGTTTTCCGGACTTTTTATTATCACACTCGCAAGTTTTTCTACTAAATGATTAAAGATATCTTTATATAATATATTCTTCTGTACGTGTGTATGTCACTGAACTCCTCTTAAGCAGCTGGACCGATCTTGATGATTTTTTTTGTGTGTGTTCTAGTGGATTCGAGAATGGTTTAGATTCACAAAAAAGAAATTGTATTGTGCCCTGTAACGTCTGTCGGTGCCACGAGTTTTATGTATAATGCGTCATTACGTACGACGCAATCAGACGCCTGTCATAAATCCACAGACCGACACACCCACTAATACCTGCATAATTAGTTTGTCCGGTAAACATCCTTAACTACGACTAACTATGGCTGTTTGGTCGAATGTTTTAACGATATATACTTAATTAACCTGACCGCGTCAGAAGGACTAATATATTTTGAGTGTATGTATGTAAATCTATTACAGGCACGATTTGTAGTTGGGTTAATGAATTTTAGGTAGAGGTCGTTAGATTTCTTTATTGTGAGACTGACTGGGTATACCAAAATTATAAACAAATGAACAAATATTGATAGAAAGGATTTTAAAAAAAATTGAAGTTTTCTTTAGCGTACTTCTTTACGTACCAAGTATGTATATGTAAAAATCTAATCAATGGTAACCTCACTTTCATACCTACAATATTAGGCCTCCATTACTCGCAGATCATTCGTATTGTGAAGTATGAATGGTACTAATTTTCTAGCTAGTTGTCGATTCATCTCATGACGAAGCTGTGCTCTGCGCATGATAATCCCGCACGTGAACATTAGCATGTTGTTTGTTAGATAATAGTAGAGACATTACCTAGGGATTGTGAGGTTTTTTATCATCATCGCTTCAGAGATAAACAGATGATATACAACTTCGTTTCTTTCGCCGTTTTAATTTGTTGCTGTATTCGGACTAATTAATGATCGTTATTTAAATAGCCACTCGGTGTTAACGTCACATTTTACTAATACAAGAATTTAAAAAACTCGGCTGACTACTTTCGAAGATCCTTACTCTTATTTTTCTACTTTAGATATAGAATTTCGTAAAATATCACCTCATTGGGTTTTAATATCACAAAAGTAGACAGCCACGTGTTGACATTATTTTTATTTACAAGTCACGTGCTAAAAACTTGCATTTGTCTTTTTATAAAAAAAAACGTAAAAGAATCAAATTAAAATTCACCCTAAATGTTAGCGTCCACATGTCCGCATCGTGCGCAATCGCTCTCAAATGCTACTTTTTATACAAATAATACTACAGTCCGTTTGGTACGATGCGTATGATGCGGCCATGTGGACGCTTACCTTTATTCGACATTCAGTTGCGCGCGACGGTGCAAATATTAATTTTAAAGCATCGTTTTTAATGTATATTTTGTTTGTCTACAGGTATGTACCCATGCACTTATGATTGGTAAATATATGCTTTTGGGTAAGGTTTTGTGCATATCCAGTGTCCAGTATCAGGTTCAATCCGTAAGCTGCTAAATTTCGAATTAATGAAGGACACTGTTATTTGACGAAGGGAGCGATGCACTGTGCTTCGTGATTGTTTGCATAGCCTCCACTATTTTGCTTGTTTCTGGCAGTGTAATTACTGGCACCGAGACTGAACATATTATGTCTCAGGGACTAGGAAAGACAATGCGTATTCATGCGTTGCCTTCGATTTACCATCCGGTGCCTTGTGCCAATTTGATTTAAATCCAACTAACATATTATAACGAACATAAAATGAAGTCATTGTCGTACTTTTTTGTTGCTGTACCTATATACTTTAACACACCAACTCCAAAAGTATCAATAACTAGCTGTTGCCTGCAGCTTCGTCCGCGTTACTCAACTCCTATAAGTCACAGCGTGATGTTTTATAGCCTATAGCCTTCCTCGATAAATAAGCTGTCTAACATTAAAAGAATTTTTCAAATCGGACCAGTAGTTCCTGAGATTAGCGCGTTCAAACAAACAAACAAACTCTTTAGCTTTATAATATTTGTATAGATGTCGTGGTAAACGCAACGAGAAGAATAAGTCTATACCTACACAACTTTGTACTTTTATTTGTCTTCAATAAATATATTTTCTTTAAAAAAATCTAATACCTTTTTTGCATACCTTTTAAATACGTTTTTGATTGAGGCTCGCGAAAAATTTGAATTTGGCAAAATGGCTCGGGCTATCAAGGAGCTTGCCTACGCCTGTTCTATTATAATGTTTTAACTTTTAAGTGTTCACAAAAAGCGAATGGTTGCACCACCCTCCACAATAAAAACCACTAAGACTTCTAACTAGTTATAACGTACGTCCCGCCCCGACATCGATACAGAGGCATTCTAGGTAATATGATAGATATACGATCAAGAAAGAAGGCCTTGGATATAGGTCGTAGAAAATCCTAGATCAGTCGCAGCTTCCGCTGACTTTACAATAAGGCTACATTGCGTTTTAATGAATCTTAATTTTTATTATTATCATTTATTTTTTTGTTACTGAGAATTATATTGAACATAGATCTCATATCTAACTAGCTGTAGTTTGCGGCTTCGCCCGCGTTAGCCGAGATTAAGACTGCATCCAAATTCACAATCATAAACCCCTCCTCATAACACTGGTACAGATAGAGTATAAACTATAGAGTATAGACAGAAATAAAAAGCGAAATACAAATACAAAAGCCGTAAAATTAAACCGAACTCGTTGAAAATGCTGTATGTCAGTCTGTTTTATATCTTAGAGACTTAATATTGAATCTTTCACAAGCGATTTATTTTGCAAACATAAATGTTTACTACGTTTACTAAGATTTATAATTTGGTTCAAAGTCCATGTTTCAGCTGACCTAAGCTGTATTCTCGTTCCACTTATATTTGATTCGTAAACAACGATATTATGATATAACTTATAAGCAATATAAAATGCTATTAAAGTATTTTCTATTTGACACGCTTTTGCTTCACTTGTTGCTATGTTATAAAATCTTTGATCGATTTCAACCTTCATCTAAAAGTTGTATCGATTTTGAACTTGTATATGTAATATTACAAGAATATGGTACCATCGAGCTGATCTTGGTGCTGGTACGTTTTTACGAGGTATATTGTTTACTTTTATACCTTGGACCATCAAAGGCACCAATGCGTCGATCCTTTCACAGCTCCGGATAAAGACCCGCCTCTCTACGATCTGCCTACAGCGTATATTGTCTTACTTAGGCCACATAGTAAGGAAGGGAGATGAGAGCCTGGAAAAGCTGATTGTCGTTGGGAATACGGAGGGTAAGAGAGCCCTTGGTCGGTTCCCAACTAGATAGAGCCATCAAGTTAAAGGCCTGTCTTCAGAAAAAATTTACTCGGTTGTGAGAGACGCGATGAATAGACACCGACGGAGGCAGATTATACACACAAGGTGTAAAACATACACATCCCCCGATGACCACGATCCTCAGTCATGAGGGAGCGACCAGAGAGAGAAACTGTTTACTTTAGTTGGAAAGCTGGCGGTCGCTCGTCGTGCCGTTCATTGAGGGGGCCTAGGTTCAGCAGTGGACGGATAGAGGTTGAAAATGATGATGGAAAGGCACACTGGCAAACGAGCTATGAAGGTTGTCAGCGTCGCCCATCAACTAGTTCATCTGGCACTTATAGCCCACCAACTTATTCACACGCTGCCAGTGTCGTACCGTGCCTTGGCCCTGTATAGAAATTTGTTCGGGTTCTTTTGTGAGAAATCTTGCAAGGAAAAAAAAACTTTTTCAAAATTAAAAAAAAAAAAAAAAAAAAATTAAATATACATTCGCCTTGCCTTTTTTGACTTTAGTTTTTATAAAGTTTCTGCCTATGGACAATAGCGACAAGTTTTATTAATTTTTGCTTACGTAGGTCGGGAGCCTCGTATAATTGATGCGGCAGATACGGCGGTACCTACGCCCCCGCACGCTACCTACCCTGGTAAGATGGTATTGGCACCAGTGATCACTCAGCCTATCATGGCATTTTTCTGAAACAACAAATTCGTTTGAAGTTTGAATATTTGCAACTTAATTACTTTTTTATTGAAGTAAAACGACAGCAGTAAAAAATAATGTTTTAAAACAATATTATGGTAATATTGTAGTTTCTCGAACAATTGTAATTATAATGGAGCATATACGGTCCATTTATGTCTCCATGAACTTAATGGACAGTCTTGATATTAATGTTTTATTGTTTCAGCAAATTACACGAAACAAAACATTTTAAATTTCCAAATGAGCATTTATTTCGCTTTATCAACTTTACTGTGACAAATTCGTCTACACTTTTTTGACATTAACACGCCAGGTTTTGCAGAGATCTGCTAACGGACAGTCGGTTAACCTGATGGTAAGTGACCACCAACACCTGCTACACCAGAGGACTAGCAGGCCTTTCAAATATGAGTATGTTCTTTTCTTGAAGGTCCCTAAGTTGAATAGTGTTTTATTTTAAAATCCTGCACTTACCTTTCGAAAATAATTATTGATTTAATTTTGTCATCGATCTTCGAATAATTTTTATGTCCAAAATCATATACTGCATTCTGTATCTAATCAAAATCGATTCGTGCTTTAAAATTATATACTAAAGTGGATCGGACAAAATATATCACCATTAGAATGTGACTGAGTGATATAATTATCACCATGCACTGATATGGCTGTTACTCTATGTAGCCCCCATCAATATGTGATGTATAAGAAAATAGTGAATAAAGTGTATATCGTCCTTTATATACCAGGTATAACTACGGCGAAAGTTATAATTAAGTCAGTATAATTATATAAGGCTTATCTATAAATAGATTTTACTGTGCTACGGCGCTTTATTTAGAAATCCAACGGTAAGAAAATTCTAGCTATATTCCTGTTAATAGGAATTTCCACAAGCAATTGAGACTGTTATATAACGCGATTTCTATACAAAATCGCCAAAATGATATGTGATTCTTGACAACATTGAAGTTTTACAAAGTTTTGATAATGCATATCACGCATTTTGCATTTAAAAAAAACAAAAAAATGTAAGCTTTTTACTGTTTAAAAATTATAATAGGGACTTAAAAACCTGAGACTTGACCGTAGAGACGTATATATATTTTTATATTGTGGTTATAAATGGTCAAAGTGACCCTAAAAGTGTTTACTCGCCCGTGTTGTATCCGGTCTAGACTCATCCCGTATACTACCTTGTTTGTCCTGCTCTTTTCGAAACAGAATAATTTCTTGGCAGAAATAAGCGAAATAATGACCAACTTATCGTCCAAACCACATTCTTTCCAGTTAAAACTAATTATACATCGTCATCATCATCAGCCTCTATCCGTCCACTGCTGAACATAGGCCTCCCTCAATGAACGCCAAGATGGCCGATCAGGCCGATCGTCTTCCCACATTTTTTTTTCTCTGTTTAACGCCGGAAAATGCTCTGAAGTCTGAGGCATCCCGTGGGTCTCCCCAGGCGGGTATGTGGGACTCGCTGCGCCCGAGAACTGGTAAGTGGACGCAGCTCTACCCACTAAAACCCGGCGAGTGCTACCAATGCCGCTTTTGGTGAGGTGCCCTGGATCTGTTGAGCTCACAGGGCACCTCGACGGCTAGTCAGTCCCTCAGGGGACCGACGCCACCTCCACAGCGGGGTTGTCCCACACCATAGAACAACCCCTCCCAACGTCGGAACAGTACAATGGAGTGAGGTTCCCGTCCTCGCCCCTTGCCCCCCCCCCCCGCTCTTTTGTCCCCTCTTCTTACAAGAGGGTTACAAAGAGCCACCTCGGCTCAATTAGCTTTGCCCAAGGTGCTGGGCACACCTCAGGCTACAGAGCCCCACCGCCCGGTCAAAGCCTGAACCATGGTGGGGTCGTCTTCCCACCTGGTTAACATACAATAAAACCGAATCAATGGCGTTAAGTGAAATGGCATGTCGCTTACTTGGCACGTACCTATACCGTTTGTGTACGCGTTATATTTTTTTATTTTATTCCATATTTCGCTATTGATTTTTATTAATTGAAAATTATGATCGGTTTCATATATGTATTAGTTAATATGAAATAGAAGGTTCTTCATTTTTAAGCAGGAGTAATTAAAAATAAAGTAAATTGTAATTAATAATTAATAAATACCTAGTATTATTTTGGAGTAGGTATCATAATAATACGGCGATAAACATTAAAATTGAACTATAAACATTTAGGTAAATATGAAATAGTGGTAATGAGGATTCAGGTTTTAAACATAGCTTTCAGTGGATTCAACGATCACCGATGACGTCATAGTACAACAATTTTAAATATTTTGTTTTATAGCAAAATAAAATTTTAGTTTTTTTTTATTAATTAAAAATTAATTATATAATAGTCATAAACGTCTAGCAATTACGGATTTAAATATCAAGCATTTAAAGGGCAATTATTTGGCATATGGTTTAATTAAAATACAAATCATTCAACCCTAACTTCCTTCTGCAACGAAACCTATAAGTTAATTTTTTGCTTTTCTTAAGGGCAGGAAATAAAGATATTTTGATTTGATGAATTATGAACGTACATCTGACGTACATAGATGTTTCGCATCTGCCATCGTGACGCCATTTTTTAAATTGATATCGTTTGTATGTAACATATAATAAATTAAGCAACATGTGGTATTACCATCTGCTCGAAAGGTAGAAGGACGTCCGTTCACTCGACAGTCGACACCCAACACTTTTGGCCCACCGCCGTGACCGATAAGGTCCAGTGACCCACGAGGCCAAGCCCGAGTGGGGCTGTGGGGCTTTGGGGTCCAAAGATCCAAGAATGTAAAAATTGTTTTCTAAGGCACGAATTTTACTCCCAATAAACCAACTTTTTACAGATTATTAAGATTTTTACATTCTCGACGTTTCGGATTACAGCAACCATAATCACGGGAGGAGGAGGTTTTTAGAGTCCTATCAAAATCGGTTAAGCCTTTTCAAGGTCATCAGCTCTTGTTATTACTTTGGAGGTTTTTTAAAAGTATGATCTTTTAATCTATACTAATATTATAAAGCTGAATAGTTTGTTTGTTTGTTTGAACGCGCTAATCTCAGGAACTACTGGTCTGATTTGAAAAATTCTTTCAGTGTTAAATAGCCCATTTATTGAGGGAGGCTATAGGTTATATAACATCACGCTGTGACTTATAGGAGTTGAGTAACGCGGACGAAGTTGCAGGCAACAGCTAGTTTTCATATAAAATGGTATTTTATCTTATGACTTAATTCCATTTTAATGTTAAAGATGGAATAACCTGTAAAATTAATGTTATTTTTCTATTAAGTTAATTATTTTTGTAAGAGGTAGTGTCATGCTGCTTTGCAGCCGAATTGGGCCAGCACGACCGGGGTGCTACCTTTCGCTCACATAACAGCGTCAAGTAAAAGCTATGCTGTCGCGTTTCGTGCGATTTGTGAGTGTCCGGTGACCCATTGGGGGGATAGGGAAAAGAAGGGCAATGCATCTGCATATTCTTCGGTTGTGCAGATGTGTATGGGCGTTGATAGACGCCAAAAGGCTTTGACTGTTCGTTTGCCCTCCTCCTCCTAAAAAAATTCTAAAATTGTTAATTGAAAATGCTAGTCTAGTTCCGTAGTGAACGGAAAACGTTTGATCACGGTATTGGAAGTCGTGTTGTTATACTTAGTCTGTAATACATAATACCTGCAGATCTCACATAATAATACAAAACTACATAAAACTTGAATAATTACTCTCATTATATAATAATTCGCGAAAAACATGTTATGACGATGAAAATGTGAGTACGTATCAGTAGAAAATTGTAAACGCAGAACCTAGTCCTTTTTTATAATAGGCTAATCTTGTGAAATAGCAGTTGGATTTGAAAACTTCATTTTTGAGATTTGTTAAAGTGAGAATTCTTTCCAATACCCAATTATTTTTTAATTAAATGTAAAGTTTTATTCAATGGAGCAAACCGCGGGAAGCTGCATAAAGAGTATTGTAATAAAAAAAACAATATGCCGGTTACAATCATTATTATGTTATCTATATTATCATACATATTATAAATCTCTTGCAGATGATACTGATGATGATAAGACATGTTAACAATTCGTCTCCGATCTAGTCACAAAACGGTTCTTGCATCTAATGGAGGGGGCGCCCATTATTTACAATTCTAACCCATCCTTATATAACAGCTATTTTATGTCGCTGGGGAACCAAACGATATTATCTTTTCAAATAATCTTGTGACTTGCCTGTTTATGACTGATGATGATGATGGACTAAATTAGCAGAAATTAGTTATCTTAATTTGACATCCCAAAAAGCAGGAAATCTTGTAGGTATTGCTTAAAAAACTTAAAACTACACATCGTAGTTTTCAATAATTTAAAATAAATCGAAGAAAACATGTCATACAATATTGTCTTTTTACCCTAATTTTAAGTTATACAAGTCCCTTACCACAAGTTCCCACGAGCATTAAGCACACTAATAGTAAGTGGTATATTGTTGATTGTTCATAAAAAGGAGGTTTAACACATTTCCAGCGCCTTCGAGGTCGGCTGTAGGCGTGCTGCCTTGCGTTCACCTTGTCACTTTACCTAGTAGTAGATATTACCTAGATATTAGATATTGTGACATGACGTTGATAGGTCATACTTAGCACATTGTGGTCACACGAGGACGGGTGATTAATAACTTAAAATGCCTAGTTTTGATCAATTGAGAAGACTCAATGTTGCGAGGTTATACCTCAGATTTCTTCATAAAATTAAATAGTTAATGTACCAATAGGTAATAAACAAAATAATGATAATCTGTATGATATCTTTCGTGAATGGAATCATGATGGAATCCGTACAAGTTGTTTCATTAATCATTATAATGAGCGAAATTCGCGTAGACATTTGAAAACAATACACAAAAAGGCTATTTTTCTCCATGTGAGTGTAGGTATATATGCGAATTATTATAATACATGAAAATGTTATCATGACATTGGAATATTGTTCAAAATAATAAGTGCTCTAATCGTATGGGAGCTAGCAACGTTTTCGAGAGAGAACTTCAGGTAGGCCAATTTTTGGATATTATGCTATCTCTCTCAGTCTCCCGGACGTCATACGGGCTATCTGGCTGGCGGTAGTGGTTGCGTTCATCAGTGCGCATCCTACTTGTACAGGTCAAATATCAATTGCGTTGTGATGCGCACTGATGAACGCAACCACTACCGCCAACCAGATAGCCCGTATGACGTCCGGGAGACTGAGAGAGATAGCATATCTAAAAACTGCCCTGCCTGAAATTCTTTTTTTCCCGACGTTGCTAGCTCCCGTACTATAAACCGAGTGTGGTGTTTCGAAGCCCTGTATCTGCGTTATGTAAAAGACAGCCATTACGATCATTTCACCAGCTAAAACAAGGTTTCGCCTATATGAGCTGGAAGGGGTATAATTATCTAGGCCCTAGGGGATTTATAAGGTAGGTCCTCGCTCTTCTATGAAGGCAACGCTATCGTCAGATCTTAGATAGGAAATATAGAACACGCGGAAAGAATGATTTCACGATTCGTATAATGAGCCGACCTAAATCAAGTCAGGAAGTGATGTTTGTCAGTGTGTTCACATAGACATAATTAGGGGCACTAAGTACACGTTTTCGTACGTCTGTACAGGGTTCTGTATATTTTCACTTTCATCTGACCTACTTTAAAGTCTTCCGAATTATAAAAGGTAGATTCAGACATTTGTATGTATTATTATGACGAATTTGATGGCAATGACTGAAAATCCAAATTGAAACGCAGTATAAAACATTAAAAAGGAGTGGAGGAGGTAGATATTCTTGATTTGCCAAGGATAATTTGGAAATAAGCTTCTACAATGGAGAAGGATAAGGAAAAGAACAAAATAAAATAGTCCTAGATATTAAGGGCCGTATTAATAAATCGAACTCAATACTGCTCCCAAGATCGATCTCACCTGAGTTACACTCAAGATTCGGACAGCATCTCAAGTTCGTGGCTAATTAATAGACGGATTTTGAGCGCGTATCACTTGAGATCGGTTTCAAGTTCAGCATCTCAAGATTTTCAGATTCTGCACTCAAGTAAGCGTCATTTTGACGTGATTACGTCTTATAAATTGATCCGCTGGCAACCGTTGGCTTGGAAACCATTATTTATAACAAATATAGAAGTAATTATTGTAGATTAAATAATTTTGTAGTCATGTAAAGAAAAAAAAGAATCTCAAAACTATATTTTAAGCCTTACCTGAAATGATCATGTTGCATAAAACCAGAGAGCTCATAACTAATTGGTTATATCCATAGTCAATGCATAGAACCTTAATGTCAAGAGAACTGCCATTTCTGGTGCTATTCGAAGACCTCTGTTGTCGACTTTTTGCAGGTGTCCTCTAATTAAAAATGTTATTGACTGGCCTGTTGGTCTAGTGGTTAGTGACCCTGACTGCTAAACCAGAAGGTCGTGGGTTCGATTCCCACCCGGGACAAATGTTCGTGTGATGAGCATGATTATTTATTCTGTGTCTAGGTGTAATTTTTCTATAATATGTATATATTTAGAAATAATATGTAAGTATATATATCAGTTGTAAGTATATATCGTTGACATAAGAACAGGCACTGCCTAACTTGGGGTCAGATGGCCGTGTGCGAGTTATCCCTACATATTTTATTTTAAATAAAACAGATTCTTGACTGAATCTGTACCTTTTCTTGAAATTTTCAGTAGGTGTTTGAAAGGGATTTTGGGCGTCCCTTATGTAAATTTTTGGCAAACGAATTCTGCTGGGCCATAAATTAATATCATCGGAATGATCGATAGCTTTGTAGTAATTAATTTCGTTTATAATATTTTCCATATTTGTATAGTTAGCATAAATTGAACAAGAACCTTGACAATACATGTACTCAAGTCACCGTCGGACTGCACTCAGCAAAGACGCACCTGAGCGCGATCTCAAGAGTTGTCTTAAGTGCCGAGTTTGATTTATTAATACGACGTCACTCAAGTGATTACGGGATCTTACAATGTGAACTCAGGTTCGGTTTATTAATTAGAACAACATCTCAAGAGCGTGATTGAGATCGCTCTCAGAGCTGAGTTCGATTTATTAATACGGCCCTTAGTAATTGATAAATTGAATAAATCAAAACATTTTATAAATACATAGCATATAAAGTCAAAATTTTATCATTAAAAATGGAATATTTAAATATTTTTTATTATTTAATTTAAATATTTTTAATAATAACAAACATAAAGAGTATGACGACCTCTGTGGCCCCGTGGTAAGCGCGTTGGCGCTCAAGCCGGAGGTTGCGGGTTGGAATCCCGCCAGGGAACAAAAATATTTTCGGTGTTCCGGGGTCATGGATGTGTATTAAATGTGTGTAGTATATAATAAAAATCTTAAATATATGTATAGTATAAAAAGTATTAAATATATTTCCGTTGTCTGGAACCCGTAACACAAGTTCTTCGAGAACTTAACACGGGACCAGATTGACGTGGTGTGAAAGCGTCCATAGATATTATTTATATTTATATATAATTATATTATTTAACGTTATAACCTCCTCCTTTTTGAAGTCGGTTAAAAATGAGTCTACTATCGGTTCCAAAGCTCCCACTGAGAAACATCATCAAACCAAACTCAGCTGAAAAAAAAATTGAAAGATCCTTCAGTACAGCGGAAATAGTCATATGATGATAATGATGTTGACGAAATGACAGAAATATAGAATGGTGTAAAACCTTCGGTGCGTGCCTCAGTCGCGCTTGTACGTTTATAATTGTACGGCTAGCATTGAGTTAAGTTAAACGCTTGGCACGCCCTATCACGTTTGTGCCAACTGCGTTGCTACCCATGGGTAAATGGTAATACATAGTCAATCAAATCAAATCAAATCAAAATATCTTTCTTTCGTAGGTAACCACTCGTACACTTGAAATACGAAGAAAAAAGAAGTCAATAAAAATGTGTAGTAAAAAAACTCGTTTGGAATGCAGACTCTCCCAAGAAAAACGAGAAAAAAACTTGGGGGTTGCTCTTTTGTCATCAAAATAAACCATAAACATATAATATACTGTCGTAAGTGTATTATAAGTCTATGGTTTATACTAGGTACATCGTGTCCATGCTCTAACTAGTCTGTCTCGTGGTCAAGTGAGATGGAAGTTTTACAAATAAATTTTGAAGCATTAGTTTATAGGTTCAGTCAAACTGTATTTGAAATGGAATGTTTAAAAAAAAATGAGATCGAATTTTGATCGCTAGACGACCTCTAGTTAGTATACAATATAAATGTATGTCATGTATAGTTTTGTAGTGTGACATTGTCTGTCTATAGTTATATGTATTATACTAGTTGCACCGACAGACGTTGTCCTGTACATTTTTTTTGTGAATCTAAATCATTCTCGAATCCACTTGAACACACACAAAAAATTCATCAAGTTCGGTCCAGCCGCTTAGGAGGTGTTCAGTGACATAGGTACAGAAGTACAGAAGAATTATATGTACATATAAGTAGGTATATATAAAGATAGTGCCGTGAGACGGTTGAAGATTGTCCTCGCGCCTCGTCTAATTGGACGTAATGGCCTCTGCTAATTAACTACACATGGACACGTTGTTTATTTGATTATATACTTCAATTTATTCTGTCCGTTTGTCTTTGTATTTACTCGGGACCCACCCATCCTCGTGTAGATTGTCGAAATATAGAGCTTCGCGGAGTAGAAATGAAAAGTATGGCAAATATCCTGTTTTTAATAGTTCAATAAAATTCTCCAATTGCCGCCGGTATTTCCAAACGAACATACTCATATATGAAAGGCCGGCAACGCACCTGCTAATGGTGTAACTGGTGTCTATGGATGACGCTTGTCACTTACCGCCAGGTGAAGAAATCGCGCTTTAATATTAAGATTTTTACAATCCCGACGTTTCGGATACTTTACAGCAACCATGGTCACGGCCCACGGGAGGACCAAGTTTGCTGTAAAGTATCCGAAATGTCGAACGTGTAAAGCACTTAATACACCGCGATAAAATCCGTAACAGTTGTTTCATTTTATGAGTGAAATTCACGTAAACATTAGAAAATAATACTTATATGTTATTATTATCTAGACTAATATATTAAAGCTGAAGAGTTTGTTTGTTTGTTTGAACGCGCTAATCTCAGGAACTACTGGTCCGATTTGAAAAATTCTTTCAGTGTTAAACAGCCCATTTATCGAGGAAGGCTATAGGCTATATAACATCACGCTGTGACATATAGGAGTTGAGTAACGCAGGCAAAGCTCAGGCAATAGCTAGTTATTTATATAGTCCCTCTTATGACTATAATTAAGTCTTTCCTTTTATCATCAATCAGCCAAACTCTTATGTAACTGTTATTGGCTAATTAAGTTCTCATTGTTCTAACACGTATTGTTCGATGTTTCCAATTTCTTGCTAACGTTGAATAAGTGTTTCGTAATGTAAGACGATATTAAAACCGCTCATATGTGCAATAACTGCATACAATGTTTTTTTGTATCGCATAGAATAAAAAACAATGAACAATCACACCACATTAAGCCCAGAAGAGCGTAGGAACTTGTGATACACTAACGGAAATAAATTGGAGTTTTTAAAATATCTACAGATAAATAAAATTGGAACGTCTGTTTGTAATATTAAAATAGTCACTTTTTACTAAATGCATATGGATGTATACACGGTACATATACCAAAATAACGTCATTTTTTACAATTTTTGTCTGTCTGTTTGTTCCGGCTAACCTCTAAAACGGCTGGGCCGATTTGGGCGGGACTTTCACTGGCCGATAGTTGATTTTCTAAGGAGTATCTATGTATATATTCTTAGGCTATATATATCTTAGGCTATAAAAATAATCATCATCAATCCGTATACGGTTGTAAATCTACGCGGGCGAAGTTGTGGGCATCAGCTAGTTTTGGGTTAGATTTGATTCCTTCTGTAATATGTGTTACCATGCGACAAATTAAATATTCAATATTTTTTATAAAGAAATGTTAAATATGTCTATATTGTACCATATACACCCATGACCCATGACAGATATAATCATCAATCAAAGTCCTAGGATTTGATCCCGCGGCCAGGCATCATTGACCCGAGGTCGTTTTAGTATATTTTTTAACTAGGTACACCTTTTTATTGACTTCTTTTTTGACGTATTTCAAGTTCACAAGATGTTAACTACGAAATAAAGATATTTTGATTCGATTACAATTAATAATATTGTTGATATTCAAAATATCAAGGCTGACCAGCAAAAAATGTCTGTTGTAGGAAGTATTCGCTGCGTTGACGATATATAAGTCGTCCGTGGTATAGTTAGCAAGACACATTTTATTAATTGATATACTTTTTTGTTTCTTATGAATATAATATTTTGTGCAAAAATGTCTAATTTAATTTTTCCAAAAATTTTGGACATTTTTGAAACATTGTTTTACTAGATGATAAGCATCCTGGCTTGATGCTGGTGGAATCGGCAGTTTTGGCGTTCATTGACAGAGACCTATATTGTAGTAGTAGACGGAAAAAAAAGATATTGACGCTGTTATTGTTTTACATAATTCGCGTTTATTACCAGTATCTTTTAGTTTTTCATTTGTTTTGAGTAAGTATTTATACATTTATACATACATACATCTAAATATTTTGTTAATCAGGAAATCCTGTTTCATCTTTCGGCCTTGCCACTAGATAGTTTAAACTGTAAATAATGATAACGATTAACAAATTACAATAATTATATTGATTTCGAAATTTTCTGAGTTTAAAGGTAACCAAGACTGTGGTAATACGGTAGATTTACTCGATTGTGGCAAAAGAAGGGCAAATTTATGTATTTATTCTGTTTCTTTGCAACATTGTAGTCTAAACAATTTGATAAAGTACGTAATTCAAAGCAAACAATATTTTTAAATAACTCCGTTAAACCTGATCACTACACCAGACTATGCTAATCAAAAAGCTATAAAACATCGATCCAAGTGCAAAAACGGACAAAGGAATGTACGATTGATACAAATTTAATATGCGCTTGTCGTGTCTTATAAATATTAATAATTTGGACATATTCAGTCGTGTCCCTGAGACCTGGATGGAAGTCTTCCATTCATAAGGATTCCATACGGAATCATATCTACATCACTGTTTGATAAGTTTCCTAATTATGGTGTTGCAGTTTTATAATTGGCGTCGATGAGCTTCGGAATACTGAACAATATGTCACTAGTTGAATAGACAAGATAGAAAAGTCGCAAACAATTAAAAATATTTTTTTTTCAAAATAATACCAACAGAGGATCTTTTTGAACGTCAATTGAGTCTACCGGTTCCAAGGCAAGCCCACTGAGGACCGGCGAAACAAACTCAGTGGAACTAATCTTTTCAAATATTTCATAACTTTCACATGTTATTATCCTGAAATGCCTGGGGGATCGCCCTATTCCCAAAGTGGTATCTTCTATAAAATCTTTTACTTTATAATATCCTTTACCACACAAACGCTCTTTAATAACTTTTTTGTTAAAAATATAGTCCCCTTTTTTAATTGGGAGGTTTTGAACATTTTCAGGGATCCTATTGTAAAAGCGTATACAGTTGCCTTTAAAAGAATTGCTTACTTTTGTGACTCTAAGTCTAATCACTGGTACATCTAGCCTGTTTCTATTCCGTATATCCGTAGGTCACTTTTTTTAATTCACTTATATTTTTCTGGTATACAGTAATTTTTTTAGGATGTATTGATACGCGACAATTAGAAGAGGTTTTAATTTGTTTAAATTGGTCTCTCAAAGATATACTAAGAGGCTAATCTTTGAAACGGCTGGGCCGATTTTGTTGGGACTTTCACTGGCAGATAGCTGATGTTATAAGGAGTAACTTAGGATATAAAAATAATCATCATCAATCCGGGTACGGCTGTAAATTAACGCGGGCGAAGCTGCGGGCAACAGCTAGTAGAAAAATTAGGATATCTGGCTTAGTGATCAAATGACTGGTTGGATATAGAGCGGGATTACGATAGACTAAAACGATAGAGGCCTACAAATGAACTATCTAGGTTCAATCCGGACTTATGTATCCATGGACATGGATTCTTCGTCACCCCGTGGATACCGCATGGTGGTGAAATAATCAAAAATGACATTGTGTGACATGACTTTCAAGTTTTTGGGGTATGTAGGTAAAACTTCACTCTCATTGAGTCAGCAATCAACGTTCTCGAAGTAGGGCTTAATTTCTCCTAACCAGCGCCTAGCTATAGACTGATCTGAACTTTTTTTAGCATGGAATATTCATTTTAGCATACAATGATTTTGCCCGGTATATAGTATATACTTATTTGTAGCGAAGGTCTGCTCACATCCGACATTTTCATATTGCGCCTGCTGATATCACCACCTCTTCCTCCTTGGTTGCGTAATGTTAATTACCTTTATCGTAAGAGAGACGATTTCAAAATGGCGGCGTACTGAAGCCAAATTTTACCGCCAATTACTTGATACTGTTGTTGTTTGTTTTGTTGTTTGTTTGTTTTATTCTTTTATTTAACTGGTGTTGTTTTTGCATATGTTTCTATTGTACTGAATGAATAATGACAATATTCTATTTTATAATAGTGCACCGTGAAGACTTTGTCTGTTGGAGAATATTTGTTTGATCCCGTGCTTACTGAGTATTCAAACTTACAAATTTTATAATAAAAAAAAATATATATCTATATATAATCTTTTAATACCTCTTTCTTCAGTGCCTATGTGGGCTTACAACCTTTATCCGCCTTAACGACTAGACCGATTTCAATAAACATAATAATATGTATATCCATTTTAATACTTTGAAAAATAGTCAATTATACTAATTGGAAAGCTATGTCAACGATTAATACGGTATTAATAATCCTTATCATTTGAAATACGTTAGTTGGCTTGAATGCTGAAAAAGTTTGCATGGTGTAATAAGTTCTTACGAGACTCGAGACTGATGGACTAATTTACCTAACTTTATGTTCCTGTTCCAGGAATCCCCTTCGGAGTGGGAGCGGGAGTTGAATGGCGTGCAGGCGCCTGCCCCCATCGGCGGGCTGGGCCGCAAGTGGAGCCTCCGCAGCGCCCACGCGCAAGACACCAGTGAGGAGCCGTCCCACGCCACAAACAACACCGACGCCTGCAAGCTGCTCGTGGTAAGTGCTATTACAGATTACTCTACTACTACTCGTCATCATAATCATAGTCATTTTCTTCTGTCCTGCTTTGGACCTCTCAATAAACGCCAAAACGACCGATCCCTAGCACTCGGAAATCGCCAATCAAATTACCCTTCGGGGATCTTCGTTCCTTCTAGTAATTACCTAATCTATACGTTAACTCAATTTTTTTTATGTGAGTTGGATAGGCAAACTGACAAACGTACCACATGATGGTAAGTGGTCGACGTCGCCCATGAACATAAACTAGTTTAACTGGAACGAGCCCAGGCAACTCATTTACGTGTTGCCTATCCTGAGACATAAGGTGTTAAGTCTCAGTGCTAGTAATTACACTGCCTGTCTTGCCCTTCTCTCCGAAACACAGCAAAGCTGTGTCACGGGAGAAACAAGCAAGATGGTGGTACCCATGCAGCCGGGAGCGCGGCACAACGCATTCCTCCCACCGGTGGTAATTAATATAATAGCAAAAAGGTAGATTATTGAACTACCAACTTACCATCAGGTCGCTTGCCACTAGTTTGCCATCTAACTAACATAAAATAAAATCAAACAGAGTTAGAAGATTACATTGTGCAAGAACCATGTGCAGAATGTAAGAGGTAGTGCCATGCTGGTTTGCAGCCGAATTGGGCCGGCACGACCGGGGTGGTACCTCTCGCTCACATAACACCGGCGTCAAGTGATAGCTATGCTGTCGCGTTTCGTGCGGTTTGTGAGTTTCCGTTGGCCTATTGGGGGGAATGGGGAAAAGGGGGAAACGCATCGGCATAACTTCTGGTTGTGCGGATGTCTATGGGCGTCGGTAGTCACCATAAGGCTCCCACTGCTCGGTTGCCTCCTTATTACATTTATAAAAAAAAACAATTCCATTGGGTATTTCTTACTTTCTTTCTAGTACAAATGTTGAGCACAGGAAACTCTTCAGTCGTTATCGAGTTAAATGCTGGGTCAATTGGTGTTAATGGAACTCTCTTGATATATCTATCTGCAGCTGTAAAGCAGTACACAATTAGGGGGCGTCCATTAATTACGTGAGGTTTTTCAGGGGGGGAGGGTGTCGGTCAGAATCTCACCCAAACTCACGTTTCTCAACAAATATCACGTTTTTTTTTCGCAAAAAACAGTATATAATTATAAGAAAATAGGGTCAAATTATGGTAAAACATATTTCTTGATTATAATTCTCTCCACGGATAGTTCACTGATTTAGAATAAGTGTTCTTTAATCATTTTGATAGTATTATATTGTTCACTATATCACTATGATTTTAGATTACAGTCAGCGAACTTAAGACTCGTATGTCTTTATTAACTTCATTAAATAAAAATAATGAAATAAATTGTCTTTTGTAAAATAGGTACACACCATTTACATTAAAATACGCGTATAGAAATATCTTACGTGAGATTAGAACGGGGGGGAGGGGGTCAAGCCAATTCTCGCGATATCTCACCAATGGGAGAGGGGGTGGGGGTCGAAAAATCGTCAAATTCACCTCACGTAATTTATGGATGTCCCCTTATCAGGGGTGTGCTAAACTGCTTGGCTCAAAATAGCATTTTTGTCGCGGTTATTATTAAGTCTTACACTTTACATATGATATGCTGTATAACTTTTCATACTCCTCACGTATTCAGGTTTTCTTCACCGGTAAGCTAAGATATGAGGAAATTTAAGAAACCTCTATATTATATGAAGTTACAAAAAGGATCATTATAGAGTTTGACAATAAAGACCTTTTTAGACCTTCGTTTGGCACATAGTAGTAGTTGTTTTAGTTTTTCCAATGCATTTGTATCATGAAAAAAAAAAAAACAATCCGCTTTCTCGTAGTTTAATTATGATCTTGATATTGACTTTATACAAGAATCAAGATCAACGTTTTAAAATTGTTTCTTGTTGTCTTACATCTCTATTTATACAAAAAACCAAAGAAAATATATATTATATTCCAACCTCTTTGCAAAAAACATACGTCATACATTGACATTTTTTCGCGTCTTTGGTATACAAAAAAATCAAAGTTCTTTCTTTTTTTCCAGTACATGGGCGACGCGAAAACTCCAATATGGCGACTATCGCTGTGTGGCGGGAACGCTGCGGCAGTGGCGGCCAGGGCGGGAACTAAGCTGCTGCTACCAAAAATACGCATCGTTTGGAACCCCCCCACCACACCATACCATCACACTGAGAAGTTGCGTTTAGTGGTCACTGCTGTTAATAGTGGTAAGACTTTTAACTACTTTACCTGACCTGGACAGGAACAAAAACGAACATACTTTTATTGTGTCAAAATATAACATGTTAATTCATGCAAAGTAATTACATAAATCCTGTAAAAGCTAGACCAGACTAGGTTAGACTTTATCGGTGGGAGGAAGGCGCTGTGCCGCGCTCCCGGCTGCATGGGTACCACCATCTTGCTTGTTTCTCCCGTGAAACAGCTTTGCTGTGTTTCGGAGAGAAGGGCAAGACAGGCAGTGTAATTACTAGCACAGAGACTTAACATCTTATGTCTCAGGATAGGCAACACATAATTGAGTTGACTGGGCTCGTTCCAGGTATACTGGTTTATGATCATGGGCGACGTCGACCACTTACCATCAGGTGGCACGTTTGCAAGTTTGCCTATCCAACTAACATAAAAAAGACCAGGAAACACACCCATTTTGCTTAGCTTATATTTTATTATATAAGTTAAAGAAATAGTAAGACGTAAGGCAAGCTAGAAGGCTAATTTTAATGCCAGTCAAGAAGCACGCGTACGAAGCAAGCACTGTTGTAACCGATGCAAAGTCAGGAAGACTATTATACGTTTCACAAATCACATATGAATGTTAAATTCAAACTTTCTATGTACTTCTAGGGCAAGTGTGCGACGAAGAATCTCAATTTACTTGCGGCGCGACGGGCCTGTGTATATCCTCCGACCTGGTGTGCGACGGGGTCCGTCACTGTCCGGGGGGTGAGGACGAGGACTCCAGCGCCTGCGCCCCTAGACGGGACTACCCGCTCCTGGAGATGCTGAGGAGATTCGCCGCCAAGAACCAGGAGCTGCTCGGTTTGGACCAGCCTGAAAGTCAGACAAAGCCCTCTGTGATAAGTGAGTGTTCTAGCGTATTTGGGACTTAGTTCTTGGTTTATTAATATTCAGTAGTTTATATTGGTTGCAAATCTTTGCATGGGTATCTACCCAGGATAATGTTTAACAACTCATCAAAATATCAATTAGTATCCACTGATACATTTATAAATGAACAGCGACACTGTCCAAAAACGTGCGAATTCGATTTGGCTTGCACGCGGAGTTTTTGTCTTCAGTCCTTTGACCTGTCTAATACAGTTTATCAGTCAGCTTCATCTCTTTTACTCATACGTAAAATGAAAGACAGGATACCTTCCCTAGGTATGTCATCGGTTCGATTGACGCACAACTGGGTAGGGGTCAGTTTGATTAAATGTAGTAACATTTTTACATTTTGTTCCGACTTGGAATCTCGTCGCCGACAATAATAATATGTAAATTTCTAAATACATACATACATATTATAGATAAATTACCCCCAGTTCACGCAAACATTTGTCCTGGATGGGGATCAAACCCAAGACCTTCGTTCTGGTTTAGCAGTCAGGTTAACTGACCACTAGACCAAGAAGCTAGTCGATTATTATTTTTCTTTACTTTTATATAATGTTACTGTAACCACCATAGAAATATTAAGAACAAATATCTGTGGTAACCACTCTTAAGCTCGCCGATTTATATTATTTATTTATTTAACAATTTATGTACATGTACATGGAAAAAAACTTAGAACTAACTGTGAAAAATCATTATATTATAATAATAAATATGAACAGTTTTGTAACAAAACCAAGGCTTTGTCTAAATGTTCTTTTGGGGGGGAAAAGGTATACTTAGACACTATACCAAGGCATACATGTAAATACAATACGAAAGGAAAGGCCTATTCAAAATTCTTAGCCACAGGCCTTGTTACCCAAATCGTAATTTACCAAGACATATTTGTATGATATAATTTAGAACAGGTGACTTGAAACTTTCAGTGAAGATTACCGAGGGTGAGCAGAAATCCAACGCATTTATGGAGTTCGCTGCGGCGCTGAAGCCCTATGGACCCTGGAGCTACCTGGTGGTGGGAATGCTGGTGTGTGCCACCATACTCATGTTCTGCTTAGCTTGGGGTAAGCAACAATAACTCCACTTTTAAGTTAATCTGCAAAAAAACTGATTTGCCCGAGCTAGTTCAAGGTAAACTAGTTTATGTTCATGGGCGACGTCGAGCACTTACCATCAGGTGCCACGTTTGTCAGTTTGTCTATCCAACTAACATAAAAAAACAAGATTAAAAGTGTTTGAGATGGAATTTTGAAAATAGAACTCATGTAGAATACTCATGCATTAACTATTGTTTAAGTGATTCTAATATTTAAAACTTATAAACTTTTGCTTCCAGAATGTTGCTGCAAGCGCTCCAAGCCGTCAGAAACGCCCATCAACATACCAGCCTCCTGCATCGATCTCTCCCCAACTGTCACGGTAACAGCGGCGTCACAACAGCTCTTCACCCAGCCGCTGCCCCCCTCACCTCCCGAATACGAGCCCCCACCATCATACTCCTCGTTATTCCCTCGAGCCTTCAAATCATCACCATCCCCAGTCCCACACTGCTCCCACCAGGAACAGCCCCCAGATTGAATGGGATTCATCGAGAAAAAACCAAATCATTCATTAGTACGCTTTCTAGCAGACCATTGAAATCATTAGGGATAATAATAACTTGTGTTGGTGACTGCTTCTTGCATTTGAGAATAATGGCTGGAATATCTTATGTGTGTTTGATAAGTACCAAGACTTGTTGGTCCCACTATAAACGTCACAAATCCTCATACGAAAATATGTTTACGCTAAGTTTTTTACCAATTATGTATTATGACAATTATGTGACAGCTAAAAATATATTACTAGCTATTAAAATACTATGTGTAGTGGCAGTAGTGGAGTTTCATTTTTTTTATTGAGCAACACTAAAGTCCATCAACCATTGTATTTTGATACTTTGTCTTTAGGAAATTGACATATGTTTAAGAATTTAAATTACCTAAGGAGTTTATCATTGATCGGCGAGTTTCTAACATAATTTGAAAATTTTGAAAATTCCAAAAAAATATATTGTATGGACAATTACACGTATTGTTAAATATATAAATTAAAAATAAATAACGCAGGTTCGATAATGTTACTAAATAATTAATGAATTTAAGTCAGACACTTTTTAGTTAATAGCTGCGTAAAAAAATATAACAAATGTTGCATTGACCTAAAAGTATAAAAAAATCTATATTAAAAATACATACATAACATTTTCAAATACACACACAGTGTTACCAACCATTATTTTGTACATAGTAGTTTGGCATAAAACTTTTATTACACACATTCGTTCTTAGTAATACTATTAATGGAATTACTACTTACGCTATATAAAATTGATATGTATTTATGCCAAGCGATATCTATTTATATAAGAAGTTACTATATTCTATTGTATTGTATGTATATTGGATTAAGAAGAGAAGACAGTATGTTTAGTTGCGATGTTTTATAACGAATGTCTTTTTAAATTAAAAATACAATCATAATGTTAAGTATAAATTAAAATCATTAAAATTGTAGTTTCTTCTAATGCCCTAATTGGGTCTTCTTGGAAACACATTTTGAAATGATCGACGAAAGATATTTGCTTGTAACGTATTTTTTTTATATCATAAACATAATTTTGTAGAAAACTAACCAAGAACAGCTTTCCTTGATCATTTTCAAAGTATGTTTCTATTATATAAAAATACAAAAATTTTAAAAAAATATTTTTAATATACATGTATGTAGGCTACAATTATTATTTTTATCAAACTTTTAGCTTCAGAATCGAATAAATTTAGATATTTCATTACGATTTTAATTTTGATGGTTTTGGGTTTTGTGTTACGTATGAAGGGCCATTTATGTTAGGTAAGTACAATGTTTTTTAAATTACTTTGGGACCAAGGTATGTATGTATGAAAATGCAATATCTTATTGATGTCTGAAAATTGTGCCTTAGACGTATTATTTTTAAGAATATTTTGTAAACAGAATGTAAGACTTTTCCATTGTCTATTTGAATATGTACAGATGATATAACAGCCAATTTTTAAGCATTTATTCCTTGTTTTTTTTTTCAAATTTAGTACGTTTTGCACATTTATCGACTATTATTAAAACGCAACACTATATATTATAATTTAAATTGACATTGGACCATCGATCAATATTTGTGGACACAGCCTAGACATTCCATGACATGTTATCATTATTGATTTTTTCGGCTTTTGGGATGTTTAGAGCCAAAAAAAATTGAGAAATTTCTAGAAAAAGTCAAAAGACATATACCTACTTAGATGGTTAAAAACATCAATAACATATTTCGTATATGTATAATTGTAAACACATTTTGTGATTATATTATGTATTTAATGTAAGTACTTGTTTAGTAAGTTTTTAAATAATATTTTTTTTATATCTGCCAATTTTTTTAACTTATTTTTTTAAGCTCTTCACAAAACTCATCAGTCTAAATCTACACTATTATCAAATTGTAAAAAAATAAATGCACTCGCAACTGTCATAGACGTTTAAACTAGTCTTAGTTCTTAAATTTTTTTTAATACATTTTATGTTCTACGTTGTTCTTATATATTATGTAGGTTCTTGTAACTTCTCGTATTACTTATAATAATAGAAATGAGTTCATCAAACTAGTATATAAACGAAATAAAAAGGTGATATGTATAAATATAAAAATAATAATTAAGTATAAAATAAACTGTATTTATTTGAAATAATTTTTGTTTTAATTCATCAATTCAGTAACAAGTAGCGTCATGCTGCATTGCAGCCGAACTGGATGGGCACGACCGAGGTGGTTCGACCTCTCGCTCACATAACACCGGCGTCAAGTGATAGCTATGCTGTCGTGTTTCGTGCGGTTTGTGAGTTTCCGGTGATCCATTGAGGGGATTAGAAAAGGAGGGCAATGCATCTGCATAACCTCTGCTTGTGCAGATGTAAATTACAATCACTTTCTATTCAAAAATTTCATAAAAAAAAATATTTTTGAAGAATATTAAATCACTTTATGCCATATTTGTCCTGTTTGATATGGCCTTCCGAACAGTAATTAACGTCAAAATGATAGATATACAGCCAACAGTTTATTAGTACTTAGTAGCCACAGTTGAAAAGGCAAATAAGGTAGGCAATTAATAAGGTAACCATCCCTCAGGCTACATTGAATGTTTCCAGTCACCAATCAGTTCATGATATACGGGGATTTGCATTGATACCGCTAATTGAGTGGTTTGTATATGGAGTTTATTTCACCATTGCCAGTAAGGTGCTTTGCTCGCTGTTCGCACTATATCATGAGACAAGTATGAACCTTGTTCACAAAAATATTACGATTAAGCCATCCCTCTGTATCCGCAAGTTGAATGTATGGAGCTTGCTGACCCACTGCTGCTTAATAAGTTCAGTTCACAGTGATTGTATTGTTATTAAGGTTACACAAGTCGCTCATCTTTCCATACAAACGCAGAATAGTAATTACAACAATGTTGGAAGTTGACCAAAAAAACTAAGTATACTTAACTAATATAAATTAATCTCGTCCTTATCTATGACTGTATGTACCCAAAATCGTAAATAAAATATACATTTAAAAAATACAAGCTACTAAACTTTCGAATTTCAACACTGATTTTAGCCCAATTTTGGGCGAAAACAAATAGTATACAGAGCACGAAAGCTCAAAAATAAAGCCCGTACAGACATAGTTTAGTTATTCAAAAGTTGAAATAAATCTGTTTAAAAAGGATACACTTAATAGTTTTTCTATAATAACTGTTTTGCTAAAAGGACATTTTCGGAATGAATCATTGTGCATTTCATTCTAGCACACTTGTAAGCGCACTATGTAAGGTGAGATAGCAATCATTTAGTTAGAGTTCGCGCCATCGACTAGTTCAACCTTAAGACAATTGTGATTATAAGAACTATTTGTGTGTGACTAACAAATAGTTTTTGACAAGCAATTATTAGGTTAAGTTACTAAATCCTATTTATGAGTATTTTTGTTTCTTATTGGTGTTGCTTTATTGTTTCATCGATTTTTAATGGTAGTTTAAAACTTCACTAGGCCTATCGTGTTAGCGTATACGCGTTATTTGTCCAAGCATGGCAATGTATAGACGGTATATTTGACTCTTTGCTTTTGCTTTATTTGCACGAATATAATACAAATAGTGAATATGCCGATCCATCCACTTGTCGTTTTTTTTATTACACATCAATTATGGAAAATATTTGCGTCGACCATCCACACTTGGTTCGCTCAGTATTGTGTGCACAGCTATCCTGTTCAGACGAGTTAGTGATTTTTATACGACGTAAACGTAGTAGGTATAATGGATTGGACAAACGATGCCGTATTAGGATTTTTGAAATTACCCCAAATGGCAAATGCTTTGCGCTTTTAACTTTATACTTCTGTAGATACAAAATGGGTTGGAAAGCAGCATTTATTTAATAAGCAAATATTGTGGTATATTTGAGTTATTTGCCTGTACAGCCCACGTGTTGATGACATGTTTGTAGTATTTCCTCGTACACCAAATATTTGGTCAAACAGAGCGATACCAATATACGAATACGATACGCCACACTTCACTAAGTCCGCTATAAAAACGGTATGCACTAAAATAGTATTATTTCAATAAAATGTATTAATTAAATATAGGGTTTAAGATTGCTCAACTTTATGTAATCGTTTATTTAAAGTTTGTATAATGTTATAACTTATAACTATGGAAAACGTAAAAGTCAAAAGATATTTGTTAGATTGGTTGGACTATAATGTATATGATGTAATATATGAGATCCATGACAAAATATCGTCAACTAACAATATTAATAAGGGAAATTTTGGGACGCACAGTAAACTGTTGTGATTTTTGGTTTCCCGTTAATGAATAAAATTGTTATTTTGTATTTTGTAGATTCGGAGCGGTTTGCTATAGTGTTTGTTTCAAAAACTTATTGGGTTTATAATATGGTTAGTTGGTGAATATTGTGGTCGACTGTTCGGGGTGGATGGTGTCAGGTGTGGGAAGTGATAGTTGATTGATGGGAACTGGAAGGGGTTTTTCCGCCTTTTCTCCATGCTACAGACTAAATATTGCTTTTTGTATGGCTAATAGCTTAGTGGCTAATGCCTTTAAATGAAAAAAAAAAATATGTCTTCACCGTTTTTGACTGCTGTCAAATTTATGTATTGATTTTGTTGTTATTTACTTTTTAGTTTTTATGTTTTCTTTATAAAAATGTGTGAAGAAAGTAAATATACTCTGGTATGCCGTATATGCCTCTGTTCAAAACAAAATAGTATCAAATCGTTATACGAAAGATATAAGGAATATTGTGTCTTGGAGTATATTAATAAACTTACTATGTTAAACATACAAATAAACGATGGTTTACCGGACAAAATATGTAGCCCTTGTTTCATGGAATTAGAAACAGCACTGAACTTTATAGAGAAATGCAAGAAGACAGACAGCCTTTTAAAAAGTTATTGTAGCAGTTCTTGCGACTTTAACAATGTTCTCGTTAAAACTGAACAGGACAATTCTGATTCAGAAATTAAACTAGAAGAAAATATTGAACACTACGATGATGAGTCTATAAAGGGAGATTGCGTGTCTGTGGAACTCCTATGTAATGCACCCGAAACCCTTGACAAACATTCAAAATTTATATGTCATGATTGCGGCGGTGTATTTAAATCAAAATGTAAAATTAGGGTCCACTGGAAGAATACTCATATGCTCAACTCTCTTATTTGTGCACATTGTAAACGAACATTCAAAAGTTATAAAGCATATAACGTCCATGCCAAAAGTAATAGTAGATCATGTCGTATAGCCAGTGATAAAAATGTTAAAATAGAAGGTGTCGGTAAATCTAGAGAATTTATTTGCAAAGAATGTAATTATAAAACTATAAGAATTAAAGATATGGACGCTCATTTAAGAACACATAGTGGAGAAAAGCCATACAAATGTAACATGTGTTCAAATAGATATTCGCAAATGAGCTCATTACAGACACACAAAGAGACATTCCATAAAAAATACGTAGTAGAAGTCACATGCCAATACTGTGGAAAACATGTGAAAGGACGAGGCAACGTATACAGGCACCTTAAAGCACATAGAGAGGGCAAAACACAGTGCACAGTTTGTAATAAAGTCGTAGGCAAACGGAACATAAAATTACATATGAAAAGACATACCGGAATTAAAACATACACATGTGAGATGTGTGCATCAACATTTTATACGAGTGGAGAACTTTGTAACCACAAGAGATGGGTGCATAAGAAGACTGACGTTTACAAGTGTGAATTGTGTGACTTTAAAACATTCAAAATGCATTTAGTTAGGAAACACCAAAGCCGGCATACAGATAAAAATATTCCATGCACTGTATGTGGCATGTTCTTTTTGACGGTGCAAAAGCTTACAGTTCATCAAAGGAGACATTTCGATGAGAAGAATTTTGTGTGTCCCCAATGTAATAAAAAATTCCTCACCAAAGATTCTGTGCGGAAACATATGGTTAATAAACATTTAAGTATAGTTGACCAGAAAAATGTTATGGGGAAATACGAATTTCTTGTAAATAAACCTGAAAATATTGACATTGATATTGTGAAATCGTCTCCTTTACTTTAACTAGATTCTATACAACTTTCTCCATAATGACTACTATTTACAAAAACCATCAGATTTTTTGTATTAATATTTAATTTTATGTTTTATTTAAAATATAAAGCTCTAAAAGAATAGGTAGCATAATATAATATGCCACTGTATTTATATACAAAAAATCAACACAAAACTATTATAGATTTGATTTGTCATCAAATAAATAAATTGGGATTTGTATATAAATTATTGTATTTTATTTACTGAAAATTATCTTTCACCAGGTTGTAAAAATGATTTTTAGATCAGCACCATCTGTTAGATATTTATTAATTACTTGTTAATTTTAAACAAACATGTGCTTATGTGCTATGGTAGTGCTTGCTGCACTAACTTTACTTTCTTTGTAATTAAGGACTTTGCAAGGATGTGGCATCGTCGGCATTGGATGTATCCGAAGTTTTCTCTTTTGTTGGAAAGCTGGCGGGACCGATATATTGTTTAGAATTTATTGTTATGCCTTTAAGTATAAGATTTATATAACATACCTGACAGACAGGTTGAAAAATCATAAACAGCATAGACAACCTTTTAAACAAAAAACCATCCATCATCCTCCCAGAAAAATAGAGAGATTTTTATAGAAAGTGGCCGGTCGGAGGTATAGTTACTGGCACCGAGACTTAGGTACTATCTTACCTCTCAGGATACGCACCACATGAATGAGCGACTTTTTGACGATTTTTTTTATTTTACGCCGGGAAATGCTCTGAGGCATCCCGCGGGGTGTGGGGACTCCCCAGGTGCATATGTGGGACTCGCTGCACCCGAAAGATGATATCATGGCTGAAATGCTGTTTGGCCTCTGATTTCTGAGTATTAGGAACATCTAAGCGATGCCAATTCAGACCAGATTGGCGGTACTGGCTTCCCTCGACGCGGCTGATACACAAAGAGGCGCACAAAGAGGTTGTCGCCACCACAGAACAACCCCTCCCAATGTCGGGACAGTTCAATGGGGTGAAGTTCCCATCCTCGCCCTTGCCCCCCCTTCTCTTTTGTCCCCTCTCTTTACACGAGGGGTTATTATTATTATTATTATTTAAGGGTGGGGACACCAGCAAGGCCAGACGGGTGATCAGTCCTCATTAACGGGACCATTTCACCCAATTCCCCGGGCTCGCCTCTGGGATTAGATGCGGGGACGGGTTATCATTTGCCCCTCTGGTGTCACCCCCTCAAACCTACGTGTTGATCTACAAAAACTACTTAGCTGCCTTATGGTTAGATATGCTAAATCTTCCTTCTTCAGCTCGTCCGCTCCAAACAGCTCCCATCTTGCGTATGCATATGCTGGGCATTCCATTATGAAGTGCAGACTGGTCTCTTCTTTCTCTTTGCACTTAGGACATAGAGGGTCCTCTGTTAGCTTCATTATTGACAGGTGTCTGTTGAGTGGGCAGTGTCCCGTCAATATTCCCACAACTGTTCTTATGTTGCTCCTATTGAGTTTAAGCAACTCTTTAGTCTTCTTGCTGTCAAGCGTCGAGATGAAGAATTTCGACTGTCTACAGCTCTTCGTGTCATTCCATCTCTGGTTTGTTTCTTTGTTTATTCTCAGGGTTATAACATTTTTTGTTATCCTGTGTGCTATTGGCAGTCTCGGCTCAGGGCCTATGAACGTCTCATCGGCACCTTCTCTCGCCAGTCTATCTGCTTCTTCATTGCCCGCATTTCCCTCATGTCCAGGTACCCAGGCAACTTCTCACTCAGTCTGGTCTGCTCTTGCAGGGTGTTTTTGCATTCTTTGACCAGTGCTGAGGTAGTCTCCCTCTTACTGAGGGCCTTCAATGCCGCTTGACTGTCACTGTATATGACTGCCTTCTCAATCCTCTGTGCGCTAGTGATATTTTGTTTAATCATGTTGGTGCATTCTCGTATTGCGAATATCTCCGCTTGGAATACGCTGGAGAATCTGCCTAGATTAAACGATGCTTTCTTTCAGTTGGATGGCTAATATATACGCCAGCCCCTGATAGCTTTGTCGATTCCTTCCTGGATCCATCTGTGTAGCCGACCATCGTTGTTTTTGGGTGGTCGATGTCAATGTTCCAGTTATCTCTCGAGCCTATGCTTATCCTGTATTTCTTGTCGAAGATTCTCTCCTTCTTTATCAAATCATTGTTTGATAAAATCATGGATAGATTTTCTTCGTACTGTTTTGCTATCTCGGCGTGACCTTTTGTCATAGTGCCCTCCCTTCCATAATTTGTTGCTCTTAAGCTTGAACCATTGTTCAGTCGCTTTCTTCTTGATCGTGAGATCAACTGGGTTGAGGCCGAGTATCATCTCTAGAGCCGCGGTTGGTGTTGTTTTCATGGCGCTCGATATCATGATGCTGGCTAGTCTCTGTACTTTTGTGAATTCATTCCTGTTCGTTCCTAATTGTGCCTTGTGCCACCACACTAAGGCTCCATGTAGAATTCTTGGTAGTACTATGGCCTTGTAGATCCAATGAACCACATTTGGTTTCATGCCCCAGGTTTTACCTACCGCTCTCCTGCATTGCACAAGGGCACATTTGGATTTTGTGTAGATCTCTTTAACGTGGGCTTTGTAGTTCAGATTTCTATCTAGGATTACCCCCAGATATTTTATTTCATTGACTACCTCTAGATTTTCGTTATCGATTCTCAATGAAATCATGCTATCAATCTTCCTCTTGTTTGTGAATAACACTAGCTTGGTTTTTGCTGGGTTCAGGTTTAGCCCTTTATCCCTGCACCATCGTAGCGCTGTGTCGATTCCTCGCTTCATGATGTCTCTGGTCACGCTCAGTACTTTACCTGTGACCAGAATTAGACCATCGTCTGAGTACGCCTGTATGTAAATGTGCATGGCGTTTATCTTTGATACTAATTCGTCTATGAGAATGCACCATAGGAGCGGAGACAGGCATCCTCTTTGCGGAAATCCTCTTCTTGCTCGAATGGTGCATGTTGTTCCCGCTAAGTCAGCTTGTATCGAGCTATGTTTTAACATATTAGTTATCCATCCCGTTATCTGTCCAGATATCCCCTCTCTGTTAAATGCTTCCACAATGGATTGAGGGGTGGCCTTGTCAAAGGCTCCCTCTACATCGAAGAAGCAGCCAAGGGCATATTCTTTGTTCTCTATAGCTCTTTCAATTCTTATTACCGCGTTGTGTAATGCCGTGTCAATGGATTTCCCTTCCATGTAGGCGTGTTGGTTGGCGTGTAGCGGCATTGAACTCTTTTCTATCCCTGCTCTCATGTGTCTGTCTAGTATCTTCTCGAGTGTCTTCAATACAAACGAAGAAAGGCTTATACATCTGAAGGATTTCGCCTCGTGATATGTAACCTTCCCTGGCTTAGGTATGAAGACGGCTTTGACTCTTCTCCAGCTACTGGGGATGTAGTTTGTTGCTAAACTACTCCGGTATATGGTGAGGAGGTCATCTTTGATATACCTAAGGGTAACTTGTAGCATCTTGGGAAAGACCCCATCGGGTCCCGCCGCTTTATACGGTAGAAATGATGAAATGCTCCATGTTAATGCTTCTTCGGTGATAATCAGTTCCGCTTCCGCTTTCGCTTCTGCTAGATTCTCACCGGATGTGACAACCATGTCTTCTTCTGAATAGCTTGTGCTATCCGGGAAGTGTGTGGCCATCATTTCTGCAAGTATTTCTTTGGGTTCCACTACTAGGGTGTCACCTTTCCTTAGGCTTCCTAATTTACAGGTTTTGTCTTTTGCTAGCGTTTTTACCAGCCTGGCCGCTTCTGGTTGTTTTGTAACGCTTTCGCAGTATGTACTCCACCCGTTTCTGTTTTCTTTGCGGCTCTGGTACTTAAAATTGTTGCGTTCTTCTCTGTATTTCCTCCAGCTTTCGTCGTCGTCCCTGTTCAAGGCGACTCTAAGTGCCCTTCTGGTCCTTTTCCTTGCTTTGTTCAGGGATTTGTTCCACCAGGGTTGTCCCTTCCCAGGTCTTATCTCTTTCTGGGGGCAGGCTTTGAGGTAGGCATCGTTAAGAGCTTTCTCAAGCCTACATGCTTCTTGCTCTATTTCTTCCTTTTCTCCTAATTCTCTTTTACCGGGAATCCACTCTCTCAACGCAAAATTGAACGTATCCTAGTTTGTTTTCCTATTGTTCCTAAATTTTACTACTTCCAGCTGGCAGTCCAGATGGAATGTTATTCTGCTGTGATCTGATAAAGCATAAGAGGTGTCAACCTTCCAGTCCTTCAACAGATGGGAGGCATCGCTTGACATTAATGTAATATCAAGAACCTCTTTCCTTGTTCTAGTTACAAACGTGGGTGTGTTGCCTACGTTGATTATTTCTAGGTCAGTGCTAAGAATATATTCAAGTAATAAATCTCCCTTCTTGTTGCAATCCGTGCTGCCCCACACCTTGTGATGGGAGTTGGCATCACAGCCTACAACAACCGGGATACCCATACCTCTATATTTTATCATTGTCTCTTCTATGAGTTGTCCTGGTGGTTCGTAGTCCGTCTCGCTCGGGATGTAGACCGACATGAAGACCATTTTCTTTGTGTTCCCATCTGCCATACATAGTGTGCCTAGTACAGCCGTGAGATCTCTGTAACATTCAACTTCCATTAGTCCTAGCGCCCTAGCTCTGTTGCTAACATAGATGCATGTTCTGGGGTTGGACTCACCAACACGATGGTAGATAGTTTCACCACCCAGACAGCCGATGCCAACAACACGGCCATTAATTACATATGGCTCTTGTAGCAGGGCGATGTCTATGTTATTTGATACCACAAATCTGCAAAGCTCTGTCATGGCTTCGCGACAATGGTGCAAATTTAACTGAAGTACCTTTATTTTATTTTGTGTTGTGTTTGTATGTGTGTGTGCTTGTGTAGTGTTATTGTGTAGAGTCATTGTGTGTGTAAAAAGGTGTGTGTGCCGCCCGGAACCTAATGCTTCGGGCCCCGCTTCTGATCACCGTCAGTCACACTATGGTGAGCTTCAGGTGTCTTCAGCGAGGCGGTTTGCACAGGTCCCAGGTCTGTGTCTGTGATTGCACTTGGGCCGCTGACGGGCAGAGCTGATCGCAGGAGCTGTGGGGCGCATCTTTTTGCTCCCGAACAGACACAACCGCAATGTCTGCCCTTACCCCCCAGCGACTCCTCTGTGGAGTACTGTGGGTCTGTCTGTGTGCTTGTGTCCTGTGTGTGCCCGATGTGTGTTCCAGGGCACACTGTTTGTGACGTCTGGTCCGCCACATTAGACCCGCTACCATGTCCGGCATCGGCCACATCAGGTTTCGCCTGCTGCTTGCTCGTGCGCAGCAATCGGGCCTGAACCTGGGTGGCCTGGTAATTGAGCCAGACATGTCCTAAGTCCTCTTTGAAAATGTCGTTGGGGACTCCCATCACCAGTCTCTCCCCAGCAGGGAGTTTCTCCCTAGAGATAAGGGTCCACTCCGACATCTTCAATTCGGTCTTATACGCGTTCTGCCCCTGCAGAAACTTTGGTGCTCTTAAGTCCACTTTACCGGGCAGCCAGACTGCTACTCTGTTCCGGTTCAGTGGCTTTACCTTTAGTGGGATTCCATTGTACACGCCAAAATCGCATGTCAGGATCCACTCCCTCGCCTCCATCGTGAGCGGTGTCACAAGGAAGAAACCTTCCGACACCAGTCCCGACGTCGCAAAAGCAGTGGACCTCCCCATGTCATCCTGGGTATCCTCCATCTTGGCGAATATAAGGTCCGCCAGCTTATCCCTGATGAGGTCCGCCGCAGCCTCGTCCACCATAGCGCCATCCTCCCGGTGTACAATGACCGCGAGATCGCTCTGCTCCTTTGCAGAGCAGCGCGGTCCCTCGGTCAGAGCCTCACCTCGGTTTTGTCGCTTGGCCGGGCGCTGCTGCGACAGGCCCTCTTCAGGGTCCGTCCCTTGCCTTTTGACTTTCGGCGGCCTCTTCGACTCCCCCGCCCCAGCGTTCGTTCAGGCTTTCGCCTGAGAGCCCTGCGACGCGGGAGCCAAGCTGGCCTCCTGGATCTGTCTTTTTAGCTTCCGCTTCTCCCGCTTCCACTTACTGCGGCTAATCTGCCAAGTGTTCGGGTCTTTGTTGCTACTACTACCTGCACCACCGGAACCTTGGGCCTCATCCTTTTTAGGGGACGGGGTAGGCGACTCCAGCAGTGCTTCCTCTGAAAACTTCAGTGACGCGTCAAAAGCGTTCGCGAGCGACTCGCTTTCGACACGTCTGCGCGAACTTGGAAGTTCGACGCCTTCCGTTGAAGGGGTTGGGTTATTTGTGTTTTTTGAATTTTTCTCCATCTTATCCCACGAGTAGCATGGGAACTAAAAGGCCAGCCCGAGCAGAGCCCCGCTTGCTCGGTTAAGGCCACTTACTACTCCAAGATTGCCATCTCATTGGAGAGACACCATTTGGAACCAAGCATCCCCTTGGCCACGCATCCCTCGGCACGGTCCGTCTGACACCTTGGATTGGGGGAGAAGAAAGGATGGGTGAGGGATCTAGAGGAAGTGGGTGTAGAGGATATTTATGATGTAGGAGCACGGATGATGGTATAGGGATTCTCCCGCCGTGTTGAAGTGCACTAGCGAGATAGCGTCATTACATTTAGCTACCCGGATCCCAGGGTAGTTGGTGGTGTGCAATGCCTGTTAGTAGATCCGGATATTACCAGGGTGAACGACGAGGACGTAGAAATGACGCTTGGCGGCCAGACATATCTTGCTCAACATTGCACACTTGAGCATATATCAGCCGCCCATCACCCCTTACACGAGGGGTACAAAGGGCAGCTCCCTCGGCTCAATTTGCTTCACCCAAGGTACTGGGTTCACCTACTACTACTACTACTACTACTGAGCTACTGAGCCCCACCGCCACGACTAGGCTAGAACCATGGTGGGGATGAATGAGTGGCCTGTGCTATTCTCGGATAAATGAATTAATTATTTATCAAAGATTACTTAAGCCACTTTCCATCATGTGGCACTCCGCACTCGTGTTTTTTTGACACAGGGAAATGCTTTATGCATGTAGCCAGGACCCGGGGTAGGCTCCTGACCCTATGTAGGATTCACACTTGGGCTGTGTATACCCAAACTACTACTAACTAAAACTCACTCAGTCTCAGTCGCTTTTTGAGGGTCCCGGATCGGCAGGCAACAGGAGTATCTCAGCACAGGCAGCCCCCGGCAAAAGGCGAGACTACTCCTCATAAAGGGCCCGGCCGCAAAGGGCATCGCAGTAATGCCGCTGGGCAGAGAAAGTCCCCTCCGATGACCGATATCACACTGCGACGCAGCGCCGCCCATGTCGTGCACACTTCGAGTATCTACTGGGTCGTGTTCACCGCCACGCCACAATCGTGACGCACTGCCATCGGCTCCCTTTGGGCCGGCCGGCACAGGTACTGCTCAAAGCAACCACGCCCGGTGAGCACTGGTGTAAGACAGAAGGATTGCGCTTACGATGATCCACCGCTCGAGGACCGAACGCAGAGCAGCCGTTAGGGTTTTACCATACGGCTGCCGCGCCAGGTCCTCCTCCTACGCATTATCGCCTTCTAATCTAGTCGGCGAACCCGTAGGATTCCGTCCAACGTAAGGTTCTCGCCGAGAACCCTCCTATCCGAGACATAGGAGTGCGTCCTGGCAAGAACCTCGTGCCTTGGGCCTTGGCCTATCCACCTAAAATAAAATAAAAAAAGAACATTTTTGCTTCTAAGTTCTTATAGATCTTTTATAATCCTGACACTCGTCAGGATATGACAATACTAGCTACTGCTGTACTCACAGCAATAGCTATTTATTGTCATATTATTGACATATTTATTTATGTCGGTACAGGTGATCTCAGTTCTCACTGAGTTCACTGTCACTGGCGTTTGGACGCACTACAATTTACCTCCATATATTGTCAACTTACTGACGTCATAGTTCATACGACCAAAACGCGAGTCGAACTTTACGACCAGTTTTGACTTAATATTACGTCATATTTCGAGATAAGCATTTCTTTTGCTCGACTGACTGGGCTGTCGGTCTAGTGGTTAGCGACCCTGACTGTTCCGGAAGGTCGTGGCTTCGATCCCCATCCAGGACAAATGTTTGTGTGATGAGCATGATCATTGGTTCTGTGTCGGGGTATATTTTATTTTTTTTGTCTGATTAGTGGTTGCCATAAGAACAGGCTCTGCCTAGTTTGGCATCAGATGGAAGTGTGCGAGTTGTCCCAAACTATTATTAATATATCCAGGTCCAGGGAACTAGATTAGACTGGAGATTCGAATCCGTTCTCTTCTGGTTTCGGACCCGCTCGATTTCCCACCTGAGAGATGATATTGTAGTAGTTAGTATTCATAGCATGAAAACACGAATAAAACGACGTTTTCAAACGAATAAATAAAACCTAGCTAGATCGATTTATCGCTCCTGAAACCACGCGCATACTAGATTTCATGAAAGTAGTTCAAGCCGTTTCGGAGATTCAGATTCCATTTAAATATACCTGTATATGCAAGAATTACTCGTTTAAAGGTTTAAGATAAAATTAATAAGTAATGACCAATCTAGTATAGGTATAATTATGAACCTTCTATCCTTTTTTTTTTTTTTTTTTTTTTTTTGTTATCGCAGGGAAATGCTTTTTACGCATGTAGTCCGGATCTCGGGTAGATCCTGACCCTATGTGGGACTCGCACTCTGGGAGTGCCCTACCCGTAAACTAAAACCACTGCGAGTGCCTTCAGCCGCTTTCATTTGAGGGTCCCGGATAGGCATTCAACAGGATCACCTCAGCGACAGGCTGGCCCCGGCGAAGGCCAGACTACTCCTCTTAAGGGGACTGCCCGGCTGCTTAGGCAGTCCCCGCGACGTCGTGTCACACTGGGCCCAGGTTCCCATCCTCCTCCTCTCTGATCGGACCTCTCCAACAGTCTCCTTAGATACAGGGGCACTCCGAAGTAATTCAGTGCCTCCCGTATCACACTGTGAGGGAGGCTGTTGAAAGCGTTCGCGATGTCCAAGGACACCGCGACCACCACCTCCCCCCTGTGTTCCGCCTCACCCGTCACCGCCCGAAGGCGTTTAAGGGCATCGACGGTCGACCGACGTGCTCGGAAACCAAATTGGGACTCAGAGAGTCCCGGTCCCGCGCCCTCCTCGAGGTGCTGAACGAGCCGGGAGGCCACTATTCTCTCCAAGGCCTTCCCGGCTTCGCTCAGCAGCACCACCGGTCGCACCGCCGAAGCCGAGTCCGGGGACCGCCCTGCTTTTGGTAGCAGGCAGAGCCGACCCTCCTTCCAGGCCCTCGGAAACAATCCGGACCGCAGGCAGCGGTCGAATAGCTCCCGAAGGCTATCGCCGAGGTGCATGAGAGAGATTGCGAGGACCCTCCCGTGCACCCCGTCTGGACCCGGCGCCCTTTTCTTACTCTGGAGGCGGGACAGAACCGCCTCCATTTCAGCCTCCGTGACGGGTGACGGAACACCCTCACCGTCCGGCGTCTGCCGAGCCATCCTGGGGGGCGTATAGCCCACGGGTGTGTCGGGGAAGAGTTCCCCGACGATCCTCCCCAGTAGGCCCGGCTGGAGCGTCTCGTTGATTGGGGCCGACTGGGCGCGGAGCTTGTTCCGCGCCCATATATATGGTCGGCCCCAAGGATCTCTGTTGAGATCCTCAACCATCTCCAGCCAGGCCTCCTCCTTGGCTCGGCAAATGGCCTGTTGCAGGATCTTCCGCTTTTCTGCGTAGACCCTGCGCAACCTGTCGTCCCTGTCGACGTCCTGGGGGCGCCGCCGCCTGCTCCGGGTATAAAGTCGCCTGGCCCGGTTGCAGGCAGCTCGGAGACTGGCTATCTCAGCCGACCACCAGTAGAGCGCCCGCCGCTGGGGTGAACGTTTCGCGGGCGGCGGCCGCCCTGCAGACCGCGGTGAACGCGTCGCAGAGCCGGTCAGCCGCCTCATCCACCTCTAGCTCTGACAGTGGCGGGAGGCTCCACCGGCTGACTATAGCGGCCTCCTCTGATGAACCTTCTATCCTATCCTATCCTATGCTACTATTTACTAATGATATAAACGCGAAAGTTTGTAAGAATGTATGGATGTTGCTCTTTCACGTAAAAACTACATAATGGATTTTGATGAAACTTTACTGTATGAATTATTGGAGGTAAGTTATATTTCAAAAACAATAGCTGACCTGCCTTTTCAGCTCGCAGTCGATTACGAGAAGGTTTATCAATAATTCCGGCACTGCTGAACAATTTTTCCCCAGAAACACTTGCCAGAGCAGGTGACGGGAATATTCGGATATTGTTTTATTGCCTGTACAAAAAAATCTTTATACGTTCAATTTTGAATTTTATTAATTGAATATCAGAAATAAAATCAGCATCGATTAATGCGGACGCTGATGTTTAAACGGGTTATTGGATGATTCGCACGAATGGCAAGAAACGTACGAATAGACTAATTTTTAAAATAATATTTTTTTTATAGGCGATTCGCACGAATCTAATTTATTGGTGTGCGAATCGACAACTCTAAAAATATGTAGTAGGCTATTGGCACTTATTTAATTTTACACAACAAAAAATAAAAAGTACAGCCATGTTCACCCGTTTCAAAACAAGATCAAAGATATCACTAGGCAATTTCTTTGGGGTGATATAAATATACAACTTTGTATCGAAAAATTAAGAAATTAATCTGCTGGTAAATATTACTTAAATAAATATTTATTTACTATAATATGCAATAGCATTAGCAATAGCAATTCGATGGAGCCGGCTGCACGAACGAAAAAAGATGATGTATGCGGCGTTACCTCGCTCTGAGGCGTTCCATTTTCTTATGAAGTTGTCACGTTCAACTATCGTCAGTAAACCGACTTTACAGACAACCGATTTTTAATTATATTATCAATACAAAACCTCTACCGTTTTATACGTGACGTGAGTTTAATTTAATTCGCACATTATTTGGTGTAAAAAACAAAAACTTTTCTGTCGTTTTATCAAGAACACAAAACATCACGTGTTTTGTGTTAACGCGAATGAATTTGGTGCGATTACTATTAAAAAGTATAGTTATTTGTGGTTATATTGTTTTCTATGTTTACGCGATTTTTACTTATTGATTGTAACATTGTAACATCTAGTCTAGACTTACCATAGATCATGGTGGCTGAACGGATCCGAAATGATACAAATATAAACTTATAATGCTTTAATACAAATGATTTATTGAATGAAATGATTTAAATAGATTTATTTATTATATTCTAACTCTTAAAGTATAAACATATATTTCAACACTTTATAAAGAACGTAAAACTAAAAATTTTAAAAAATATAATAAAATAACTTAAGTATATTAATAAAAAGGAGTCCCTTTAGGCAAGGTTCCGAAGATTTTAACAGCGTTCCCCCTTTGAATTGCTAGAATAATTCTTTGTCCGAGGTAGCTGCCAGCTCTTCGGTCTCCTGTGATGTCGACTAAATTAAATAGATTGTTTAAAAACGTGAACATATATATACAGATCAGAACTTATATATATCTCAATTTAGCAATAAATGCATTCGACCTTTATAATAAGGCCAACGTAGACCCTTATCGGGCTTCGCTTCAGTCACATAAATTGTGCAGAAGCGACGGCAATTCTATTGTTGGTTTGAATTATGTTTGAATATTCGCTTGTCAAGATGGCGGAACACTTTTAAACTGTTTTCATCTCGTATTTCATATTTTTAACTCACTCGTATCTTTTATATGGATATGTATAATACCCCTATACCCCCAGCGGGATGCCTCAGAGCATTTCCCGGCGTAAAAGAAAAAAAAAATAGGTTCGCGAACGCCGAGTTGCGGCTGCCGAGTCGCGGCTGCTGAAATTGGAATGCTAACTTGAGATGTATGTGTATTCTTACTTTACCTTACCTTAAAATACTTCCAAACATTTCTCATAAAAATCCAAAGTAATTTACTACCAAGGACCCGACCGGCACTATCCAAACGGTAATAGCAAAAACCATAGCATAGTCAATATAGATAATGCAATCATATCGTAAAAAGAACATCACGGGACATGACTGATGGTGATTTAAATATGATCACATAAATGTCACGTTTGTGAAAATTCCATTAAAACAACTAAAATTCCATCCCATTTGCCTTCTCATCCCTCTAAGCCTCGTCCCATCCCATATCCATCCCTCCCAATTTCCAAGCCGTCCCAGTCGAAGGTCGCCTGCACCTGCATGTGACACGTGCGACCTCGATTGCAAATAACCGGTTATCACTCCTTATCACATGTCAATGACACACGTTTGTTGCACAAATATTTTTTGGTAAAATGTTCCTATCACCTACATTTTATTCACCGGTGGGAGGGATCGGACGCCGCTCTCCCGAAATGGGGATTGGGGACCACCATCTTAATTATTTTTTCCGTGAAACAGCTTTATTATGTTTCGGAGAGAACAGATAGTGTAAAAAGAAAAAAAATCTAAGTAGCCCTAAGCGATCAGCGTCGACCATGGACATGAACAAGAGAAGTTGCTTATCCTGAGACATAGATGTTTAGTCCCTGTACCATTAATTACTGTGACTCTTCTGCTAGTCTGCCTAACCGAGTAAAATAAATAAATATAATTGAAATAAAGTATCCAAAATATATCCTACCCACTTGTAAAAGAGGGTACAAGACTACCTCACAAAACAGATGGGTAGGTATATAATCTGTAGCAACTTACTTTTAATAGTACCATATTATCATTTTTCTTGCACGTTTGAATATAGACCCCTTCCAATGAACGCCAACACGACCTCAGATCTATACTATACTAGCGGCCCGGTACGTGCTTCGCTACGTATAAAGTGAAATTAAAAAAAAATTGGAACATCAAATAATTTATTCAAACAAAAAAAAAAAAAAATTGCTAGCTATTTTAAAACTTAATGTTGTACTGTCAACACTGAAAAAAGTTTCAATATGACCCCAACTGAAAAAGTTTCAATTTGACAGCAAAATCTCCATTAACAAAATGATCCGCCATTTATTGAATTAAAAAAAATATGATAAATCAAGAACCGCTCGACCGATTTTGTGCAAACTTCACATAAACCATCTACTAAATAGTCCGAACAAAGCCTAAACATTTGGTTGGGATTGGTGAGCCCGTTCTTGAGTTATAAAATTACAATGAAAAGTGGCATTGATTTTTATAGATAAAAGTATACATACATGCAATAGTTACATAATACATATATTATAATATCAACCCTTATACTATACTTACTTATATACCACTGGGCACGGGTCTCCTCCTCGAAAACAGGCGAGGAGGGTTTTGGGCCATTAGTTCACCGATGCACTGGTACAACGCGGGTGGTGAACTTCACACACCTTCAAAGACTCTTAATCTCATCAGGCATGCAGGTTTCCTCACGATGTTTCCTTCACCGGTAAGCAAGCGATGGTATCATATTCAGGTGCACGTAGAAATTTATAAAAACCTTTCTTTTTTTTTTTCAAGGCACCACAGCGGTCAGGATATGAAATAAATAAATAAAGGTCCACTTTTCAGTTTTTATTTGATACAACAAAACCACGCGTCTATCTGTCATAGATAAGAAAGACTTCAACGAGATGTCTATAATTTTGTGACTGATCAAAGCCGGCAAAAAAAACAAACTAAGCGAGACTTTGACCCCCGGGCTACAGGGGTCCAAAGTGTAAGTAAAATTTTTGAAACTATCCAGAATCCCATTTTAAAAATGTTACCCGACATGTCGATACGGTGCCCCCTAGAATAAGCTACGCCTCTGCTTCTGGGCCTTTTCTAAATATTCCAAGAAAAATCTTATCCTTATATTAAATTTCAGGGAATTTTAATAAATCTATTAGTCTGGATCACACTTCGAAGTCAAGGTTCATGTATGAGCAATAGGAAGCAAGTTTCTAGATGTGTGTGGGAGGGAGGTGCTTAGCAGCGCGCTCGTCTGAGTTTCCAGTTGGACACAAGTACTTGCCTTGTTCCAAAAAGACGAAAGACCATTGATTGGCACAATCATTTCTGGCTCTAAATGTTACTGGCAACTAGACATAAATGCTAGTCGTTGTAGCCAGTTGTAGTCTTTAAAGTGAACCCAGCAACTTGGGCGACCCCACCATGTTTTAGGCCTTGACGTGGCGGTGGCGCTCAGTAGCCTAGGGGTGAGGACGGCAACCTCACCCCATTGTACTGTCCCGACGTCGGGAGGGGTTGTTCTGTGGTGCGGGACAGCCCCTCTGTGGCGTCGGTCCCCTGAGGGGCTGACTAGCCGTTGAGGTGCCCTGTTTGCTCATTAGATTCGGGGCACCTCACCAAAGGCGGCATTGGTGGCACTCGCCGGGTTTTAGTGGGTAGAGCTGCATCCACTTACCAGCTTTCGAGCGCAGGAGTCCCACATACGCGTGGGGAGACCCACTCCGCGGGATGCCTCAGAGCATTTCCCGGCGTTAAAGAAAAAAAGAAAAAACTATGTTGTACCTTATTAATTATTCTTTATACGAACGTTGTAATATGTAGTGCTGTTGGTGTACCAATTAAATAAATAAATAAACAAACTAATAAAAGTGATTTTATTACAAAACTGATAATATGTTTTAAAAGGTAAACAAACAATTTTAGCTATTCATCTAGGACCGGTTTTCAGTCGCAAGTCGCGACGTAACAGACAGAACTAGGCAAAGACTAAAACAGAAATAAATATAGACACAATAAAATATACATTCATAATGTTTACACGATCTTCATTAAGAGTAAACTGTCTTTTTAAACGCTTACAATAAGTAATATTATTTTTTTGTAATCCATTTAATTCTCCTATTAAAAATGATTTTCTTTAGTTCGGTTTGCTATTAAAACGTGTTTTTTAGTTTTTTTTAACTATAATAATAATAATTAGAGAAATAGATCTCTATCAGAGATAAGCACGCCTTGTACACTAATGTTAATCGTCATGTTTATTTTGTAAAATGTATATTATGTACTTAAGCAATAAATAAATAAATAAATAAATAATTGATTTATAATATGGGCGAGCCCTTCGGGGTTCATTTCCGTTATAAATATGGAATGTGTTTGAAATCCCTTAGAGTCGTGCCACTTTATGGTAAGTGAAGAAGAAGAAGAAGCATTAACTTAAGATTCACAGCAATATTCAGAACAACGTCATTTTTTTTTCGTCTGGGCGCCGTCTTTGCCCGGCCCGCGAAGCTTATTGCAAACCTATGGTCGGCACCATTGTTAAAGTTGGGTTATTGATCTATCATGAATTTATTTGTCCTGCAAATTTTGTTCTTAGATAGGTTATTATTATAATGATGGTTAGATAACTGAGCCTAAGAAACGGCAAGTATCTGAGTGGGCGATGTTCTATACTTGACACTTGTCCGGAACAATGTTGATTATTTTAGCCAAATACGTTCCGATAAAATACGGTTATTACCAGGGATGCGTTTTGCCGCGCAAACTTCTGCATAGATGTAGCCATCCATGTTATTGCTCCCATGAAACAGCTTGGCTGTGTTTTGATTTACTGGCACTGACAGTGATCAGTAGGTTAGTGAACCTACGCCGCAGGGTAGGCAACGTATGAATGGTGGGTCAATCCGATGATCCGAAGTGAACTGTTGTTTTCTAATATTGTTTTCTAATGTTTACGCGAATATCACTCATTATAATATCACAATTTTTACAGATTTTATCGCGGTTTATTAAGATTTTTACAACCCCGACGTTTCGGATACTTTACAGCAACCACGGGAGGACTGAGGTGTCATCCCCACCATGGTTCAGGCCTTGACGTGGCGGTGGGGCTCAGTAGCCTAGGGTGAGCCCAACACCTTAGGCGAAGCTAATTGAGCCGAGGGGGCTCTTTGTACTCCTCTTATAAGAAGAGGGGACAAAAGAGCAGGGGGCAAGGGGTGAGAGGGTGGGAACCTCACCCCATTGTACTGTCCCGACGTTGGAGGTTGTTCTGTGTGCGGGACAACCCCTCTGTGGAGGAGGCGTCGGTCCCTTGTGGGACTGACTAGCCGTCGAGGTGCCCTGTCAGCTTAACAGATCCGGGGCACCTCACCAAGGTGGCACTGGTGGCACTCGCCGAGTTTAGTGGGTAGAGCTGCGTCCATTTACCATCTTTCGGGCGCAGCTAGTTCCATCCCACCTGGGGAGACCCACTCCCGAGGCGGGATGCCTCAGAGCATTTCCCGGCGTAAAAGGAAAAAAAAGGACTAAGGTGTCATACGTCCTAATGTTACAAAGTTATTCGAAACTACCCTATGATACATGAATATTTTGGTTAGTCCTATCTACGCAGAAAGTGCTAACTATATCTTTAATCTGTGACATATTATGCTTGGATTTTGATTTGATAATATTAATATTGGGATCTGAAGCAGGTGGTAAGAGACAGCCATCTTCTGTATTGAAATTAGGATGTTTTTTAATTTCAATAGCCTCACGGATCATCCTTGGTTGGAAACGGTGTTCTTTTGCGAGGACTTGTGGTTTATAAAATCTTATGTAATGGCGAGCTTTGTCAAGACTATGTTCACAGATGGCAGACTTAGTAAAGCGACGGTGTTTTAAATCAGCTATATGTTCTTTCACGCGAGTTTAATGGATCTTTTAGTTTAGTAATAAGAGAGACCACCGAAGTGAACTGGTTTATCATGGGTGACATTGACCATAAGGCTCGTTGCCGATCCAAAACAAACAATCTATCTAATTGTCAGATTTCTTGCCCCGCTTCGTTAGACCTTGCGTGATTGAATTACAAAAAAAATTACATTTGTTAACTTTTGCATTTATATTTATAGAACATAATATCTCATAGTCTATGACTTCTCTAAATTGCATGCATCACGTGCAATAAATTATAAATGTCATACGTCGTACATGCATTTGATTGAAAATTCACTAATAAAGAAAACTGTTTTTTATATTAGTTGGATAAGCAAACTGGCAGACGTGCCACTTTATGGTAAGTGGTTGAAGTCGCCCATGAACTTAAACTAACTGAGGCCTATCCTGAGACATAAGATGTGTCAGACACTGTCTGTTTTGCCCTTCTCTCCGAAACAAAGCAAAGCTGTTTCACGGGAAAAACTCGCTTGTTTTTATGGTGGTATCCACAGGACCAGGTGGTACCCATGCAGCCGGGAGCGAGCACAGCGCATCCCTCCCACTGTCAAATACAAGTTGTACAGGCGAGTTCCTTACTTTGCGACTTAAAATCATTGGCAAAATGGAAAGCATAATAGGCAAAATGCGATGGGCCCTCAGCCCTCGGCTTAAAAAAACTGAAAATAATTACCGAGTACGAGTGTGACGGGCCCCAGATGCACTAAATGAAATATTTTTATGATAACTCCATAAATCTATTAAATTATCTAAGTTAAATATTATATTTAATTATAATCAACACATTTTTTTAAAATTGTATAAATCATCTAATTTAAGACTTTTTTTCTAATATAGGATTCTTTGACGGTATTAAATAATAAACTACTACCTAAATGTCAGAATTCAAATTACAATTATTGTTACGGTTATAAGTTTATTATAATTTGATTCGAATACCTTCTTGAAACGAAATTTACTGATTGTGCTTAATTACAATAATTATTAAACTTTTAGGGACAAGCTTTGTTCCTGTGATAAATGAGTGCTTTCTCGTTATAGAGCTTTTCAACGGTTGCAATTAAAGAATTCCTTTTATATTCATATGGTTTACGAAGTATTTTTAAATGGAAAATATGCGCGATGTGTGGCTTGGTATGAGGAGTGGGACGGTCCTGTTTATTTCTTCCTCCTAACAATTTTCTGGTGTTACGGATGTCATTGCAACCTCTTCATGAATAAAGATCTCTAAACCTAACCTTTAAAAAAAATAGGAATACTCTTTGGTGATGATAGATGATAAGCAGATCTCTAAATGTCTATGAAATATGAATAATAAAGCTATGGACAATTTATTATTTTTTGTATGCTGTTTACCTGCAACATTATTCTTCATAAATATGATATACTGCTACAATTTTTGTCTGAGTCAGAGATTTATATGAAGTATGCTTTGTTGGTATTTGACGCAGGAAATGAGATATTTTATCTTAGAAGATATTTCACTTTCCGCTTACGGATAAGAATAAGAGATTTTAGAAATAGATTGAGCGTGTCGAGTTATGTAGACCGTACATTACTTCACAGTTCGCTTAAAAATGGTTCCAGTTAGTAATATTTATGGTTGTAATAACTTCGGCTGTTATGTTATGGTTGTTATGATGATAGGTAGTCGGTGACAAATAAAATTAATTTAAGTACCTACGTCATAATTTATTGATTGAAACTTAATTTATTTTGCCTCATTGATACTTAATACATCGAACATAAGTTGCGGAAGACTTGTGTTCTAATAGGCTAAGCCTTAAGGGAATAAAAATTTATATAGTATAAAAAAAATCAATTCAAGATTTAATCTTTCCTTAAAAAAGTACGAAATAGGCATAAAAACCCAAGTGTTGCCGTCACCTGTGCTGTACACGCATGATCTTTGCCTGCTGCGCGGTACCGGTCGGACTCGGCGGTCGCTCGCGCCAACTGCCAAGCAACAAGCGCCATTTTTACTCAGTCCAGTTACATTCGCCTTGCGTGACGCGCGTGTGTTAATGGCCGCCCACCGTTACGATCGTATTTTTAAATCGACTTGCATTCTGTGTTTTAAATTAATCAAAATCGATTATTTAATGACGATCCATTCGGAACAGTGTACGTTTTAATATTCATATCTTAGAAAGTGCTGTGAACTCTGAGTGAAAACTTTGTTTATCCGTTAATTTTGTGTTAGGTACTGGATTGTACTTACTGTTGATTGCTGTTATTCCTAACAGGTGAGCGTTTAAAATATACAATGTTTATTTGAATATTGTATAACGGTGCTTGATAATTTGCAAATCAAAATGAAATAGAAATGCAGATTTATTACGTAAAAGTAAAATTCTTCCTGTGGAAGTTCGAATGTTGTGTCAAAAAGTACATTCTCGTTAAAACCTGTTGATTGGAGTCTGGAGATCAACAAACGTCAATTGTGGCGAAGTACTCATCCTCAGTGATAACTGTCAAGATTCTCATCTTATTTTTTACATTCATTCCTATGTTGTTCACCCCGCATTAGAATAATTCCTCAAAAAATTGAACGATCAAATGCAGAAGTTCAAACATACTCTGTTATATTATTGAGTACCTACTTTATTTAATAACAAGATATGGCCTATGGGGGTAGATAGGATAAAAGTATACTTTTACTCAGACAGACAGATCTGTTCGTGTTGCTATACCGGTCATAGGTCTATTTTTAACCTATTACAGGCCTATAGGCACTATAGGATAATGAGGCCCCATTATGCTAAAGTGCCCAATGCGTCTATGTAATGCACACGGAGGAGGTTAGAACCTCTTCCGTTGCGAAGCCCTAGGCGCTTGCCCGGAGAGGCCAAGAGGCCAAGGGCATAGGTCAGATTTTCTCAATTGCCTTCCTTTACTTATAAAAAAAGGTTAAAAAAAGGTTTAGTGTTGAATTTATTATGTTAATTGAAAGGCGCGGCCCGTGCACGACGAGTTCACCGAGACTGGCTTAGGCCAAATTCATACGTCATGTGCGGCAGCCACTACCCTGGCCGGTGACACCCCGTGGGAGCTCGTGGCGGAGGTTCTTGCCGAAACACTCCTATGACTCGGATAGGTCTCTTGGTGAAGGCCTTACGCTGGATGGGAATCCTTCGGGTTCGCCGACTAGGGCAAGAGGCGTAAATGCGGAGTTGGGGACAGGACTTGACGTGTCAACCGTATGGCAAAAGCATAACGGTTGCTCTGCGTCCGGTCCTTGAGCGGTGGATGCGCCGTAAGTGCAAACCTCAACTTCCGTCTGACACAGTGCTCACCGGGCATGGTTGCTTTGGTGAGTACCTGTGCCGGATGGCCCACAGGGAGCCGGTGACAGTGTGTCGCGATTGTGGCGCGGCGGTGGACTCGGCACACCCACGAGGTGTGCGCGTCACCCGAGATGGGTGGCACTGCGTTACGGTCTGACATCAGTCATCAGAGAGGATTGTCTCTGCCACGCGTCATCACCGCGATGATCGGTGACGACGAGTCCTGGACGGCGATGGTCTCCTTCTGCGAGGCAGTAATGTTCCAGAAGGAACCTGGGCCCAGTATGACACGACGTTGCGGGGACTGCTTAGTAGCGGCTGGGCAGTCCCTCCCTAAGAGGAGTAGTCTGGCCTTCGCCGGGGCCAGCCTGTAGCAGAGGTGATCCAGTTAACTACGGACCCGGGACCCTCAAAATGCGGCTAAAAGCGCTCGCAGTGGTTTTAGTTTACTTGTAGGGCGCTCCCAGATGCGAGTCCCACATAGGGTAAAAATATACCCGAGATTCTGGCTACATGCGTTAAAAGCATTTCCTTGCAATAGCAAAAAATAAGGCAAAATTCATACGTAAGATGGAAGTCTCGATGCCCTTAATTACAAACTACACTGCCTGTCCGGTCCGAACCACAGCAAGGCACTCAATGCACGGGAGAAATAAGTAGGTCGATGGCACCTAATACCTATGCAGACGAGCGCGGCACAGCGCAACCATCTCTTCGTTTTATTTGACGAATACTTTGACTATCGCCGTGATGATTGTGAGGAGCAAAAACGTTCAATCATTGTAGTATATGTAAATTATGCCATTCGACTGTCCAGAAATATTCTACTACTTCGCCCGCGTGCTTCCCATTCCCGTGGGAGTATAGAGATAAATTATAGCCTATATGTTATTCTGGGGTATTAGCTATGTTATTGTCAAGTATTATTACAATCCATTCTGTAGTTTTTGCGTGAAAGAGCAACAAATCTACATCCTTACAAACTTTCGCGTTTATAATATTAGTAGGATTGTTTACTATTTATTGTTACTGTTACTATAAAAGCTGAATGATGGTGCATAGCATCGCTGGCTACGTTTTTGATGTTGTAGAGCTGTATTAAACATACATACGCTCCAGTCATAGAGTTATCTGTTCTGTTGGACATGTCGCCTATACGTGTGGTTTATGACACGCTAAATGGCGTACTGCTTAGATGGAATTGAATTTAAGTTGTTTATTATTTGCAAGAAGACCACGTCACTATAGCAATAAACTAAAGATATGATAACAACGATCTGCACGATAAGTATCTAGTTAATAGAATCAGGCGTTACTTTGCGGAAATCCATTATATAAGATATTAAATTATGGATTTCAGGATGTAGACTGTGGATGCCTCGGTGTCGGGGCGAAATGTGCGTAGATTGTTTGGTGGTGGTCTTTTACTGTGGTTGTGGTGCATGTGGGGTGGTGGTGCATGCGAGTGTACGCATATGCAGTGTGGGAAAGGAGGGCGGTCCTATATGTATGCATATGCGTGCACTCACACGTTTGCTGTAAAGACTGCGTGTTTCGTGATAATTGCTAATTAATATTATATAATTTAATATCTTATACGATAATTATCTTCTGCTATAGTCCAACTTGTTTTAGTAGTTTCAGAACTTGTCTTCTTAGAACATAATATGAAGTTTACGAAAAAGCGCCTAATAGCCTCTCTTCCTCGATGGATCTTAAGATTCGTAGTCGTGAAGCACATTTGCTCGATGGTTATCAAATGCCGCTCTAACTATCTTACGATGAAAACAAGTTTCTGCAGAACTAATCTGTATATTTCGTTCATGTCGCGTAGTGCCAATTCCGTGGTGTGTTTATTGCATGCCCTGCCTTCGATCCGCAATCTCTCTGGAGAATGAAGCTGTTCATGACAGTTTGCAGAAGTTGAACTGGTTAATTGCAAAGCACATCCCTCATTGTTGGCTTGGTAAGCCATTTCTCGCCATGTTTTCTTAAATGATAAAACAGGCCTCATAAAAAATTGATTTAATTTTTAGGGTCAACAAAGGACAAGGGTCAAATTCAGACCCCAACTAGAAAGCTTATGTAAGTACTTTTAATTAGCACTAACAAATTGTAATGATTTATATCGAAACAAACTCGTCCAAAAGTTGGAAATTACTCGTTTCATTTTTAATTATTTTCGTCAAAGTTTTTGTAGTACCAATTAAATTCGGGGCGTTTGTTTTAATTAGTTTATGAAACTAAATATTGTATTGATTCGGTCAATCGATTTTCATCAATAACTTTGTCTATTTTAGATATATTTGACCAGTATATAATTTTAGGACATTAGACCTGACATTATAGACACATGTTACACACACAATATGATATTAATTTGTTTTTAAATCAATGTTAAAATACCTATTTATTTGGTCTGATGGAAATAATCTGAACGCTACGCATCTCGTTCTAGTTAGCATGACAATCAAAACTCCAGCATAAATAAGACTTTTCGGAAACTTTTTTTTCTGATAGACCTATGCTGCTGGCCAATAGGCCTTTAAGCTTCATCGAAAGAGCAAGTGAGCCTGTATTCAAAAGTAAAACAGATACTTTTGGAATGTTTTTAGGGGTCAAATTGGTGCCTATTTATATTTTCTAAAAAGTTCCCTTATTTCATGTAAGACATCTGACATGAAATAAGGGAACTTTTTTATAACCTAAAATTTTCTTGTTAGAAGGCTCAATTCGTCTAAAAAAGTGGCTATTTAAGTCATCAATGCTAGACAGCATTATTAATAAGGCCCTGCGGTGACCTACAATTGTGTGGCAAGAACTGAACAGGACAAGTAAAAGTCATATCATAAATCTTAGTTCATACGGTTGTCAAATATAATACACGAAATATAGAAAAAGAAGAAGAAATATACTTTATTGTGCATATAAACAACAATTACATCTTAAATAAAAACTTACAAAATAATATTATGCACAAAGGCGGTCTTATCGCTAAGGAAGCGATTTCTCCCAGACAACCTTAGGGTAGAGGAGAATTTAAAATAATAGTTGAGTAGGTCATCGAAAAGAAAAACTAAATTGAAATTAAAACAAAGAGGATCCTACAATCTAAACAATATAATAAAGATAAAAATGTTATAAATAAATAAAACAATAGATACATAAATAAATACATATCCGTTTTATCATAAAATAAAACGGTTTATTGTGATTATAACATTAAATACCTATTTATTACTAGCTGTTGCCTGCAGCTTCGCCCGCGTTAACTTTGATTTACAGCCGTACCCGGATTGATGATGATTATTTTTATAGCCTAAATTACTCCTAAGGAACAAACAGACAGACAGACAAAAATTGTAAAAAAGGCTATTTTGGTATACAGTGTGTTTTTTTAAAGTGGGACAGTATGGGGAAATCCTAAAGTATAAGAGATACAAGGAAACTGTCTTAGGAAACATTAGGTACTTTTTTGTGAAAAAAAAATTGGTATAGTCAAAATTTTGGTCAAGTGTGAGTTGTCCCTAAAAATGATTAATTTTGATGATTTTTTTTATGACGCACATCTACTCAGTTTCATGAGGGGATCATTTTATTGTATGGGAAGAAAAAAATCGGGACAGCAGAAGTTAGTCAAATTTAAGAAAATCGTTTTCATTATTACAATCCGTGTAAATTGCCTACCACTGCCCACTGCAAGGTTTTTATTAAAAAAAATATTGCCTATTCCAGTTTTACATTTGAATTTGGAACACTTTATTTGGTTTAAAAAGGATTAAAATACTTTAAGGTATTCTTACGCGAGCACCTTACCTTACAAATCTAATTTAAAAAAAAAAAAAATTTAAATTTGGAACTTCTTGAAACAAACAGTATTTTACTTGATATTTCATTGTTTAAAGTTAACATTATGTTAAGTTTTCGTCATGGAATTATCAAACTCGCATAAAGTAGATTTAATTAAAGCGTATTTTGTAAATTATCGTAGCTCTGTGAATGCGTTACAGTGGTATCGGGAACGTTATCCGGACCGCGATCAACCGAACCGCAAAATTTTTGACAAACTGGTGAAAGATTTAAGAAAGGGAGGCTGTTTTACACTAAAACGGAAGAGACGAGCCACAGTAATAAATGAATTTACAACTATCGCAATCTTAGGATATTTCGAAGCCTACCCAAAAGCCTCATTGAGGGAAGCTGCTAACAATATCGGTGTGCATAGATCTACAGTACGATAGGTATTGAAGGCTTACAAGTACAAGTGTTACATAGAAGGTCATCTTGTACAAGCATTGCTTCCAGGAGACACTGACCGGAGATTAGCATTTTGTCAGTGGTTTGTAGCATGCTCGATTAGAAATCCGTCTTTTCCAAGCCGGATTATTTGGACAGATGAATGCAATTTTTCAAACAATGGCATGTGCAATAGAAAAAATAATCATTTTTGGGCACGTACAAACCCCTTCCGAACTACGGCAACCCATAACCAGGTCCGCTTTTCCTTTAATTGTTGATGTGCAATATTAGATAATAAAATCTTTGCCATTAAAATTTACCATGGAAATATTCAATGAATAGTCAAAAATATCAGGAAATATTAAACATGGCTGTGGATTTAGTAGATATGGCAATTCCATTAAATAATTTGAATAATATCATCTACTAACAAGACGGCGCCCCTGCCCACAATAGTATCGCTACTAAACAGTTTTTAAATGATCATTTTCTTGATCGCTGGATGGGCACAAATGGCCCTATTAAATGGCCACCACGTTCACCCGATTTAACACCGTTGTATTTTTTCATTTGGGGGTACCTTACGGGTCGAATTTATGCAGATACTTACAACTCGGTACAAGAGTTAAAAGACGCAGTGCATTATCATTTGAACAACATACATCACAACGCCTTGTCTAAAGCTACCAGAGGTGTTCTGAAACGCGCTCGTGCCTGCATTCGACAAGAGGGAGGCCACTTTGAACATTTACTTTAATGTAAAATTATTTTATTAAATTTACCTAACTTCTGCTGTCCCGATTTTTTTCTTCCCATACAATAAAATGCTACAATAAAATGTTTTTAGCATACCTAGGTTGTCTGGAATCTAGGATATTCGGAGAGATATTAATGACCCATGTTTAATCTTTTTTTTGTTTTTTTTTTCGGATATCTATGCTAACGGCCCGAAGGTGTTAATGCTACATCGGATTAGAGTGAGCCCATTTGGCTCACTTTTGGTTTGTTTAATCTGGCTAAACACAAGTGTTTGAAAGATGTGATTCGTTAAAATACACCAAAAATATTGACTGAAATTCTAGAATCGCCTTCCATTCCTTCCCGAATTAAATATTTACAGCCGCTGGTAGGTTAAGGCCGCGAACAGAATTAGGCCATCTATCTAGGGACAGATAGGGATTGATTTTAGACTCGGATAATGCAATATTCAATTTGTGTCCATCCAACTATATGGTGTGCATGCAATTCTTCAGTTTTTGTTTGTGCAGTTATTCAGACCCCCTCATCAAGTCAAGAGTCACCAGTCAAGAGTCACCGTCGCCTATTAATAACAACGAATTCTCCAGTTCCTGGCCTACCCTGAGCCCACAGAGTAACTAAGATTTAACATAGAGGCCCATTAATAATGGGTGCCAGAGTGCCAAGCCCAATCGTTGGCCTATGATTCGCAATTATACCTGTCCTTTTTCCTGAAACCCAGAGCTTCTTGAAATAAATATGATATAGTTATTAGAGATACACGACACAACTCCCATGGGTCGAATATCGCTCTTAAAACTTTTAATAAAGCGTCCATCGAGTAAGGCACTTCCAAAGTCAACCTGTTGCTCTTAAAATACGTCGGTATACATCTCATTTATGAGGAGGGATTTTAGCTGAAACTAATCTATTAATAAAATTTTATCGCGTAGGTTAAAGAATAGGACATTAAGGTGTTCTTAACAACGTCGCGTCGTGCTGCTTAGTAGCGGCCGGGTAGTACCCCCTTACGAGGATTCGAGGACGGTCAGCCTGTCGCTGAGGTGATCCTGTCTGTTTCCTGCATATTCGGGTTTTAGTTAGGGTGGGCACTCCCAGGTACGAGTCTCACATTGCGTCTGGATCTACCCGAAGATCCTGGCTGCATTCATAATAAATTCATTACCTTGCGATATCAAAAAAAGATATAGAATAGGAACGTTAACGTTCCTGAATTTCTTTGCTGTAAGGATTGAAGTGTTTTTTTCTCAAAGTTTTATCAAGCGTCCGTAAATTCGATACATTATATACGATCTTTGCAGAAAATCCTTAGTGTTTTGTGACCATAATGATTGTTGCAAAATGACCAGCAAATTAGACAACTAGGGTCAACTGTTAAAGCGTCCGTATTCCTTGCCAAACAATTATACTTTTATATTTTTTGTTTTAACCCACTTATTTTGTTCTATGAATATCATAGGTTTCGGTAATATTATAAACTGTTTACCGCGGTTTTACTCGCCCTTTGAGTAAGGCTTTTCACCAATATAGATATCTTATACTTAACCTTTTCCAATTAATTAGGTTATAGAATGCAAAAAGAATTTCCAAATCGACTGGTAGTTTTGGAGATTAAAATGTTCAAACAAACTCTTCAACTTATATGAGTATAGTTTGTGGTGGGCTTTATAGCAGCGGTCGAACATTTATTTAGTTACATAACAACGCAGGTGACACCAGTTTCACAAGATGCAGGAATTGGATCAATAGAGAACACAACAAATGGTTGTCTTCTCTGCCTGCCGCCGGCGTTGGAAGGTTTCGTGGATTCTAGAATTTAGAATAAACAAGATTTTTAGAATGTACTTTCAAGATAGTAAAATGTACATATGTAATAATACATTCAGACGTGACAATTGTGACGGCCGGCTAGTCGATTGATCCGGTAACTGGTGGGTTAGCCAAGATGCCATTCTACAATCGTAAAGGCTAGTAGAAAACTAATAATATGGAAATGACATTTAAGACCACGTGATTTATTGATGTAAAATGACACTTCACGCAGCGGTTTGATGAATTTAGACCAGGACAATGTATGTATGAATGTATCCGTATAGGTACATGGTATTTATTTTATGCATTTCCATTCCTAGTCTCCGTAACACTTACGAGATTACCACGGGGACAACGTGGTGTGATTATTAGTTAATTTTTATTTATTTTTTAAAGATACATTTTCCACTAAATACAATTTTTATCAATGTTGGTCTATTTTTATGGTGCATTGTATTATGTTTCTATTAAAAACGGCGCTGAGAATTTACACATAGAACAAATGGAACCCTCGGTAAGCAAGCCGGACGCTTGCAAGATACATTTAAATTTGGATAGGTTGTTATACATTTTTGGACATGAACATCTAGTACATGGTAAACGAACAGTCAAAATCAGATGTCGAAAACATTGCCTAGTAATGTGATTTGCTTATTGAAATTCGAATATTGCGTAGATTATGTCCAAAAATGGTTTAACAATACGGTCACCGAATAATCGGTTCATAAGTAGAAATTTTTCGATGATTTAAATGCGAATATCACATATCGATATATCTTGATCGAATCGATGAGCCCATTTATTGTGTTGACGGTATATAAATGTTGTAATTAATTACATAATCGATACCATTTATAAACATATACAACCGGTTGTTAGATAATGATGTGAGATATGACACGTATTGTCATCGTCATCATCATCATGGGGACGCGTCCGTAATGGATGATTGGCCGATGGGACGTACATACAGATCACTAGTTGGTTGAATTGCTATTACGTCAGTGACAAATCACTGACCAGTTTCGGAATTTTATGGATTCTATTACTGCTCTATCCGGTTATACGCTTGATGATGCCCATACATGTGTTTATTAACAAAGTTATTAAACGTTCGATGTCTCCAAGGACGTATACGAGCGAGGGTCTAAGCCGCTAATCTGGATTCCGGACCCCACACAACGGGACTGAGCTAGGATGTTTACTGTTTGTACATTATATGTATTTAAAAAAAAAAAGCTTTTTACGGACTTTATCGCGGTTTTATGGTAACAGCAACTATGTTCTCGGGGGAGGATGATAAAAAAACCGTTTTAAAATCAGTAAAGTTCTCTCATAATTATAAGTGAGATTCGCGTAAACATTAGAAAAAAATGAAATTTATGTTGACTATGGATGTCTATAGTGGTGAGAGTATAAGCTATTGAAATTTACCATCTATAAGTGTCAAGTATAGGGACGCTGCGCAGTGAGTTTCTTGCCGGTTCTTCTCAGGATTAGGGTTTGAACCGGTGGTAACATCCTCTCTCCCTCTTACACCCCAGCGGCTCCTCCTAAGCTAATCAATCAATCATCAACTAACCTCCTAACGGACTCCAATTTTGCGGAGCAACAGAAGTAACAATCAATCATCATCAAAATCAATCTAACAATGGTGCGGACCAATGGTCTGCAGAGTTAAAGAGACAAAAATAAGGTATTGAAATAGGTAAGGGCAAAATCATCTCAAATAAATGCTAGAAGATACTAGAGATCTAAGATATAAGTTTGGAATAACCGGATAGAGTAGTAATGTGAGCCATACGTATTACGAAACTGGTCAGTGATTTGTCACTGATGTAATAGCAATTCAATCAACCAGTAATCTGTGTGTACGTTCCCTCGGCCAATCATCTATCAATGGTCATTAGTTGGCAAATCAGAGCGCAGAACCGGCACAGCGTCGCAGAACTACCTAATTTGGAGGAATTAGTTTTTATACAAAACACATCACTGCTTTATTCCTGTTATATGCTCGATAGTTTAGACTTTAGAATGTAAACTACATTTTAGACTAAGACGTATCATTTGTTTTCTTGGATATATCGTTTGTTCTGCCATATTTAGTAGACAATAAGGATATCGCGGATATCGCCTTTCTAGGCAAGCCTAACAAACCACAAGATCGCTCCCTTTTTACCATCATATTAAGGTCGCCAAATATTGTACAAACTTGGGTCCTTAATTAATGTCCTTGGTCTTTTCGGATATTTAGAAATGTTGTTCATGTAGCTTGTTAAAAAAAAAATCGACAAATTTGGCTCGGATTAATTTTACAGGATGTGTGGTCAATGTTTTGACATTTCCTTAATTATTCAGTTTTCGATATTCGCACCCAAGATTTACATAACCGGGGTCTGACCCAAGGACCAGATAAGATCAGATTGTTTAATCTCATTAACCTAATTACCGCCAGACCATGTATGTCCATTTCTTCTTTCTAGACGTTGCGACCCGTTGGTACAAGATTATTTGAACGCCATCTTAACGTTCATTGAAAGTTAATATATTAACCGTCTCTTCGTTCATGGAGGACCTATCAGTGGACGACGATAGGACGGAATCTAAAATATCGTGGACCTTTACGGGTTCTTAGTGTACCAGAATAATATTTTACCTATCAGCTAGTCCTTTTTTCGCCGATAAAATAAACCTTTTACTTTGGCTTAAATTATTTAAAAAATCTACTGGGGTGTATTGACTGTGTTCGATTTTTAAGGATCGTTAGAGGTCTGAGGGATAGCCTTTACTGCCTGGAATCCTGTCCCTAGTTAACCGATCATATTTTTTACTTTGGCTACTGATCATCTAGTCTTGGACTTGCAGAGTTCAACCGCTCGGGACCGAATTTTGATCCTTATTGATTGATTCTATTGAAATGGCTTGCGTTTATTTATAAGTTTGATGCTTTTTAACTTATTTGAGACTATATTTACAGCCCGTTAAAGGTATACTTGCTTTTCTCCTCTTGTAATATAATTTTAAATAAACATTTAAAATACTTGTGAGCCGTGTTTAAATATAACAGTAATAACGGCAATTAAAACAACAGGTTTCTGTTCACATCACATGTCTTAAACGGGCTTTCGCACGCTTTTGCATTGATGAAAAGTTTTATATATAAAATGTATTTTACATATTAAGTATTATGAAATGTATTTCTTAAGACTTTTAATGTCTTAGTTTTTTTGACGTGATAACGTCTTTTAAATAGATGAATACCGGCAGCGAGCGCGAAAAAGTGTCTAGTTCCGCTGTCAAAAGATAGGCCCAAGCGTTGGCTTGGAAACCATTATTTATAACAAATGTTAATACGCGACAACGTGTTTCGTGTTTATTTCTACAATTTAATAAGATATAATATAAGATATAACTTCCTCCATCATTTTTAGTCTAATTTCATTTTGTTCACTTCAATTAACTGTTTTTCTCAAAACAGCGGCAAAAAAAAGGTAATAATTTTTCATCAATGTTTCGTTATGACGTTATCACGTAAAACTATCGCTCGTACACCGACTTTACGGACAATCAATATTTTTTATTTAACCCACGCAAAGGCTGGCTACTCTCATTCTATCCGAGGTGTATTAGAAGAAGACGAACCTCTTCTTATCTATACAGATAAATAAAATTGGAGTGTCTGTTTGTAATATTAAAATAACCGCGTTTTATTAAATGCATATGGATGTAAACACGGTACATATACCAAAATAGCATTTTTTTTTAATTTTTGTCTGTCTGTTTGTTCCGGCTAATATCTGAAACGGCTGGGCCGATTTTGACGGGACTTTCACTGACAGATAGTGATATTATAAGGAGTAACTTAGGCTATCAAAATAATCATCATCAGTCCGTATACGGCTGTAAATCTAAGTTAACGCGGGCGAACGGGCAACAGCTAGTTTTAGCAGCAGGCAACTGCGATCTATCTGATATCTCCTATCCTAAATAAAGCAACATAAGGATAGATAGATAGATAGAACAATGACACCACGTTAAACCAGTCCCATGCTAAGTTCGTGACCACGATTAGGGTACAAACATTTTCCTACAACGCCCTCAGGATTTGAACCCGCGACCTCCAGTGAAATGCTACCATTATTAAGCTGTTACACAAGTCAATATTCCCGTTATAAAGGAAGCTACCCACGGTCACGTTTTAAATTTATAACATTTTACCCTGCTCGTATCGGGGGTTTATCTTGCAAATGAGGTAACTTCGTGTTACGTAATATGATTTTATAACATTTAAACACATTATAGTTTTATTGTGTCGTAAAGTCGGTTGATTTGAATATTGAGCACAACTTTCTGCATAGGTATTCTTGTGTTGATAATTAATGTATTCTTGTTTAAATATGACTGTTTATGTAAAATGTACCTTGTGTAATTGTCAAAAATATGAAAGGAATTTCGATGGTACCAGTACCCATTCTGCAAGTTTCTTACGCCTAGTACTGCTGTGTTTCGAAGAGCACGTATTACGTGCGAAACCTTAAAGGTTTCTAGATAGGCGAGTCCTAGAGTAGATTAAAAGACCCTGTTGAATGCCAGCGTCACGTGCTTTCCTTACGAAAGATTCTTTTCTAACTAAAATGCCTTGTGCTTTATGAACTAAACTGCGTAACTCGACTACAAAATTATACTTCATCGCAAAAAATAGAGCAGGACTACTACATTCACTTTTATCAAATAAAAAAAACCGGCCAAGTGCGAGTCGGAATTGCGTTCGAAGGGTTCCGTGTTGTTTGGTATTCCATACAACATTAGACAATAATGACCTTTTTTAATTTCATTTTAATTATTTACTTTTTAAGTGTACAAAACTAAATATTCTGTGAATATGTCAAGTATCTGCCCTGCTGCCGTTATTAATATCGTAAAGATATCAAGTTTGCTGTATGGGAGCCCTTAAATATTTTTTTTATTTTGTATTTAGTATTTGTTTTAAAAGCGGCAACAGAAATACCTACATCATGTGTGAAAATTTCGACTGTCTAGCTATCACGGTTTACAGCGTGGTGACAGACGGACGGACACTGAAAGCTCTGTAAAAGGGTGCCGTTGGAACCATTTGGCTACGGAACCCTAAAAACACAATTTAATACCTCTAATCATAGTTTTAAAATAGTATTCAATGCTAACCTAGATCGTTTTGCGATTAAAAGTATAAACTTAAATGACGGCTCGCGGCAACCCGTTACCGCTGATAAACGTTAACTGATTGTTAAATCACGAGTTTACTATATCGTGACGACATTTTGAATGTTATTTTTATGTGCAATAGTCAACGGGATACAATGAATTTTGACTAAAGATGGCTTCCCGTGGTGTTTTTTACGAACAGGCCATCAGTGGCCAGAATAGGCATCAGGTAGTGGGTACATCAAAATAATCTGTTTATTGTTGTGCTTACAAAGTAACTCATTGAAGGTCAATTAAATCTACCACCGGTTCCAAGGTGCCTTCTGAATAGAACCAGCGAAACAGAGATGAACATCAATAACTGGGGTCTGAGATATTTACAGCTTAATGGTTGGAAAATGGTGTCGCCTACTTCTGGGATGCTACATGTATTAAGTAAGCTGGATGATAAACTGGCAGACAAGTCACATGATCCCCACCATGGTTCAAGCCTTGTCGTGGCGGTGGTGCTCAGTAGCCTAGGGTGAGCCCAACACTTTGGGCGAAGCAAATTGAGCCGAGGGGGCTCTTTGTACCCCTCTTATAAGAATAGGAGGCAAGGGGCGAGGACGAGAACCTCACCCCATTATACTGTTCCGACGTTGGGAGGGGTTGTTCTGTGGTGCGGGACAACCCCTCTTTGGAGGTGGCGTCGGTACCTAGCCATCGAGGTGCCCTGTTTTCTCATTAGATCCGGGGCTCCTCACCAAAGGCGGCATTGGTGGCACAGGCCGGGTTTTAGTGGGTAGAGCTGCGTCCACCTTACCACATACCCGCCTGGGCAGACCCACTCCCCGCGGGAGCATTTCCCGGCGTTAAAGAAAAAAAAGACAAGTCACATGATGTGGACAACGTCGCCCATGACCACAAGAGTGTTCACTTGAAAACCCATTCGACTCATTCATATCACCCTGCTTAGTGCTTATCCTGCTGTTCTGTCCAAATAAAAAATCATTCCTTTCACAATATCACCTGTTGAAATCTCGGCATTCGTTAGAGTGAGACATTAGTTACTACACCTTAGTTTAGACTTTGAACCAGTCCGCAGTCTACAATTGCACGTATGAATTTTAAAACTATTCCGTACCAACATGAACAATCCCATACAAAATGCAATACCCGACTAAACTTACCTATCGTTCAGGCACTTAAGTTGTTTTAGTAACAAATTGCCAAGACATGGCGATCCCGGGAGAGCAGAAAGCGCTTCTGTAAACGTGCTCATATTCGTAGGCTAGGGTTGTCGGCCCGAATTATGCAAATCAAGACGAAGATATTCCAGGATATTTATTTTAAAACCCTGATGCACGAGCAAAAAGTTAAAGTAATAAAAAATACTATTTAGAATTTAAATTATTTCGAGTTTTTCCATTTGCCCCTCTTCTATTAAAAAAAATGTAGAAAACTTCGCTAATAGGAGTAACTTGCTCTCACTTGTAAGCAGCTAGGCGGCCAAGTTGTAGCTATTTAATATTGAAAAAGGAGGGCGGCGCATCTGCGTGGCCGTCGGTGCAATGAGGCTCCGACTGCTCGTTTGCCCCTTGATCACATACAAAAAAGTGTGGATACGCGCCTTTAGTATAGTCATCTAAATGCTTTTAGAAGAGTTCTTCAGCACAAAAAGGCTTAAGACTGTGCTTATCTGTTCGTCTCAAATTCATAAAACCCAGGATGTTTTAAAACATATTCGTGGGGACAGCCCTAAATTAAGGGAAGACGTCAGTCTCGAGGGGATTATAACGGGATATAATATGTATTGTGAAGTGTGCCAAGGATGGCTAGCGCTTTGTTTCCACTTGGCGTTTCATTGGCGTTTGTGCCACACGAATTTGTCACGAGTGGAATTACATGTCCTAGGAGATGTTAAATATGGGATTAAATAAATGTGTATATATTCGTTACCCAGCGCAAACTGATCTCCAGCCAGGCCTCCTCTTTGGCCCGGCAAATGGCCTGCTGCATGATCTTCCGCTTTTCTTCTTCGCTTCTCTTTTAGACCGTCGTCCCTGTCGGCGTCCTGGGGATGCTCTCGCCTGTCTGGCCCCATTGCAGGCGCCCCGGAGCTCGGCTTTCTTAGCCGACCACCAGTGGAGCGCTCGCTACGGAGGCTGACGTTTCAAGGGCGGCGATAAACGCGTCGCAGAGTTGGTCAGCCACCTCTTCCTCCCCTAGCTCCGACAGCGGCGGGAGGCTCCACTGGTAGACAATAGCGGCCTCCTCTGCCAGTTTCCGGTAGAACTTAGTGGGGGCCAACGCGGAAAATGGCTTCTCCCCGTTCTGCTTATTCCTTCTATGAAACAGCTTTGCTGGGTTACGGAGAGAAGGGCAGGACGGGCAGTGGCAAAATTACGAGCACAGAGACTTACCATCTTATGTCTGAGGATAGGCAACACTTGTATGGTTGCACGGTCTAGATACAGTTAACGTTACTAAAAAAATAATGCTTAGTTATTTAGGAGTGTTATAAATTGTTTATTCCATAGGCCTTTTCACTTTTGTGGCAGGTCGGGGCTTAGTATGAGAGATCTTTTCATTTGCTCGTATTAAGTTGCACGATACTTTCCATCGAGATGTAGAGGAAGTGGTACAAACTTGCACGGTAATGACACTCTGAATTATTTATGTGCTCAGATCGCTGAGAACTGTGACGCTGACTCGACTGTGTCAACACCAAACAAAGACGAGAATTTCAAAAAACGTTTCACATTTAATGTAAGAGTTTTTCAACATCAGTCCCGATTTTTGACTTGAATAGTCTCAAGTAGTATATTTTTGCCTAACCTGGGACGGGTAGGTCAATGTGGCCCATAAACATAAACGCGATCATCCGGGGCTGGCCCAGGCAACACATCGGAGCCGGACAGACAGGACGACGCCACGCCCGTCTCGCTCCGTCGACGTAGGACGGGAGTGTGCAGGCGTTACGCACACCTGCCTTCTGTCTAAGGGGACTCGATGTAAGGTTGGGTTGTTTCTCCGGTAGAAAAGTTACGGCGTCGGCGGGGGTGCTTCAGGTTGTCGGAGCATCCCCACTCTCCATAGGAGGAAGCCCGGTTAGGCCTTTTGAGGGAAATAGGTAAAAAAAGTAAATAAAAAGTAGGTGTAAAAAAAACTCGTTTGAAGTGCAGGTTTAGAGAAACGAGAAAAAATCTTATGGTTTGCTCTTTTGTCAACAAAAATAAAACACAGTTTCACATACATCATATAAAAACTTTAGAGTAAATAATAAATAAATGGATAATGTGTGCTATGCGGTATGGCGTGTAACCATTAAATCTATACAGATATATATACATCTATACGGATAAATACAATTGGAGTGTCTGTTTGTAATCCTTACTAATATTATAAATGCGAAAGTAACTCTGTCTGTCTGTCTGTCTGTCTCTTCTTTACGCCTAAACCGCTGAACAGATTTGGATGAAATTTGGCACAAAGATAGCTTGAAACCCGAGAAAGGACATAGGATAGTTTTTATCCCGGAAATCCTACGGGAACGGGATTTATGCGGGTAAAACCCCGGGACTATCTATCTTCTGAACGGAATAGATTTGGGTGAAATTTGATATGAAGATACTTTGAAAATTAACATAGGACATTAAATAGTTTTTATCCTGAAAATCCCACGGGAACGGGACCTATGCGGGTAATACCCCGAGACAGACTATCTTCTAAACCACAGAACAGATTTGGGTGAAATTTAATATGAAGGTACTTCGAAACTTAACGTAGGACTTAAAATAAATCTTATCCTGAAAATCCCACGGGAATGGGAACAATGCGCGTAAGACCCCGGGACTGTCTATCTTCTAAACCACGGCACAGATTTGTGTGAAATTTGATATGAAGATACTTTGGAACTTAACGTAGGATTTAAAATAGTTTTTATCCTGAAAATCCCACGGGAACGGGAGTTGTGCAGCTAAAACGCCGGGACTGTGTATTTGTTAAACCACTAAACCGATTTGAGTGAAATTTGATATGGAGATAGTTTGAGACCCTAGGTAAGATATAAGATGTATAATTAGTGTAACAAGAAGTTTTTTAGATGTGTCAATAGATGGCGTTAACACAAAATGTAGATCACGCTATCCATTACAAGATGCGAATCCTTATGAGGATCGCACTTTTGTATTGCACGCGTTTTTAATTAAGTATTCATATATAAGTAATTTATCCAAAAATGATTTATTAATATAATTCATTATATTATAAAAAAGGAATACTTCTATGTATATAATAATGAAGCGGCTGAAAAAGCTAAAATATGCAAATACAGGGGTCTAGGCTCCGAATATGATTTTGTCCCATTCGGTGTCGAGACCCTTGGTCCGTGGGGTCCTAGCGCTTTAACGCTCTTTAAGGAAATAACAAAAAGGTTAGTCGACCTCATAGGAGACCGAAGAGCTGGCAGCTACCTCGGACAAAGAATTAGTCTAGCAATTCAAAGGGGGAACGCTGTTAAAATCTTCGGAACCTTGCCTAAAGGGACTCCTTTTTATTAATATACTTAAGTTATTAATATTATATTTTTTAAGGTTTTTAGTTTTAGGTTCTTTGTAATTTATATCCAATATGTTTTTATTTGATTATTTAATAATTTAAAATTGCAATAAATGACAAAGTACTATTTATAAACAATGCTAGGAACAATAATAAAATATATGAATAAAAATATAACTTTTTCGTAGTTTTTTGCTGGTAGTAGGTACTAATTTGAATTAAAATATTGATGTATCATAGGGTAGTTACGAATAATTTTGTATCGTTAGGACACAAAATAAATACTATAGGACGTCTGACACCTCAATCCTCCCATGAACATGGTTGCTGGAAAGTATCCGAAACGTCGGGCATTTAAAAATCTTAATAAACCGCGATAAAATCCGTAAAAGTTATTTAAATATAATAAAAATGTACTACTAAATTAAATAAATATATTTTATAAAAGCGTATTATCGGGCCTTACAGTGGAAGTAAATAGTATTCTTTAAGTTATTATAGTTTGTAAATTAGAACCATTTTTTTTAATGTCACATGGAGGCAACCGAGCAAGTCGGAGCCGGAGGTGACTACTGACGCCCATTTAGACATCGGCACAGCCAAAAGTTATGCAGATGCGTTGCCCTCCTTATTTATTTTTCCTCCTTTATTTATTTTCTTATTTATTTTCCCTATACCTCCCAATGGGCCACCAGAAACTCACAAACAGCACGAAACGCGACAGCATAGCTGTCACTTGACGCCGGTGTTATGTGAGCGAGAGGTACCACCACGGTTGTGCCGGCCCAATTCGGTTGCAAAGCAGCATGGCTACTACTACTTTATTTGAAAAATAAGATTTAAAACAATACTTCTTATACGCGGACGAAGTCGCGGTTAAAATCTATGAAATAATATACTGCACCTACTTTAAGAAAAACCATTTTTGTCCGTCTGTTTGTTCCGGTTAATCTCTGAAACGGCTAAGCCGATTTTGACGAGGCTTTTACTGGCAGATAGCTGATGTTATAAGGCGTAACTTTGGCCATAAAAATAATCATCATCAATCCGAACGGCTGTAAATCTAAGTAAACGCGGGCGAAGCTGCGGGCAACAGCTAGTATTAAAATAACAGCTTTTTATTGATATACGGTACGTAGGTATACCAAGTTTAAAGTTGTAAAGCGGGTTGTAAGAAGTTGTAAAGCGGATAGGAAAAGAATAATAACTTCGTCATTTATGGATAATTGAAAAAAAATATCAATGAGCTTTATTGATATAAGATTAGTGCTATTTTCAAAACATACATAAAAAAATGGAATATTCTTATAACTTAGACATCGTTAACTAAAACCAGAGACAGTTATGTTCTCTTCCTCTCTACATATTAATATTTTAATTGTCGCGTGAGAATAATTTTCGTAAAGTTATTAACCTCAGGGTCCATGAAGCGTATATTTATTAAAGTATCGTGGTATGAAATAATATCAATTTATATTTAATAAAAATATGTAAAAGATCTAACTAACTGTTCTTGGTTTCACCCGCCCTAAAATTGAAAAAATATATTAATATATTAATATAGTCTCATTCCTTAATTATTAGCTAGTATTTCCGGAGGTTGATGCGTTCAAACAAGTAAATTATGCAACTTTATTAAATAGTTTTTTTATATCTTATTTTGTGAATTGATAAAATTTTTTATTAAAAAAGAATGTGAGGAATCTAACAGTGTACGCTTTTTTTGCGGAGTGGTATCGTCACGTAACGTAAAAAATAAAAATCTATCATTATTATAGAAATCTTTGTCTTATGATATTCATCTAATAAACGATTCTAGCGTCAAATGGTGTTGCTTGCACCATATTGCTTTTCGCCCTAAGAAATCGTAGTCGCTTTATCTGTGGAGCTGGAAGATTTTACCTTTAATATAAAGATGGTGTAAAAATACTCATAATGTTTAATTTACGCTACTATACGCTTAGACGACAAAGGCTAAAAATAAATATTTTGTTACCATTAAAAACTATTAACCTAAAACATAGCACAACCGTGTATATAATAATTATCATCTTCATAAATATATTAATATACGACACATATTTAACTTACACTTACACATTGCACAAGCTTTTTTTACTAAGACTGCTGAAAATTTGTAATTTTTAGGTAATTAAATATCCATACGAATAATAAATCATATTTAATTATACCATAAATTACAATTTCATAATATGCAAAATTTATTAGGTAAGACCATTTTCACATAGTATGCATTACTAATTACTTCTTTCGCGCCTGCAAGGATACCACCATCTTGTTTATTTCTTCAGCCAAACTGCTGTATCCCAAAAGGAAGCATAGGCATAGTGTTATGACGGCTACGTAAACCCAATGCTAAGTCTCAGTATACTGACTGACAAAAAAGCGTACCTTTGCGAGGTACCTTTTTAAGAGATGCAGAGGGGGATTGCTGTTTGAAAGAGCTTCATAAAATATGCAGGCTTCAGCTAGTAAACGCCTTGGGATTTGAGCCAACGAACAAAATGTCGCGCAAAGCGTGTAAAGAAATATATTTCTTCCAAAGGTACTTTAAAGATAATAAAAGTGAATTAAATATTGAAATAACTAAAGTTACCAAATCTTGTGTGTTTACAGATCTAAAGTTTTAAATATAAAATTTATAATGTATAAAGATTAGCAATAAGGCTAGAGTGCAGGTCACGTTTAGGTATGACTGTTGGTCGGCCGTTACCCAGGTGGGAACACCATCTCCGTGCGGTGGCCGGTCCGTGTTGGGCGAATGGCAAGGGATCGGCCGTCTCGGCGTTCATTGAGGGAGGCCTATGTTCAACAGTGGACGGATAGTGGCTGATGATGATGATGATGATGATGATGATGAAAGATTTCTCTGGTATACTGGTGGTGGGAGGTACTATTTAGTATTTGTCTATTGATTTTATCCTAACCTAAGCTATCAGATCGCGAGCCCTGTCATAACTCAGATTCCAGCTAAAGTCCGTTCTAAGTGAGTATGTTTAAGGGTCCTTATCTCGGCCCCTGCCTCGTCTTCTAAGACGAGGCTATAAAGTGAGCGCGAAGCTTCTAAATTTCCTCCCTGTCCCTCACGACGGTCGTAAGGTCTTCGCCTCGAAAACGAACTGAATTTAAAAAGAACACTAGTACATGTGTACCAAGAAATAGTCCGTTCTGTTGTATTGTAATCACGATGGAGTGTACTAAATTCTCGTAGAGTAAAGCAACATTTTCCAATAATTCGATCTGTATTTTCGAAAATAAACCCAGCCAATCCACCTTATAGCTAAATCCTATTTCCTCTATTTTCCCTGACATATCGTTTTGAATAGAAAATGAGTTTTCCGTACGTTATTACGTGGTAATTACGGGTTCAGCATTTCAAACGCTGAAGGTGTTCTAAATGAGCTCCGTAATCACGTGACAGCGTGTTTGTCCGTGGTTTTACCTGTTTTGTACAGATTTATCTATACTTCTATACTACTATCAATAAAGTATCTTTGTAAGATATGTATTCCGTTCTAAATAATATTATTTAATAAATAGTTACATTTATTGTAATCATTCAATATCTAATGAATTATTTTTTTTTATAATATCTAACCACATATTTCTACAATTCTTAAAGGAAATCATGTTCTCGGAAGTAGGTAAAACCCTGTATCCTGGAAAACTGCGACCACCGATTATAGAAATAGGTAGATGGTACAGATTATACTTATTATTCCATGCAGGTTTACTCGCCTTATATAAAAAAGGATACCGCCAAAAGTTTTTGAAGCTTCTATACGAACGTCAGTGCCCGTATTAGAAGCTGGTTAGAAACAGACGCGTTGTCAACACGCCATTTTCTATTTCGATATTTGTCAAAGAGAAAATATTTATATAATTTATTTTACCAGGCAACTGGCAAGCGTTATTTATGTTGAAACAATATGTTTATTCTACTAGTCCTAATATTTTAAACGCGAAAGTTTGTATGTGTGGATGTTTGTAACTCTTTTACACAAAAACTACTGAATGTATTTTAATAAAACCTTTTTTTTTGTTATCGCAGGGAAATGCTTTTTACGCATGTAGCCAGGATCTCGGGTAGATCCCGACCCTATGTGGGACTCGCACCTGGGAGTGCCCTACCGGTAAACTAAAACCACTGCGAGCGCCTTCTGCCGCGTTTTGAGGGTCCCGGATAGGCGTTCAACAGGAATACCTCAGCGACAGGCTGGCCCCGGCGTAGGCCAGACTACTCCTCTTAAGGGGGGTTGCCCGGCTACTTTGGCAGTCCCTGCGACGTCGTGTCATACTGAGCCCAGCTTCCCATCCTGAATCCGACACGAGCACAGGGGCGTTACTGGAGGCGCATTAAGTAGCGCCTCCTGCGCACCCCCGTTCGTCGCCGGCCTCCTCTCTCACCCGCTCGTCGGCCTCCTGGGACATTACTGCCTCGCAGAAGAAAACCATCGCCGTCCAGGACTCGTCGTCACCGATCATCGCGGTGATAACACTCGGCAGAGATAAGTCCCCTCCGATGACCGATGTCAGATCATGACGCAGCGCCGCCCATCTCGGGCACACTTCGAGGGTGTGCTGTGCCGAGTCCACCGCCGCGTCTCAATCGTGACACTCTGTCAACGGCTCCCTGCGGGCCGTCCAGCACAGGTACTCACCAAAGCAACCATGCCCGGTGAGCACCTGTGTCAGACGGAAGGTGAGGAGCTTGCGCTTACGGCGCATCCATTTGAATGAAACCTTGCAATAATATAGCTTATACATTAGAATACACATATAATTACAAACACAGTGTGTAAGTTGTCCAAAATCGAATCAAATCAAAGGCAGTTGCAACTTGACATGGGACAAATATAATATTATGGTAACGTGAGATGTTTTTGACATTATCTATACAGATAAATAAAATTGGAGTGTCTGTTTGTAATATTAAATTAACCGCTTTTTACTAAATCTTATATCTTTAAATGAGCAATTCTAATATATATATATATATATATAATTGGAATCTCGGAATCGGCTCCAACGATTTTCATGAAATTTTGTATATGGGGGGTTTCGGGGGCGATAAATCGATTCTAGCTAGGAATCATTTTTAGAAAATGTCATTTTATTAAAAAAAAAAAAAATACCGAGCAAAGCTCGGTTATCCAGGTACTGGATATATATACACGGTACATATACCAAAATTGCATTTTTTACAATTTTTGTCTGTCTGTCTGTTTGTTCCGGCTAATCTTGGAAACGGCTGGGCCGATTTTGACGGGACTTTAACTGGAAGATAGCTTATGTTATAGGGAGTAACTTAGGCTATAAAAATAATCATCATCAATCCGGGTACGGCTATAAGTCTAAGTTAACGTGGGCGAAGCTGCGGGCAACAGCTAGAATTGTATAAAGCATGGCCCGCTCATAAGAACAATAGTTCTTATTCAGTTAGTTACCTTAGAATACACAACATACTCTTCACGATTAGAAAACTAAATTTGGAGAGCTCCGCTGTGGCCTTGTGTTTTTTGAGCGTGTATTTTATTTTTAATTAATTAATTTTTATTTTCCCAAATTTTCAATTCTTTTTTTATTTTCTCAAGGCCTTTTCCCCCTCATTTCTTTTGTTCATGACTATTTTAACGTTTGTCGTTTAGGCCCTACGCTTTATACTAGAAAACTTCGCTTCTTTCGGGCGTCCCTAGACGGTACTGTCTTTTTTAATACGAATGGTATGATACAGACGAAGTCTTCAGCTTTATTATATTATATATTCTATACCCATAAATCAAACACAATCGTCTGTGATTTTCTAAATATAAAACATCAATTTATACGATAAATGACCGTTCTTAGGATTATCAGCCGCCTGAAAAATTATTTGAAATCCCGAAATGGTTCAAGGACATTTTGGTAACTATTTCAGTACTAGATATCTTTTGGATAGCCGATAGCCAGCCACGTGATAGTGGTCAACGTCGCCCAGGAACATAACGAATTTACCAAGTAGTATCCAAGGGAATTCATGCGTTTTCTGGCCCATAGATGGTAGACACCATGCCTGTAGGGCGTAGGCTAGTTTTTTAAATGTATATTAAATGTCACACATGACCACTATCATATTCATGATATTATATTATTTGCACTTAGTCTTGGTGTGATTCGAACCCGCGACCGAGAGTAGTGAGGCACTTCAGATTACGGCCTGATCTCGAATATTCATCTAGTTTTAGAATTTACAATTTTGATTTGTCATTTTCGACTCCCTGAAAAGGGGGAGGAGGGGGCAGTAGTAATTACGGTTCGAGGAGGTTGACGAGATTAGAAAACGTAAGGTGCTTATTGGAGCGCGTGATGATTTGCTCCAATTTACTTATTAATGATACAAAACAAGATGGAATTAATTTTGATGTATTTGATGTAACATGACTACTTCTATACATTGACATGTATCCTATACATGTATGGAAAATTCTTGCAACACACAGGATCTCTATTAGCTAAAGCTATCATCTTCCCCATAGATTTAACTCTGTCTACCAGGCGTCGCCAGGCGATTCGTCAATGCTTTTTTTGGAACTCGTCATGCTAGTTTCATGATTTAATTATCTTAGTAAAATTTCTTAAAAAACAGCCCGGGCCGTGCGACAGACGTGAGATCTATTTTAATATTCATAATAAAAATGTATTATCTGCATGCTCTCTGGTTGTGTATGGGCGTCGGTAGCCTAATGCTTCGACTACTCGTTTGCCCTCCTGTGCTATAAAAAAAACTAAAGATGGTAAAGTCGAAAATTTGTTGACATCGTTTTTCGTCACGGTATTCGAATCGAATTTATAGCCAATGCTTTATGTGCGCCAATAAAAATTTGTGCTGCCAATCACAGCAATGACTGCACTTAAAATGGACACCAAGGTTGCTCCACTCACATCCCGATTATGTCACAGATCAGATAATAAAACATTTCTTAAGTGGCCCAAACCCACCGTATTTGTCAATTTATTATATAAACGCAACACCAACTGCAATAATGCATAACAATGTATAATATTCCCAAGTCAAAGTTGCAAATTTGTAAAAAAGAGAAAGTTGTATTTCTATGTTTGGAATCCTTCACAGAAGGTCTGTCGTACCCTGTGTCTATTATAGTTGAGAAAACTGGAACCTTATGGTCGTTTTCACACATTAATACATTCTAGTTTGAAGTATACAATATGCCAGGCTCAAGTTCATCCACGAATTTAAACATAGACCACAGAACATCGAGCATTTAACGGGAATAGAGCGGTAATCTTATGTGTTTTGTATGAAAACTAATTCCGCCAAATTCGTGCTGCGACGCTGCGCCGGTTCTGCGCTCTGATTGGCCGATTGATGGCCATTGATGGATCATTTACATACAGATCACTGGTTGGTTGCTATTACGTCAGTGACAAAATTATGTAATAATCTCTACTAATAATAATCCATGATCTGCCCTGACCATGTGAACATTTGGCCTTCTGAAGAAACTTATGAACATTCTGTTTCCTTCACAAGCTTAGCTTTAGCAGATTTCCATTATGAAAGCCTTCAGAACATAAACTTGAACAGTTTAGGAATTAGTTTGACGTACGGTGACGGGCAAAATGGCGCTTAGACCTCAAAGTTTGAATCCCTCAAACTTATCTAATAAAACTAATAGCTATTGTTTCGATATACATATTACTAAAAACTTGTACCACTGTTACATCTATTCATAGTCTCGTGAACAAGGTATTCGTAGATAATGCCGTAATATTGAGTGCAGCGAAATAAAACTGAAAATTTACTAGTGTAGTTTTAAACGCTTTTAACCTATTTGAAAAATTCTGGAATAGTTTATCCCGTATAGGAAAAAAAATTTTTTTGGCCATCTACTATTGCATGAGGGTGGTGGTGTCACGTTCACAAACTTGATCGTTGTTTAAGGATAAGTCACGATTTTTATGGATTTACTTCTTGTGAACTTGCATTTTATATGCGAACTTTGAAGTGAAGTTTTTTGTTATTTTTGTTATTTTGATCTAGCTGTTTCCCCCAGTCTGAAGATTAGCGTTTAAACTTTTGATGATCGATGCGTAGTGTAGATATCGATGAAGACGCATGGAAAAAGAGAGGAAGGTCTTTGTTTAACAGTGGGACGATATTATAGACAAGAAAAAATCATCAGTGATCTATAAAAACAGGTTTTTCCTAGTGCAGACTTCTAGTGTCTCCTTAAGGTTTTGTGTTTGTTAAAGGCGACCGAGCTAATTTTGTAATATTAACTTTGTGGAGAAGTAATATATATATTTTTTACATTCATAAATTCAATAATTCATCCATTCATTATGAGTACATATCAAGGATGTAAATCGAATTAAGTACGAAGTTAAGATAAACTTTTGGATTCATTAGTTGCAAGAATTTCAAAATCATTTTTCCCACTCACATTGTGTTCTGCGAGTTGTGTCATACGCGCCATATTTTGAGTATTGTGCTTCATATACTGAGTACAAAGAACCATCAGCTTTATAGTTGTATAGAGTTTTATGTTTGACTTATCAAAGTCTCTGTTTTCAATGAATTGTTCGTGTAGTTTTTTTTTTATAGCATAGAAGAGCAAACAAGCAGTCGAAGCCTTTTGGCGACTATCGACGCCCATACACGTCTGAATAATCTCTGGCTGTGTGGATACATAGCCAGAGATTATGCAGATGCGTTGCCCTCCTTTTCTCTCACCCCCAGTACGCGACTGGAAACTCACAAACCGCTCGAAACGCGATAGCGTAGCTGTCACTTGACGCTGGTGTTATGTGAGCGAGAGGTACCACCCTGGTCGTGCTGGTCCAATCCGGCTGCAAATCAGCATGGCACTACGTTTTAGATACAACTTACTCATGTATTCTTACTTATTTTCTGTTATTATGTAAATTTCGTCTTGGTTGTTCAATATTGTTGTGTTTGTTATCAATATTTCATTATGTATGTTTCTCATGTACATAAATTATTAAATAAATAATAAATAAAAAATGTATTTATATAAAAAGTTGCAAACCTCTAAAAACCCCTAAAAAGTTATTGAAATTAGTATACTGAATACAATTTAAGGTATAATTTCAAAATTATATAACAATAAATAAATTTAAGTATACCGCAAACACGCGCCGTTACTTGTATATTACTCAAATTCAAGTCCATGCGGGCAAAGCCGCTGGTGACATATATTATATTTCTTTTGATATTTTCTCATAACACCAACGTGTTGTTAGAAGTTATAATAGATTTTACTCTCAAGTTTTGCGAGAGCCATTTACTGTTGGCGACAACTACGACTGTATGAGAAGTTGGCTCGTCTTTCAACAAAGGATAACTTCGCCTGTGTAAGAGATATGAAGAAATTATTTAAGTACATACAGTAGTTTAATGATTAAAGTATGTGATCCTTATACGATAGGTAGGAGGTTATAAGGTCATAATTTACTCGTCCGAAGATGCTGGTCTATTTGATTTCATATTAATATTTCATTTACCGCACGTTACTGTCTAACATTAAAGTAGTCGAATAAATTTTTATAATGATACATATATTATTATACGGACTTTATCGCGGTTTATTAAGATCTTTACATCCTGACATTTGGGATACTTTACAGCAACCATGGTAATGGGAGGTGGGATGTCAGACGTCCTGACGTTACAAAGTTATTCAAAACTATCCTATGATACATCAATGTTTAGTCTTATCTACGCAGAAAGTGCTAACTGAATTTTAATCTGTGACTTATGTTTGGATTTTGATTTGATTATTTTGATAATAGGAATTTTGATAGTAAGAGCCAGCCATCTTCTCTATTGAAATTAGGATGTTTTTTAATTTCAATAGCCTCATGGATCATCCTTGGTTGGAATCGGTGTTCTTTTGCGAGGACTTGTGGCTTATCGATCTTATATCTTATCTAATATCATGGCGATCTTTGTCAATACTATGTTAACAGATGGCAGATAGACTTGGTGTAGCGACGGTGTTTTAAATCAGCTATATGTTCTTTAACGCGAGTTTCATACATTAGTAGATCTTTTTAGTATTGCCTATATGTAAAAAGAGACCACAGTCACAATCAAGCGACTCCTTTCAGAAATGGTAGCACATCAGCTACTCGCTCATCGGTGGCTGCTTTCATACGGTCACAGTGATGAAGACGCTTGATGTCTCGCAGTACTTGCTTAGCATGTTGATGTAAAATTTGTTTCATTATAATGAGTGAAATTCGCGTAAATTATGTCGCGTATGTTTATAAGTCAGAATCCGGCTGATGAAATGCGAATTACATTTAAGAATTTCCCCTAAATTGCGGTATTCAGAAAATAACCTTTAGTGACTTTACGGAGGATAAATTTAGGTTTAATAAAATGTTTCTCATTTTTCATCATCAAATTAACCAGTTCTTATTACTTGAGTGTGAGGCACCAAATGGCCCTTACTTAATATAGTTATTTGTTACTTTCCTTCCGCTGGTCAACATAGGCCTCTTTAAAGCCTCAATAAACAACATGATAGTTGTGATTATTATTACTTCTTCCTTGTCATTACACTCTTGGCAGAGCGGTCGTGGTCGTTACTTCAGCAGCATCGTTGTTGGTGGCCCGCCTCACAATTCGACTTTCCTCTCTTGAAGCTGCTTTTTTGAGCACACATGTAAATGTTCTTTTGTGATCTATACTAATATTATAAAGCTAAAGAGTTTGTTTGTTTGAACGCGCTAATCTCAGGAACTACTGGTCCGATTTGAAAAAATATTCCAGTGCTAGATAGCCCATTTATCGAGGAAGGGTATAACATCACGCTTTGACTAACAGTAGTTAAGTTGAGTAAGATAACGCGGGCGAAGCTGCGGGCAACAGCTAGTGGTTAATAAATATGTTAATATTAATAAACTATTCAAATAAAACCAATACCGGTACTTGATAGCTAGACCGTCAGACCGTCCAAACTTACTACAAAGGTAGCCGGGTGGAAATTAATTGGAAACTCGACGTTCGCTAAAGCTGGACAGAGCTGCTTCCTGCTGATCGGTTTACATTCACCAAGCAAACCGCGTAATCACGATATTTTGATGGAATATCGATTAGAAAAAGGTTTTTAGGTGACGATTGACTTTTTGGAATGGGTAAAATCTGACAGGATTTATGAAAATATGAAACTCTATAGGTATGCGTAATTATTGCAAAAATATCTTGATGTAAAAATGGGGAATGTTTGATAAATTATCTATGAAGATATCTAAGAGAAGAAAGATAGTCAAAAATATCAATGTACCTATACCTTTAGGGATAATATCATGAGAGTGATCTATTCGATCAAGTACAATTTTTGTTAAGTTCACTATCAATGTATGGAACTGGTTCGATCGGAGAAAACGCTCTTAAGTCATTGACACACAGAGAAAAACAGAGGGGGTAGAACGTTGCCTTGGGCATACCACGGTGATAGATCGGTTAAGAGTTCTTTGAACTCATTGGCAACGTTTAGATGACTAAGCTAATTTGTAACACTGATTATCACTAAGCACTGAATGACGTAACCAATCAGGTTCGATGTCTTCAGCTCGTTTCAGTAACATCACCAGGAAATGATCGATCGAGGTTAAAGTTACAATTGTAGTATTTTAAATTATTCGTTAGCGGCCATTTGCATATTTAATCATGATCGTTAATCTGATTGGCGATGTTTTAATTGCTAACTGGACTTGACGTTATTTCTTTACTAAACTGACGTAGGCCGAAAATAATTTTTATATAGGTACTTAATTAATTTACCTACTTTCGAAAATCAGGGACCTACTAAAGATAACCCAACATTTTGAAATCAAATCTCGATTTCGAGGTATTATATGGTATTTATATGCGAGTGGCAGGGGATCGGCTGTCTTGGCGTTAATTGAGGGAGGCCTATGTTCAGTAAAATGGACAGATAGAGGCTGATGATAATGATGGTGATGGTTTTTTTTTCTTTAACGCCGGGAAATGCTCTGAGCCATCTCGCGGGGGAGTGGGTCTCCCCACGCGGGTATGTGGGACTCGCTGCGCCTGAAAGCTGGTAAGTGGACGTAGCTTTACCCACTAAGTCCCGGCGAGTGCCACCAATGCCGCCTTTGGTGAGGTGTCCTGGATCTAATGAGCAAACAGCAAAACCTCGACGGCTAGTCAGTCCCCTAAGAGACCGACGCCATCTCCACAGAGGGGTTGTCCCGTACCACAGAACAACCCCTTCCAACATCAGGACAGTACAATGGGGTGAGGTTCCCGTCCTCGCCCCTTGCCCCCTGCTCTTTTATCCCTTCTTCTCATAATAGGGGTACAAAGAGCCCCCTCGGATCAATTAGCCCAAGGTGCCGGACTCACTCTAGGCTACTGAGCCCCACCGCCACGTCAAGGCCTGAACAATGGTGGGGATGATGGTATTTATCTTATATACACGTATTACCTTGTCATTGCAATGTAGGCTACTAGCTAAGCTATAAACTGTAACTTGACTTTGACGACCTCTGTGGCTCAGTGGTAAGCGCGTTGGCGCTCAAGCCGGAGGTTGCGGGTTCGAATCCCGCCAGGGAATATTTTCTGTGTTCCTGGGTCATGGATGTGTATTAAATATGTGTATTATATAATGAAAATCTTAAATATATGTATAGTATAAAAAGTATTAAATATATTTCCGTTGTCTGGTACCCGTAACACAAGTTCTTCGAGAACTTACCACGAGACCAGATTGACGTGGTGTGAAAGCGTCCATAGATATTATATTATTATATTATATTATTATTATTAGTTTCACAAATATTTCACTTGGACTAATGAATGAAAATGAATAATTGTTTTTAACCTCTTTCAAAATAGTTCTAGTGAAAATTTTCATGAAACTTTTCGAGCAAAGATATCATTCTGCTTTCAATATTGTAGAATTAGATCCTTAGACAATATTGAGGCTGGAATCTAGACTTATCGAATTCAGTCACCTAAGTTATCCTTTGCAAAATGCTCTAAGATATGAGATACTGTAAATATTCAATATTTGATACGTTATACGTTAGGATGAGTAAAGCTCGGGGCGTTATTCTCTGTGTATCTTCGTTTTATATATGACGTGTTTATTCAATATTTCAATACAAAAAAGGTAATCTGCATTTAGGATATCGATAGCTTGATGTTTCTATTTGAATTATTTTGGCTTGTGTGGTAATTTTGTTGAAAGGCAAACTGACAGATGGTAAGGTATTGCCGAACGAACGAATTCACACGACATTAGTCCCGCAAGTTCATCCGATCCTTTCCCGATAAGCTATTCTCGGTGCCAGTAATCACACTGCCTGTCTTGCCCTTCTTTATGAAACACAGCAAAGCTGTTTCACGGGAAATAACAGCAGGATAGTGATACCACCATTGTTCATGCTTTGTCGTGGTTTCAGTGGCCTAAGGAACCCAGCACCTTGGGCGAAGCGAATTGAGCCGGGGGGCTCTTTGTACCCCTCGTATAAGAAGAGGGGACAAAAGCGTAGGGGGTGGGGACAAGGGGCGAGGATGAGGATACCACCCCATTGCACCGTCCCGACGTGGGGAGGGGTTGTTCTGTGGTGCGGGACAACCCTTCTGTGGAGGTGGCGTTGGTCCTTGAGGGACTGACTAGCCGTCGAGGTGCCCTGTTTGCTCAACAGATTTGCACCTCATCAAAGGCGGCATTGGTGGCACTGGTGGCACTGGCCGGGTTTTAGTGGGTAGAGTTGCGTCCACTTACCAGCTTTCGGGCGCAGCTAGTCCCACAAAACTGCCTGGGGAGTCCCCCCTCCCCCGCGGGATGCCTAAGAGTATTAGTATTTCCCGGCGCAAAAGAAAAAGCAGACAAGCGCGCGGCAAGAGAGCATTTCTTAAACTGGAAAGATATGCCAAGAAGTCGTGGTTTTGAATTCCAAGAGCATTGTGATGATTATAATGTTACAACATATGACGTGACGTGACGACCTCTGTAGCTCAATGGTTAGCGCGTTGGCGCTCAAGCCAGAGGTTGCGGGTTCGAATCCCGCTAGGGAACAAATATATTTACTGTGTTCGTGGGTCATGGATGTGTATTAAATATGTGTATTATATAGTAAAAATATTAAATATATGTATAGTATAAAAGTATTAAATATATTTCCGTTGTCTGGTACCCGTAACACAAGTTCTTCGAGAACTTACCACGGGAACAGATTGACGTGGTGTAAAAAGCGTCCATAGATATTATAAAAAAATTATACCTATAATATGTCTATTCACCGAAGTATGGATACGTACCTAAGTTAGTATGTAAATTTCTCAAATTTATATCGTATAAGATCGGATCAATCTTTTCTATAAAGAGTATGAACCTTGGCCTTACCCGATCAGGAAAGTCATATAAATGTCCAACACTATTTACGGATATTTCCACGTCTATAATTTATCAAAGTGAATATAATTTTCCGAGTTTTGTACACTTTAATCAAAACGAGATGATAACAGCCCTCTTCCGTCTATTTCGAGATTTAATCTTGTTAAAAACACGCCAATACGGTAAATGGGACTTTAACCTTGTAAAACCTCAAAATATTAAAATCAGCTTGTCTTCTGGAATTAAATCTCTGGGTATACGCAAATTGTGCTAGTCATTTTATAAGACTAAGCATAAACGACCCATGCATGCGTTTTTTCCTCGAAATTCGGCGAGGAGAGATGACACATGCCAATTTCTTCTATGAATTTTATATTATTTCACCAAGCAAGCGATATAATTTCAAATAAAAATTAAAACCGGCCAAGTGCGAGTTTGGCTCGCGCACGTAGGGTTTCGTATTATTATTTGACTGGCCTGTTGGATAGTGACTCTGACTGTTAACCAGAAGGTCGTGGGTTCGATCCCAGGACAAATGTTTGTATGATGAATATGATCATTTGTTCTGTGTCTGGGTGTGTAGTTTATCTATAATATGTGTGTATTTACAAATATATAAGTATATATCAGTTGTGTGGTTGCCATAATACAGGCTCTGCCTATTTTGGGATCAGATGGCCGTGTGAGTTTTCCCAACATATTATAAATTAAATTATTATTTAAAATACATTAGATACTTAAGCAAAAGAAATGGTTATGTCAAAGTAAAGTTCTTCAGAAAGCGCCATATAGTGACGTAATGATTAAAATATCATCATGGTCATCAAGAGGAATCGTATCCTCTTGATTTAATATTATTCCAATAGGTGTCGCTTATACCATACATGATATTTGTATGGGGGACCCCCATAAATATTTATTTTATTTTAATTCAATTATTTATTTCTAACATTAATATTTAACTAAATATTCAGCGCATATAACTAAATCCCTCCTTAAATATTGGCTCTGTATTTATTCCGTTTTTAGTAAAAAAAAAATATATGGGCTATAGGAATATAATCATATGTAATAATTTCAATAGTCTAACTATCAAGGTTCATGAGATACAGCCTGATGACAGGCGGACGGAGGGATGGCGGATGAAGGACCGCACCGGTGACTTCAGAGGAGAGTGCCTGGAAGGCAGGGGTGGTGACGTCCCCTCCTCTTTCTCCGCTAAAGGCACCCTGAACATATAAGGGTATATAAGCGCGGAAGCATGTTTTTTTTTTAATTTTGAAAAAAAATATATTGTTATAAGTCACATAGTACCTACGTTGGGTTCAAACGCGCCAAGGATTTAGAGATCGACATCCAAATTAGATGTTTTTATGGCGCTATTATTCACCCTAAAGAAGTAGATACAAATGGAAACCCTTCAAGAAGCGGTAGTGAAAAGGTATATTTATGTTATATATATATAGAAACGAATTTATATTGTTTTGTAAATTTGAACTGTTTCAATAACTCCAGCGTGCTTCGTTATCGTTGCGAAAATAGAGTAAATAAAAGTCTGCAAGTTTTGCGCTTCGAGCGTCACAAAATACTTTTAATTTTTGTAATTTCGCCGAAACTAAACGTAAACATTTGTAGGAATTATAAAGTATACCTACACAATTTGCTACAAACTATCACTCGTTGCACACGTCTATGCCTTAACAAAAAAAAATCATTAAAGTATGTGAAGAAAGATATTCAAGCTAATAAAAGTACGTTAAATATGTTTTCAAGTCATGTTTTTAGTATGGAGAAGATTTTTTTATTGCGTTGGGAAATTAGCCAAGCAACAACTGTTTTTTTTACATTTTAAGTCTGGCTACCTGTTATTGTTCAAAAGCCGTTTAGATGTAGAACGGAAAAGTGGCTATTATAGCTTTTTGGGATCATTTGGGTACGGAAAAGATAATCTAAGTACCTAATGAAAAATACTATGCGACGCAAACAACGTGGTCAGGTGAAATTTAATAATTAGTGTAAATAACAATGTAATGGGTTGTCCGTAGGCGTTTTGTTTTTGTGGCTTATAATAATTACCTCCTGATACGGTTTAGACGTGAGATGTAACACACAGCTATTTCTGAATGTATTATAAAAATATCAATAAATGTTATAAAGACATTAGTATAAATGAAAGAAGAGAACTTTTATTTTGCTCACACTACGTATAGCCTGACCAAAAATATATAAACCCCGCGTGGTGCGCCACTGTATCTATTTTACGTCGACACATAGCATCGTCCATACAGAAATTAGTTATGAAAATTTCCACAGGTTTTTATTTTTCTGGTCAGGCTATATAAAAGATAATAAAATGTTTAAAGCCTGATTTCCCGGAAAAATCTATAAGTGGTGCTAACTTTCTCTCCATTAAGATAATCTGTAAAGTTAATCCTGTCCTTGCAGCCGGAGGGTAGATGAAATAAACTGCAGCAAAAATAATTCATTTCCAACTTTTAATATGAAAATTTTCCTTTGATAAACGTGTAGGGATGTGAAATATAACTTAATGATGTCGGTTTTTTATGTAATTGATATTATATTTTATTTTATTTTTTTTAAGACGCGTTTTTTTTCTTAAGGCGCAACTAGAGGGTAACTCGGAGTTTTTTCTGACGGAAGTAACGTTTGTTCTACAAGGTTGATAAAAGCGAGAGGCATTAAATTAAACCACATATACTATGTACCATTTTCAGGCTACACACTAAAACTTAGACCAATAGAATCAATAGTTTAGTCACAGGATATTTTTAAAGTTTTAAGGCCGCTCCACTTTGTTCGACCCGTTGAGACGCACCCTGTGCTGTGCGACGTTGCCTTTTAGATTTGAAGGTCAGTGGACATTTTACACAGGATATTTACGTTTGACTTTGACTATTCACGTATTTACGTTCTTTGAAAAACTTTTTTTTTATTTGTCTCAAACTAATTTTTAATAGTTTCGGATTAACTGTAAGCATGTGTAGTATATGTGGTTTAATTTAATGCCTCTCGCTTTTATCCTTGTATATTCAAAATAGTAACTTTACGCTTGAGAACCGCATGGCAATGGGTCTTATTTATACATATTTTATATATTTTATATTTATAGATATTTATTCTGAGGTTGTTAGATATGCGGAAACCGCACGATCACATGTCAAATTTGAATGTAGATTTCTGAAACCGCTCGGTTGTCTCGAGATCCCAAAACTTCTTTATGCGCGACTGTAATTCAGATTTTTATGAAGTTTTACTTTTAATATCGCGTAAAGATAACACGCACACATTTTTATTCATTAAAAAAAAATATTTGTGGGGATTTTATAGCAACACATTTTTCTTTAATTCCTGACGTTTTGCATACTTAACTTTTAACAGCGACCATAACAAGGACTCTGCTATCAGACATCTCCTTATGACAATTTACTTAAAAAGTAGTTTTTTATAACGAAAGAAATTCACATGAAATTTAGAAAACCGTATCTGAATAAAATTTATAATAATGTTTAAATTTTGCTGATAGTATCTGCAATCATTAGTTGATAAAAAGAAAATGTATATATTAAACTATAAAAAGCTTCTGCAATGCTCTTACAAGTTTATTTATAACTTGACCGATGTCAGTGGGGAAGTTTTATATCTTTATTGTGGGGTTTCCCGCAAAAAGAAAAATATCAGCTTCACTTGTTATCTCATCATCATCAACGACTATTTTATTCTCTCACTTCTAACCAAGTGTCTCGGGTTTAATGGCAGTAGACCACCTATGCGTTTGCCAAATTCAGGGTGGTGAATTTCACACCCATGGTCCTCATGATGATTTCTTCACCGACAAGCAAGCAACGTTCAGGTGCACGGGGAAATTTAGAAAAACCTATATTAGGTGCACCGTTCAGGATCGAACATAGACCTCTCATACAAGACGCTGAGCCCGTATCCACTAGGACTACACCATTCGTCGCTATCAAGTATAACTCATTAAACATGTTTAATGTAACAATATGTTTTTAAAACAAACTAAAAAGTTTGTTAAAGATATAAAAAAGCAAAATTAAAAATTTTGAAAAAAACCCACGACGGTTAAAACATAATTGAAAAATGATAAAATAATTAAAAAACCCCGACATTTAAACAACAGTGTATCAGTTTTCATAGCACTTCCCTACGCACCTATTTGGTTCTCGAAGACGTAGATGTGGCAATAACATATTATTCAAGTCCCTATGAACTTAATATAAAACCCAATATAATCCGTCGGGGGCTGCCATTGAATGGACTAGATTTGTAGTTTTATAGTAACGTCAATAATTTGGTGATAGTTTATTGCTATACTTATATTTCTTCAAATTTAAAACAGTGATGAAACCGCATCAAAATTTGACTAGTAGTTTTGGCGAGAAATGGGAACATTTTTTTACGTTTATTATCTCTAGTTGCATAAATGCTTTAAATCGAGGATATTTTAATTATTTTATTCTTTTTCCCACCTGCATCTTAACCATCGTGGGTTTTTATGTGTAATTTTGCTTTTTTATATATATGTTGAAGTTTAAAATAGTGATGGCAGCCCCCGACGGATTATATTGGGTTATATATTAAGTTCATAGGGACTTGAATAATATGTTATTGCCACATCTACGTCTTCGAGAACCAAATAGGTGCGTTGGGAAGTGCTATGAAAACTGATACACTGTTGTTTAAATGTCGGGGTTTTTTAATTATTTTATCATTTTTCAATTATGTTTTAACCGTCGTGGGTTTTTTTCAAAATTTTTAATTTTGCTTTTTATTTCAAACTTTTTATAGAGTACGCTCTATAAAAGTAATTAATATTAAATATGTAGAAGCTAAAATTAAATATATTAATGACTGCAGCGCCTTCAAGTGATCTACCAACGTATCATCCTTTTGAGAACCTTTACTGATCAACCACAAACCCTATAATGAATACCGCATGAAAATCGAACTAGATATTACTGCAGCGTCACCTAGTGAGTTGATACCGTAACACCTATTTAAAAATCTTCATTAATCAACCACAAACCCATTATTAAAAGCCGCATCCAAATCGGACCAGTAGTTTTGGTTTTGTAAAAACAATGTTTACTGCAGCGCCCCCCTAGTGAGGTGTCACCGTAACACATTTTTAAGAACATGCAACACAATTTAAACCGAACCTACAACCGGAAATCACATCCAAAACGGACTTAGTAGTAGTTGCACAAACAAAATATTATGTTTTCTGCAACGCCCCCTGTAGGGCTAGCATACGCGCACGACAAAATTGTATCTACCCCTTTTCTTGTATTACTTATATGAAATAATACGAGAAAAGGTGTAGACAAAATTTTGTCGTGCGCGCATGCTAGCCCTACTGGTGAATTTTCATGGTCATAAAAAATATATGAATATCCACCAATCAATCCAGAACCCGCCACTGAATGAAAACCGCATCAAAACATATTTTTAATGCAGCGCCCTCTGGTAAGTCGTAATTATAACACCTATCTGATAACATGCACCAATTAAATCCAAACCCATCATTGAAATTCGTATCAAAATTAAAATAGTAGTTTTGGAGAAAAATGGCAACATTGGATTGTACAAAAAACGTTTACTGCAGTGCCCTCTAGTGAGTTATCAACTTAATATCTATGTAATAATATGCACCAATCTAAACCGAACCCATCTCTGAAAACCGCATCAAAATCGGACAAGTAGTTTTGGAGATTAGCGGCAAAATAGGGTTACACACACAAACTGCCTCTCACCCCAAACGCATATACAGTCTCCGTTCCGTCGCGGGTAAAAATAAAAAGATACACGCAAATAATTTCATCAGTAACAAACTTTAAGATGAAATAAGGCTGCTGTAGTGACCAGACTTGACATCAATTACACAAAATTAAATACAACAAATTAAAATCGTCATTTGAGAAAAAAGTCTCATCGAGTCAAATGTCGACACGGTTACATCACTAGTTTTGAAATAACTCGGCACTATTCACTTATTCGGTTGCATTTTGTCTGTCTGTATTTCTCAAGAACCCATCTGCAACTCGAAACTGACTCGTTATTCACAGCTGAGTTTAGTTGCTTAATGTGAAAATATGGAGAAAAGTATTTTTATAGTAATGATGAGTTTCGTTGAATATGGATAATGGGCTCAATTATTAATAAACTGATTATTATCTATAATGGTTAGTTATCAGTAGTGGTTGGTTTAATGGTCAAGTGACTACTAGTCGGGGAGGTCCAAGGTTGGAATCCCGCCAAGATTAATGTATGATGAATATAAGATGTCTCTACGCAGTGGTGAATGTGTATTTTTTTAATTTCATCTAGGTGCAAACGAGCAGTCGGAGCCTCACGGCGCCGACGTCCATACACATCCGCACAACCAAGGCCCCGCAGATGCGCCGTCCTCCTTTTCCCTCTCCCCCCCAATGGACCACCGGATACTCACAAACTTCACTTGACGCTGGTGATATGTGAGCGAGAGGTACCACCCCGGTCGTGCCGGCTCAGTTCGGCTGCAATGCAGCATGGCACACCTCTTACTAAAATATAAAATTCAATTTATTTCAATTCCCAATACCCGTAAAACTGTTATCAAAATTACTACAGGACTAAGTTGACGTAGTGAAATTATTGGTTAAGTTATAAATACCAACCCGACGCCAGGAGGCCGTGTGGTCGCAGACTGCACGGTTGGCGGGGGGCAACCCCCCACTTTTACAAACCAGAAGTGAGCCAAATGGGCTCACACTAATCCGATGTAGCATTAGGGCCTTCGGGCCCTTAGCATAGATCCATCCGAAAAAAAAGTTATTAATGTAAAGATCTTAAAAATTCGTTAAACATAAACCTGGGAATAGTCGTGAAGAGAAGCTAGTTAAAATTTAACCCATAATAGGATGCATTTAGAGACTTTGCGGTTGAGTTAAAAGTTACAAAAGGACGACGAAGCCAGTCGCCAGTACAAGTTGTAATAAGCTCCTACAAATTGTTACCTTACAAACTTTTCCCTGACATTGCTTACTTTTGCGCGCTACTTTACCCGCGTTTACGTTTTACGGTTGTAGATAGATTAATCTTAGTTAGATTGCCAAACTGGCTGACGTGCCACCCAATAGTAAGTGTTCAACGTCGCCCATGAACACAAATGAGTTCACCCGCAACTAGCCCTGGCAACTCATCCCCCCACCAAGGTTTAAGTCTTGTCGTGGCGATAGGACTCAGTAGCTTAAGGTGAACCCAGCACCTTGGGCGAAGCAAATTGAATTGAGGGAGCTGCTCTTTGTAAGAAGAGGAGAAGTCCTCTTATAAGGAGAGGGGACAAAAGAGCAGGGGGGACAAGGGGCGAGGATGGGAACCTCACCCCATAGCATTGTCCCGACATTGGGAGGGGTTGTTGGCTGTGGGAAAACCCTTTTGTGGAGGTGTGGTCGGTCCCTTGAGGGACTGACTAGCCGTTGAGGTGTCCTGTCTGCTTAATAGATCCGGGGCACCTCACCAAAGGCGATATTGGTGGCACTCGCTGGGTTTAGTGGGTAGAGCTGCGTCCTTACCATCTTTCGACCGCAGCGAGTCCCACATACCCGCTTGGGGAGTCTCCCCCTGCCAGCGGGATGCCTTAGAGCATTTCCCAATGTAAAAGTAAACAAACTAATAAAAGGGTGGTAAAAAAGGCAACTCATCCCATTGATAAGCGGTCTACAATTAAAAATATAACAGAGACATGTATTTTCGCATCAATTTTGCTGTTTCATCGTAATCTATTTAGTATCTTCGTTTTTATGCATAAAAAAAATATTAATAAAGTATATTTATTAGGTATGTTTAAAACGGGTTATTTACCTCATCCCCTCTTATTTCACGGAGCTAGATATTCTGACACTGTCGATGCCTCGTTCACAAGGCTTAGTGTTTCTGCTTCAATATTTAACTATACCATAATGCTACTAACTGTTTCAACTTGCCGTTAGTTCATATAATATACATATCCATGACTCCGGAACATATGAACTACCGGTATGGTGTTTTATTTATATCTGTGAAGACCCTCATAATGAACATAGTCTGATTATAATGCATAATTTCCACTGAAAGACAACTTTTACAATATTTACCGGTGGGAGGGAAGCGCTGTGCCGCGCTCCCGGCTGCATGGGTACCACCACCTTACTTGTTTCTCCCGTGATAAGGCAGTGTAATTACTGGCACCGAGACTTAACATTTTATGTCTCAGGATAGGCAACACATAAATGAGTTGCCTGGGCTTGTTCCAGGTAAACTAGTTTATGTTCATGGGCGACGTCGACCACTTACCATCAGGTGGCACGTTTGCCAGTTTGCCTATCCAACTAACATAAACAAAAAACTAATGCTGCATGACTAGAAGATAATAGTCTGTTAAAGCCGTCTAGGCATTCGTTGAAGGAGGCCTATGTTCAGGGGTGGACGGATAAAGGCTGATGATGATGATGATTTGTAAAATCAGTTCTAATCACTGAATGAGAAATTCACATCGGTTTAGTGGGCTAGTTTTGGAACTGGTGGATTCTATAAGCTACTTTGTAAGTACTTTGTAAGTTTTACAAGATTGAATGAAAAAAGACATACCTTTAACTATTCCTGTTCAATTTATATAAATCTAAGGCTTTTTTATGCAAGCAAGGGAGCCTTATTGCGATTTGCGACGACCGACGCACAGACATCTGCACAACCAGAGGTTATGGCATTGCAATCCTTTTCCCTATCCGGGTGGGAATGGGCCACCGGAAACTCAAACCACGCGAAACGCGTCAGCATAGCTGTCACTTGATACCGGTATTATGTGAGCGAGAGGTACCACCCCGGTCGTGCTGGCCCAATTCAGCTGCAATGCAGCATGGCACTACCTCTTACAAAGGGTACATCAAAATATAATAATTTTCATGTCATCAAGTAATAACATCCTATTAAACCTTTTGTAAAAACAGTTTAAAACAATTCTATGCATGTTTTAGTGAAAATTTTGCGAACCTCGGTGATAGGAAGATCGGCTCGCTGGATAATGCGGTATTTAGTATGCGAGGGTTGGCTAGTTTTCGGCTTTTGTAAAGTTCACTACATATAGATAGGTGGAAGGTAAACTGGGGTAAAATTAAAAACTAAGGAATATTACCTAGCTTATCTATATTGATAAGAGATGACTACAAGCAAATATCTTCATTATCTCTAATAATATGGTTTTTATCTTAGTTGAGATAGGCACTGAGTGACCCCACCATGGTTCAGACCTTGACGTGGCGGTGGGGCTCAGTAGCCTAGGGTGAGCCCAGCACTTGGGCGAAGGTAATTGAGCCGAGGGGGCTCTTTGTGCCCCTCTTATAAGAAGAGGGGACAAAAGAGCAGAGGGCAAGGGGTGAGGATGGGAACCTCACCCCATTGTACTGTCCCGACGTTGGGAGGGGTGGTTCTGTGGTGCGGGACAACCCCTCTGTGGAAGTGGCGTCGGTCCCTTGTGGGACTGACTAGCCGTCGAGGTGCCCTGTTAGCTTAACAGATCCGGGGCACCTCACCAAGGCGGCATTGGTAGAGCTGCGATCATTTACCATCTTTCGGGCGCAACGAGTCCTACATACCTACCTAGGGAGACCCACTCCCCAGGCCGGATGCCTCAGAGCATTTCCCGGCGATAAAGAAAAAAAAAGGCACTGAGCGACGACGGTCTAGTCACTAGTGAGTATAGGCTATGTCTCTTGAGTGAGAGGTCCAGGTTCCTGACCCCTGTGGTGCCTTGAATCGGATGTTTGGAGATATCTTCGAAATTACTTATCCGATTTGAGAAACTCTTTCACCAATCTATTGAGATAAATAAAATTGGCGTGTCTGTTTGTAACATTAAAATAACTGTTTTTTATTGAATTCATATAGATATATGTATACACGGTACATATACCAAAATAGCCTTGTTTACAATTTTTGTCCGTCTGTCCGTCTGTCTGTTTGTTCCGGCTAATCTCTGAAACGGCTGGGCCGATTTTCACGGGACTTTCACTGACAGATAGCTGATGTTATAAGGAGTAATTTAGGCTATAATAATAATCATTTGATGATTGGCGGAATTTTTATATACCGTTTTTTATATTATTCTGGTGAAAGAATTTTTTAAATCGGATAAGTAATTACGAAGATACCTCCAAACTCCCAAACATTACCTAGTAGTAGTAGTAGAAGAAGTAGTAGTGATAGTAGTAGAAGTATTCTAGATATATGATAATATACTACGTCTGTCCGTTGCCTAGTCTGTGGAAGCTATTACTGGTGGACGATTGTTCGGTTCCACTGCAGGGTCCCACTGCATATTGAAGTGACAGCCTGTTAAAGTTCTTTTTGTTTTCTTTACACTGAATAGACATGAATTGGAATAGATAGAGTGACCACGGGGGAAAATGTGTTGGATGTTTACAAAAAGTTAAATATAATAATAATATAACTTTATTGCACACCATTAACATATACAAATAAAAATTAAAATTATAAAATAAGAAAGGAGTTGTACAATTAAAGGCTTTAAAGCGATTTCTTTCAGGTAACCATCCACTGAAAAAATATTTTTTAAGGAGAGAGGGATGCGCCCAAATTGAGCAAATACAATTTTAATACTTTGAAAACACTTCGAATTAGACATCGATAGTGATTGTATATCGTAGAATATTACCGAAAAAACAGAGTATAGAAATATACTAAAAAAATAAATTATAGTTTAAAAAAAAAACTAAAAAACACGCTTTAATAGCAAACCGAACTATAAATTTGAAAATAATTTTTAATAGAAGAATTAAATGGGTTAACAAAATAAATAAATGATATTACTTATTGTAAAAAAGCGTGAGGTGCTCGATATTCATTGTTAAAAATATTTCATCGGTATCTATTTTTTAAAATTAAAGTTAGTATAAAAACTTAGTTACAAGCACCACGCTTTTTTACAATAAGTAATATCATTTATTTATTTTGTTAACCCATTTAATTCTTCTATTAAAAATTATTTTCAAATTTATAGTTCGGTTTGCTATTAAAGCGTGTTTTTTAGTTTTTTTTTAAACTATAATTTATTTTTTACTTTTTGGTGTCAATTTTTTTTTAAAGATTTTATTAATTTAAAGTACTCAACTAATGGCAATCACTTTAGAAATGAGTGAGAGACTAAAAACAACACAAGTGATGTGTTGCGCGCCTTATGCCTTCCTAGCATGTGCTATCCTGATTATCCTGATCAGGATATTGGAATAATTTTATCAAATTATTGTATTGTCATCGGTCCTCGATAAATCTACAAAGTTTGAATAAAATCTGGCCGTTTAAAGTGGGTCAAAATCGCGCCCAAAGAAGTCGGTTACAAACAAACATACAAACATACAGGTGAAGCTAATAAAAAGCGTGTAATTATATGGATTATTCGAGTAAAATCATAGAATATATCCGGCTTCATATTTTTGTTAGTTGTCAAAACAGCCACAGGTGAAAATAAGTATCAACCTATAAGTCCCTTTTCACACGTTCCGGTTGCCGGGTAGCCGTTGCCAGGTATCCGGTAGCGAAATGTAAGAAAATTACACCGGTACGTGTGAAAACTGTCATACACGCCCATACTCTTCCCTACCGGATGCCCGGCACCGGCTACTCGGACTATCGAATCGGCACATCGAGGTGGCGTCGGTCCCTTGCGGGACTGACTAGCCGTCGAGGTGCCCTGTTAGCTTAACAGATCCGGGGCACCTCACCAAAGGCGGCATTGGTGGCACTCGCCGGGTTTTAGTGGGTAGAGCTGCGTCCACTTATCAGCTTTCGGGCGCAGCGAGTCCCACATACCCGCGTGGGGAGACCCACTCCCCCGCGGGATGCCTCAGCGTATTTCCCGGCGTTACAAAAAAAAAACACTCAAACACGGCCATCTGATCTCAAACTAGGCAGTAAATACATACATAATACATAATATTATAGATAAACTATACCCAGACACAGAACAAAACTGGGTGGGAATCGAATGGTCACGTCATTATGGTTTAGCAGTCAGGGTCACTATAACGACTAGTGACTAGACCAACAGGCCAGTCATAAATTTAAATTAGTTACATGAAAAAGACTCAAAATGTGGTCACCATAAATGCAGATAGATCTGGATGAAGGTTGTGTGAGATCATCTAGATGCTTTGAGATATCTTCTTACAGTTTTCAGTTCCGTTAACATTTATTGCCCTTATATTTTATCTAGTACCTAGTACTAATATTATAAAGATGAAAGATTTGATTGTCTGTTTGTTTGCACTGAATTGTCTCCGCAACTACAGGACCGAAAATGAAAAATTCTTTCACCTATAGAAAGCCGTTCGTGTTGGATGCGAGTGGCAAGGGATCGGCTGTCTTGCCGTTCATTGAGGGAGGCCTATGTTCATCAGTGAATGGATGCAGGCTGATGATGATGATAAAAAAGGCAAATCATCAGCGAGTAACATAGGCTTTATAAAGTATACCCGTGCGAAGCCGGGGCGGACCGCTAGTTATCTATTAAAGCTACTACCTCTCCGTCTGTATGGTAATTCGATTATAGAGTTGTACTTGGTTGTACTAGTGGGTTTTTAGGTTCTAGAAGATGTTTTAGCTGTCTAGAATTTGTTTTATTTCATAGGTGGCTGGTTCAAATGCCGCAGTATAAAAATATTTATAGATATTTGTTTATACATTAAAATACTAAAGAGTAGAAAACGTACAAGATTTACTTTTTTAAAAATATCTAGAAACAGATTATTTTCAATCTCAAGTCGGACCGTAACGAAAAGAAAAGTTTTATTATGATTAGTTAAGTAGTTTGAGTTCACTATGCACAAAAAACATTATATTCGGTGTAATATCTAGCTCAGTGATTAGTCCAATATTACAGGTCAATAGACATTAGTAATTATATTCTTTATTCCCCAGGCAATAGAGATTACAAGAGATTTGCTAAGGTCTCGAATCAGATCGATTTTCTGTGAGCTATGATGCTAAAATGATTTTCTCGTAATATCTGATGCAGATTTGGCTTTTAAATTCGACCCATAGCCAATCGTTGAACGTCATCTCGAAATTAGTAGAGGTATTATGACATCGGTTTCCCGCAGATTGTGTGTTACTTGTAGTTGCGTACGGATTTTAGATGTATGCACTAGGATCTGTCTTAGCATTCATCAGACCTATGTGGGAGTGGATGAAATATGAAGATGATGTATTAACTGATTATTTTAATGAAACCTTTGTCTTCATCGTAGAGCCTCTGTGGCTAACAGTGTCACAGAGTTTTTATTATTTGCATAAGTCCAATAAAAGAGGGGCATAAACTGTTTTGGTTCCAAATTTGCTCTGTTGCTATGTGTAAGGAGAAACACTTCCTAGGTATTTCCGGTCAAGACTTGACGTAGCGGTGGGGCTCAGTAGCCTAAGCCAATTGAACAGAGGGAGCTGCTCTTTGTACCCCTCTTATAAGAAGAGCATGGGGGGACAAGCCGGGGTAAGGATGGAAACCTCACCCTTGGTTTGGAGGGGTTGTTCTGTGGTGCGGGACAACCCCTCTGTGGAGGTGGCATAGGTCCCTTGGGGGACTGACTAGCCGTCGAGGCACCTCACCAACGTTTTATTGGGGAGAGCTGCGTTCACCTTATCATCTTTCGGTTAGTCCCACATACCCGCCTGGGGTGATGCCTTAGAGCATTTCCCAGCGCTAAAGAAAAAAAAAAGTATTTCCCGCGATCTTACCCACCTGGACTTCAAAAAGCGTCCTTCAAAATAAATAAATAACCTTTACCTAACGGTCTAACCTTATCTTCCTTTGCCTTACATAACATTCTTCTTGCTTGATTTATATCAATCATCGAAGATATATGATTTATGATATAGATCATATGATATCAATAATTTTTCAAATCTCGTAGTTTCAGAGATTGACAAGTAAAATAAATTGATTATAGCTTTATTGTATTAATACAGATCATAGGAAAAATTCTAAACATTTCGGAGGTCAAGTCGCAAAACCTGAAAGCGGTAGTTCACCTCACTAGAACGACATTGGACATTTTAATGTCAAAACTAATAATAGCGACTCACTAATATGAAATTTGTCTGTATATCCTTGGTACGACCATCCAATTTATTTCTTCCGTGGTGTAGACCTCCGGGAAGGAAGACAGAACGAGTAAGTAATGGTAATGGACGTATAATGACGGACGGGGAGGAGAATGCCACCTGATGGTAAGTCATTGTCGTCCAAAAGCGAATTCACCCAGGATTTGTCTTCATACCCAGACAACTTTGACGACCTCTGTAGCTCAGTGGTTAGCGCGTTGGCGCTCAAGCCGGAGGTTGCGGGTTCGAATCCCGCCAGGGAACAAAAAAGTTTTCTGTGTTCCTGGGTCATGGATGTGTATCAAATATGTGTATTATATAATAAAAATCTTAAATATATAATATAGTATAAAATTATTAAATATTTCCGTTGTCTGGTACCCGTAACACAAGTTCTTCAAGAACTTACCACGGGACCAGATTGACGTGGTGTAAAAGCATCCATAGATATATTATTAACTCATCCAATATCTTACCTAGATAGATACGCAAGATTGTTAAGGTCGCGGTGCCAATTCTTAATTTAGGTACTATTTCAAAGAACGCCAAAATTGTCAATTTCTATAAGAGGCCATTTTGGATCAGATTTCGGAATCATAACTACCATCAATTTAGGAGAACGACAAGATTACTATTTTCTTTTATTAAGTTTCCCTTAAACCCGGTATGGACATCTTGGAATCGAGATAACATTCCCAAAAATAAATACAAGAGAACATAATGAAGTTGATGTGAGTTAATAATTTGAACGAGTTTGTTTCCGTTAATGAAATACATGTATCGCTTAGATTTACATGTACAGAAAAGCTTCAATGATGGAGTTTGCGAACAAATACCTTACAGCAAATACTTATTGTACACTCGGTACAGGCAGCTGCGAACGAGGATAATATTGTATTATTTAATACTACTAATATTATAAACGCGAAAGTTTGTATTTACATACAGTATACAAAAAATAGGCACCCGGTTTTATTTATTTAAATCTAAATTACTTAATCTTGGCCTTAATATTGAAAACGCATGTTAGCTAGACGCATAATAGAGAAAAGGTGGTAATCGTAAACAGATTGCAACGTCCAGTTTGCTTATTTGTCTTGCCTTCTCACACGAATTTCATGATTTTTACCCCTGCCCCGTCCTTGTCACAGCCGGTCACAAATGTGGTGACCGGCTGTGACAAGGACAACCCTCTTCCCTAGTGGACATCACATAGTTTACAATTTTCATGTATAGAAATTAGTAAATTCAAATTATTAGTTTAAAAATTGGTGTTTTAATAGAGACAAATTATATAATTGTCACACAATTTCACACTTCATTGATTATTTCCTCCCCCTTAACTTGTGACGTTATTTATGAACGGTTCCAGAAATACTAACAACACGTTAACACTAAAGGCTAATACAATAGAAGGTTCTATGACATGACAAAATTCCTTTTTATATATTCACATACATAAAATATGTTATCTACTTGATATGTACGCATTGGGAAATATCTCTCACTGACGCCTGTGTTAGCTAGGGAACGGCCTTGGTTATAAAAAAGATATAAAATATAATAGACGAAGAAAATGCTTATCTTTACACAAGCATTGCGAGGTTTGTGGAAATACTATTGTGGGAAGTACAGGCCAGGTTAGGTTGGTTGATAGCAATAAGCAAATAGATGACCTTGCGGCCTTGATTATCTTCATGGGAAAAAGGAGAATTTTGATATGGAATTTGAATAGCTTGATAGGGACATATTTCCAAGTACTTCACGTTTGTCCATTGCCTACTTTGAAACAACTGCATGTAATGTTTGAAACTGTTCTTTCTGTGTTCTTATCTCAGGATGGGCAAATGAACGTATGCCTTGCTTAAGCTATAAATCCTACTTACGTTACCGAGACTTAACATCTTGTCTCAGGATAGGCAACACATAAATGAGTTGCCTGGGCTCGTTCCAGGTAAATTAGTTTATGTTCATGGACGACGTCGACCACTTACCATCAGGTGGCACGATTGCCAGTTTGCCTATCCAACTAACATAAAAAAAACTCAAAGACTGCCTTCTCCCAAACACAATGTCCTTTCTAGAATACAGCCTCTCTTTGAAATAGACCTTCCCTTTTTAAGCCTGCAATACATGTTGGCCGAGTGTTGCCGAGTGAAGGCCAATACCAACGTATAGACAGTATATTTGCATTGTCTTGCCATCACTCGGTGTCGCTCGCCTAGTTGGCCGAGTGAAGGCAAGCGCCAACGTGTATAGGACTCATTTGGCGTAGCTTGTCACAACTCGAAGCCGCTCGGGATCACTCGCCTCACTTCGAAGTCGTGTCGGTTTTTCTGCACAAATCAAAAGCGCTCGCGCGCGCTTGTACAATGGTGTTCACATGTTGGTCCGCGCGCCATACAATTCAACAAAATTGCACCAAAAAATGAATATACTAGGTATTATCTAATATTTTCAATTTTTTTTAATGACACTATATATAACTTGTCCTGTTTCTGTGAATACTCAACATCCACCACCTTCTTTTTAACTGACTTCAACAAAAAGGAGGAGGTTCTCAATTCGATCGGTATTATTTTATGTATGTAACTACATTGCACACCGATTTCTCCATCAATAATTATGGACCAGTTTTTAAAAAAAAAAATTGTTTGAAAGTATACTTGCCAAATGGTCCCACGATAAGGAAACCAGGGTCTGAGATGGCATCCCAGAGAAAACGAGATCTCTCGAAAATCGTAGGAGTGACTAATGGGCTTAATTTTTTTTTATTAAACATTTTAAAGCACTACAATCTAAAGAAGTCGATCTGATGCTGGAGTTGTAATACAGTCGAGGGAACTCCTTGACGATTTACAGCTTTTGTTGGGCTTACTTCATACGGTTCAATATGCCAAAATGTCTATCTTTGTCTGTTTTCTTTAATTAATCACTATAAATTAAGAAACAAATTAAAACCTACTTCAAAAAATAAATTAACTAAAATGTAATAAAATAATCGCATTTCTTTATTTTTGTGTCTACAACTCATAATCGTCTTTGATTTCTACTAATGTACAATTTTTGCATGTACCACGTCATTATTTTTCTCTCTAAACAGCAGCAGCGGCAAAAACTACTACGACGTCCATATTATTTCAATGCATAATACAAACTGATAGCGTCCAACGTGTGGGCATCACTCAACACTTGACTCAAAACTTGTCTATGTTGGCCATTGGCTTTGGTTTGCCAAACGTCTAGGCAGTAGCGCTTGCCTTGTATTAATTTGCGTACGCTCGCATTGGCCTAAGCTCGACCAACATGTATTGCAGGTATTAAATATGTATCTTTATTTATGTTTCAAAACTCTCTGATGGCCGCTTGGCTCTTCCACAAGCGGGTTCTTATACAAGCCGACGCCAGTTCGGATGGAGGGCATTGTTCTTTCTGAACGAACCATGCACCAGCGGAAAGATAAATCCCCTCGGATGAAGTACACTGCCAGATCTACCCCCGCCTTTCAGAAAATAGTATTGTCTTTCACATTCATAGTTTTTGTAACCAACTGTAGTCATCGATCCAGAGGCTAAGAGAGGCAATGTAAAACGGAGCTAATATAATAAAAAGGCAGTTTCGGCAAGATGGATGCTCCCTGAATCCATTAGTGAGAATGGTTTTGTGCTTTAAAATCCTATTTCGCTGTTACCTTTCCATCATATTTTACTGGTTATTTCGGGAGTGTATTTATAAATGTTACAGTCGCCTGCAATAATTTCGAACCTTTTAAATTAAGTAATAATAATATAATAAGGATCTACCCGAGATCCTGGCTACATGCGTAAAATACATTTCCCTGCGATAACAAAAAAAAATGTGTTCCATAATAAATTGATTAGGTACCTTCCTTCTTCGAGGCCAAAATTATATCAAAATATGATTAGCGTTTTAGGTGGGAAAGATGATATTATTATAGATATAGAAACACTGCATGATATCTGTGATCTTCTTCAAATATTAAATAAAGAAATAAGATTCATAAATATTTTTTCTTGATATTAAGAAAGGTTTCCCTAAGGAAAACGTGGCTATTGAGAAAAAACTTAGAAACGGTCAGAATACAATATATAAATCCATTAGGGATTTCTTTGGTTTCTGTCATTAGCTGACTGGAGAAAGGAAAATCCTTGGCCTGAAGTGGATATAAATTGCTTGATAAATGCGAATCGGGTGGTGGCTGGACACTACAGCGGCGGTGGGTTCGAATCCCGAGTAGATAACTTGTATGATTTATATTATTTTTTATTACCCGTAACACAAGTTCTTACAAACTTACCATGGTGCTAGGTTAACGTGGTGTGATTGTTGATTAATATTTATCCATTATTTTCTAAAAGCCAAATTATACTGACTGATAGAATTTAACACCGCTATGAAATGCATTAAATATATTACCTTTGGATTCGAATTCTTCCGATGGCATTTGTGTGGTGAAAGCTTAAGTGTTAATATGTACCGCTGGTGAGGGAGATGTGAAGTCTGTCTGCAAACATACCACCGCCTAATATTCCTGCTTATTTCTAATGAGAAACAGCGTTGCTGTGTTTCGGCGAAAATCAGGACAGTGTAGTTATTGGCACAGGTTTTTACGACGCAGGGCAGATAGGGAAAAGGAGGGCAACGCATCTACATAACTTTAGGTTGTACGGATGTCTATTATGGGTGTCGGTAGTCACCATAAGGCTCTGACTGCTCGGTTGCCTTCTTATGACATAAAAAAAGACAACGCATGTATGAGTCTGGACTCCCATGATCTAGCTTACGTTCATGGGCGACGTTGATCACTTACCATCGGGTGGCTCGTCTTCTAGCCTACCTAATATTAAAAATTGTATGGTGTAGGTATAACATGGTAGCGGGGGATCTCGGGGTGGCGGTGTGGGGACGCCGTCGCCCGTTGAATCGAGTCCCCGAGCGGACCGTGATGCGCAACGTACTCCTGCGCATCGCGGCATCACAGAGACGGAACGATCCATGCAAGCCCCATAGGGCCTATGCAGGACGTTGGGGGCACCTAAGACCCCCCCTATAGAAGGGTCTGCACCTACCAGCAGACGGCCGTCAGCAGAGTCGCGGTGCAAGCTCACGCATTCCCGTAGTTCAGCAAGACGACGGAGAGACGGAGTACCGCCGGGTTTTAGTGGGTAGAGCTGCGCCCAACTTACCATCTAACTTTACAAGCGCAGCGAGTCCCACATACCCACTGGGGGAGTCCCCACTTCCCAGGGGGATGCCTAATGCATTTCCCGGCGAAAAAAAAAAAAAAAAAAAGGTATAACAGGGTATATAAAGATTTAATGAAATATTGTCTCTTACAGGTAAATGTCGATTAAAAGCTGAACGGTGGATAATGGTGTGGCATTCTCGTGAGTAGACAATTCCTATCGACCTAGTTTATTAGACAATGCTCAATTTTCATCAGCTACGTGCAATAAAATGGCTCTTCCAAACGGAGACTATCATCATCATCCTGCTAATAGGCTTGTCATAACTTATATAAATTATAATAAGGTCCAAGAGTAATAAAAAGATAACATAGAATATGTTACCGGTCCGTGTTGGATGCGAGTGGCAAGGTTTCGGGTCTTGGCGTTCATTGAAGGAGGCCTATGTTCAGCAGTGGACGGATAAATGCTGATGATGATGATAGAATATGTTTAGCAATAAACGAATGATGATGATGTTGAATAAAAGGTAAATCATAAAGTACAATGGTGAGGTGGGTGAATCAAAAAAAAAAATGGTTGCCTGTAAAGTCGGTTTTACGGGCGAAGATTTTACGTGACATCGTTTCGGTGACTCATCGTAACGTTACCGAGCGTTACACTTTTTCATAAGTGACTCCCAGCCGCAACCTAATTTAAGACGTTGTCACGTCAAAACTAGAGGTCGCGCGTTCGTTCCCACCCAGGTCAAATAATGACTATGTATAAAATATATTAGTATAGGATACCGATACAAAACGACCTTCACCGAGATGTTTATTTGATGAAACGTATTTTATATTTAATTTAATATGTCAGTAAATATATTGCATATGGGTTGCCTAACAAATATTAGTCCAGGGTATGTTTAATTAATAATTTAAAAAAATAAAAAATTTAAACATTTCACCGGTATTATTAGATAAATTCTATACCAATCGAAAGTATGAAGCCCATAGAATATGCAAACGTTAGGTTGCACTCTTTTTCCTGTATATATCCGGTATAGATTTACCTGTTTAAACTTGGCTACCCGATATTTGTGATGGATCTTAGCCTATATGTTATGGATGTATCAAGTATATTTTTTCCTTAATTTATTGCAATTATCCATAAGCCAAGTTTTTACTTTTTTTTTGTTAATTCATTGCCAAATGTCACACTCAAATGGAAACAAAAATATCTCTTATATTGTACAAAACACTCATTTAGATTCTTATATGCGTGTCATCTTTATTTTTTATTTTTTATATACGCAGTCATCTCGTAATTTGTGTAAGTTTTGTACGAAGATCTAATAAGCCGTGAGTCGATCGCTGCAACCTTTTCGTTCTTAATGTCAAACTCACAACCAGACGGGTGACGCAACAAGATCCAAGGTATAGGAGGTTGTGACGGATTGTGATCGAGCTATAGAGAAGCTGAGAGAAGAATTGCATGGCCATCAAGTCAAAGAAGCTATAAAACTTAGTAAGAGGTAGTGCCATGCTGCTTCGCAGCCGAATTGGGCCGGCATGACCAGGGTGGTACCTCTCGCTCACATAACGTCAAGTGACAGCTATGCTGTCGCATTTCGTGCGGTTTGTGAGTTTCCAGTGGCCCATTGGGGAGATAGGGAAAAGGGTGGCAACACATCTGCATAACTTTTGGTTGTGCGGATGTCTATGGGTGTCAGTAGTACTGCTCGGTTGCCTCCGTAGGACATAAAAAACCTCCTTGCCTAGATCTAAGCCCAGAATTACTATCATTAGAGGTATATAAAGGTTTTTATTTTTCAATTTCTAAGTAACTGCCATGATAAGTTTAATTACTAAACGCTGTTTTATCCGTTAAAGAGTTCAGACAAACGTAAGGTCTATAGTTTATGACTCATACCATACATTAAAGCGATCATATTATAGTACGTTATTATATTATAGTACGTTATTATAATTTTGGTCGAACCAGTGAAAGTTAAACATTGTAATAATGCGATGGCATGTCATCTAGTACTGAAGTACGTTCACCGGACATTGTCCAAATATCTGGAAAACAATATGGCCACCGATCAGCAGAAAAAGTACGAGTTACAGAATATGCTGTCATCGTAATAAGACCGATAGGCATGGAATTAAACGCACTGGAAATACCGAGCTGTAGGTGTTTTTTTTTCTCGGATGGATCTAACGGCCCGAAGGCTCTAATGCTACATCGGATTAGTGGGGGGTTGCCCCCCGCCAACCGTGCAGTCTGCGACCACACGGCCTCCTGGCGTCGGGTTGGCTGTAGGTGTAGGTGCCTGTCAATGAACAGGTGAGCCGACTACCCATTACTATAGAATAAAGAACTGTTCACCTCAAATAATTCTTATCATAATTCTTCAAAATATAAAACGATGTCGTTATTACAAATCAGAACAGTACAAAATATAGTTTTAAACAAAATCTGTCAAACTTAGAATTGAGAACTTTCCGATTCTAAATCGATTACCTGCGACACAACATAAAGCAAAGGAAAACAATATAAAGTTGTACTAGGATTATTAATGCGTCAAAGAGCTTACATTACTAGTAATACGCCACAAAATAAAGGTATAATTATACGGTTAATAAGATTAAGGTCTTATTTTGTACCTGAGGAAACCCACTCGGTGAGAATAAATCGTCTCTAGTTTGCTAACGTGATTGAGACGAGCGCAGCTGTTAGCGGAGCGAGTTAGCGTTAAACTGAGTTTAGCCTAGCTCAACAACTTAGAAACAATCGAAGTTTATTCCGAATATCATGTGGCCAAGTGCCACCAAAAGCCTCATTATTAAACCTACGTCTGTCCGTTCGCCCATCGCCGAGTCTATCTTTTTAAGGTACTGCCGCTGCCAAAATAAAATATAAGTAGATGCAATTTACTTGTTTGCCTTTGTTTACTCTTTGCTGGACTACTGATGTCAAGACAATTGAGATTTGGCAGTGTGCCTAAAAACGCAAAAAGGTAGTTTAGTATTACTTCCACGCATGGAAACTTTCTCTGCTGTATCCAATTTGTTAGTTATAGTCATACATTTCATAATGGTAATGGTGCAATTTAGTTTTTATTCGGATTTACAAAATAATTTTACGTTGCCTTTCTACGACAGGAAAATATTTTCTGTGTTTTTAGTTGTTTTTAGAAAAGATCGGTGCGTTGTTAAAGTTTGTTTAAAACTATAATACCTGTATCAGATTCCGCTTTTAATTGCTTAAATTTATTAATAATTTATTTGTACCTATGTTCTAAATAAAGTCATATTACTGAGTAAACTTAACTCCATTTTGTCTAACCGCCTAAATCATTTACTTACATAGACAAACGCTTTATAAATCGCTACCCGCTCCGCGTGTCTCAGTTATGTTACACTTGCCTGTTGAGGCGCGATGTCGCTTCCTGTCCGCTTATGGAACACAAAAGCATTGAGGTTAAATGAGCCATTACATTTGTCATCGGTTTAATTGTATGTATCGATTATATACAATGTGCTCCCTATATGTCCTGTTCCTCGAAAATAAGCGAGGGCATGAACTTGAATCTCAGTTAATAACCATCCTAGAGAAGCATTTGTTCAAGATAGTAGGCGGATGATGATAATTAAGTAAAGTATTTCAAAAAACTTTAAACATATCAAAAACTAGGTGTCCTCTGCGCTGTTAACCGACCTTATGTTAAAAAATACTCTAAAATAAAATAACCTATAACTTTCCTTAAAAATTGTTCATTATATACGAACGGTAGTGCCCGAGATTAGGCCCGATAAACACAAACAAACAAACTCTTCAGATTTATTATATTAGTACACTAGCTGTTGCCTGTAGCTTCGCCTGCTTTGACGTAGAAATTCAGCTGTACCCTGACTGATGTTAATTATTTTTATATCCTATGACACTCTCAAATAACGTGGCTTTCTATTGGTAAAAAAACTTTCGGTGCAGTGGCTCCAGAGATTACCCCCTACAGCCTCACAAACTTTGCCTCTTTATATTATTAGTATAGATATACGCTTTGAGCGTTTTTTACTTCAAGATCCTCAACTACCTTAAAAATACTCTAAACTCTTATGTTTATTTCTACTAAATTATGTTGGATAAAAATACAGGAAAGTAGTGGCGTTTCGACAATTCACCTTGGCCTACCTTGAGGGCTATTTGTAAAATTACCAAACATGACGTGTGACATCTGCCGCTGTTAAACCAAAATCGCAGCTTTAAAAGTTTAAATGAAAAACTCGTGGATCATTAGCCTTGCTTGTGACAGCACAGTGAAAAATACGTCTTCGTCACGCGAATGCTCAAAACTAAAATAAAATATGAAAACAGTTTGAAAATATTTTTGCCACACAAAAATGTCTTTGTATTTTTTTGCGCACCGTACGTAATTTTTTACCTGTCAAAAATACAATGGTACATAGGTTTATTTGTTGTAGGCTTTGAATGTCTACTGTTCTTCCTATTCAAATTTGGATACTATAATTGTTGAAAAATCTTTTCTTCCATAACAAATGACGTCACCAAGTATCCTCATGATCATCAGCTAGTTATCACACTGGTGTACAAACTTCTAATAATTCGGCTATATTTCATCAATTGATTCAACCAAAATAGAAAGTATGTAGCGGCTCTTATATTAGTGGCCTGACTCTCCTTTTCGAAATCCAAAGAGCACCATACGGGTAGGCGAACTTCACACACCCTCAAACATTTTTAAGAGGCAAGTATTTGGAGAGTCGCGATAGACTAAGGAACGTTTGATGTTGTGAACGATAGGGCTGTGTGTGTGTGTGGGTTTGATACACTTATATAATAATATCAACCCTAATGTCCCACTGGGCACGGGTCTCCTCCTCGAAATCAGGCGAGGAGGGTGTTTTTTTTTTTTTTGTTTTTTTGTCCGGGCGCTTAATTGGCCCGGCCCGCGTGTCGCCTCTGACGTAATCAGAGATATAATTTCTTTAATATTTATTTCAAAAACAATAATAAAACTGGTTAATTGTATAAATAATTTTAGCGTAACGTAAAAACATATTACGACGTTTGATTTCTGGACGTTTCATTTGCCAGTTAAAAATATCGTACAATGTCAGGTTACATAATGTAGGCTCTCTTATATTAAAAATAAAAAGTAATACATACAATATTCTTCTTAGCAATAGTAATAATAACAAACTTTTGACTGCAAGCACACTCTTAAAATCAAACTTGCAGTGTTGATGGCGTATACTTACAAAGTTGACACTCAACACTGCCTGTTCCTTGCAATCACTTGGCTTGCAGTCTTAATACAGTAATTAATAAAAACGTTTCTTAAATTCCTATCTGCGATTAGTTTTACGACATTTTCTTTACTAATTTCACCGTCTAGAGCCTGCTCAGCGTCAAATCGCGCTCCCGCTGTCACGGGACATTCAAAGAGGATGTGCGCAACAGTTTCGTCCACTCCAGGTTCGCAGATGCACGATGGGGTATCCTTACACTTAAAACGGTGCAGGTAACCTGACAAACTTCACACACCTTCAAAGACTTTTAATCTCATCAGGCATACAGGTTTCCTCATGACGTTTCCTTCACCGGTAAGCGAACGATGGTTCCATGTTCAGGTGCACGTAGAAATTTAGAAAAATCAATTTCTAGGCATCAATCACTCTTAGATAGTATAAAAATATCTGATCATAGAGCATTTCCTTTGTCCCGTTCTTTTATTCACGTGGAAAATCTATTGGCGCGCTTTGCCAGTGAAATCGACATGAATGCCGTGGCCATAAATGGTACGTAGGTACTTTTATTTCTTTATTTTATTCCATATTTCGTTCTGGCGGGCGTCCGTGACGGTCAACTTAATTTTCAAAAAGCCCGACTTGACATTGAAAAATGTAATCATATATTTTTTTGCACATCATACACAATTCTATTAAGCATCACAAACCGGTATGATGTTATCTAACGCTCAGAGGTCGCGGGTTCGAAGCCTTTGGGAACCCGTGAGACATTACCGTTTAGAGTACTTTAGAGGAACTGGTTAACTGGTTTTATAAACTCACGGACTACCAACGCCAATTACAATCTTTATCTTAAGTCTAACTGGAGTCTAGACCAAAAACAAAAGATTGGTATATTTATAAATTATAACTAGATATTATTTTAAATTAATTAAACACTAGGTCCTAGGATATGATTTTAAAGAATGTGTTTTTTTTCGGTAACTATATGTAAGCAATTTTTAGCTATACTTGCTAAAATTAGGATCGATAATGGGCCATGATTTAATATGATTCGTATAGTATTTTTCAGAATTTTGAGATTAAGGCTTCTGGTGGTGACATAGGCACAACGAGCATAATATAACCGGAATAGAGCGATAATGTTATGTGTTTTGTATGACAACAAACTTGTGCTGCGACGCTGCGCCGGTTCTGCGCTCTTATTGACCGACTGACGGCCATTGATGGGTGATAGGCCGACGGGACATCCATACAGATCACTGGTTGGTTGAATTGTTATTACGTCTGTGATAAATCCCTGACCAGTTTCGGAATGTTATGGCTACTACTCTTTCCGATTATATGCTCGGTGCATAGGCACAATGCCGTTCACCGAGACTTAGCATCTGGTTTATATGTATGGGTGTCGTTAACCAGTTGCCATCGGGATTAAACATTAAAAATATTTTCTAATATTTTTGCGGTTTTTACGTTTTATGAGAAAACAACATTTTGCGAATTTTGTCGCAGGTTTTTAAATTCTTGATACTCATGGATTACGGTTTATGAATTCAGTGTAAGAATAATATTTTTTACGTTTTTCCCGTGAAAATTTCGTTGCAAACTATCAAAACATCCTTAATCCCAGGGAGATTTATTCAGACTTGTAACTTGTGAGGTTGTGGTCCATCCTAGGGGCTGGACCCAGACCCTTTGGAAGATTTAATGGATCAGGCGTGCGGTTAGCGGGGTCGTTTATCTTACAGGTACGAGGTTGGGGATGAACTATTCAGCTGGCGATCATAATAAATATGTTATTTTTATGAAATTCTTAATAAGTAGTGGCTCAAACGGACGTCCTTTTTTACGCTAGGAAATGTTCTGAGGCATCCCGCGGGGGTGTGGGTCTACTCAGGCGGGTATGTGGGACTCGCTGAGCCCGAAAGCTGGTAAGTGGACGCAGCTCTACCCACTAAAACCCGGCAAGTGCCACCAATGCCGCCTTTGGTGAGGTGCCCCGAATCTGTTGAGCCAACAGGGCACCTCGACAGCTAGTCAGTCCCTCAGGGGACCGACGCCACGGGTTGTTCCGCACCACCGAACAACTCCTTCCAACGTCGGGACAGTACAATGGGGTGAGGTTCCTGTCCTAGGCTACTGAGCCCCACCGCCACGAAAAAGCCTGAATGAACCATGGTGGAACATAGGGCGTCCTTTTTTTTTTTTTTGGTCTGCAGCGGAAATTTGAAGCCCAAACCAGCTAGGACCGGGGTTGGTTTTAAACCTAGCCGTGTGTGGGGTTCTTCGCACTTGGGCAGTGTCGTTACTCACTAAAACCGCTGCAAGCGCCCTCCGCCGCCTTTTTGAGGGTCCCGGATCTTGCAGGCAACACAGGACCCTCGGCGACAGGCTGACCCCGGCGAGAGGCCAGACTCCTCCCCGAAAGGGGGGACTGCTCGGCCGTTCGTTTTCACGATACTTTTAGCAGTCCCCGACGACGTCGTGCCTATCTGGACCCAGGTTAACCCCAGCCTCGGCCCGACACGAGCACAGGGGCTTTACTGGAGGCGCATTAAGTAGCGCCTCCTACGCACCCCTGTTCGTCGCCTGCGGTGGGAGGCCTCGTCGGCGGCCTCCTCTCTCACCCGCTCATCGGCCTCCTTCTGGGACATTACTGCCTCACAGAAGGAGACCATCGCCGTCCAGGACTCGTCATTGCGGAGCATCGCGGTGATGATGCTCGGCAAAGACAAGTCCCCTCCGATAACTGACGTCAGATCGTGACGCAGCGCCGCCCATCTCGGGCACACCTCTAGAGTGTGCTGGGCCGAGTCCACCGCCGCGCCACAATCGTGACATACAGTTGCCGGCTCCGGACCGGACGCAGGACAACCGTTAGGCGTTTGCCATACGGCTCCCACGCCAGGTCCTCTCCCCACCTCAGCATTAACGCCTCTTGCCCTAGTTGGCGGACCCGCAGGATCCCGTCCAGCGTCAGGCTCTCGCCGAGAGACCTCCTATCCGAGACATAGGAGTGCACCTCAGCAAGAACTTCCGCCACAAGTTCCCACGGGGGGTCGCCGGCTAGGGCAGTTGCTGCTGCCCACGGAACAGAGGGCGTCCTGCTATACTCAAACTACATTGCAAATTTTATCAAAATCGGTTCAGTAGTTCATCGCGAACTAACTTCACATGAAATATTCTATATTATTATCAACTGCGGCAAGGATGCGCTTTGTGCTATGCCATAGGTACCACCATCTTGCTTGTTGGAAATAGCTTTGCTGCGTACAGAACTACGTGAAGGACAGACAATGTATCAATCAACATGCGGTTAATATCTGATTGATGCAATGATGCCAGTAATATTAATAATATTAATTGTGAAAAATATTTTAGTTTAGCCGCTATCACAAAACCTAAAAAAGGGTATTAATTAAATTAGCATCCATGTTGTATATATATTATTTTTAAATATTTGCAGGATTGTGGAAAACAGTTAAAACACTAACTTGTGTTTGTATCGATAGTAATCATTAGTGTGTATGTTTTAGATGCCTTGTGAAGGCTTAATAAATAAAGCCAAAACGTAGCAAAATTAGCAAATTAGTGTTTTAACTGTTTTCCACAAACCTGCAAATATTTAAAAATAATCTAAAAAAGGTTTTGTGATAGAGACAAAATCGATTCGTACATTTGATAAGAAGGCTAGGCGTTTGCTTCTAAATGATGATAATGATCGCTGACCAATTTATGATAAGTTAAAATTATTTTTATAATATAAATAAACACAATATATACAATCAACAACATAAACAATGGCGCTACATAACCCAGTATCGTTGTAAAGTCGTGAGAATTAACGGGTACCGGTTATAAAGTTAAATGCAGTTTATATCCCTACAAATAATTATTATCTTAACGACAAACGCCCGAATACTCAAGCGAATCTCAAATTTAAGACGTACTTAAACTCGTGTCGTCCCTCTTTTTACCCGCGACGGAACGGAGACTGTATATTATGCGTTTGGGGTGAGAGGCAGTTTGTGTGTGTAAACCCATTTTGCCGCTTATCTCAAAGACTACTTGTCCGATTTTGATGAGGTTTTCAGAGATGAGTACGGATTAGATTGGTGCATATTATTAGATAGATAATAAGTTGATAACTCACTAGAGGGCACTGCAGTAAACGTTTTTTGTACAATCCAATGTTGCCATTTTTTTCCAAAACTACTATTTTAATTTTGATATGAATTTCAATGATGGATTTGGGTTTGATTGGTGCATGTTATCAGATAGGTGTTACAATTACGACTTACCAGAGGGCGCTGCAGTAAATATTTGTTTTGATGCGGTTTTCATTCAGTGGTGAGTTCTGGTTTGATTGGTGGATATTCATATATTTTTTATGACGATGAAAATTCACCAGTAGGGCTAGCATGCGCGCACGACAAAATTTTGTCTTCACCTTTTCTCGTATTATTTCATATAAGTAATACGAGAAAAGGGGTAGATACAATTTTGTCGTGCGCGTATGCTAGCCCTTCAGGGGGCGCTGCAGAAAACATAATATTTTGTTTGTGCAACTACTACTAAGTCCGTTTGGGAAGTGGTTTCCGGTTATAGATTCGGTTTAAATTGTGTTGCATGTTCTTAAAAATGTGTTACGGTAACACCTCACTAGGGGGCGCTGCAGTAAACATTGTTTTTACAAAACCAAAACTACTGGTCCGATTTGGATGCGGCTTTTAATAATGGGTTTGTGGTTGATTAGTGAAGATTTTTAAATAGGTGTTACGGTATTAACTCACTAGGTGACGCTGCAGTAATATCTAGTCCGATTTTCATTCGGTATTTATTATAGTAGTTTGTGGTTGATCAGTTAAAGTTCTTAAACAGATGATACGGTGGTAAATCACTTGAAGGCGCTACAGTCATTAATATATTTAATTTTAGCTTCTACATATTTTATATTAATTAGTTTTATAGAGCATACTCTATAAAAACTTTGAAATAAAAAGCAAAATTTAAAATTAAAAAAAAAACCCACGACGGTTAAAACATAATTGAAAAATGATAAAATAATTAAAAAAACCCCGACATTTAAACAACAGAGTATCAGTATTCATAGCCCTTCCCTACGCACCTATTTGGTTCTCGAAGACGTAGATGTGGCAATAACATATTATTCAAGTCCCTATGAACTTAATATAAAACCCAATATAATCCGTCGGGGGCTGCCATCACTATTTTAAACTTCAACATAAATATAAAAAAGCAAAATTACACATAAAAACCCACGAGATGGTTAAAATGCAGGTAATTGAAAAAGAATAAAATAATTAAAAAATCCTCGATTTAAAGAATTTACGCAACTAGAGATAATAAACGTAAAAAAATCCCATTTCTCTCCAAATCTACTAGTCAAATTTTGATGCGGTTTCATCACTGTTTTAAATTTGAAGAAATACAAGTATAGCAATAAAATATCTCCAAATTATTAACGTTACTATAAAACTAAAAATCTAGTCCATTCAATGGCAGCCCCCGACGGATTATATTGGGTTTTATATTAAGTTCATAGGGACTTGAATAATATGTTATTGCCACATCTACGTCTTCGAGAACCAAATAGGTGCGTAGGGAAGTGCTATGAATACTGATACTCTGTTGTTTAAATGTCGGGGTTTTTTAATTATTTTATCATTTTTCAATTAGGTTTTAACCGTCGTGGGTTTTTTCAAAATTTTTAATTTTGCTTTTTTTTTCTTTGAATCTGCCACGTCGTAGCATGAGTTTAAGTACATCTTACATTTGAGATTCGTTTGAGTATTCGGGCGAAACAAATTATATACGTCTTCCATATTACAGGTAACTGATCTAATATTAAACGTCAAAATTTATTTGACAACATATTGCATAAAGGCGCAGCTCCACCGCGCCACACACACGTGTCTTAAATGTCAATAGCAAGAAAATGACAATTAATTGCGTAGCGTGTCTGTGGGTTGGTTTTTTATGTTAGTTAGATAAGCAAACTGGCAGACGAGCCACCTGATGGTAAGTGGTCGACGTCGCCCATTAACATAAACAAGTTTATTGGAAGGTTTACTAGCCCAGGCAACCCATTTAAGTGTTGCCTATCCTGAGACATAATAACTTCTCTCCGAAACCCAGAAAATCTGTTTGACGGGAGAAACAAGCAAGATGGTGGTAACCATGCAGCAGGGAGCGTGGCACAGCGCATCCATCCTACTGGTAGGTAAATTATATTAGAGAATAACTATAGCAAAAAGTTTTGCAGATTTATAGTGAAGCTTGCACGTAATAAATTACTTTTGTTTTGTTGAAGATTGTACAGACTTGGTCTCTTGGAGACGGCAGTCATTAAAAGTTACTAACTTCCCGTGTGTGGCTTGAAGTTCGCTCGTGTTTGCGTAAACACCCTGAAGTCGCGAAAAATGTGTTTGTTGAAACTTCTCTAGGTAAAATGACCCCAATTGGTATTATACTGTGGATCTATAACCATGAACAAGTTCTACTAGCCACTGGGACCAGATCAAAGATCAGAGGCACTCAGTGGTCTCGATAGCACTTATTACTTTGCCTGTTTCCAAAACACAGTAAAACTGTACAAGATATTAAATTAAGAAGCTCTTAAACTGTTAAGAACTAATAAAGAAGAAAAAATATTTTATCATAATGATATTATTAAGATATTATTCTGAACCTAGATAGGGACTTAGGATTCGAACCAGTCTTTATCAGTATATGTATTGGGAGATATTAAACCTAGATAATATTTAATACTTTAAAAAAGATACATTTACATGATAATAATGTGATTATAACAAAAGTCGAAAAGAATTTAAGGATTCCAAAATTGTTTCGAAGTTGGAGATATTAAACAATTTAAAAGTGCCTTAGCGATGATACAAGATAAGTATCGGATTTGTTTGTTATATTTATATTTGTTTGTTATATTTATATTTGTTTGTTATATTTATATTTCATTTATAATGTATTGAAGAGCTTAGATCTTACAAAATAGCCCTCTTATTGTGTACAAAGGCAATTCAAATACAAGTGTTAGTATTTGATTTGTAAAAGGATCAAAGGAATACAAAATAAAGGACTGTTTGCACGAACGTAGGTTCAGTTAGGGTTTGATTTAGGCCCCACCATGGTTCAGGCCTTGTCGTGGCGGTGGGGCTCAGTAACCTAGGGTGAGCGGTGCACCTTGGGCGAAGCTAATTGGGCCGAGGGGGCTCTTTGTACCCCTCTTATAAGAAGAGGGGACAGAAGAGCAGGGGGCAAGGGGTGAGGATGGGAACCTCACCCCATTGTACTGTCCCGACGTTGGGAGGGGTGTCGTGAAACCCTCTGTGGAGGTGGCGTCGGTCCCTTGCGGGACTGATTAGCCGTCGAGGTGCCCTGTTTGTTTTCTAGATCCGGGGCACCTCACCAAAGGCGGAATTGGTGGCACTAGCCGGGTTTTAGTGGGTAGAGCTGCGTCCATTTACCAGCTGTCGGGCACAGCGAGTCCCACATACCCGCGTGGGGAGACCCAAGAAGATTTAGGCAATTGTAAAACGTTATAGATTTTATTTCAAATAGTTTTATTGGTATAGGGTAGCTTTCGAATATAAGGAATCGAAGAATATAGTGACATACTGAAAATGTTTTAGTGAATACTAGATTAATGTATTCCAACCGGTCGACAAAGCACCGATAGTTGGGAGCCGATTCGAGATTCCAAAGTGATATGAGTTCGATCCCCTAGTTCCCCTAGTGTTATATGTGTATGTATTTCTGTAACTCGAATGCAAAGTCCATTGTGGTGTAGACAATTCGAAAATTTGGACAATACATCAGAATTCTCGAATTCGCTACAACAACGTGAATTCCGTTGTCCGTATTCCGTAGTTGCAACAATTAGGTAACAGAATAGCCAGTATGTATGTCTGTATGGAAATGTTTTTGATGTGAAATGTCAATTGGCGCGCCTTGCCTGTGTGATGCTAAACGGCATGACGCTATCATGTCATGACGCCTTCCTCTACGTTGCCGTTCTCTACCCCTTTGTGTGCGCACGTTTTTTTATTTTATCTTTCGTTATAGATTTTATTAATTATGTATTACATGTTTCAACATCTGTTATGCAAACTTTTTTCCTATTTTTATTATTCCTGAGAGCTGTAATGAATTGGGCCGGCACGACCGGGGTGGTACCTCTCAACTGGCGTCAAGTGACAGCGTTTCGTGGGGTTTGTGAGTTTCGGGTGGCCCATTGGGGGGATAGCCAAAAGGAGGGCAACACATCTGCATATATTTTGGATGTGCTGATGTCTATGGGCGTCGCTTGTCACTATAAGGCTCTCACTCCTCAGTTGCCTCCTTATGACATAAAAAAATCCACTAAGTAGTCTTTCTAGTTTTACATTCAAAGTTTACATTATGTTTTATGGTGTCTATTTACGCTGAAATGACCATTAGGAGGGCTGAGGTTTGAGGGCGAGGTTTTATCTGCTGCAGCACGCGATTCATTAGACCATTGAGCTGGACCTTATGTTTAGAAAATGTCTCTTTATATGGCCTCGTATATCATTTTAATGTCGTCAATGTTACAATGGTACCTCTGCACTACAGAGTAATTTTGGGCTATATACAAATAATGACCGACTACGAGGGAAAGCTGGAGGGTTAAACATGTATGAGACAGGCAACCCCACCATGGTTCAGGCCTTGTCGTGGCGGTGGGGCTCAGTAACCTAGGGTGAACGGTGCACCTTGGGCGAAGCTAATTGGGCCGAGGGGGCTCTTTGTACCTCTCTTATAAGAAGAGGGGACAGAAGAGCAGGGGGCAAGGGGTGAGGATGGGAACCTCACCCTATTGTTCTGTCCCGACGTTGGGAGTGGTTGTTCTGTGGTGCAGGACAACCCCTCTGTGGAGGTGACGTCGGTCTCTTGCGGGACTGACTAGCCGTCGGGGCAGGACGGCTAGTCAGTCCCGCAAGTCCCGTGTTTGTTTTCTAGATCCGAGGCACCTCACCAAAGGCGGCATTGGTGGCACTCGCCGGGTTTTAGTGGGTAGAGCTGCGTCCATTTACCAGCTGTCGGGCGCATACCCGCGTGGGGAGACCATCACTCCCCCGCGGGATGCCTCAGAGCATTTCCCGGCGTAAAAGAAAAAAAAAAGGCAAGGGATAGAGATTGGCGGAAAAAAGGAATGCCCATCACCCATGCTTAGCAAAGGGCTGATGATGATGATGATGATGATGATGATACAACAATAATGTAGGTAATTGGTTTATAATAGTTAGTAACACCGGCGAGATGGATATGATGAGCCGCGCCTCTCTGCAAGGGTTCCATCATAGTTACTTCTTTCGTGAAACAGCTTTGCTGAGTCTCGGAAAGAAGGACTGGTAGTGTAATTACTGGCACCGATACTATCTTACTCGCGCCGTCACACGAGTGTATACATACAGCTTGGCAAAAAAGAGTGTGGAAAAAATGAGGGCGCCACTTTGACTTAGGTCTCATCATAATATGGAAAAACAGGAAGAGAATTTAATCAAATCGTTAATAATAAATGTGAAACATTAAACTTTACTCAAAATATAGTATTTGTCGGCCAAGTATTGTCAACATCATTGGTTTCCATTTAGTAAAATATTTAGTTCCACTTGTCACCACGTCATACTCTTTTTTGCCAAGCTGTAAGTCCCCAGTGATGTGAAAGTTGACTTGTAATGCATGAAGCGATTTTGGTAACATTTACGATCCCCTCGTAGTTCATTTCGAGGCTGTTTTATTATTATTTCGTGTCCTGTAAGATAAGTTATAACTTGGTTTCACTTTTATCACCCACTAGCTGTTGCCCGCAGCTTCGCCCGCGTTAACTGCTTAACTTCACTCCTGCTAATTACATCGTGATGTTTTATAGCCTTCCTCGATAAATGGGCTATCTAACACTGAAATAATTTTTCAAATCGGACCATTAGTTCCTGAGATAAGCGCGTTAAAACAATCAAACAAACTCTTCAGCTTTATAATATTAGTATAGATGGGAAGATAACGCACCTTTATCCTGTTTCTATCATTCACATCACTATACATAATATTGGGTAAAATATACAAGAAAAGTACTTAATATATTTCCAAAATACAGAAAGTATATGTATAGGTAGTGCCATGCTGCATTACAGCCGAACTGGACCGGGGTGGTACCTCTCGCTCAAGTGACAGCTATGCTGTCGCGTTTCGTGCGGATGTGAGTTTCCGGTGGACCATTGGGGGGATAGGGAAAAGGAGGGCAATACATCTGCATAAACTCTGATTGTGCGGATGTGTATGGGCGTCGCGTCGGTACCATAAGGCTCCGACTGCTCGTTTCATTTTTATGACATAAAAAAAAGTATTTTGTATTCATTCTCGTTGTTGAAGTTAATTAATAATTATTGTAGACGCTGTGGTTTTAGGTTTACCGATTATCTTATTAATTAAAATTTATAAGATAATCGGTAAACCAAAAGACTAGCCACTCTCAGACTTAATTGAGTTATTAAATGAAAAGAGCCTTGTCATGACCGTAAATCCAGCTAAATCTAACCTTATGCTGTCTGGATATGCCGTGTATTGACTGGCGCCGAGACTGTCCATCTTACGTGTCAAGACAACTTATGGACGTGTTGCCTGAGCTGCCTGGCTCGTTTATTCTTCCACGGGTGAACTTGTGTTTAATTATGGGCGACGCTTACCATTAGGTGGAACGTCTGCCTGTTTACCTATATCGCTAACATAAAAAACATTTCGTTCTAAAAGTCCATAAAAAACTTTTTTCCTCTGTGTAACTACTTATAAATCTTGCGTGTCCTTGATATAGCTATAGTAAGATACCAGCTGCTACCCGCGTCTTCAATCGTAGCCAGATTTATAGCCTTTGAATTTGGGTTCGAAAAGCCTCGTGGCAAGTAAGTCTCACGAATACGATTTTACCGGGATAAAAGGTAGCCTTTAACTGCTCAGTTCACTAACAAATTCAGAGTTAAAGTCTTTGCTGTCAATGCGACGTAAAATAATAATAATAATATCTATAAATAACTTTCAGGCTTTAACTTTCCTGACGACCTCCGTGGCTCAATGGTTAGCACGTTGGAGTTCAAGCCGGAGGTTGCGGGTTCAAATCCCTCCAGAGAATAAAAAAAAAGTTTTCTGGGTTCCAGGGTCATGAATGTGTATTAAATAATAAAAATCTTAAATATATGTATAGTATAAGAGTATTTAATATATTTCCGTTGTCTAGCACCCGTAACACAAGTTCTTCGAGAACTCCACGGGATCAGATTGACGTGGTGTAAAAGCGTACATAGATATTCTTATTCATTTCTAATATTCGAAGTCCAATAAAAATGTAAGCAAATATTTTAAGAATGTTTAAATTAAAACTACTACAAGTCTAAGTAAATTGGTTATCTCGGTTCGGTAGAATGATTTATGCTAGGTTATCGCTAAGTTACATTTAGCGAAAGAATTTGACCATTGTCACAACAAATACGGCTGTAAATCTAAGTTAACGCGGGTGTCGGGTTAAGTCGCTGGCAACAGATCCCCACCATGGTTCAGACCTTGTCGTGGCGGTGGGGCTCAGTAGCCTAGGGTGAGGCATCTTAGGCGAAGCGAAATAAGCCGAGGGGGCTCTTTGTACCACTCTTATAAGAAGAGGGGACAAGGGGCGAGGATGGGAACCTCACTCCATTGCACTGTCCCGCCGTTAGGAGGGGTTGTTCTGTGATGCGGGACGACCCCTCTGTGAAGGTGTTGTCGGTCCTTTGAGGGACTGAGTAGCCCTCGAGGTGCCCTGTTTGCTCATTAGATCCGGGGCACCTCACCAAAGTTGGGTTTTAGTGGGTAGGGCTGCGTCCACTTACCAGCTTTCGTGCGCAGCGAGTCCCACAAACTTCCCGACGTTAAAGAAAAAAAAGCTGGCAACAGATTGTAGCTAATAAAAAATAATTATCGTCAGGCCGAAGACCGCTGTTAATCTAAGCGAACAAAAGCTGTGGACAGGAATTAATAAATAATAAAATGCTACAAATTACAAAATGCCCAAAGTATTATTCCCCAATAATTTTATTCATCAATATAACGTACAATAAAGTCTCCATCTCCGTCAACATTCCCGCTGTAATGCGGTTATACCTGGCTGTTAATTAACTCTTTTGAGCAACTGTCTTCCCCAGCCGGGGGGTGCTGTGGGTGAGTGGGGGTGTTTGGGGGTGGGGGGTGTTAAATGCTATGAAGAGAAATGCAGGAGGGGATGTTTTAAATGCCATAGCGATTCAGTTTTTTAGGATTTCGTACTGTGGAGGAAAAAACGGCAGTTATAGTTACATATTATGTCAGTCGATCAATAATTATTTTAGAGAAACATCTGGAGTAATAAGTTATTTTCTGTTAGTAAATACATGCCTTCTTATCAACGCAATCAAAGCAAACAACGAATAAGAGATTATAAAAAAAAATTAAGGTGAGCCATCCACTACTGTTCCGATTGAGCTTAAAAGCCATGAGGCCGAAAAGGCCCTTTCGAAAAAAAAAAAAATTTCAACTTGTTAATTTCTCGTTACATTCCACTCATACAATCACATATTTCTCTCGATTACAAACTTAATTTTTCGTGTCGTATTGTTATAATATATTTAAATTTCAATTTACAATATACCTTATTACCTATAAGATTTTTTTTTAAATTACAAAGTAAAGTTATTGTTGACTATACAAGTTTGAACGGAACCATCACTGGGAATAAAATTCGCACTGGACCGGCTATTTTTTCATGTTCAAACCAAATTAATACCCGTATTACAAAAGTATTGTTTTTTCATCAATGTTTCACATTCGAAGTGCTGCTTTTAATTTGACGAAATAAATATATTTTATTTCTTATACAAATTAAGTATAATTATAGATCGTTGTAATATCAACATCTAGTACTACGACTAGTTTCGTCCGTTTAGTTAGGCCAAAGGAAGTATATAGTATCCATAACAATCTAAATAATTTACCTTATTATTTCAATTTCTATCATCGTAACATATGAAAACCGATACAAGTCGATGAAAATATTAGGGAAGAAATGTACTATATTTTAGTCACGAATTGACGTCAAGGATCACGCATTGAGACGTCTCCGCGACTAAGGTTCTACTTGACCGTGAAAACCAACATCTGCTTTTTCCAGCTAAATAATGTATGCAAGTTGATTATGTATAGCATTATCAACATTTAATCTACTGCTGTCATTTTCATTAAACCGTAATACTCTGTATGTACAAAAAGTAAAACCTTGTCAAACGATTATGTTTTATAATAACATATCTTTTGTTGTGGACAATAAAATATTTTTCTTTCTTTCTTTTTTTCTTTCTTTTAAATAAATAGCTTATATAACCTTCCTCAATAATTTGACTATCAAATTTTTAAATCCGATGGTAGTTAGCTTCACTCTATATATCTATTTACCTATGTATAACAATCTTTAAACGTTATTTTGACCCACTTTAAGAGGTCAGATTAAATTGAAACTTTGCACACTTTTCAAGGACCGTTGACAGTACAATAATTTAATAAGTTTATTCCAATATCCTGATCAGGATAATCAGGATAGCACATGCAAGGAAGGTATATAAGGCGCGCAAGTTACCTACAACACGCGTACGGTTTTTAGTCTCTCATTCATTTAAATGCATACTTTAAGTAAATAATTCTGAATCAATTTTGAAAGTACATTTTGAACAAATTGATTTAGCTTAGGTAAATTTAATCAAAGGGTGAATGTAGGTCTAACTCATAAACAGCACCTGGGTACCGGAGTCACAATGTACATCTGATTTATTCTTTTATATTTAATTATTACAATATTAGTATTCTGTAGTCTAGTACAGAGAGGAGAAGCGTCCCACCATGGTTCAGGCCTTGACGTGGCGGTGGGGCTCAGTAGCCTAGTGTGAGCCGCTGCACCTTGAGCGAAGCTAATTGAGCCGAGGGGGCTCTTTATACCCCTCTTATAAGAAAAGGGGACGCCTCATAACAAAAGAGCAGGGGGCAAGGGGCGAGGACGGGAACCTCACCCCATTGTACTGTCCCGACGTTGGGAGGGGTTGTTCTGTGGTGTGCGGGACATCCCCTCTGTGAAGGTGGCGTCGGTCCCTTGGGGACTGACTGGCCATCAAGGTGCCCTGTTTGTTTATTAGATCCGGGGCACCTCACAAAAGGCGACATTGGTGGCACTCGCCGGGTTTTAGTGGGTAGAGCTGCGTCCACTTACCAGCTTTCGGGCGCAGCGAGTCCCACATACCCGCGTGGGAGACCCACTCCCCCGCGGGATGCTTCAAAGCATTTCCCGGTGTTAAAGAAAAAAAAGGGCTTTGAGTTAAATATTAAATACGATAGTCAAATCTTTCATTTTCATTTTTTAATTGTACCTATAGATATCGCAATACTCGTCGAAAACACATTTGTGTGGTTTTCCGAAAGTTGGTTATGATTCTCGTCACGTTGGTCGCGAATTGGCGAGGACAGAGAGAATTCAGATTTGTGCACTCAATTACCGTCGAGTGCAATGTGGACGGAATACGGGCATTGTGGACATATTGAAACAAGGAATTTGAAATTACTTTTTAATAGCTAAACATATTTTTTTTAACTATTCTAAACAACAACAGACTCCTCCCGAACCTCGGAGGACCCAACGCCGCCTGCAGGCAGCTATACTCCGGAGCCTGCTGAGGTATGGCAATGTACAGTGCACCTATCTGGGCGGCAGCTTACCGCTAGGAACAAGGCCCGCACACATATCGCACGGTGCAGCGGGTCATCGTGGTAAGGGTGGTCGGGACTGCAGTCCACGATACCGTATGGTATCGTGGCCGGTTGCACCCCCGTGGGAACTCATGACGGAGGTTCTTGTCGAGACGCACTCCTATGTCTCGGATCGGTCTCTTGGCGAAAGCCTTAGCGCGGCAGCCGTATGGCAAAAGCCTAACGGCTGCTCTGAATCTGGTCCTCGAGCAGTGGATGCGCCGTAAGCGCAAACCCTTCACCTTCCGTCTAACACAGGTGCTCACCGGGCATGGTTCTTTTGGTGAGGACGCCGACGAGGCCACTTCCCGCGGGTGACGAACAGGGATACGTAGGAAGCGCTACTTAATGCGGCTCCAGCAACGCCCCTCTTCTTGTGTCGGACATCATGTCGGTATCCTGGGCCCAGTATGACATGACGTCGCCGGGATTACTTAGTAGCGGCCGGGCAGTTCAGCCCACGGAGCAATTTGTCATTTCTCTATAGTTCAGCCTTACGAGAAGTAGTCTGGCCTTTGTCAGGACCAGCCTGTCGCTGCCTGCCTTCAGTTCCGGGACCTTCAAATAGCGGCAAAAGGCACTCGCACTGGTTTAAGTTTAAGGTAGGGCACTCCCAGGTGTAAGTCCCATATAGCGATTACAAAAAATAGCTTTTCCGAGCATTCTCACCCGTACCAACATTGAAGAAAAACTAGCGTCCAAAAACTAAATAACTAACAACCTACCTCAATAATGGGGCTAGCAAGAGCAAAAAGGATTTTTTAATCCGACTATCAGCGTTTTATATTATGAAATAAGTTGCTATTATACAAAATCCTTAACAAAATTGTTTGGGTTATTACTTAAAAAGTAATTTTTAGCATAAGCTTTTAGTTGATCAAGGTAGCACATAATATTATGTTTGCTTTTTATCTGAAAGAGCATTTCTCTTGAATTAAAAAAGTTATAAACGACGCTTTGTGAGTTCATACAAGAGTTAGTAGATGCGACGTCTACTTACGATGTGTTTTTTTTATGTCATAAGGTGGCAACCGAGCAGTGAGGCCGAAGCCTTATGGTATGCCTTATGCCCTCCTTTTACCTATGCCGTCCCCCAATGGGTCACCGGAAAGTCAAAACGCAGCAACATAGCTGTCATTTTACGGCGGTGTTATGTGAGCGTGAGGTACCACCCTGGTCGTTCCGGCCCAATTAGGCTGCAATGCAGCATGGCACTACCTCTTACTGTGTCTATAATAAACTTGTTTTAATTCTAATAGGTATATTAACATATACTTCTAAAACTATTTTAAAATGGTTTTATTTACGAGACTAGTTTGTATGATATGTAAATTAGTAAATAATGTCGAAATATCGAGCTCCGCTAGACAGAAGTGAAAAACAATGTAATCCCGTTTTAAACAGTTAGAGTAGTGAATATGTCATGTCTATTTAAAACTAGATGTTGCCCGCAGTTTCGGATGCGTTAACTAAGATTTACAGCCGTATCCGGATTGATGATGATTATTTTTATAGCCTAAGTTACTCCTTATAACATCAGCTTTGTTGCAATGAAAATACTATCACCCCTTAGCCGTTTCAGAGATTAGCCGGAATAAACAGACAGACACAAATTGTAAAAAAAATGTTTGGTATATGTGCGAGTGGCAAGGGATTGGCCGTCTTGGCGTTCATTGGGGACGGCCATGATCAGCAGTGTATGAATGTATACACGGTACATTCATACACTGCTGATCATGGCCGTCCCCAATGAACGCCAAGACGGCCAATCCCTTGCCACTCGCATCCAACACGGACCGGCGTCGGAGATCGTCTTCCCACCTGGTTAATGGCGGACCAACACTTCGTCTACCTAAACGTGGCCTCCACTCTAGAACCTTATTGCCCCATCGGCCATCCGTTCTCCTGAGTGTGTGACCAGCCCACTACCACTTGAACGAGCTATCTTTATCTTCGCGTGATATTGGTTGAGGTGGAAATGCAAATTATTTGTTCAATCCGACTGTACCGCTTAAGTAAAGTACCAGCATTGAACGTAGCCATGATCATAGGTCAGTCAACGTCCGGGGTGATCCGACTGGAAAGTCCGATGTCCTCTCGATAAGACTGGTCTAGATCAGACAGTGAAATGAGTTCACAATGACCAAACTTTCACTTCTGAAACAATTACTACCTACAGTAAACTCTAGATATAGCAACGCCTTGATAACTAGCCTTCGATCTGTTTACGACCAGCTGTTGCCCGCAGCTTCGCCCGCGTTCATTTAGATTTACAGTATCTGATTACTGACCGACTGCGCCTGCACAGGATTAAAGTTTTACTTAATAAATGTTTATAATATGATCCCAGTACATATTAGTCATACGAACTGTCAGAAACATAGAACCCACGAACTCTAAGTGTTACCTCACCATTAAACTGGTTGTAAAAGTTCAAGGCCTTTGTACCATAATTACTGCGTCTGATCGGTAAGTGATATATGACAAAATCAAATAAACTTACAGCCTATTGTAACACACTGTAAGGGCGGCTCTACACTCTCCCCGAGTCAGTCCGAGGCGGGCGAGCGTAAATAAATGGTAGAGCACGATTTGTTTTCTTATGACCCCAATCCGTTGCGATTATCAAGTGCGAGAACCAAAGTTGAAGAAAATAAAATTCCACCCATTACGATTTTTTTGATAAACTTGATAGTATAACTCTGCAAATATTGATCCTAGCGTAAAAATGATAATGACCAAACTTGTGAGAAATTTAATTTCCAACAACTTTGGATACCGCCATTTTTGCTCTAAAGTTGAAAATTAACAATTTATTTAAGAAAAACGAAAAAATTGAACTTTAAAACAAGATGGCGGCGAACCCTTTACCAGGATTAGTTAGAAAATCGAGATTTAAGAGAGAGAAAAAGTATCAAGTGCGGTTGGGCGCAGTTTGGTTTACGAAAATGCCGCCCGCGCCGTGTAGAACTAGAATACGTAGACCTCGCGACAGTTATGTACGTGACGGATCTATTAGAAATAAATAGCTTGTAAACTGATGTTCATAATTTTATTTATTTTTCAAAAATAGGTGCGTTTTTGGGTCTATTAATGTTATTAATTGATAAGCTATTTTTAACAGACACACGTGTTATACAATTTGTTATTATAATTTTAAAAAATCTTAAAATTATAGGTAGTATGGTCACGAGAAAACGTGGTCAGTTCTTTTTTTTCTTTAAAAGTCATACCGCTGGGGAGGGGGAACTCGCAAGGCCCGTTTGTGGGACTCGCTGCGCCCGAAAGATGGTAAGGTGGACGCAACTCTATCCACTAAAACCATGCGAGTGCCACCAATGCCGCCTTTGATGAGGTGCCCCGGATCTATTGTGCAAACAGGGCACCTCGACAGCTAGTCAGTCCCTCAAGGGACCGACACCACCTCCACAGAGGGCTCGTTCCGCACCACAGAACAACCCCTCGCAACGTCGGGACAGTGCAATGGGATTAGGTTCCCATCCTCGCCCCTTGCCCCCCCCCCCCTGCTCTTTTGTCCCCTCTTCTTATAAGAGGGGTACAAAGAACAGCCCCTCGGTCCAATTTGCCTCGCCCAAGTTGCTGGGCTCACCTTAGGCTACCGAGCCCCACCGCCACGTCAAGGCCTGAACCATGGTGGGGAATGTGGTCAGTACTCCCGTGATCATGGTTGGTCTAAACTCTAAACCGTGTTAAAATTTTTAAAAAGTTGATTCATTATAAACAAAGGACCTTATATTTAATAGATGTTAATTTTACGTAATGGTAAATATTCTGGTGTGTGCAATGACCTGTATGTTTGTGGTATCGATTTGAGCCCGTTATGGTGCGGTCCCACGGGCGGCGATAATTGAGCCAGGTTTACTCTCCCCACACGCACGCACTCCCCACACGTTTAAATCTGTAATGATCAGAACTGAGTTTGTTTCGCCGGTTCTTCTCAGTGGATTCGCCTTGGAGGTAGATTTTATTGACGTTAAACCTACTGTTTTGAATTAAAAAAATAATTTGATATAAATAATTTTTGGGAAGAGGTTACCAAGTAGAAGGGACCACGATCTCCCGGTCTGCGTGGTGGTGTCTGAGCGTTCATTGATAGCCTACGTCCAGCGGGCCAAAATAGAGTTGACTTCAGCATGCTTATCTACTATAAGATGATAGGCAAAGATGAATAAATAATAAATGTATTCAAATCAAATCAAAATATTTTTATACGATATACAACGAACTTGTACACATAAAAAACCTCGTTTGAAATGCAGGCGGGTAAGAAAAACGAGAAAAAAAACTTGGGTTGTTCTCTCTTGCAAAAAAAAAAAACTAAAATTACACATACTTTGTACATACATTAAAAACATTAAGAGTGAACGTCTTATTCCCATGATGTGTGATGTGCACAGAAAAAAAATCATCATCACCTACTGCCTTGTTGAGACTCATCATCATCAGCCTAACATTAGAGTAAACACGGTGAAGGAATACATCGCGAGGAAACCTGCATGCCTGATGAAATAAAAACCCTCCTCGCCTGATTTCGACGAGACCCGTGCCCAGTAGTCCCACTACATGTCACACTATGTCCCACTGGACATATAAGAGTTGATATTATTACATCATCATCATCATCAACCTCTATCCGTCCACTGAAGGAGGCCTATGTTCAGCAGTGGACGGATATTATTACATATTATAAAACAATTTTGATTATCTCTTTAGTCTGAATTACGAGATATTTGGTACAGAAATACACGTTTTGTACACCAGGGGTCAACGTAGCATATAAAGGAAATAAATGAAACGTCAGCCTGTGTCCTGTTGTGGCAGTTTTATGTGAAAAAGTGTAAAGGGAAGTCCTAATATTGTCATGGAAGGAACACGTTTTTGGAGAATTATGTCTGTCTGTCTGTCACTCACAAGTTTGGTCATTATCATTTTTACGCTAGGATCAATATCGTAGTCTTCCTCCAGTAGGAGATCCCTTGTTTGTTACATTTTCAAACGTCTCTCCGCTGCAGTGCAGACATAAGACAGAGCACTTGAGGCCCGCTTTACGGCAGCCTGCGGAAATTAATTTGAGCAAAGACTCCGGTGCTGGGTCAGCGATGGATGTAATCGGTTCCAACCCACGATTTGTTTTCTTCCAACCCCAATCACTTTATCGGTATTAGTTAGAAAATCGAGATTTATACTTCCAACCATCCCCCCCGACGTTAAAAAAAAAATCGCTCCCCGGATTTTTTTCTATTTCAGGCTAGTTTTATGTCTGCCCCGACTGGAATATCTAAACCTTTAAATTTCCGAAACTTGCAATGCGACGTTCGTTCTAACTCACTCTCTCTCTCGATCTTTCTCACTCCATGGGTATGTGCTTCATGCTACGTTCGTCCTTTCTCACTCTCTCACAATCGGTCTCAATCACTCTCCCTCTTCTTGGACAAAAACGTTGCACATTTTCGTGACGTTTCACCTGTAAAAAAAAAAAATACCCTCATGCGCGCAAAGAAGTTTCACTTCAAAAACCGCATTCAAATCGTTTCACAAGTTTAACAACTGCGGTGCCACACAACGCCCAAACCTTATACTAGTCTTTTTGCGTCGAGGGTTAATATAATAATTATAATAAAAATGGTTAAATATTTATTATTGGTGAACAATATTGTTTCATAAGCGATCTATAAAAATATTGCGATAACATTATATAACGAATCCCAGAGCAGAAGCTCGCGTGTGGGACGTGGTGCAACTTTGTTATCTCTTCCGGGTTTCTATTAAATAACTTATTATAATATGAGACGTTTTGAAAGGTTTTATCTATGATGCAAAATTGAGGAAATTATCTATTTTCTTTATTAAGGCGACGCATTGTTAAACAATAATTTTAATACCGGACTCGCGCCAGAGGGGACTGAGCGTCCTGAGCGGGCGAGGCTCTCCATATGCGGGCGAGCTTATAACTAAAGGATTAAAACGACAAAATTGTTTTTGTTATTTTATTGCGTTAAATACAATGACTGGAGAAAATCCTTCTATAAATTTAAAGAACATAATATTGTACCTATAGACTTATCCATGAAGAAAGTTAGGAGGCTTAAACCAGTCCCGTCTGCCCAGAAGATCTCTTCTTAAAAAGGGATATGTTTGATATTTTTTTCTCTGTTACAAAATTTACCTAATTATGTATTGAAAACTAACAAAATAAAGTTTTATCATGAACTATTAGGTTATCAACTTATATTTTCATTCGTTTTGGAATTACTGAAATAAATTGAAATTATTGACGCCAAAATTTTCAATGCGTTCACTTAATTTGAATACTCTATTCCGTTCGATTTTTCGTGGTCGAGGAAGTTGTTAGTTGAAGTCCAAGATAGAAGTATATTTTAACCCTACCATGGTTCAGGCCTTGACGTGGCGGTGGGGCTCAGTAGCCTAGGGTGAGCCCAGCACACTGGGCGAAGGCGGCTCTTTGTACCCCTCTTATAAGAAGAGGAGACAAAAGAGCAAGGTGAGGGTGCAAGAGCAAAGTGCGAGGACGGGAACTTCACTCCATTGTACTGTCCCGACGTTGGGAGGGGTTGTTCTGTGGTGCGGGGCAACCCCTCTGTGGAGGTAGAGTCTGTCCCTTGGGGGACTGGCTGTCGAGGTGCCCTGTTTGCTCGTTAGATCCGGGGCACACCACCAAGGGCGGCTTTGGTGGCAATCGCCGGGTTTTAGTGGGTAGAGCTGCGTCCACTTACCACCTTTCGGGGGCAGCGAGTCACACAGCATGGGGAGACCCAGTCCCCCGCGGGAGCATTTCCCGGAGTGAAAGAAAAAAAAGCAGTATATTTATTACACATAGGATCAGGAACCTATCCGCGGATCCTGGCTACTTGCCTAAATGCATTTCCCTGCGTTAACAAAATAAGGATGGTAGCAGTACCCAGGCATGGCGTACACCGCATCCCTCCAACCGGTAGCTTGCATTTACATTAGATGAAAAAAACTTTTATCATTACGGCGCGGCGCAGTTACGCTTAATGAAACATTTTTAAGTTAGAGGGATATTACTTTGAATGGAACATGCTGGAAAGGCTTGTTAGATGACGGTTTACATGTAGTGATTATTGCGAGTTACTTGATTAGTTCGAGTTAGATTCGAGAACTAAGCCAATTAAATATTTCTTCGAAATTATCATTTTTCAAGTTATACTTACATCGCTTATTGTAATGATTTTATCTTAATGATCGTAATTAAAAAAATAAAAAATATTCTATAAATTATATTTTCTGTGTTCCTGGGTCATGGATGTGTATTAGAAATATGTGTATTTTAAAATTAAAATATTAAATCTATGTATAGCATAAAAGCTTTAAATATATTTCCGTTGTCTGGTACCCGTAACACAAGTTCTTCGAGAACTACTCACGGGACCAGAGTGACGTGGTGTAAAAGCGTTCATGCCTCTCATTAAGCGATCAATAAATTGTTTCTGGGTTTTGAATACCCACTTTACTAGCGAGAGGGATGCGTTGTGTCACGAAAATTCTTTTTTTGAAAAGTTCTTGCCTTTTGCCGTTTGAAACTGTGATTTTTTTATGTCATCAGGGGGCAAACGAGCAGTCGAAGCCTCACGGCGCCGAAGTCCATAAATATCCGCACAACCAAGGTCACGCAGATGCGCCGCCCTCCTTTATCTATCCCGCCCAATGGGCCACCGGATACGCGCAAACCGCACGAAACGCGACAGCATAGCTGTCACTTGACACCGGTGTTATGTGAGCGAGTGGTACCACTCCGGTAGTGCCGGCCCAGTTCGGCTGCAATGTAGCATGATACATGCTTTCAAACAAGAATGCTCATATTTTTTCCTCTTTTAATTCTTAAAAATCCAAAAATCCCTTCCTTTTTATGAACTTGCTCATATAGAGAATGAAAAGATTTACAGCATAAGGCAAGTCATTCATTAACCTGAAACGGGTCTCGTTAAATATTTCCACTAAATTTGGTAAAACGTTGGTACCGAATGGCTATAAAATTGTGCGTTACTGGCTTTTGATAGGGACTCTGTGTACCTTACAGTAACGTAATGTGCCCATCGACAGCATGTTTAGATTTTGTAAATACAAAACAAGTCGTCGATAATGATACTGTCATTATCAGAGCGTATCTGTCAACCGTTGGATATTACTCTATCAACAAACAACATAGCCGGATAGAGCATTAATTTGTGCCATAAAATTCCGCAACTAGTCTGTGAGTTGTCACTGACGTAATAGCAATTCAAGCAACCAGTACGTCCCATCGGCCAATCATCCATCAATGACTACCAGTCGGCCAATTAGAGCGTAGACCCGGCGCAGCGTTACAGCAGAAATTTGTCGTAATTTGTTTTCATACAAAACACATAACATTACCACTCTATTTCGGTTATATGCTCGACGGATTCTATCAATAAATGCCAAGACGGTCGAAGCACTCAACCAGGACTGGCCACTGAAAGCAGATCATTTGTAGTCATTCCATCTAGGTGTCTGGCTCACCCTTCGAATGCTTTGTTTTAAAGAAGAAACAATCGATTTTTTCCTTACTTTGGTTTCTTCAACAGATCAAGTAATATTGGCAATGCACTGAAAAATTATATCAAAGTATTTTACCGTTGGGTTTCTTGACGGAATCTGAAAACTACCTCGATGCCCAGGCCACCTAAAAATCAGTGTTGCAATAATCTGGATTGAAATGACATCAGTTCGAGATCAGAGCCCTTAACCACTCAGCTATTACAGGTAGACAAAAACCTTTAACAGAGTGTTGTGAAGTATTTTCATTTCTAGCATATTACATGGAACTTGCTAATCGCTTTAAACAAGTGTAAGTCATTTACAAGTTGTAATTTATGTAATGCTTTGTTATACGAAAGTTATATCTTGAAATTACTTTTACTTATGTCGTAGTTATGAAAATTATTGGTAATATTGGTTTTACGATTTTGTCTCGTTGCTTTAGTCAGGGTTGCGGATTCAATTCCTTTTTTTTCTTTTACGCCGGGAAAAGCTCTAAGGCATCCCGCGGAGGGTCCCCCTAAGCGGGTCTGTGGGACTCGCTGCGCCCGAAAGGTGGTAAGGTGGACGCGATCTCTACCCACTAAAACCCGGCGAGTGCCGCAAAAGTCTTTGGTGAGGTGCCCCGGATCTAATGAGCGAACAGGGCACCTCGACGGCTAGTCAGTCCCTCAAGGGACCGCCGCCACTTCCACAGAGGGGTTGAACCGCACCACAGAACAACCCCTCCCAACGCCGGGACAGCACAATGGGGTGAGGTTCCCATACTCGCCCCTTGTCCCCTCTTCTTATAAGAGGGGTACAAAGAGTACAGCTCCCGTGGCTCAATTAGCTTCGCCCAAGGTGCTGGGTCCACCTTAGGCTACTGAGCCCCACCGCCACGACATGGCTTGAACCATGGTGGGGACGGATTCTATTCCTGAAAAGTGCAGACAATTTGTACAATGAGATGTAAGATAAGTCTTGGTGTCAATTTTACACTGCCGGTGCTGTCCTTCTTACCGAAACATAGCAAGCTGTTTGACTTGAGAAATATTTGTAGTGCTGACCGGCGAGTGTGGCGCATCTCTTCCACCGTACATAAATATGCCTCGCCTAATTTCGAGGAAAAGACCCGTGTTTAGAAGCGGGGATGATATTATATTGACGACCTCTGTGGCTCAGTGGTAAGCGCGTTGGCGCTCAAGCCGGAGGTTGCGGGTTCGAATCCCGCCAGGGAACAAAAAATATTTTCTGTGTTCCTGGATCATGGATGTGTATTAAATATGTGTATTATATAATAAAAATCTTAAATATATGTATAGTATAAACGTATTAAATATATTTCCGTTGTCTGATACCCGTAACACAAGTTCTTCGAGAACTTACCACGGGAACAGATTGACGTAGTGTGAAAGCGTCCATAGATATTATTATATTATTATTAATATATATTATACAATAATAATAATATCTATTGGACGCTTTCACACCACGTCAATCTGGCCCCGTGCTAAGTACTCGAAGAACTTGTGTTACGGGTACCAGACAACGGAAATATATTTAATAATGTTATACTATACATATATTTAAGATTTTTATTATATAATACACATATTTAATACACGTCCATGACCAAGGAACACAGAAAATATTTTTTGTTCCCTGGCGGGATTCGAACCCGCAACCTCCGGCTTCAGCACCAACGCGCTTACCACTGAGCTACAGAGGTCGTCGTATATTATAGGTACATTTATTTCATACCCCTAGGTCATTATGGTGTCCCTATTCAGAAATAATTTATACGGCAAAACTGCCGGGTCAGCTAGAAAGCTAGAATATACATAATATCCTATATAATTTCAATATCTAAGGGCATTGACAGACCTTTTACAGTATTGAAACTTGATTGAAACTCAATTTTCAGGAATTCTTAGAATTCGTTTGAAACAAATTGAATGAAAAGGTGCGGTCGATCGGCCATTTTATGTTTAAGTATTTAATTTGATTAAATTGTTTGATATTAATATAATTTATAACCCGTATCTATGCTGCTTAAGAAATGAATGGTATAAATAAATTGGTTTTTGATCTAAGAATTTTCAAAGAATTTTCAATTACAGTCTCTTACAATAGATTTATGTTAGATTTAAGGCGTATAAAGTTTTAATTATTTCGTTATCATCATTATCAGAATCTATTAACTGCTGGACATAGGCCTCCCCCAATAACGCTAAGATGGCCGATTCCCCGCCACCCGTATCCAACCAGGTACGGTCACTGCACAGAAATCGTAGTCAATCTACCCTTCTATCATTATATACTTATATAATAAAATCTTAAGCGTTTGTTTGTTTGAACGCTCTTATCTCCGGAACCTTCTGTAATTAGAATTTTTTTTTTGCATTTGATTTTAGGACTTTTTTAGTCTTCTGAAATCGCTGGAAAAATTATCAACTTTTCAATGAAATCGTATTAAATGAACGGCAGATCTATTTAAGTCATTTGAGTGAGGTTCAGTTGTGAACTTAATCTGAGAACAACCCAGTTTCAGCTCCGCTTCCACATCGATATATTTCACAAGATATCATTGAACGCTTTGTGTAAAACCTCTTTGAAATGTGTATCTCCTTATGTTATGTGTTCCTGGTAATGTTTAATATTATTTGATCATAATCATTATCATCCTTTCACTGATTAACGTAGGCCCCTTTCGCTGAATGTCAAAACGGCCTGTCCTGCCACTTGCAGATATAACCGGTCATTACAATGAGACCGTCAATCTTTACTCCATTACTATATAGATTTGTCAGATAGGTAAACAGACAAATGAGGCACCTGATGATAAGTGGTCAACGTCACCCATGAACCACAAACGATTTCACCTGGAACTAGCCCAAGCAGATCATATATGCGCTGGACTCGGCCCAGCACACGCTCGGGGTGTGCCCGAGATGGGTGGCGCTGCGTCGCGATCTAAGGTCGGTTATCGGAGTGGACTTGTATTTGCCGAGCTTCATCACCACGATGCTCGGTGACGACGAGTCCTGGATTGCGATAGACCCTTCTGCAAGGCAGTAATGTCCCAAAAGAAGACTGACGAGCGAGTGAGAGAGGAGGCCACCGACGAGGCCTCCTCCGTGAGAGAGGAGGGCGACGAACGGGGATACGTAGGAGGCGCTACTTAATGTGACTCCAGTAACGCCCCTGTGTCCATGTCGGGCTCAGGATAGGAACCTGGGTCTGTATGGCACACGACGTCGTGGGGAATGCTTAGTAGCGGCCGTGCAGTCTCCCCTTACGAGGAGTAGTCTGGCCTTCGCCGGGGCCAGCCTGATCCTGTTGCCTGCAGATCTGGGACCCTCAAAAAGCGGCTGAAGGCGCTCGTAGATGGTTTAGTGGGGTGGGGGGTACTCACATTCCCAAGTGCGAGTCCCCACATAGGTCCAGGAGCCGTACCTGAGGTCAACCTGGATCTTAACCTGCGTCATAAAAAAAAACAAAAGGAAGCTCATACATGCCTAAGTTTCGGTATCAGTAATTAAAATTACTAAAGTATAAAAAATTGGTTTAGTCGTGATAACTTTTTAATATAAGGCGGTTTTTTATTTCGCTATCATCTTTTTGTTTCGTCATCCTACGTCTTAATTTATTGTCGAGGTCACTACGAAGCCAGAAAGCTAAATGAAAGGTTTTCTTGATTATTATAATTTAACAAAAAAAATACGGTATTTATTTTAGTCTGGCAGTCGGTAGTAGATTCGATTCCTGACAATTTGCGTTGATATTTATAGATTTATGTGCGGACGATTGCCCGTCTGACCGTCTTGGCTTTTATTGAAATAAGTATAGGTCCAGCAGTGGAATGAAAAGTTTGATAATAATTAGATATGTTTAATGAAACAGAAAAGCAAAAGTAAAAATTTTGAAAAAACCCACGACGGTTAAAAGTCAATTTAAATCTATCTAAGAACCTATCTAAGAACATGCACCAATCAAACCCAAACCCATAATTGAAAATCGCATCAAAATTTGAATAGTAGTTTTGGAGAAAAATGGCAACATTGGATTGTACACAAAACGTTTGCTGCAGTGCCCTCTGGTGATTTATCAACGTAATACCTATCTAATAACATGTTCCAATCAAATCCGAACCCATCTCTGAAAACCGCATCAAAATCGGACTAGTAGTCTTGGAGATAAATAGGTTTGCACACACAAACTGCCTCTCACCCCAAACGCATATACAGTATCCGTTCCGTCGCGGGTAAAAAAAAATGTGTGCAATTCACACGTGGTAGAAGTAAAACCTTCAAAAATCACGATCATAAGAATTGTGTCTGTCTCTTTACTGTCGCTTTTTCGTTTCATCGACATTCAAATCATAACGATGCTAAAGAAGTTTTCACTTGAAAAATAAAAATAGACCTACTTGTTGTCTGTAAAGTCGGCTTATGCATAATAATTTTACGTGAAAACGTCATAATGCGTCACAAGCCGAACGCTTAGGCCGGTTGTGCCCCTTCACTTGTACGTTCGGCTCATGTGGAAGGTAACAATGAGTCATGCTTTTTAGTTTGTGCAGCTGGCGTTTACCGATTTAAAATACGTTGTCACGTCAAAATTAAAAATAAAGTTTACTTTAAACTAAATAAAAGCTTGCTTTAAGTAAAGCTTGGTTACTAGTAAGATAGTTTCTAAAGTTAGGAGCTCTGGCCACGGGAGGACTGTTTCCCGCGTAAAATCCCTAAAAGAAGACACATAGTACCTAAGCAAAATTTGCGTAAGCAGTAAAAAAAAGATAATTAATGATTATGTAGATGTATTAAGACATTTCTGTTATCTTATATTTTACACGAGCTTTACTGTAATCAACTAAATATAATTGTTAATAATCATCATCATCGGCCTCTTTCCGTCCACTGCTATTAGCTATAATTGTTCATGAATATTTAAACACTCATTAATTACTCAAACAACATAACTCGGTTAAACTCCTACTTTAAAAAATATAACTGCGCTAGTTGGATACCTTTTTATGCTTCAATCGCCAGTCGAGTTTCGTTAAAGTGTTGTACAATTAAGAAAATGCTGTGAAAATAATCTTAATCCGTCATATTTAAAATGACATGCGAAGCTACCAGATGGTGCTAGTATTTGTTATTAACGACCTATCTATTCCTAAACAAGAAATCCAAATTTAGAAGCGAAGCGCAATCAAAATCTATATCCAACCTAGACTAGCCAATAAATTCATAATATGAACCAGCTAACACCTATACATTTTTATGTAATCCTTGTACATGCAAGTTTATTTAACGCTACATTTGCTCTGCTTATCGATTTTAATTAATCAGATTCGCTTGCCTTCAATTTGATTAATTCATGCGATTATGTTTGCATGATTTATAAAGCTGCTGCGAAAATTAAACAAATCTGTCATATTGGATGTACTTTTTCATAATTGTCAAACTCTTCACGGGTTCATATTTTATTTGATTATTTCAAATTTAATCACTAGTGATTGTGGTACCTCTTTAGTGGGAGGGATGGGGGGGGGGGGCACGCATCCGTCTGCACTCTGCATGGATGATGCATCCAAATCTTAGATGAAATCGTTTTAGTTCATGAGCAACGCATCAAGAGGTAGGTACGTGGCAGACATACCACTTATTTATCTGTCCAACTAACAATCAGTTGGACAGAGTTTATCTGTCCAACTAACAAACAGTTAGACAGTTTATCTGTCCAAGTAACAAACAGTTAGATAGTTTATCTGTCCAACTAACAATCAGACAGTTTATCTGTCCAACTAACAATCAGTTGGACAGAGTTTATCTGTCCAACTAACAAACAGTTAGACAGTTTATCTGTCCAACTAACAATCAGTTGGACAGTTTATCTGTCCAACTAACAATCAGTTGGACAGAGTTTATCTGTACAACTAACAAACAGTTAGACAGTTTATCTATCCAACTAACAATCAGTTAGACAGTTTATCTGTCCAACTAACAATCAGTTGGACAGTTTATCTGTCCAACTAACAATCAGTTGGACAGAGTTTATCTGTCCAACTAACAAACAGTTAGACAGTTTATCTGTCCAACTAACAATCAGTTAGACAGTTTATCTGTCCAACTTACAATCAGTTGGACAGTTTATCTGTCCAACTAGGTAATACAAAAAAAACTTTTTGATTTTTTTCCATTGCTGATATATTAATAATACGCATCCAGTGAATTACTCTACTACTACTATTAGTCACTTTAGCCTAGATCATGATTTTGATTGTTTGTGTTAATTAAGATAGGCAGACGATTTAATTGATATACAGGCTTCATCGGCGTACAACGGAGATCATACGCGAATATAATCCACGTTCTAGACTTTTATTGCCAAATGGGAAACGGAAATTGTAAATGTCTCAGCCAGGAAATTTAAATGCCTTTCAACTTCATAAAACACAGCCTAGCTCTTTGGCAAACGAAATATAGGCGATTGAATTTTCGAATATGGGTCTTATATAAAAAGTCACCATATTGAATCGCCGCAAAAGGCGCTGGCTGCTATCGTAACGCACGCGCACGCACTCTGCGTACAAAATGCCGCATCGCCATTAGAAAACGGATTATATAACAAACAATTAATTAAACATTCAAATATACAATGTAATAAAACAAAATAATCAATAGAAAACTTTATCAAAATGCTAATTTCTATATTAAATTAATTATTAAACAAGGTTTATAGGTGAGAGCGTAACTGCTAGGTTTTTTATATAATTGGTGGGAATTCATTAAAATTGCCAAAACAATAAGAAAACAAGCTGATGATGATGATGATTATGTAATCCGACATAGTGAAGGCCACTTTTCTATGATAAAGGATTAACCCTCTTATTTTTTGAGTTCGTCTGACACCTATTATCGTTATAAACCTTTTTCCGTCCATAATGTTAGATAGGCAGAGGCTTCTTTCAAGGAACGCAAAGACGGCTGATCCCAGTCACATCCAAATGGCATCGGCCACTGTACCATGTACAGAAGTCGTCATCCCTTCTCACCTTGGACCTTTCTGCACGTCCCCTCCACACCATAACTCTATTACCGGTGGGAGGGATCCGCTGTGCCGCGCTCTCGGCTGCATGGGTACCACCATCTTGCTTGTTTCTCCCGTGAAACAACAGTGTGTTTCGGAGAGAAGGGCAAGACAGGCAGTGTAATTACTGGCACCAAGACTTAACATCTTTTGTCTCAGGATAGGCAACACATAAGAAGTTGCATGGGCTAGGTCCAGGTACATACTACCCCACCATGGTTCAGGCCTTGTAGTGGCGGTGGGGTTCAGTAACCTTGGGCGAAGCGAATTGGGCCGAGGGGGCTCTTTGTACCCCTCTTATAAGAAGAGGGGACAGAAGAGCAGGGGGGGGCAAGGGGTGAGGATGGGAACCTCACCCCATTGTACTGTCCCGACGTTGGGAGGGGTTGTTGTGTGGTGCGGGACAACCCCTCTGTGGAGGTGACGTCGGTCCCTTGCGGGACTGACTAGCCGTCGAGGTGCCCTGTTTGTTTATTAGATCCCGGGCACCTCACCAAAGGCGGCATTGGTGGCACTCGCCGGGTTTTAATGGGTAGAGCTACGTCCACTTACCAGCTGTCGGGCATAGCGAGTCCCACATACCCGCGTGGGGAGACCCACTCCCCCGCGGGATGCCTCAGAGCATTTCCCGGCGTTAAAGAAAAAAAAAATACTGAGGCACTTGCTGTAAATGGTCCCGCTGAGCTACGTCCATGTAAACCTCAGATCGTTTATTAAGTGAACACGAAATGGAAACGTGTTTGAAAGTTAACTTTCTTGATTCTGATAACGAGATAGCACCGACTCTTTGATTAACTTGTCGTGTCCAGACTTATTTTAGACATAGAACGAAATATACAGAAACATTGAAAGGGTATTTGTTATAGACTGTTGATAAGTGCCGCTGCGTTTGTTTCGCCGATTCGTCTCATTTCAGTTAACGTTGAATTAAAACTTAAAAATAAGTATTGAATGGTCTAAATTCCGATACTACCAATATAAGAAAACAGTCGAGTCAGGCTACTGGACAGACCATGGTTCAGGCCTTGTCGTGGCGGTGGGGCTCAGTAGCCTAGGGTGAGTCGGCACCTTGGGCGAAGCTAATTGAGCCGAGGGGGCTCTTTGTACTCCTCTTATAAGAAGAGGGGACAAAAGATCAGGGGGCAAGGGGCGAGGATGGGAATCTCACCCCATTGTACTGTCCCGACGTGGGGAGGGGTTGTTCTGTGGTGCGGGACAACCCCTCTGTGGAGGTGGCGTTGGTCCCTTGCAGGACTGACTAGCCGTCGAGGTGCCCGGTTAGCTTAACAGATCCGGGGCACCTCACCAAGGGCGGCACTGGTGGCACTTGCCGGGTTTTAGTGGTTTGAGCTGCGTCCACTTACCATCTTTCGGGCGCAGCGAGTCCCACATACCCGCCTGGGGACACCCACTCCCCAGGCGGGATGCCTCAGAGCATTTCCCGGCGTTAAAGGGAAAAAAAGGCTACTGGACAGACAACCTAGCGGTCGTGGGTTCGAATCGTCAAACCGCCAGCCGCAGATAATTTGTATGTCATCACACAATACTATACACTACTAACACATACAATATACAATACTATACTATACAATTATTATTACGGGTGCTTACCGCGTTTAAAGATTTATTGAGGTCCCGAAAAATATCCGAATTTCAATAGGGAAGACGACTTTAGAATACCGAGCATGTGGTACCGAGTACAATCCCCTGATTAGTTTGTGTGAAGGTCCGTCACGATACAGATGCTCAAAATACAAAAAAGACACTGTCATTATAGTGTCTCGTGGTGAACGAGTGCGTTCGTGTGCCGAAACTAGTCGTCCGAAACGAAGAAGAAAGACGGTAGACAGATTTTTCTGATCTGTCGCCATCTACCAGCACCGTACGTCAGTTCCCCGTGATCATGGCAATTGAAACAATGCCGAAATATCGGGACCTTAATAAAACATTATTTACGCCGTAAGCACCCGTAATAATATTAATATAAATATGAATAGTGATCCCGTTAGTTTAAAACAATTATATACTATCTATACAATACTATACATATCGAGCTACGGTGTATATATTATGTATTTATTATAAATATCTTAAATTTATTTCTGTTCCTAGTACCTGTAACATAAGTTCTTACGAATTTAGATCGGACTACGTTAACGTGTTGTCACTACCATTATTCAGGCCTTGTCGTGGCGGTGGGGGTCAGTAGTCTAGGGTGAGCCCAGCACCTTGGGCGAAGCGAATGGAGCCGAGGGGAGCCCCCTCGGCTCAATATATCTCAATGTAAACAGTAATGTAAAAGCTATAAAATAAAAAAAAGTGTGTGTGTGTCAGCTCCGACGCACGATTGGAGTTTACTCCTTATGAACGATAATTATGATATACGCATCTGCTGAAATGATAAGAGCATATATATAATGAAAACAAACATATATATTATGTAATTATTAGGATTATTTATATTACTTCAATAAAGCGTATTACATAAAGTTTGTTACAAAATAATAATAATAATAATAATAACAAAGAGGAGGCCCCGAGAATAAGATCAGGGGCATTTCACTTAGTACATTTGGTTTTTTGAATGGATTTTGATTTTACACTTGATTTTACTCCTCATAAAATTTCCGTACCGGGCCTTATAACTCAAATCGTTTCTTAAGGAGTAAACTCCAAAAATACGGTATTAATCACTTCATATTATAAAATAAAGTCCTACGCCCGTCCATAGATAAATAATCATCATCAATCCGTGTACGGCTGTATCTAACATAACGCGGGCGAAGCTGCGGGCAACAACTAGTTAATAATAAATTACTTCTCTCATAGAGAAGTAATTTATTATTAAAGCGGATGAAACGATAAAAACAGCTACCTATGTTTTTATATACAAACATTAAAACATATTCGCAGTATACATTTAAGTGAATTAAAAAATGGCTGAGCCCCATCAAAGCTAGACTGATGAAGATTCTCATTAAAAGCCCTTGTAATTAAGATAATGTAATGAAAATAGCCTTTAAATGTACTTTAATTTATTAAAACTTACATTTTATTTTTTGATAGCTCAAAATTAGTCTAAAGTATCTTTTTTTTATGTAAACCATAATAATATATTGTATTTTTTACTTATTTTGTGGTAATTTTCTTTAAGCTCCTAAAAATACAATCGAATTTATTTTAATTAGTTGCTCCGTTTGTTTGGGTCAAAGGAGACGGTCCATTACATGTCTGGTCTTGTACAGTATACCATAAATAAAGAAAAAATATATTCCTTAAAAATAATATAAATGAGTGAGTAACAAGCAAATAATAAAAATCTATTTCAAGTTTTTTTTTAATTCTGGTGTAGTGCAGCTCATGATAGAGACTTGGAAAAGAGAGAGGGAGGCCCTTGCCCAGCACCCACTGCTGGGCACACAATAGGCTAGGAAAAAAAGTTATTTTAACTTGTATTAGCAATCCTACCAGGAGATGACGCCCTTCAGACGGTTATTTATTAGAGCCTGACCAGAAAAATAAAACCCACGCGGATATATTGCGAAAATATTCGGAACCTATATCTGTATGGACCATACAATGTGGTGACATAAAAAAGATACAGTGGCGACACCACGCAGGGCTTATATATTTCTGGTCGTGGCTATACTTATTCAATTTCGTTTCTGACAAACGTAAAACCAGATGCGGATCGATCAATGAGATATTTCCTTTTTGACAGAGAGCGCCAAAGAATATCTATACGCTATTGTTATATACACGCATATCTTGGAAACATTAAATTATGCTAACTGTAAGAGGTAAAAGGTAGTGCCATGCTGCTTTGCAGCCAAATTAGGCCGGCACGACCAGGTGGTACCTCTCGCTCGAACAATACCGGCGTAAAGTGACAACTGTGCTGTCGCGTTTCTTGCTGTTTGCGAGTTTCCGGTGGCCCATTATGGGATTGGGAAAAGGAGAGCAAGGCATAATCTCTGGTTAAATGCTACCCCTACAATTGAGATGAATTCATGGATATGAACAAATCAAAACTGTTTCAATATTTTCTTTCCTTCATCTCGTCCCATACAATTTTGGACCGTCTCCTTTAGTATTTGAAGTACCCCCTTCCTGTTGACAGATTGATCTTTGGTATTTGGTACACACAGTTTTGATGACAACACGATTAATTTAAATTTCAACACAAAATCTACTCTAAAGAAGTCTACAAACAAACATACATACAGGTGAAACTAATATAAAGCGTGTATTCCAACCCGACGCCAGGAGGCCGTGTGGTCGCAGACTGTACGGTTGGCGGGGGGCAACCCCCCACTTTTACAAACCAAAGAGAGCCAAATGGGCTCACAGTAACCCGATGTAGCATTAGGGCCTTCGGGCCGTTAGCATAGATCCATCCGAAAAAAAAGCGTGTACCTATTAACTAACAGCAAGTTTATAGTTGTGTTTATTACTTGCTAATCTGTCAACTCCTAACAAAAAAACATGATTTTTATTTTTTACATTTAGTAATATTTTTTTATTTATTTACAGGTAAGCAGCTTGTGTATTTCTTCCCAACTATAACTATAAGTGAGTAGTGCTTCGAACCTTACATCTTTTGTAAATTAATCTTTTTTTCTATTGTTTGTAATTTTTGATATTTTTCAACACTTAGTCACATTATTAGTAGAAAACCGTGAATATATAAGTATAATTATTATCTTCTGTAAGAGAACTCGGTATGTGATCCATAATTTCCGTCGGGAGATTTTTGAACTTACGATCGGAAAATTCTTGATATCAGAAATTAATGTTTGAGGTTCACAAACGGATCGAGGTAATGCGCTAAATTCTGTATTAGAACACGGAAAATGAGGCATTACCTCATAGAACATTAGCAATTAATGCTGCTGAGTACCAGCAATTAGAATTAGGATGAATCCTAGTCCTTATCCTCTGGTGGTAGTCTAGACTATAATACCAGTTAGGACTTAGCTTTAGCCTAAACAATCCTTAGAGTCAGGTCGTGGATCAGCTACGCCAGCCATCAGACTTTTAATCTTATCAGGCATGCAGGTTTCCTCACTTTCCTTTAATATGTTGATGCTTTTGGATATATTCAAAAGGGTGTTGGCATATGAATATTGAATACTGCTTATTAGGTAATGTATTATTTATGAATACAGTTGGACTAAACTAAACACATTTGTCGCTGATAATTTAGTCAGATTTATGTTAACCTAGTAACACAGCACCACGCCACATTGAAAATTCTATGTTACAAAATGAAGCAACGGATGATGAACCACCAATACGTAAAATCACGTTTTCTGATGCTAAGGTATTGTAAAAAATAGCCCGGTCAAATTAGACCAAAAGATAAGAGTAAAGTTACCTAAATTCCCACCAAGCTGAAAATCGGTAAGATTGTTTGAAATATCATTAAAAACAAAATTTGAAAGTTCCCCATCTTTCCCCTGTAAGGAAAAAAAAATATTCAAGGTCAAAGGTAAAAAAAAATGAGTTTTTCGCGATTTTCAGCAAAACGGTAAGTTTTATCATAAAAATATTTCAAACAAGAATTGTAGATCATAAAATTATCTATCTACAAAAAATTAATAAATACTTTTTTTTCTACGAGCCACCGTTTTTGAGAACTTTTTTTGAATCGTTATTCAAAAGTTGTAAAAGTTGTAATCGTCATAATATGCACACGTTTTCTCGCCACCTATGAGGTAGTGTACTTAGCGCTTTTTTTTTTGTGGTTTCCCCAGTAGGCCTATTCCACGGGTCAGTTTTGATCCTGTTTAATTTGAAACTATTGAAAAATAATGGATATTAGCAGAGATTGAAAAGATAAAAGCAATTTAAGTTAAAAAAAGTAGTGAAATTTAATCGTCCGAGTCGTAACTTTCAAAATCTTCTTCTTGTTCTAATTTTTTTTTCAAAAAAACTTTTCTATAGTTGTAATATATTAAAATATTTTTCTATCGGTTATTGTAACTTACACTACTAATATAAAATATACATAAGTTATAACTATAAGAATATCAGGTAAAATGAAGCCCAGTCCCTTAATTTATACGCCATTGCAACTGCAAAAAGGGATGCAGTGCTAAATGTGGTTGCAAAAAATGTCGGACTGTTCTGTTCTCCGGCATGTACTACACATTGTCAAGGCAAGGTGGTGCTCTAATATTGAATCACCAACAGTAGAGGATCCGTTTGATTCTATGGTGTGGTTGAGTGGGATGGTAATGTACCACTATGATTAACTGTGATAGTTAGTTAAGAAATAAACACTTACAGTTTAAACACGTATATTGTCCACATTCACACCATTTAATATAGATAAAAGGCACGGAAAGGATAGACACGAAAACAGTTTATAGGCACAGAAAAGATAGCACAGTACATAAAGTCTAGTGATAGAAATAAAGCGATAAGCACACAACATAGCGAGATAATGTTAAAGCGTTATAGTTCGCTATAGCAAGGCAGCGCGGGTTCCGTAACACAAGCAAGTCTCGACTGGGGACCGGTTTTGTATGCAGGGACCAGCGCGGGCGCATCGCCGCGCCCACCGGTATCGTATAGCTATACGTATGTCGACGGCTTTAGTGAAAAGGCCGTGTCGATAAATGTGTATCGATACGGAGTTGTCGATAACGATCACTTAATATGTATTTTAAATATTAATTTATGATATATGTAAATAAATTTTATTTTGATGTGTTTGTATATATTATGTTAAATAAATTATTATATTTTATAAATAGTTATAAGTTTAGTTTTAGGTTAATATTAGGTTTTACTTGTATCTTTATGTTTTTGCTATTATAATATAAACTGCTAATTGTATATGTGTATATGATGTTATCTGTGTATAATACAAAGTAGCCTACACCACCCCCCTCCAGAGACCGTCAAGGGCGATAAAAATCTGGAAATTTTACTCGGCGTCCAGAACGAGTTGTATATTTTTTCTGAACGTCTGGTAAAGGTTCAAGTGTTGTTTGGTCGGACAGTATAAAGGCCGGCTTAACGCGATCTATGGATACTGTGACCTCTTTACCTTTCAGCAGTATTTTAAATACCTTGTCATCCCTTGACAAAACTTTATGGGGGCCAGAATATGCGGGTTGAAGGGAACCACGTGATGCGTCTTCACGGAGGAACACGTGATCAGTGGTTGCCAATTCCTTATATATAAATACTTTCTGGCTGGCATGGCGTGAGGCTGGTGTGGGCTGCAACCTTGAAGCGACTTGCTTAAGGCGAGCGGAGAAGTCTGTGAGATCCGTGGTACCACCGTTGGTAGGCTCGAAGAATTCACCCGGTAATCTCAATGGTTCTCCGTATACCAGCTCAGCAGACGAGCATTGGAGGTCCTCTTTAAAGGCACTACGTACTCCTAGTAGTACCCACGGTAAGGATTCCGTCCACCTGCTATTTGCGTGACACACTATGGCAGCTTTAAGTTGGCGGTGGAATCTTTCCACCATGCCGTTACACGCAGGATGGTAGGCAGTGGTTCGTCTATGCTCAAAACCGGTTGTTTTTGAGAGGCACTGAAATAGTGCTGACTCAAATTGTCGACCACGATCGGTTGTGATCTGAGTGGGACAACCAAATCGAGCAATCCATGTAGACAGGAGTGCCTGGGCGACTGTTTCAGCCGTAATGTCTTGGATGGGTACCGCTTCCGGCCATCGAGTAAATCGATCTACGGCTGTTAGGCAATACCGATATCCTTGTGATAGCGGCAGGGGACCCACGAGATCTATATGGATCTGCTGAAAACGCACTCGAGGCAAAGTATATGTACCAAGAGGTGAGGTGACGTGGCGACTAACCTTTGCTTTTTGACAACTTAAGCAGGCGCGAGTCCACTCTCGGCAGTCTCTGCGTATCCCTGGCCAGACAAATCGTTCTGCTACAAGTTTGGCAGAAGCTGTGGTGCCAGGATGACTCAGCGAATGGAGACTTTCGAAAACCTGTTTCCTATGGAATTTAGGGACGAAAGGTCTGGGGTTTGGTGTACTGACGTCGCAGTACACAGCAATACGACTACCAGGTATCGTCCGTTTCTCCAAGCGCAAAGATGACCCTTTAGCTAGTAGTAGCTCAAGCTCAGGGTCGGCTGCTTGACTTTGTGCAATGGCCTCGAGGTTTACCGGAGTACATATTTCTTCTATTCTCGACAAGGTATCGGCCACCACGTTATCCTTACCAGATATGTGTCGGATATCGGACGTGAACTGGGCGATGAAGTCGAGGTGTCTGTACTGCCTGGGCGAACAGTTTCTCTTCCTTTCATGGAATGCGAAACTGATCGGTTTATGGTCAGTATAGATGATGAAATGCCGGGCCTCAAGCATGTGCCTAAAGTATTTAATGCCTTCATAGATAGCCAGTAATTCCCTATCGTAAGGAGAATATTTTACCTGCGATGGGCTCAGCTTGCGTGAAAAGAAAGCTAGCGGCTGCCAAGCATTCTCTTTGAATTGCTGGAGGACTGCCCCGATTGCCTTATCCGAAGCATCAGTCACCAAGGCAAGCTTAGCGGTACAGTCAGGGTGCGCAAGTAAAGCTGCGTCTGCTAGGCTGTTTTTGCATGCGTTGAAGGCTTCGAGACCCTGCTCTGTAAGGTTAACAGGTTGTGAACCTTTGACGGAACCTACTAGTAACGCATGTAGTGGAGCCTGGACTTCAGCTGCTCGAGGAAGAAATCTTCTGTAGAAATTGAGCATACCCAAGAATGCCTTGAGTTGACGCGCTGTTGTAGGGGTCGGGAACTCCCTTATTGCCTGCACCTTGGATTCTAAAGGTCTGGAACCAGCTTGAGAGATGGAGTAGCCTAAAAAAGTTACCTCAGGCACACCGAAAAGACATTTCGCCGTGTTCACCTGCATGCCATACTCCCTGAGCCTGGTGAAAAGTTGCCGTAGGTGATGCTCGTGCTGCTGCTCATCCTGTGAGAAGACTAGGATGTCATCAAGGAAGACATAAAGAAAATCTAGTCCCCTGGTAACCTCGTCCATGAACCTTTGAAAGGTTTGACCCGCATTCCGAAGTCCGAAAGTCATGAACGGAAATTCGAACAGACCGAATGGCGTAGTGATTGCGGTCTTTGGAATGTCTGCTGCGCTGACAGGTATCTGATTGTATGCCTTTAATAAGTCTAAGGTGCTGAAAACTTTGCAACCAACAAGATTGTGAGCAAAATCGTGAATGTGCCGAATCGGATATCTGTCAGGCACAGTTCGGGCATTGAGCATGCGGTAGTCACCGCAAGGACGCCAGCCGTTGTCCTTCTTAGGTGCTAGATGGAGAGGAGACGCCCAAGAGCTCTGAGAGGGTCTAGCTGTCCCATTAGAAATCATGGCCTGAAATTCTTGCTGTGCTATTTTTAGTTTGTCGGGTGCCAAGCGACGTGGAGAGCAAGATACTGGTGGGCCTGGTGTCGTGCGGATGTGATGAACGGTGTTATGTTTAATGTCGCGATGTATACCAGTTGGACGGGTGATCTCGGGAAATTCCTCGAGGATTTTGTGATACCGAGTCTCCCCAGTCAAAACTTTTACAGAGGTTATATCAGTACAAGTAACAACTTTAGCAATACAAGAAATAGAAGTAGTAGAATCTAATAGACGTTTGTTACGACAATCAACAATGAGATTATAATAATTTAAAAAGTCTACTCCTATAATAGGCTTAGTTACATCGGCAACAATAAAACGCCACACAAAAGTTCTGCGTAGACCAAAATCTAAATTAAAATGTATGTATCCATAAGTAGCTATATTTGAACCGTTCGCAGCACACAAGTTATAGTCCGTTTTGGCACGACGGTCACGAACGAGGGACCGGGGGTAGACGCAGAGATCGCTTCCAGTGTCGATCAGGAACTGCACCTTCGAAGCTCGGTCCGTCAGGAACAGGCGACCCGTAGAAGTAGGGCAGTCAGCAATCGCCATTAACGACCGCCCATGGCGTTTCCCGCCTTATAGTCACAGGGGGCACGCATTTACTGGCCTTCTCCCCAAACTTATTGTGGTACCAGCAGAGCGGGAACTTCCGATAGTTCGACTGGGAGCGCCGAGATCTGGATACCGATCGATACTGAGGTGATTTAGTGGATCTGGTGTGAGATCGACTACTCCTCTCCGACGCGAGTTTGTTGAACTCTCGGCGTAGTTCAGCGATCTCCTTCGCTAGCGCCTCCAATGCTGAACCGTGACTGGATTGAGGTTGACTAGTCGTAGCCACTGCTGGTGATGGAGTAGCCAACTCGTGGATACGGTCGGCTAAATCTGCTACATCTTCAAGGCAGGTTGAAGGTGGTTGGCCAGCGAGCACAGTCTGGATCCCATGTGAGAGACGGCTGATCCAGATGGTGCGGAGGAAATCATCAGGAACGTTGATGCCGGCGAGACTCTTTAAGTGACGCAGAAATTGGGAGGGTTTTCTATCTCGAAGCTCCTCATGCGTTAAAAGCTGCTTAAGTTTATTCTCTTTCGAGGTTGTCAGTCGTTTGATAAGCTCACTCTTGAGTTTTGGATATTTATCCGTGGCTGGGGGGCTAATAATAATGTCTTTCACTTCTCTGGAGAACTGGTTATCAAGTTGCCCAACCACGTAGTAAAATTTTGTGGAGTCGCTTGTAATGCCAGATATGGCAAATTGCCCCTCCACCTGAGCAAACCAAAGCTCGGGTTCGTCTGGCCAAAAGGGTGGAAGTCTGGTACCAACTTTAAAAATATCGATATCCGCTGCTGCCATCGATGTCCCATCACTAGCGGTCGAGTTGCCGGTTGGCGTGGCACCGCCATGTGCATCGTGATATTCTTTGTTCATTGTGTTACTAATACGGGGTCACCACTATGGTGTGGTTGAGTGGGATGGTAATGTACCACTATGATTAACTGTGATAGTTAGTTAAGAAATAAACACTTACAGTTTAAACACGTATATTGTCCACATTCACACCATTTAATATAGATAAAAGGCACGGAAAGGATAGACACGAAAACAGTTTATAGGCACAGAAAAGATAGCACAGTACATAAAGTCTAGTGATAGAAATAAAGCGATAAGCACACAACATAGCGAGATAATGTTAAAGCGTTATAGTTCGCTATAGCAAGGCAGCGCGGGTTCCGTAACACAAGCAAGTCTCGACTGGGGACCGGTTTTGTATGCAGGGACCAGCGCGGGCGCATCGCCGCGCCCACCGGTATCGTATAGCTATACGTATGTCGACGGCTTTAGTGAAAAGGCCGTGTCGATAAATGTGTATCGATACGGAGTTGTCGATAACGATCACTTAATATGTATTTTAAATATTAATTTATGATATATGTAAATAAATTTTATTTTGATGTGTTTGTATATATTATGTTAAATAAATTATTATATTTTATAAATAGTTATAAGTTTAGTTTTAGGTTAATATTAGGTTTTACTTGTATCTTTATGTTTTTGCTATTATAATATAAACTGCTAATTGTATATGTGTATATGATGTTATCTGTGTATAATACAAAGTAGCCTACAATTCCAACGAGGCAACATGCGATACATCGCTATTAACGCAGTTTGCATGCACTCAGGATGAAGATGAAGAAGAACAAGAACAAGAACAAGACGAACAAGAACAAGAAGGTCAAGAAGAAGAACAAGAAGAAGATTTTGAAAGTTACGACTCGGACGATTAAATTTCACTACTTTTTTTAACTTAAATTGCTTTTATCTTTTCAATCTCTGCTAATATCCATTATTTTTCAATAGTTTCAAATTAAACAGGATCAAAACTGACCCGTGGAATAGGCCTACTGGGGAAACCACAAAAAAAACGCGCTAAGTACACTACCTCATAGGTGGCGAGGAAACGTGTGCATATTATGACGATTACAACTTTTGAATCGTTATATCTCAGAAACGGTGGCTCGTAGAAAAAAAAGTATTAATTAATTTTTTGTAGATAATTTTATGATCTACAATTTTTGTTTGAAATATTTTTATGATAAAACTTACCGTTTTGCTGAAAATCGCGAAAAACTCATTTTTTTTTACCTTTGACCTTGAATAAAATTTTTTCCTTATATGGGGAACTTTCAAATTTTGTTTTAAAATTTCAAATTTAGGTAACTTCGAATGTCTAAATTGACCGGACTAAAAGCTACAAATTCAGCTTACAAGCACAGTCTTCAAAGTAAGGTTACATGATCATGTCAAAAATATATTTTAAAAAGTAAAAGACGGTTGTCATAAGTTTAAACCTTGACCGCCAAGTCTCTGTGGCACCGTAATCCTTATGTGGGTAAACCATGGGTAAACCGATTTAGTTACGATTTTTTATTTGACACCCAGTTTTCTGACAGTGGTCTTTTTTAAAAATCGATCCAGCTATTTCAAGGTTTTCAGTTCGTTAGTATATAAAACCTTTTAATAATTACGTTTCGTTAATGTAATCAAAGATCTTTTTAATAGGACAATCTTTGTGACATGGCCTTTAGAAAACATGGTTTGGCAATATTGGATATAGTTGTCATGTTAGAAGTTAAATTATCGAGCAATTTACTGATATAATATACCAACATACCATACACTTTTCCCGCGCTTTTTTCGTGATGTTGATACAGCCAGTCAGTACATTTTAAAGCAATCTAAACATCTATACAAATAAAAAAGTGTCTGTTTGTAATTTGCAAATTGCAAAAAAAAGCAATTTTTAAAATTTTTGTCTGTCTGTCTGTTTGTTCCGGCTAATCTCTGAAACAGCTGAACCGATTTAATGACGGTATTTTCACTGACAGATAGCTAATATTATAGGGAGTAACTTAGGCTATAAAAATAATCATCATCAATCCGGGTACGGCTGTAAATTTAAAATAAAGCGGGCGAAGCTGCGGGCAACAGCTAGTTTATTAATAAAAGAGTATTGTTAGGCAAATGTTCGCCTTTGTGGAATTTGTAAAGACGTGTCTACTTGGTGCGGGCGTTCTAATTACAGGACACTTTTTACCTTTACAGATGGCTGAAATGGTCAGTAATTGGGCCCCGTAACTTTAGTAAAAAATTGAGAACGTAACTAAAATAATACACTAGAATTAGCTGTTTGTTTCTTTCTTTATGTTTATTGTGTGAACTAGATGTTGCCCGCAGCTTCGCCCGCGTTAACTTAGATTTACAGCCGTATACGGATTGATGATGATTATTTTTATAGCCTAAGTTACTCCTTAGAACTTCAGCTATCTGTCAGTGAAAGTTCCGTCAAAATCGGCCCAGCCGTTTTAGAGATAAGCCGGAACAAACAGACAGACAATAATTGTAAAAAAATTGCTATTTTGGTATATGTACATTGTATACATCGACATGCATGCAAAAAGCGGTTATTTTAATATTACAAACAGACACTTCAATTTTATTTATCTGTATAGATTTAGACATGTTTAATTTACGTTGTTACGATGTTAAAATTACTAATAAATAATTAATTTAATATTCTGATAAATGCGTGTTGTTATTTTTTGGTATTACTAATAAATTAGGTACAGTGAAAAGACAAGATTAACGCAAGCAAAACCACGGGGAATTTTAGTCATTTGTCTAAAATGAATATCGAAATTATAGATATGTTTCTGTAAGTTAAATGGCCATAAACAGCCGATGGTTTAATCTACAGACAATGGTCGAGTCATTGTGGCTAAAAGAAAGGAACGACCCGTTCGCATGGGTTGCTTGTGGCCGAGCTTGCAGCGGGCTTTAGAATTAGAGGTCAGAGATACAAATATTACTTGACATTAGTTCACTTAAAAATATGTACAAGATAACATAATTCTGAACACCATGTGCCACGCTAAGAGACCATTCATACTATTTATGATATTCTATTTTTGAGAAAAAAAATGTACGGTCAGCGAAAAAAATGCTACAATCCACAAATATACATTTTTATGCCTATCGTACTACTTCGTATGGGGATCAAAATACTCTATCACCATATTATAAAGGGGAAATATTTGACTTTTAGTTTGTTTGTTACGAATTAACTCCAAAACTACTTGACTGATTTTAAAAACTCTTTTATCATTAAAATGCTACGTTAACACTAGTTGACATAGGCTATTCAAAAAATCACCATCAATCAGGATACTGTTGTAAATCTAAGGTAACGGTGAAGGTGCGGGCATGCCTAACCGGGACCCTCAAAATGCGGCTGAAGGCGCTCGCAGTGGTTACAGGTAGGGCACTCCCAGGTGCGAGTCTCACATAGGATTAGGATCTACCCGAGATCCTGGCTACATGCGTAAAAATCATTTCCCTGCGAAAAAAAGGTGAAGGTGCGGGCAACAGCCAGTTTAATATATAATGCATTGGTACCGGAATAAATACTAGGCTAATAAGTAAACTACATTTCTTGGTTCCAAACATATTGCAAACAATCTTGTCGATTACTTGTTTGTGTGAGAGGAGGAGAAACAACCAAACACGTTCAAATAATATTGGATAGATGTTTGCTCTGGCAAGTATCAACATAAAGCGAACGCTTCACAGGTTAATTAAGCATTCTGTCTGTGTGTTTGATCGCACATTTCGCCCCGCTAGCACTGGCACCGCAACGTTGTTTATGGCTCTAATAATACACACGGAGGTTTTACCATCTGTTACGAATTGGGAGAAATATGGCCGCTTCTAAAATGTTTCAAGACAATAGTTTTTGTGGATAATAATTTAGTAGAATAATAATTTAACAGGAATGTAATTATGCAACTTCAGGATTTTTTTTTTCGGAATGGCTAGACTTTTCGGCCTGATGGCCTTTAAGCTCAATCGGTACAGTAAGTGAACAGATGGCTCACTTAAGAAATATTCGAAAGGGGGGCGCCCCCTTCCGCGCCCCGCAGGCGGCGCGGTTCATCGCGCGCGCTGCTCGGGAGAGCAGGATTTGGACTAGTCAAATCCGATACGGTTTACGAATCTTTTAGGCAGAACTTCAGGAGTTAAGCAGAATTTTCTTTGAGCGATAGGCAGGAACGTAAGAAAAACCGTAGAGAAGAGCAAAAATCATTACGAAAAGAAGCAAGACTAAACTCGTACAAGAAAGACTAAGAAACTTATTTGCAAGAATAGCAGAACTAGTCTAAGCGATGCCTATAATTTTGCGAAAAAAGTCTTAGCCAAAAACCTACGTAGCGCTAAACTGCTGCATAACTGGTGCAGGCAGGATAGGTCGTGTTATCGTTGGCACTATACCCTTCCATCTTATTTAACGTTTACCGTTAGGAGGGATGCATGTGCTGCTCTCCCGACTGCAAGGGAACCACCATTTTCCTTTGTTTCTCCCGTGAAAAAACTTTGCTGTGTTACGAAGGGAAGGGCAAGAGAGGCAATGTAATTACTGGCATTGAGACTTGACATAAATGTCTCAGTGTAGGCAACGCGTTAAAATGCTTGGGTTAATCCTTTTTTTCAATCAATCAAAAAGTCAATGTTGACAGTTCATGGACGACGTCCACTATTTACTACCAGATCTATTTACCTATCTCCGCTAACAAATCCATTCTGACCTATTTGCGTGAGGCTTTCAACTATTAATCATCATCTTACCCGTTTAGCATTTTACATTTTGCGCGGAAACAGACTATAGACAATTCTAATTTTTTTTTTCTATTCCTCGGGTTTGATCTGTGGGGAACACATTCGATGATTATATTTATTCTGAGGCTGATCAATCATATGATTTTACGTGTCTAAATAGTATTCACTATTTCAAGTAAGACCTTGGGATACCTCCGTATCGAAGAACACGCCCAGATCGGCTCCGGGCAGGAGCAATGTCCTCCAAACTCCTTCTGTTACATTTTCACACCTAAGCCATCTTTTTTTATTTAGATAAAAGTTAGTAAAGGTTAGGCTCCTAATGATTATCATCCTTAATACGACTGTAAATCTAAGCTGCGGGCAAAAGCTAGCATATACTTATACTACTTGACTTAAGATACAAGTCTTAGTATCCTATGAATAGAAATATATGCTAATATTAAACTATAGGTATCTTATATACTCACTTAAACTTGGGTGAAGTCGTAGTCAACCGCTAGTACTAATAAAACTTGAAAAGGTCTAAAAATATACAAGAACTTAAACACCCATTTAAATGGCATAAAGTTATACGTTTAATATATTTTTAATCCCGTCCAAGTTAATATTTATAAAGTAGGAATTACCTGCTTTAATTAAATGTTAACTGTGAGGATTCTAACTCGAAAAGAAAATATTTCCATTTCGTTTTAAATTTCACCAGCGATGTATAAAAACTAGAACTTTAAATATTTTCTTAATTTGATATGTTGACGTGATTAATTTGAACAGCCTTTATCCGTTCACTGTAAATTATCTATGAATGAAAAGACAGAACTAGCCTGTCTTGAATCATCAGCCTATTCCATCCTAAAGAGGTAGTGCCATGCTGCATTGCAGACGAACTGGGCCGGCACGACCGGGGTGGTACATCTCGCTCACATAACGAGGCGAATGAAAGCTACATGCTTTATTTATTAAGACTTTTGTACACGTTGTATTAGAAAAAATATATTTCATAGTATAGCTGTGATAAACCTGGTAAACTTAAAAAGTTGTTTTAATAGTGAAAAAAAAACAATGTTTTTTTCAATTTATAATTATATTTTTATTTTTGTATTATAATTTTTGAAGAGGTAGATATTTCGACATTGTCTACGAATGTCTTGTCCACGAAACTAACATTCGTAGACAATGTCGAAATATTGAGCTCCACGAAATAAAAGTGTAAAACATGGTAAATATCCCGTTTTAAATAGTTCTAGTAACATTAAAAAATTTTAAATAAAAATTATAACCGACTTCAAAAAATAAAGTAACTAAAATGTTATAAAATAATCGCGTGTACAATCTTTGCGTTTACCACGTCATTATTGTTACTTTTGGAGTCGGTGTCAGCTAAGTTAAATAGGTACCTACAGCAACAAATACGTCACCATTGTCGTATTTGTTGCTCTAGGTACCTACCTATCTACCTTGGCTGACACCGACTCCAAAAGTAACAATAATGACGTGGTAAACGCAAAGATTGTACACGCGATTATTTTATAACATTTTAGTTACTTTATTTTTTGAAGTCGGTTATAATTTTTATTTAAAAATTTTTATTTCTTAATTTTTAGAGATTCATTAAAGAAAGGCATACAGAGATAGACATTTTGGCATATTGAACCGTATGAAGTAAGCCCAAAAAAATCTGTAAATCGTCGAGGAGTTCCCTCGACTGTCTATAGTCTCCATCATCATAACGGTAATGGCACGTATCACCCATAAGGGTGCAAAGTTCTCATCAGTATAAATTAATCAAGTCCAATCACAAGGTAGCTACTTTAAACTATTTAGGAGTTCCCTTAACTGAGCTTCGTCTTCATTATCAGACCCCCAATCACAGTCACAACCCATCTAGGTGTAAAGTTCTCATCAATACAAATTAATCAAGCCCGAACACAAGGTTACTGAAGTAAATCGTCGAGGAGTTCCCTCGACTGTCTTCCAGCTCCAGCATCAGATCGACTCTAGACCTTCATTAAATTGTAGTGCTTTAAAATGCTTATTAAAAAAAATATTAAGCACACTAGTCATTCCTACAAATTTCGAAAGTTTCCCTCGATTTCTCTAGGATGCCATCATCAGATCCTGGTTTCTTATCATGGGACCAAATGGCAAGTATACCCTTTCAAACATAAAAAGAATTTTGAAAATCGGTCCACAATTGACGGAGAAATCGGTGTACATACATAAAAAAAAATACCGGCCGAGTTGAGAACCTCCTCCTTTTTGTTGAAGTCGGTTAAAAATTGTTTATTTTTTCACAAATTTTCTTTATAATTACTAATTAGTACTTAGAGTATAAGTGTTATTTAAATTTTAATTGCAATGCCAGTTCATACCAACAATAAAAATGGAAAAAATATATTTGCACAGTCTATATTCAATGATACATCAGGGCCTCAGGATATTATTATTCGGATTAATTATTCGAACTGCGGCGGCGGCGGCCTAAGTTTTGATCCGACGTAATTTTTTTAAGTAGCATTAAGTAACTGAATTTCATTTGCGGTACAGGCGAGATGGTAAATGGTGAATGTTTTGTGCCCATTAACATAAACGAGTTTATCGGGAATAGCTTTTTTAAGAGGAAAAAGTCTTTGGTTCTTGCTTTCGCATGATCCAAGTTTACCTCGGGTAAGGCTCCTGGACCTATGTGGGGACTCGCACTTGGGAATGCACTTCCCCACTAAACTACCTGCGAGCGCCTTCAGCCGCTTTTAGAGGGTCCCGGATCTGCAGGCAACAGGATCACCGCAGCGACAGGCTGGCCGCGGCGAAGGCTAGACTACTCCTCGTAAGGGGAGAGCCCGGCCGCCACTAAGCAGTCCTCGCGACGTCGTGCCTAACTGGGCCAGGTTTCCACCCTGACTCGACACGAACACAGGATATAATAATAATCTTAAGGTGCAATATGAGACTTTACATTTACTTAGGAATGTGCTATTCCCGTGGTGTGGTTTAATCTATTTTTTCATTATTACTGTTCTTTCCCGTCGCTACATTATTTATTAATAAGTATGTGTATTATATATAATTTCCAAAAGTTTAGGAACTTTTAAATAATCAACATTGTCACAGTGAGCGATTGGTTTCGCAAAAACTTAGAATAAGGCGAAAGGATTACGCCATCTTGCTAAATAATTGTCATTCCGTGAAACCGCAAATCTTATGCTTTCGTGATATTTCGTTTATACATATCAAAATCGTAGTCTTTACAATGAAACCTATAAAAAGGTTAAAGCAATGCGAAACTAATATAATAATTTTGATATTGTGTTTGGTAATACTATTTATATGGGTTGTCATATAAACAGTTGTTAACTCATTCGAAATATGATGATTTATTATATATTCCCTCACTTTAGATATATAATTGTTTGTTATAATATATTTTATGAACTTACATTTAGTCATTGTATACAAATATTTTATAATAAGGTTCTAAAGAAGAGGTTAATTAAAGACGAAGACAACAGTCTTGTCGTGCAGTGACTGGTCCAAATTGGATAAAACCTTAGTCCAGCTATAGGCCGATACGAACTTTAAACGATGAATATATTAGTTTAGTTACATTTCGATTTAATCTCCAGTTCATCTATTGTAATTGAATAGAGCCAGATAGAGCCATAAATTGAAACCCATGTTAATGTTCACCTTTATTATAGTGTATCTGTGCAGATGAATAGCAATTTACTTCACTGTAACGCATCTGTGGTCATTTCAATGGCTAACGTCAGATTGACTTCGGAATGGAGGGAAAATTAAATTTAGAATTCTACGTACAAACAATTGAATATGGAATTGTGTTAATGTTTGCACGATTTTATATTTTCACTTAAAAAATTCATAATAATATAGATATAAGAGCAAGAAATTAGTCTAGAATTTGAATATAAATTAGTGTCGATTTCAAGTTTTTGGATTTTTGTTTCAAATGTGGCATGGAAAGAATGAATTTGAATTTTAAACAAAATTCTAAATATATTGCTAACGATCAAAGCTACATTTACATTTTAAGACTTAAAATAGTTTCAAAATGTTTTAGCTAAATATACTTAAAATTATATTACCGTAGTAGAATCGTTGGCCACTTTTTACAGAATCGGTCTATAGCAGAATATGTTTGATGCTAAAAGTAAAAATATAAGATGTAAACAGTAATCGTACTTTTGAATGTTCATTAAGTTAGGCGAACTGGCAGATCCCCACCATGGCGGTGGGGCTCAGTAGTCTAAGGTGAACCTAGCACTTTAGGCGCAGCACGTTGAGCCAAGGGAGCTGCTCTATGCACCCCTCTTATTAGAAGAGGGGACACAAGAGCAGGGGGATAAGGGGCGAGGATGAGAACCTAACCCTATTGTACTGTCCCGACGATGGGGTTATGTGGTCCGGGATAAACCCACTATGGAGGTGGCGTCGGTCCCTTGAGGGACTGACTAGCCGTCGAGTTGCCCTGTTTGCTCAACAGATCCGGGGCATCTCACCAAAGGCGGCATTGGTGGCACTCGCCGGATTTTAGTGGGTAGAGCTGCGTCTACTTTACCACCTTTCGGGCGCAGTGAGTCCCACATACCCGCCTGGGGAGATCCACTCCCCCGCGGGATACCTCAGAGCATTTCCCGGCGTAAAAGAAAAAAAAGGCTACTGATTCATACCTGATAAAGTTCTTCCAAAAATCTTCCATACTCCATATACCCTGTTCTACCACCCCGCTTTCTGTAACAAAGCTTATCGGAAGACAGACAAGCGCTCCCCACCCGTAACATATAATATGTTAAAGCCGTAATCCTCAAAGCACTAGAATGTTCCGCCATTATTTTCTCATCAAGCTCGTACAAAGGCGTCTTTTATGGTACTTTTAATGTAATGACCCGTTTTAAAACCTAGACTAATTAGTCCATAGAAGCTGGTCTATAATCGAATATAGTTATGTTCTCTTTGAGGCTGCGTGGGTCTACATTATTTCATTCAGCTTCGTCCACGTTGGGACGACGATCTCCGTGTGGCCGGCCCTAGATGAATTTTTTTATAGCATAAGAGGGCAAACGAGCAGTCGATGTTTTATACTACCGACGCCCATACACATCCGCACAACCAGATATTATATAGATGTGGGCAACACATCTATATATTCTTTTCCTCATCCCCCCAATGGGCCACCGAAAACTCATAAACCGCACGAAACTCAACAGCATACACTCTGTCACTTGACGCGGGTGTTACCCCGGTCGTGCCGGCCCACGTCAGGTACATAGCAGCATGGTACTACCTCTTACTAGCTGATGATGCTAGTGACGGGGAACTGGTCTTGGCGTTCATTTAAATAACTCTTTTCAGCGACTTTTCGGTTTAAAAGTGAGTGGAGAAGGCTAATGTTGAAGAAGCATGGGATCTCCGCGTGGTGCTTGTCGATATAGTAAAAGACCATTGAGCTAATTATTTTAATTAGTCTAATAATTAGTATCCTTTAACTATGCTCTTAAAACGTCAAAGGCTTTTTTTCTAAATTTCTACGCTAATGGCCTAGTGGCCCTAATGCTACATAGGTTTGGTGGCTAGGCCAGGATATTGACGTCAAAGCACCTATCACAATTTGAGCCGGGATTAGACATAGAACTCACGTTAAGCCTGTCACGTTAAACTCAAAATAAGTAACAACTAAAAGGTCAAGTTAAAGAACCAAGAAGAAAATTCCGTTAGTTTCCCATTACAAGATTTGTAACAAAGATCCTTTAAATGTTTACAATTCGACCTCTTTGTTTCCACTCTTGTCTCCTGCGCCAAAAAATTAATAATGAAATGCAATTGTAATCTATATTACTTTTTTACAGAAGTACTTCGTCTACCCGGGTATAATTGATCGAAAGAAGTATGACTACTTTCATTCATATCGTCAACGTTTGTTCCGATGTCTCTCCGGCTATGATGAAATGATTTAACGTAAAAAAAAACTCATTTCAGTTTTATTCATATATTATTTCATTATGATGTCCGGGGCTTATGAATAGCTTTTATAAAGGACCAGAAAGCTTTCAGCTCTATAATAAAACTACTTTGTACGGATTTTAATGCGATTCGAGAATTTCACACTCGACGTTTTATGGTGTTATTGAGATGTGGTAATGTTTTTTACCTGCAAGAGACGGCAAATAGCCATCAATATTTACTAGCCTGTGGTTTCATCCATTCAGAAAATTGGGAATTCCTCTGAAATTAATAACTTCCTAATTTATCTTAATAATTGAGCTATTATAAAATTCAAAAATATTTTTTTAATCCATCTACTAGTCCAGGAATAAGCGCGTTTATATAAATAATAATAATATCTATGGACCACGTTAGTCTGGTCCCGTGGTAAGTTCCCGCAGAACTTGTGGAACGGGTACCAGACAACGGAAATATATTGTTACGAACCACTTGCAGCACCAGCCGGATGTGACGCCGTTTACATATCTAAATGCATCAAATAAATTAATTTAAATTATAGATTTCCGGTGGCGCCAATAGGATGTACCATTCATAAAGATAATATTGATTAAAAATTAAGTTTAATATTATTAAATCTAAATATACGTGTGTATAATGCTAATAATTAATAATGTATTTACAATAATTAACCGACTTCAACAAAAAGGAGGAGGTTCTCAACTCGGCCGGTATTTTTTTTATATGTATGTACACCTATTTCTCCGTCAATTGTGGACCAATTTTCAAAATTCTTTTTTTGTTTGAAAGGGTATACTTGCCATTTGGTCCCATGATAAGAAAACCAGGATCTGATGATGGCATCCTAGATAAATCGAGGAAAACTTTCGAAATTTGTAGGAATGACTAGTGTGCTTAATATTTTATTAAATAAGCATTTTAAAGCACTACAATTTAATGAAGGTTTAGAGTCGATCTGATGCTGGAGCTGGAAGACAGTGGAGGGAACTCCTCGATGATTTACTTCAGTAACCTTGTGTTTGGGCTTGATTAATTTGTATTGATGAGAACTTTACACCTAGATGGGTTGTGACTGTGATTGGGGGTCTGATGATGAAGACGAAGCTCAGTTAAGGGAACTCCTAAATAGTTTAAAGTAGCTACCTTGTGATTGGACTTAATTAATTTATACTGATGAGAACTTTGCACCCTTATGGGTGATACGTGCCATTACCGTTATGATGATGGAGACTATAGACAGTCGAGGGAACTCCTCGACGATTTACAGATTTTTTTGGGCTTACTTCATACGGTTCAATATGCCAAAATGTCTATCTCTGTATGCCTTTCTTTAATGAATCACTAAATTTAAGAAATAAAAATTTTTAAATAAAAATTATAACCGACTTCAAAAAATAAAGTAACTAAAATGTTATAAAATAATCGCGTGTACAATCTTTGCGTTTACCACGTCATTATTGTTACTTTTGGAGTCGGTGTCAGCCAAGGTAGATAGGTAGGTACCTAGAGCAACAAATACGACAATGGTGACGTATTTGTTGCTGTAGGTACCTATTTAACTTAGTGGACACCGACTCCAAAAGTAACAATAATGACGTGGTAAACGCAAAGATTGTACACGCGATCATTTTATAACATTTTAGTTAATTTATTTTTTTGTAATATTATGTCGATATTTATAGTTATTAGATTTTGGTATAAAAGGACTCAAATAGCAGTCTTGCGGGGCGATTCTACCAGTATACTTTGTAAAAGGCGTTACTCTGCCGAAATTTATCGTGAACGAGAATATTCAATTGTTTTAGTCTGACTTTCCTACCGAGAGTCGTTTAAATATTTAATACTTTTATACTATACATATATTTAAGATTTTTATAATATAATACATAAATTATGTATATTTAATACACATCCATAACCCAGGAACACAGAAACCTTTTTTCGATTTCGCAGGATTCGAACCCCCTACCTCCGGTTTGAGCGCCAACGGGCTTACAATTGAGCCGCAGAGGTCAAATAAACTGTTCAGCTTTATTATTTTATTATAGACTTTGCCACCTTAAAGTAGTTTCATTACATTCAGGAAGTTTTAATATTGTATCAATATTATTCTCCTGGGTTCATTATCACGCTATGATTTGAATATTATACATTACACGTATATGATACCTACTGATAACATATTACACACAGACTACTTTTTTTTTCTTTAACGCCGGGAAATGCTCTGAGGCATCCAGCGGGGGAGTGGGTCTCCCCACGCGGGTATGTGGGACTCGCTTCGACCGACAGCTGGTAAATGGACGCAGCTCTACCCACTAAAACCCAGCGAGTGCCACCAATGCCGCCTTTGGTGAGGTGCCCCGGATCTAGAAAACAAACAGGGCACCTCGACGGCTCGTCAGTCTCGCAAGGGACCGACGCCACAGAGGGGTTATCCCGCACCACAGAACAACCCCTCCCAACGTCGGGACAGTACAATGGGATGAGGTTCCCATCCTCACCCCTTGCCCCTGCTCTTCTGTCCCCTCTTCTTATAAGAGGGGTACAAAGAGCCCCCTCGGCCCAATTAGCTTCGCCTAAGGTGCACCGCATACCCTAGGTTATTGAGCCCCACCGCCATGACAAGGCCTGAACCATGGTGGGGACACACAGACTACTATCCTACTACATGCCTATCCCTATATATTCTATTACGGCTATACGGCTTGGCTGTGTTTTGGACAGGAGGACTGGACCGGCAGTGTAATACTGACACCGAGACTTTTTACTTACGTCTCAAAATACACGAGAATGAGCTGCCTGGGCTAGTCGTGAATGAACTCATTCTTGTTCATGGTCGACGCTGACCGCTTTCCACCAGATGGCATGACACGTCTGCTTGTCTAACTGATATAAAAATAAAGGAAAACGGTCTTTGATATTTAACATAATGTATAATATAGTATTAATTAGGTCGGTGTCTCCCGGACTATATAGAGCGGTAACTTTATTACGACGCGCAACATGTGGTCCTATAACATTTTACAGTCTTCGCTAACTGTAGTTCTACTTAACTCGGTCTTAATTGTGGATTCTCTTTAATTATTTATGTGCTGATGTACTTATTGTTGGTAGTTTATTATCAAGAATAGACTGCGGTTTTGCCTGCAAGTATAAATAAATAAAATAAAAGCTTTTTTATTTCATTGATATAATTTTAATCACAGTTTATGTACCTATACACATTTTTTTGTACTACAAAAGGATATTCTTAGTGTAGTTTTTATTTTTTTGACGTGATTATGTCTTATAAATTGATGAACACCGGCAGCGCGCACGTAAAAGCATCCCGTTCCGCTGCCAAACGTTTCCAAGCCAGCGCGGCGTTGGCTTGGACACAATTATTTATAACAAACGCGACAACGAGTTAGAAGAAGATGTTATTGATTTCCTTCATAATTTTCAGTCTAATTTCATTTTGTTCACTTCAATAATAACTGTTTTTCTCAAAACAGCGGCAAAAAAGGTAATTATTTTTTCATCAATGTTTCTTTATGACGTTATAACGTAAAACTTTCTATCATCTGTAAACCGACTTTACAGACAAAGGCTGCAAGATGGCTTAAAGGCCATCAGGCCGGATGGTCTAGGCCTTCCGAAAAAAAACGAGACTTCGTTAGGGAAACGGGTAGACGAGCTACATGATGGTAAGTGGTGAGCGTCGCACATGAACAAGTTAACTTGAAACTAGCCTAGACAATTCACTCAAATGTCGCCTGCACTGCCTGTTCTTGTTACCGAAACACAGCAAAGCAAAGACAAAAAAAAACAAGAAGGGTGGTACATGCAGACGGTAAAACCCTGGGTACAGTATAAGAAACGACCAACCTTTGAGAGTATATGATCGTTAAAGAAAAACCAAGTAATTACTATTATTTTACTAGCTATATATCATGGATATAATTTCTCTTGAAGATTTAATACCATGAACCTATAATTAAAACATTTTATTTCCATATAATTGTTAGTTTCAAACGTTTTCAAGTTTAAAGACATTAGGGGTCATTGACCGAATGTTCTAGGCTCTGTTATACTAGAAGGTTATATTTTCTCATCTATATTCTGAAATTTCTGGATTCAAACCTAATACTTCTTAAGAGGGGACAAAAGAGCATTGGGACAAGGGGCGAGGATGGGAACCTCACCCCATTCTTGTACTGTCCCGACGTTTGAAGGGGTTATTCTGTGGTGCGGGACAACTCCTCTGTGAAGGCGGCGCGGTCTTTTAGGGACTGATTAGCCGTCGAGGTGCCCCGTTGCTCAACAGATCCGGGGCACCTCACCAAAGGTGTTTATTTTGAATTTGATTTGACAAGGCACCTCGACGGCTAGTCATAACCCACCAACCTTCCCATGCTCCTACCCACCTCTCGGTATACGAAGCGAAACGCGGGAGATGTACGGGGTACACCTGCTTAGACACTCTTCCCCCGTACAATTCTTCGGCAGTCCGGATGTGTCAATGTTGCAGCTACGACGACATCTCAGTACTTCGTTTGTGCCAACTGTACGCGAACACGCGTAGACGGCTGAAGTTGTTCTCCGTGGCAGTCAGGTCTTCGTAGTAAACTGGGCCTACCTTCGATGGCTAGTCAGTCGGAAGGGTACAAAGAGCAGCCCCTTCGGTTCAATTGGCTTCGCCCAAGGTGCTGGGTTCCCTTAAGGCTAAGTAAGTACTAAGCCCCACCGCCACGACAAGACTTGAACCATGGTGGGGCTCATACCTTCACCTAAGCATGCTAACTCTAGTTCGGTTAGCGCTTATTAAAGAATTAATTGCCACTCTCAATGCTACACATTTCGGTGTTTGCATCCCATAAATTTCTCTTCACACTTTCATAACAACGTGGGTTTCTTTTGGAATTCTTATGTTAATTAAATATACGCAATGAAAAACCATTCCTACACCATAGTATTAAAGCACCTTATAGTAATCCCCATCAGATAATTTGGTAACATTGTATGAAATTGGTTTTTCTCCCATTGTTTCAAAGTTTAGTATCCCTTGAATGTACATGTAAAGAATAGAAATGTTATGATTAGTGATTAGCATTCTCCTATTGTTACAGGTTCGAATCCGTTGATATTGATCGGTGTATTGTTTATGGTTTTACATGTCCTAGTTTTTTGTATATCCTTAAATAAAAAAAATAAAAAAAAATTGCTTAAAACTAGTTATTGTATCTCTCTCTATTGTATTGTTTTTAACACATTTTGTATGTAACTTCATTGCCTTCATATATTACATATATATATCATATATATACATACATAAGAAACATATTTTCATTCTTTCTCATTGTCATCATCCATCATCTCACCTTCATTCCTCTGTAAGCCTGGCTCAGTGGTACAATGTATCAAATCGCATAACCCGCTGGACTTGCCTACCATACATTAGCACTCATTTTAATTCCTCCGTCTCCTAAAAAAAAACTACCTATAAGGAAAAAAAAAAATGCGATAGCTGCGTGTACTCTGAATGTAACAAACACATTACTCTAACTAATAACATCATTAGACACTACTAAAAATTTCTAATTTTCGCAAAACCATAATCAAAACATATCCCTAGCTTAAATACACAACCAACACAGAAATAGCAGTTACATAAGAGTACACTCAGCATTAGCACCCGAATCAACTCATTTGGGAAAAAAAAAAAAAAATTGTTGCCCGCGGTATCACTCGTTTCTAAATAAGATAAATCTACAATATAAATAGCCTTTAACCGTTGTTGATATTTTGGTAATCAAGTGCAATAATAAAGAATTATAGGATGTTCATATGTTATACGTTTAGAAAAAAATGGCAAATAAAAAGTGCAATATTTTTTTTTCGTATCTGACTAAGTAGTTCCGGAGATAAGTGAGCTTAAACAAACAAATCAGATTTTGTGTAAGCAATAATAAGTAACGTATTTTTTTTATGCCAGGAAATGCTCTGAGGCATCCCGCTGGGGAGTGGGTCTCCCCAGGTGGGTAGGTGGGGCTCGCTGCGCCCGTAAGGTGGTAAGTTGGACGCAGTTCTACCCACTAAAACCCGGCGAGTGTCACCAATGCCGCCTTTGGTTAGGTGCCCCGGATCTGTTGAGCTAACAGGGCACCTCGACAGCTAGTCAGTCCCTTAAGGGACCGAAGCCACCTCCACAGAGGGGTTGATCCGCACCACGGAACAAACCCTCCCAACGTTGAGACAGTGCAATGGGGTGAGGTTCCCATCTTCGCCACTTGTCCCCTCTTCTCATTAAAGAGGGGTACAAAGAGCAGCTCCCACGTTTCAATTTGCTTCGCCCAAGGTGCTGGGCACACCCTAGGCTACTGCAGAGCCCCACCGCCACGACAAGCCCTGAACCATGGTGGGGGTTTAAGAGTCTTCTAGTCTGGCTGGTTTAGTGGGTTTGCTTTGAAGCCAATGGTAGATTTAACTGCAATGAGCTCGCCCTTGTGCTCGTGTCGGGCTGTGGGAACCTGGGCCAGTATGGCTCGACGTCGCGGGAACTGCTTAGGTGCGCCCGGGCGGTTCCTCCTTCGTGCCCCCTTTTCCGGCCCGAGTGGTTTTAGTTTACGGGGGTTTTAGTACGAGTGCGAGTCCCACAAAGGGTCAAGATCTACCCGAGATCCTGACCACATGCGTATAAAGCATTTCCCTGCGATAAAAAAGGTAGTCATAATAATTCATACCAAAAGGATCATTCATAAGGATTTCCCTGCGATAAAAAAGTCATAGATAAGTTAAAAGCTCATTTAATAAAATTATCATGAAAACCGCGAATAATTAAAAAATCCTTTCCAATCCTAGCTGAAAACATTCAGATTCAACTCAACAAAACTAAAATCTAGTTATTCAAACTGTTACAAATCGTAGAGCACATCCACTATTTTCTATTTTGTTTTCACGATTGATGGTTGTGCTTGTTGAATGAAAATAAACTGTTCGGAGATCTCTTGATCACATACTCTGGTATTTATCGAATAGAAAACTTTTAGCTGTTAATATCGTCAGTTTTATTAGTTATATTAAACTTTTCACTTTTATATTATTAGTATTATGTGTTAGATTATTTAGTACGATTGTAAAGATGGATGTAAGTCGTTTGAGAAGAGGAACTAAAAGAGATGTGGTCCAGTAGAGTCTTGGATTCGAATCCCGGAAAGTATAAAACTTCTATAATAAATTTAAATATCTACAGCGAGCCATACATAATTAAAGTGTATAGACTAAATGCGTATTTTTTTAAATTTCTTAATGTATCGCTGTTATCTGTAAAACAAGTTTTCAAGATACGGGATCTCTGGTAACGAGATGTTACTTATTTGTTATAGCTAATTTATTTTTATTTTAGTTGGATAGGCAAACTGGCAAACGTGCCACCTGATGGAAAGTGGCCGAAGTCGCCCATGAACATAAACCAGTCCACCCGGAACGAGCCCAGGCAACTCATCTATGTGTTGCCTATCCTGAGACATAAGATGTTAAGTCTCGGTGCCAGTAATTACACTGCATGTCTTTCTTGTCCTTCTCTCCGAAACACAGCAAAGCTGTTTCACGGGAGAAACAAGCAAGATGGTGGTACCCATGCAGCGGGGAGCGCGGCACAGCGCTTCCCTCCCACCGGTAATATTCGTTCATTCTTTATTTTTAATATGTATATACAGTATCTAGCGGGATTCGAACCCCCACCTGTCATGCCGCTTATCTGACACAAAAAAGCCTATGTTTATATAACAAAAGTTTACGTATTGTTTTAATTACATACATTCATGACCCATCCGCCCACGCGACTTCGCGTGAAGCCATTAGGAGCCCACGCAGACGGACAGCCAATTATATCATATTGTGTATATTTTGAAATCAGTTTTAACTTGTATTAAGATTGATGAAAATTTATTATTAATTGTACGCCCACTTGGAGTTATTGTTAGTTATATAGGAACTCATAATGTTTACTTTGATAGCATTTGACCTGTATATAATCTATCTCATTTCCAAATATTATCGAAATCTGTTTAGCGAATCATCGTGATGATGTTAGATCAAGTCTCGTTTATATCAAATCAAATAACAATAGCTTCGTAACGGCCTCTGTTAGTAATTGCTTCATTCATTTGTTTAATTTCAGTTTATTTTTATTGTAGGATTCTATTCAAGTCTTATTAATCGATATTGTTTTCTAATGTTCAATTTTTAAATCATTTCTGATGAAGAACCAACACATTTTATTATTTCGGAGACTGCGCTATTTCTAAAGAGAATATATAATATATGATGCCAGATTCACAAACTTTCCAAAAAACAACTGACAACGGATAAAATTAGCTGAATGATCAAAAGAGAAGCCAGAAAAAGCGCGTCCCATTCACTGGTCATCCACACTCAATCATCAACCCCGATATGCCATTACTGGATATTACCATGACATAACGTGCGCAGTGTGCGTGAGCGATGATGGTCTACTGTGTGTAGACCCGACATCGAAATGACAGGTCCGGTTTCGAGTGGTGCGCCTGAAATTGGTTTTATTCCTTACACCTGACCATGTTATCAACATTGACCAGTCAACATTGCTTGCCATGCAGCATGCAACTGATGCGTTCTCATCATTGTGAGGAAACTTGCATGCCCGTGTATATAAGGGTGTGTGAAACTCACCAACCCGTATTGAATTATCCTATTACCCGAAGGTGTGATTTCGAGTCCATCCATCCATTAATCAAACAACCATCATGGCACAGCCAACATCACTATGGCTAGTTCCAGGTTAACTGGTTTCCGATCATGGACGCTGACCGCTTACTATCTCGTGTGTCTGCTTATCCAACTAACATAAAAAAGTGGATATGGACTGTGGTAAACCTTTTTTTTTTTGTTAACTTGGGGAAAAACCTTTACGCGCCGTCAACGGCTCTGGTCCGATGGATTGTGGGACTCGCGGCACATATCAGTGCCGAATACACTATAATCCCGTGTGCCACCAATGTCGCCTTTGTTAAGGTGCCCCGGATATGTAGAGCAACAGGGCAGCTTGACAGCTAGTCAGTTCCCCAAGGGACGCCCTCCCCTACTCTTGTACCCTCTTTTTATATGAAGGTTACAAAAGAGCAGCCCTCGGTTCAATTGGCTTCGCCCAAGTTGCTGAGTTCACCTTAAGCTACTGAGCCCCACCACCAAACCATGGTAAACCTGCAACCCACATCCCGTATCATATAACTATCTCACTAAGCCAGACTTATTCTACATTAGCCACGTGCATGGATGAGTGGTTTTCGTCAATGGCGGCCGCACCCTGGGCATCGGTATAACCAGTTCGGCCACGCTCCGTTAGCCCGTGGGCAGACCCCATAAACTGCAACAAGTGAGACTTCCTGGTGAACGATACAGTCACGACGCGGCGTGACCCATCCGATGAGCGTTGGTTTTGTTTGAATAGCGTGCAGAGTGGTAACGAAATTGAACCTTTAAAAGGATTATTATCTGACGCTCGTGGTGTGTTGAAAAAAATCCTCTAAAATAAATAATATTGAGTAATGAAATGCAAAAAAAGAATTTTTCAAATCTGATCACCACCCTCAAGGGATCGACCGGGGGGCGTATGTGTCGCCAAAGTGTGACATTGTGTGACAAGGGGTGGGAGGGGTCCTAGATTTTGTGACGTTACATTTTCACATCGAAATGTCTGTTTTTAAGACATGATTTATAAACTAAGTACCTGGATGACCGAGCTTTGCTCGTTTTTTTTTTTTAATAAAATGACATTTTCTAAAAATGATTCCTAGCTAGATAGATCGATTTATCGCCCCCGAAACCCCCTATATACTAAATTTCATGAAAATCGTTGGAGCCGATTCCGAGATTCCAATTATATATATATATATATATATATATACAAGAATTGCTCATTTAAAGATATAAGATAAAGAAAATGAAATTAAAAACAGTTTAGAACAATATGTTAAAAACTGCAAAGTATGTGACGTCACACTAGAGCGGGGGGAGTCTCACAAATGTGACCAACTGTGACAAGGACGGGGAGGGGTCAAAATATCTTGAAATTCCTGTGACGTAATTTAAGGATGGCCCCAAGCAAACTCATCAGATTGTTTATATTAGAATATAAAAGCATATAACCGTAATAGAGCGGTACTGTTATGTGTTTTGTATCCAAACAAAATCCGCCGTTCTGCGCTCTGATTGGCCGACTGTTGGCCATTGATTTATGATTGGCTAATGGGACATACAAACAGATATTGGTTGGTTGAATTGCTATTACGTCAGTGACAAATCACTGACCAGTTTCGGATTTTTTGACTCACATTACTACTCTATCCGGTTATATGCTCGATGCTTGGTTTTCGATTTAATTATTTTAATAATGGGATCCCAAGTAGGTGGCTGGCTCTTATAACCTTACCATAATATTATACCACAGATTAAAGATGCAGTTAGCACTTTCTGCGTAGAGAGGATTAATTTAAATATTGATGTATCAAGGTAGTTTCGAATAACCTTGTAACGTTAGGAGATCTATCACCCCAGTCCTCCCGTGACCATGGTTTCTGTAAAGTATCCGAAACGTCGGTATGTAAAAAACTTAATAAACCGCGATATAATCCGTAAAATTGTTTCATTATAATCACACAGTCTATAAATAAAATTATATATCCACCCTGCCGGAGGGATTTAGGCACCATGTTTATGATACAGATGAATCAAATGAAAGTCTCTTATATCTTAAGACTTGCACCACAATAGCGCATTGACCATTAGTGGTTCTGCCTTTGTACTGGCGATGTTGAACAAAGGCAATGTGGATCATCAGATAGCTCGCGGGTTAGCGCAGGATATTGCTCCCCTTTGTTACCCCTGACACGGGAATCGTATTAGAAATTGATTTACTATCCAATTGGTTTTATATCAAATCATGGAATCCAAAAAGGTTAAAGTATATAAGTCATTAAGTTATATTCAGTTTCTTTGTTTGACATCTGTCATTTGATTAGAATCTGTCATTCTAATAAAATGACAGACTAGGATGACAGCTGTCATGCCAATACAATATACTTACCGTTGTTCGTGTTTACGCCCGCGTTATATTGTAGAAATACGCTATCCAAAAAACGCTTATTTACATCCTTGGGATATAATCTATTTTTTTTTCTTTAACGCCGGGAAATGCTCTGAGGCATACCGCGGGGAAGTTGATATTCGTTGATGTACCTACCTCCCTACCTACCTTGGCTGACACCGACTCCCAAAAGTAACAATAATGACGTGGTAAATGCAAAGATTGTATATTAGTAGAAGAACAAGTTGATTATTAATTGTAGGCACAAAGATTACGGAAATTATTTTATTACTTTTTAGTTTTTTTTTTTGAAGTCGGTTTTTTTTTTTTTTTGTCATAGCAATAGACATTATAAATTCCCAAGTTCCCAACTCTGCAGGGTGTTCTTATTACACAACATTACAAGTCTTTTTCTATAGATAATTCCCAGTGTTTTCATTGATTCCTTATTCGATTGTTTCTTGTAGAAACTGGTTCAGTTCTCATGATCTTACCTATAGTCTTATTACCAAGCCGATGTAGTCTAACAGGTAGTGTATATAAGAGTAATAGTTGTTTAAACACAACATTTAAACTGTTTCATTAGGTTTTAATTGTTTTTGCGCGACTATATGGCTGTAATTTAATAACATTCTTGTCACATTGAAAGTGTTTAAAACGGGATATTTATCATGTTTTCTTCGTTTTTATCTCGAAGAGGTAGAAATTTGGTATTTGCCTACGAATCATGACAAGACTTCAGTGTCTGAAAGTTGTGAAGTCGTTTGTTTGTATCGGACCGCTTACATACCATAAGAATATATTAAAAACAACAGTATATTTAAAAAGCGTTTAAAATACAAATTAAATTGTAAAGATTTTTACAAGCCCGACGTTTCGGATACTTTACAGCAACCTCAGTCCTCCCGTAACCATGGTTGCTGTAAAGTATCCGAAACGTCGGGCTTGTAAAAATCTTAATAAACCGCGATAAAATCCGTAAAAATTGTTTCATTATAATGAGTGAAATTCGCGCAAACATTAGAAAACAATATCTAAGGGGCCGTCCACAAATTACGTCACACGTTAAGGGGCGGGGGGGTCCGACGAAGTGTGACATTATGTGACAATGGGGTGGGAGGGCTCCCAGATTTTGTGACATCACATAAGACTAGGTGCTGTGAACTAATTAAAAAACGAAATTAAAAACAATTTAAACCAAAATAAAACTAATTTCGGGACAGGTGTTTTGATTTATCAATTTATTTATAAATTGCAAAATATGTGACGTCACACTAGGGGGGGGTCTTATAAATGTGACCATCTGTGACAAGGACGGGGGAGGGATCCAAATATGAAATTCGTGTAACGTAATTTATGGATGGCCCCTAAATTGTAAAATTGACCGAACTTTTTTTACCGTTTTCTTTTGTTCTCGATGAATTCTACAAAAGCTAGTGTATGTTTGTAGTCATCAATATGGAACCTATCTTCCGGAGTCCGCTGCGTGACAGTGAGCTGTGCGCACGCGTTGTGTTCTTTACTCTGAGTGATTACGTAAATCTCTTATAAATTTAGTTATTCAACTACTAATAAAGATAAATGGATGAAAACAGTAGTGAGGAAGATATAAGTGATTCGGAGCTGTTGGATAAATGTGAAAGGCAACTTAATGATATAAGTGCAATGGAGGGTAGCACGAGAATTGGAAAAAATGTTGATGAAAATATACAAACGGGTGGGAAGAGAAAGGAAAGGGAAGGTGAGCATAGTGATGAAGAGGAATTTACTCTTGTAAATCGAAGAAAACCTAAGAGATTAATCAGGCGTGAATCAATTATATTGGGACAGAGTGGGAGGGTAGTTGAAGAAAATAAAGATGAATCACAAACAAATATAGTATGTGTCACATCATTGAAGCAGTTACCGAAGCAAATAGCAATGGCAAAATTGCTTCGCATGGAAAATATAAAAGACATTTTGTCTATTAAGTTCAAAAGCCCGTATAAAGCTTTTATTCAATTTAATAAAAGGGAAGACGTCATAGGTTTAATTAATAGCCAAAAATTTAAAGAAATGGAGTTACGGTGCCAATTATTAGATGAAATATCTGTATCTTATGGAGTGATAAAAGGGGTTGATCTAGAAATTGACGAAAAAGAACTGGGAGAAATTTTACAATCAGATATTGAGATAATCACAATAAAGAGATTAAATCGTTTAAATATTGAAGGACAGTGGGTAAAAAGTGAATCTATAAGAGTGGGATTCAAATCTAATGTTTTGCCTGAATTTGTGTATGTTTACGGTTGCCGATTTAAAGTAGAATCTTTCATCTTTCCTGTAACGCAGTGTTCAGGATGTTGGCAATTTGGGCACGCAGTCAAGTTTTGTCCCACAAAAAAAATATTATGTCCTAAATGTGGTGGTGATCATGTCAACTGTAATACTCAAGACTTCAAATGTATTAACTGCAAGGGGAAGCATATGGCTTTAAATAAAACATGTCCTCTTTTTGTAAAAGAAAAGAATATTCGACTTATCATGAGTGACAGGCAAGTAACATATCGAAAAGCCTTGCAAATGCTTAAAGAGGTTCAACAAAAAGAAAGAAATTATGCAAATGAAGAGATTAAAAGTATTTTGTCGCCCAACACCAATAAAGAATTATACAGCAAAGTCGTAGCTAAAACAGTTGGTCATAGGGAAGCACATTTCAACGACGACGAAGCGGAGAATAATAGATCCAATGTAATAACATGTGAAAGAAATAGAAATATACCAGCGAAATCTAAAACTAAAAAGCAGACTAGGAAGAAAATTAATGTAGATAATTTGTCATCGGAACAGGAGTCTGAAGGAATGGCTGAGGAGTCAAACAAAGGAGAACAACATTTCAGAAGGAGTGAACAAGCAAAAGATAGATTGTGGATTTGGAAAATTATGATAAAAATTAAGGACGTTGCTATGTCGGATAGTAAATTTAAAGATAAGATTATAGATATTTTAAAAATACTTTGTGAAGGACTAAAAAGGTTTGTACGCAATTTGTTTTTAGAGGGAGGGGGAGACATTTTTGAACAAATAATTAATTTTATAAATGGATAGTTTAAGGGAAATGTTGAAGCTTAACATAGTTCAGTGGAACTCGCAAAGTCTCCGTCCAAAACTCACAACTTTTTCAAATTTGTTACTACAAGAAAATATTCATGTAGCTATTATTAGTGAAACATGGTTTGAACCGGATTCTGAGATTAATATTAGCGGATATAATGTTTTTAGGCATGACCGATTTGATTCCTATGGTGGAGTTGCTGTGATTGTCCATAAGTCGATTCAGGCCCATTTAAATCCACTTCCCGTCATAAACCCGGGCATTGAGACAGTATGTGTTAGACTCATTAATTGTAAAGATGTTGAATATATTATTTCAATTTATTGTGCTTCGTCAGTACATACGCAAACTACAGATTGGATAGACCTTTTTTCCGTCGTGCAAAAGAATACTATTATAGCAGGTGACTTTAATGCTCATCATACAAATTGGTCGGTCAAAGTGGATACACGCGGTACACAAATCATGGATGCGTCTTTAGATAATGATTTTATTTGTATTAATAACGGCCAATCTACGAGGATAAGACTTAGTAATGGCAACTTACAACAAACATCTCCAGACATTACATTCGTTTCCTCAGATATTGCAATTAAGTTTGATTGGAAGGTATTTAACGAAAATTTAGGAAGCGACCATTTGATTATTAAATTCTCAATTAATGTTTTTACGCTGACCAATATTATTAAAAAACGGAACTTTAAAAATGTTAAGTGGTGTCAATATCGTGAAACCTTTTTAGAAAGTATTGTATATTTCAACAATTCTGATAACCCTAGTGATGTTCAGCAAAGGTACAACGTATTCATAAATAAGATTAAATCTGCAGCGGATAAACACATTCCCTATTTTAAGATGTGTAAGAAGCCTGATAGTAAATTCAAACCTAAAAATTATTGGACCCCAGAGTTGTCGAAAATAGTCGCTCAACGAAGGCTAGCCTTAAAAACTTTTCGCCGTAATCCTACGCCAGAAAATTTAACTGTGTTAGAAAATAAGACACTAGAATCACATAAACTAATTAAAAAAGCAAAAGCTCTTAGTTGGCAAAAATTTTGTAACTCAATCAATGAGGTAACTTCTGTATCCCGGATGTGGCAGCAAATGAAATGGATGAAGGGTATCACGCATCAAAGCTCGACACCACCCATTGAGAAACAATTAGAACTGTTACACTCTTTAACACCTGATAATGTATCGAATAAGGGTCCTTGTTTTGTATCTAGGAATGATATTTTGGAATCGCGATTTACCTTTCACGAGTTAATTAATTGTTTAAAAAAAAGGACACAGCGCCGGGAGAGGATGGTATCTCATATTCAATGGTTTACAATTTACCGGATGCAGGTAAATATATGTTACTTCAAATATATAACAGCATACTTCATTCTGGCATTGTTCCCTATCAGTGGCGAAAGGTTCAAGTGGTTTCGATCCCTAAAGCTAACACTTATCAAAATATGAATGTTAAGTTGAGGCCAATATCATTGATATCGTGCCTGTGTAAAATATTTCATCTTATGATCCTTAAGCGATTAGAATGGTATATAGAACATAAACATATTTTGTCGTCTCATACGGTGGGTTTCAGAAAATCTTGTTCTACTTTGGACTCAATTTCAAGATTAGTTTCTTACATACAAATAGGAATGACTCAGAATATTCCCACTTTAGTATGTTTTCTTGACATCGAGAATGCATATAACAATGTCTCAATTATTGCTGTTACAAAGATTTTGGATGAGTTACAAGTTGGATCTAAATTATGTCGCTATTTGTGGTCCTATATGAATGAAAGACATTTACAACTTAAGTCATTTGATAACCGTACAAATCTCTGCAGATGGACTAATACAGGCTTGGCCCAAGGTGATCCTTTATCTCCGCTGCTTTTTAACATAGTTTCCCATAAAATATGTACACAAATTAAAAATGTTTCTATATCTCAATATGCGGATGATTTTGTTGTATATTTTAGAGACAAACAAATCAAAACATGTGAGCGTTATATACAAAATGCCTTGGATTTCATTATTGCTTCACTGGACGAAATAGGGTTAAATCTGTCTCCTGTCAAATCCAGCTTTTGTGTTTTTAGTAGAGGTCATACGAGGGTTCTACCTACTTTACTTGTATACGGACAATCATTAGCTCAAGTTCAATGTTTTAAATATCTGGGTGTATGGTTAGACAGTCATTTACGGTGGAATAAACATATCAGCGAGACCATCAATAAGTGCTCTAAATATATTAATTTATTAAAAGTATTGGCAGGAAGCTCTTTTGGTATTCATACTAAACATATGCGCACAATATACATTTCTCTTATAAGAAGTAGGATAGATTATTGTAGTTTTATTTATGACTGTAGTGCTAAAACTCACATCTCTCGGTTAGATAAACTGCAAAATCAAGCGCTTAGGGCCATTGGGGGCTTTATTAAAAGTACACCTATCCACGTCATGGAGAGCGAATTACACATACCACCATTATTTTTGAGGAGACAATATTTGACATACAAATTTATTTTAAAAGGAATATCAAATTCTAATAACATTAGCATTAAAACAATTTCAGAACTCAAGTCGCTTTGTAATACTAGTTACTGGACAAATAAAAAGAAACCACTACTAGCTTCCATACGTGAAGAAATAGGGCAAAGATTAATTGCTAGTTCTAATGTAAGTAGAATGTTTTCTCTTAGTACCTGGGTGTCAAAAATAAATGTAAAAGATATTATTGTTAGTAAATTAAAATGTGTTGAACAGTCTAAACACTCTTATCACCCGGTAATATTAAAGAGTGAAGTTTTAAATGAACTAAATAAGTATGATGGTTGGTGCCAAATTTTTACAGATGGATCAAAATGCAAACAGGGACAAGGGGTTGCGTTTTTCCATCAAAATATAAATTATAAGGCTAGTTTTAAGATTACTACAAATGTATGTATAATGACGTTGGAACTGATTGCAATATTCAGGGCTCTTTCATATGCTTTTGAAAATAGTTTCAATAATATAGTAATTTTTACGGACAGTCGGAGTGCTCTCCAACATGTGGCTCGATGCGCCTCTGATTGCAGAGGTGCATCGATAGCCTATGATATACTGAATATTATTAATTGTTTTAATAATAACGGTACCAGACTAATATTGCAATGGGTTCCAGCACATATAGGTTTAAGGGGTAATGAAGAGGCTGATCAGATATCCAAGTTAGCGTCTCATATGGGAAGGGAAATAACTTATGTGCCTGACTATTGGGAATATTTTGTAGATTTCAAACGTGGTTTATCTAATAAATGGAAAAAATATTTTGAGAACATCTCTATGGAAAAAGGAATCTGGTATAGGACAATACAGAGTGAACCTCTTCACTACCCCTGGTTGGTTAGTAATAAGTTAAGTAGAAAATATATTAAGCTAGTATTAAGACTTCGTTCTGGACATTATCCATCAGCGAAATTTGCATTCTTAATGCGGAAGGCAGACTCACCTAATTGTGATATATGCGGGAAAATTGAGGATGTGCAACATTTATTGATGGATTGCGTTCGGAACGAACGTGAACGAGAAGTTCTAATAACAGAATATAATCTGAATAGGTTAGATGTGGGATTAGTTGTGTCAATTTTATCAAAACCTACATCTGAGTTATGTGTTAGATTCTGTTCCCTTATTGTTTAGGCTATAAGAGTTTTATGTATATTGTCTAGACTCTAGAGTAAGCACAATGGAGTTGACGTGCCTTGTTGGACAAAAACTCCTATTTAATAAAGATAATAAAAAAAAAAAAAAAAACCTATCTTCCTTTTAGCCTTTAGTTGAGATTTGTCTGAGTGTCTTTGAGATAGCGACGGGTATGACTTCTTCCTGCTTTAAAAAAAACTTGCTGTTCCGATTTCAAGTTTTGTTCATCATCATCATCAGCTTTCCAGCCTTATTTGTCCCACTGTACGGGTTTCTTCCTCGAAATCAAGCGAGGAGGGTGTTGGGACCGTAGTTCACCTATGCGCTTACCCAATGCGGGTTGGTGAACTTCACACACTTTCAAATATATTTTTTAAATCTCATCAGGCATGCAGGTTTCCTTGCGATGTTTTCCTTCACCGGTGAGCAAGCGATGGTCTCATGTTCATGTGCACCTAGAAATTTTATTAAAACACATTTCAGGACAGTCGGTCAGGATCGAACCCGGACCTCTGACTCAGGGAGCCGAGTCCGCGTCCACTAAACTATCGTCGCTCACGTTTTGTTAAGTTAATGAAGGTATCTGATGTCCCAAGCATTGAGAAAGACCATAAGCTATTTTGAGGAAGTTTTCCTTAATATATAATATAGGGACCTCTGGTATAACTTAAAAAAGTGTCCCATTAAAGGTTGATTGTGTCTTTCACAATATAGCCCTATGGATGACATAACACTTATTCCTAATCAGATACTCCAGTTCACACGAGGTGCACACCGCCATTTTGCCGTCACAGATTTCTGTTACTGTTATTATCTTAGTGTTATCTATTGGGAACGTGTTTGTGCCAACTTGTGAGCTAATTTGTTAATTAAAACGTATGAGAAGTTGATATAAATAGAGTTCTTAACGCCTGGTGTTTTAGTTTTGGCCATTTTGTAGAAGGAAATGTGTTCGAATCTCTTTAAGGGAATACTTTTATGCTCAGTAATCGCGTTCACTCCAAATTGTTACGATTTTGGATAAGAGAGAGACGAAGGACTCATTAGATCATCGATAATGATCCGTTCCGATATGCACGGAAATCAAAATTAAATGAGATTTTTTTCTCCCCTTATAAAATCATCACAACAGTCGACATACGCTATTTTCACCAAGACGGGCTATGTTCATGGGCGACGTTGACCACTTACCATCAGGTAGCACGTCTGCCAGTTTCCCTATACAACATCCAAAAAGTACACATGGAACATATTTAATTTAATAAACAATGTTATCGTTGTGAAAAAAATTTAATGCATACAAATAATGTATTATCAATAAACAGAGATTAGCTATGTACGGACTCAACGTGTTTTATCTCTGAAAATTTCATATTACTTAAAAATGTTTGCGTCAATGGTAAATGGTGCTAAAAATACTCGTCTGCATTTTATTAATGAACTGCATGAAAATGATCAATTACCAATATTGCAGCAACAAAGATAAGAGTCAGTCTGGAAGTGCTTAATAATGAATATTATTTATGCGGCACACAATAAACAAAAGATTTGTGAGTTAGCAACTACAATTTTTTTTCTTTTTTAACGCCGGGAAATGCTCTGAGGCATCCCGCGGGGGAGTGGATCTCCCCACACGGGTATGTGGGACTCAGTAAGTGGACGCAGCTCTACCCACTAAAACCTGGCGAGTACCACCAATGCCGCCTTTGGTGAGGTACCCCGGATCAAATGAGCAAACAGAGCACCGCGAGAGCTAGTCAGTCCCCAAGAGAGGCGTCCCCCGACGCCACCTCCACAGAGGGGTTGTCCCGAACCACAGAACAACACCTCTGTGTTGTTCTGTGGTGCGGGACTCAGGGGGCTCTTTGTACCCCTCTTATAAAAGGGGTACAAAGAGCCCCCTCGGCTCAATAAGATTCGCCCAAGGTGCTGGGCTCACCCTAGGCTACTGAGCCCCACCGCTACGTCAAGGTCTGAACCATGGTGGGGGTGTTAGCAACTACTGCTTTAATCCAGGAAAAAATAAAACTGTTTTGCAGAAAAAAAAAACAAGAAAAAACAAAAGCATTACACAAATGGCATTCTTACCATCGGTAAAAATATCCATTAATAACATTCAAGTCCGTGGTAATAGGCAAATATTACTAATAAATGACAAGTATTTGTAAAAGTTTCTTTACTTACGACAAACGGTGACCTTAAATTCTTGGCAGCGAGCCAAGGGTTAATGCTTACAAGTAATTTACCCTTGCTATTAGCTAATAAAGAATGTAAGCTTTATGTATTTAGTTTTATAATGTTTGCGCGAATATCATTCATTGTAATGATACTACTCTATGAACTGTCAAGGGGTAGTGCCATTCTGCTTTGCAGCCGAATTGGGCCGGAATTGGGTGGTACCTCTCGCTCACATAACACCGGTGTCAAATGACAGCTTTGGTGTCGGGTTTCATGCGGTTTGTGAGTATCCGTTGGCCCATTAGGGGCATAGGGAGGGGGGCACCGCTTCTGTTTAACTTTTAGATGTGATGTGTAGATGTGATGTCTATGGTCGTTGGTCGTCACCATAAGGCTCCGACTGCTCGGTTGTCTCCTTATGACGTAAAAAAATGAACTTTATCGCTATTATTAGAGACCTTTTTTTTCTTGTGCGAAATTCTGGAAATGCTCTTAGGCATCCCGCAGGGGAGAGGGGACTCCCCGGGTATGTACGACTCGTTGCGCCTGAAAGATGGTAAGGTGCACGCAGCTCTACCCACTTAAACCTGGTGAGTGCTAACTATGCCGCCTTTGGTGAGGTGCCTCGGATCAGTTGAGCAACAAAGAACACCTGTTCCCGTCAGCTTTATCCACTTATTTAGTAGATAGCCATTTCCGGACTGATTGCTTTAGAGCCGAAAGACACTTAGTGATAACATAACATAGCTGGTGAAAGAGTTTTTAATCAGATCAGTTTCAAAGATTCAGGTACTTCTACCATCCAAATTCACTTTCGCATGTATAATATAAAATAAAAAATGACATTTCGCCCGTGATCGTGGGTGAATGTTATATATGGGTCGAGCATCACCTTGTTTGATGACAAAAAGATCTACGGCAAGCATAAATCTTACCTTTTGATGGAATTGGTCACGGAACTTATAATTATAATATCTATGGACGCTTTGACTCCACGTCAATCTGGTCTCGTGGTAAGTTCTCAAAGAACTTAACTGTAACGGGTACCAGACTACTGAAATAAAACCGGTGGGAGGGAAGCGCTGTGCCGCGCTCCCGGCTGCATGGGTACCACCATCTTGCTTATTTCTCCCGTGAAACAGCTTTGCTGTGTTTCGGAGAGAAGGGCAAGACAGGCAGTGTAATTACTGGCACCGAGACTTAACATCTTATGTCTCAGGATAGGCAACACATAAATGAGTTGCCTGGGCTTGTTCCAGGTATACTAGTTTATGTTCATGGGCGACGTCGACCACTTAACATCAGGTAGTACGTTTGCCAGTTTGCCTATCCAACTAACATAAAAAAAATAAAAAAAAATAAAAAAAATATATATTTAATACTTTTATACTATACATATATTTAAGATTTTTTTATTTAATACACATCCATGGCCCAGGAACACATACAACTTTTTGTTCCCTGGTGGCTGGTAGGATTCGAACCCACCACCGCCAACTTGAGGCACAGAGGTCGTCAAAATTATGCCTTCAATGATATTGATGATTTAAAAAAAACATTAATGATATTTCTTTTTAATAAATCTTTTTTAAGCTAAGCTTTAAAAAATCCAAGGTGTAAACTAAGTGTAGGTATATCACCAGATTTTATTTAAAGACAGCTCAAATGAAGCTTTAGAAGAAGAGGTAATCTTAAGCATTCAAATAGACTAAATACTCCGTCGGTTTATGTGACCTTTTGTTACAATATATTTTAGTCGGGTAATAAATTTATACTAATACGAGTTAAGTATTCAAAGCATTTCAACACAAGACTATTATCGTGTGAAATATTTGCCAATACACAAAGTGATGATTCAATAACATTTGACGACCTCTGTGGCTCAGTGGTAAGCGCGTTGGCGCTCAAGCCCGGAGGTTGCGGGTTCGAATCCCGCCAGGGAACAAAAATATTTTCTGTGTTCCTGGGTCATGGATGTGTATTAAATATGTGTATTATATAATAAAAATCTTAAATATATGTATAGTATAAAAGTATGTGATATATTTCCGTTGCCTGGACCCGTAACACAAGTTCCTCGAGAACTTACCACGGGACCAGATTGACGTGGTGTGAAAGCGTCCAATGATATTATTATTATTATATTATTATTATTATTATTATTATTATTCGTAAACTAATATCACTTTTTTTTTCACGATTTTCACGAGCAGATCATTACATTTAACATCCACATGATCATGACTATTCCTTAGTCGAAATTAACAGTTTCTTAGAATGTGACCGGCCTTTATGTTAACAACAGAGAAGTGCAATTCTGAATCTTCATTTGTCTCTTGACAAGATCGTATTTTTGGTAAAAAGTAGAACTAGTAAGGACTCTATACAGATATTAAATAATGTTAGGGAAACTAATTAGAGTTTAAGCATGTGGTAGTGTCTAGTGATGGCAATAAGGGCTGTTTCTGTCCTGTTGTGTTGTTTTGTATCAACTGTTGTTCTAAACTGCTGTCTGTTATCCTGTTATTGTTGATATATAGACGTTGAAAAATATGAATTGTGACAATAAGATTTTCGAAAAATTAAAGTAAGCAAAAAAAAAAAGCAGACTGCGTTTACCTATTCTTACCATTGCGTCATCGTTTCAAGAATGACAACTGACAACAGGATAGTTATTCTTTAATACTGGATTATTCATTATTTTCAAATAACGCATTACTACAAGTGTTGTTGTAATAATGACCACCTAGTGGCTAGTAGTGTCTGCTATACATCATATTCGTCGACCAACACAAACAAATTATACATAAAGATAATTCGAAATAATGAAACATATTTGTGAATGTTACACCAGAGCTTGGGAAACTAGGTTTAAAAATAATGCAGTAAATAAGATCAAAGTTCGTTAATACTCTTCCAATTCCAATCAAACTTCGGGACGTAAAACTTACCAAGTTCGTCCCAAATTACTTTGATACTTAAGTGTTATTTGTTCCTTTGTTATGCTGGTGAGACCGTTACCACATTAATTTAATCATAAATTGTTATACTCCTAGTATACAGTTTACAATGGCGGTGGGGCTCAGTAGCCTAAGATGAACCCAACACATATTGGGCGAAGCCAAATGCACCGAAGGGGCTGCTCTTTGTACCCATTTTATAAGAGGGACAAAAGAGTAGGAGGTGACAAGGGGAGACGATGGGAACCTCTTCTCATTGCACTGTCCCGACGTTGGGAGAGGTTGTACTTTGATGCAGGACAACCCCTCTGTGGAGGTGGCGTCGGTCCCTTAAAGAACTGACCCGAAGTGGACCCTGACCATCTCGGGCGAACCGAATTGAGCCGAGGGGGCTGCTTTTTGTATCCCTCTTATAAGAAGAGGGGAAAAAAGAGCAGGGGAACAAGGGGGTAAGGGTAGGAACCTCACCCCATTGTACAGTCCTGACGTTGGGAGGGTTTGTTCTGTAGTGCGGGACAACCCCTCTGTGGAGGTGGCATCGGTCACTTGACTGACTAGCTGTCGAGGTGCCCCGTTTACTTAACAGATCCGGGCCACCACACCATAGGCTGATTTTGGCTGGAATTTGAGAGAATTTGACCCCCAAAATGTATCTGTTACATTGTATGAATGACATACATTCAACTTGGATACAAAAGTATAGGTTTTTGATACGAAGTAATTTACAAAAAAAAAAAAAACCAAAAATGTCTATCATGTACATTGTACAGTATTTCAAGTGACGCCAATACAACTCAAACGTCAGTTTAGTTTTCCGCTGGAAACAATTTATCTAAGATAGTCTTGTTTGTCGAGACCTGTCCAGAGCGACACTGAATTGTTTCGAGGGTAGTTTAAAATTGGTTAAGCATTTCAACTAAACCTCTTGACAAGTTATTTTAAATTCTCAAGTTTAAAATCTATTTTGTAATTCTACTATCTGCCGTGCATTCTATAATTTCATTCATTCTATAAATTTTCTACCTTTGGCTAGAAAAGCAGGACAGGAATACATCAGAAAAGAGTATTAAGAATTAAGTGAATTTATTTATATACAAGACTGATCTAGATTGTCGACGATTGTCTAGTCACTAGTGAGTATGAGCTCGCCCTCTTGATTGTGAGGTCTGCGTTTGATTCTGCCCGGTGCCCTGAAATGGTCTTTTCTAAATTTGTCAGTGCACCTGAACATAAGACATTCGCTTCGCTCACCGGTGAAGGAAACATCGTGAGGAAACCTGTATGCTTAATGAGATTAAAAATCTTTGATGGTGTGTTAAGTTCACCAGCCCGCATTCAGCCAGCGCATCGGTGAACTATGGTGGGCCTTAGTTCACCGATGCGCTGTCATGCGCACACCCTCCTGTCTGATTTCGTGGTGACCTGTGCCCAGCAGTAGGACATATAAGGATTGATGAAGACAAGACAAGACAAGAATGAATTTTCACAGGTGGTAAATAACACCTCGTGTGTTATGTGTTATGAGTCCTATCAAATTGATTCGAAGCGATAGTGTTACTGACCGCATCACTTCATTGACCATATCAACACACCACATCAAATGGTGGACTTTCGCTCTCACTTATGGATAAGTATGGCTCAGCTTGACGGCTTGTTAAATAATAGAGAAGTTTTATTGTATTAAATATTCTTCAATCGTCATCATCATCAGCCTTTATCCGTCCACTCCTGAACATAGGACTCCTTCAAAGAACGCCAAGACGACCGATCTCATGCCACTCGCATCCAACACGGACTGGTTACTGCGCGGATATCGTCTTCCCATCTGATCCCACTATTGAACCTTATTGGCCCATCGGCCATCCGTTCTTCTGAGGCTGTGACCAGCCCACTGCCGCTTCAACGAGCTTATTCTTCGCGTGATATCGTTAACTTTAGTTCTCTGGCGGATGTGTTGGCTGGATATACTTTCCTGTATATAATAGAAGTTGGGAGACCATGATAAAGTTGATGTACGTGAATCGCATATCTATACTAATATTATAAAGCTGAAGAGTTTGTTTGTTTGTTTGAACGCGCTAATCTCAGGAACTACTGGTCCGATTTGAAAAATACTTTCAGTGTTAGACAGCTTATTTATCGAGGAAGGCTATAAAACATCACGCTGTGACTTATAGGAGTTGAAGAACGCGGGAGAAGCTGCAGGCAACAGCTAGTCTTGTTATATTAAGTGAAGTGGGCGAGGACTCTGTGCGCATTAATAAATTATGAATACTTGTTACAGATTCAAACTTCGCAAAGCTGGAGGTCCTTTAAAGAGTCATGGATTCAGAGAGGTAACGAGATTTGATTAATTACATAAGACTAGAGTCTAGAGCGTTGGGTATCACGCTAAATAGATACCTAAATCATATATTTTTTAAATTTGGTTTTTGTTTTGGACATAGATCTCTTTCAATGAACGCCAAGACGGTTGATCCACTTTCATCCAACTAGGATCGGTGTACGGAGATCGTCGTACATCTCACTGGAGGTGATTGATTCTCCTCTTCCCGGATGTAGCCTCTAGAACCCTTATTAGCCTACCGACAATATTATCTAAACCGTCGTGGGTTCGATCCCTACTCAGGACAATACAAGAAGGAAATATTTGTGTGATGGGCATGATCATTAGTTCTGTGTCTGGGTGTAATTTATCTATAATATGTATGTATTTAGAAATATATAAGTATATGTCAGTTGTCTGGTTACCATAAGAAGGCTCTGCCTAGTTTGGGATCAGATGGCCGGGTGTGACTTGTCCCAACATATTAAAAAAACTAATTTACTTTACAATTAAACCAAGGCTTGAATTTTTATGATTGTAATTATAAAAACAGGTCTTTTTAAGAAAAAACAAAAACTGACTCATAACCATAGTATAAAGAACATACCGTTGAATTGAACTTTCTGCTTTTTTAAGTAAAAAAAAAGTAACTTGGAATACATGCATATAAGTTTATTAGTATTGAAACGGATAGTGCTTTGGCTGGAGACCGGATACCGGATATTCGGCAGGAGCGCTGGATATTCGGCCCTTTGTCGTGTTACTACTAGATACAAACTAGATCCAACTTCACACGTGAAACTCATGATTCCAAACTAGATCCAACTTCACACGTAAAACTCATGATTCCAAACTAGATCCAACTTCACACGTGAAACTCATGATACTTTCTGCGACTGTTTCAATGAAGTGGCAAAAGATAATAGTAGTAGTGATGAAGAAAAACAAAATCCAATTGAAAGGGGGATTGACATTTTCTCAAAGATATTTCAAATCAATCGCAATTACGTTTGTATTCAATTACATTTGGCGGTCAGTTAATTTAAATCAGTACCCGCAGTGGTCAAGATCTACTAGAATTCATCTTTCAGCAGCTGGCAGTAGCGTTTACAACGATAGGTTATATTCAGAAGCTGGTCTGGTATATGAAGCCAAGCGGAGGCGCCTCTTTACCAACAAATGCGGAAAATTGGTATTAATTCACCACTATTTGCCACTTCTTAATTTTGAGTACTAAACTAATTAATAAAACAAATATTTTGACGTGCGATTATAGAAATAAATGATCCATAACCTATTGTCGTATGATTTGCCGTGTAAAATAAGTTTTGTTTAAATTTTACTATGCGGCTTCCGGACGGATATTCCGCATACCGCATGGTTACCGGATGTCCGTTTCATCTCTAAAGTTTATACACGGTAGCATTGAAGTAACCTGAAACATAACTCCCCACCATGGTTCAGGCCTTGGCGTGGCGGTGGGGCTTATTAGCCTAGGGTTAGCCCAGCACCATGGGCGAAGGGAATTGAGCCGAGGGGGCTCTTTGTACCCCTCTTATAAGAAGAGGGGACAAAAGAGCAGGGAGCAAGGGGTGAGGATGGGAACCTCACCCCATTGTACTGTCCCGACGTTGGGAGGGGTTGTTTTGTGGTGCAGGTGTGGAGGTGGCGTCGGTCCCTTGGGGGACTGACTAGCCGTCGAGGTGCCCTGTTAGTTTATTACATCCGGGGCACCTCACCAAAGGCGGCATTGGTGGCACTCGCCGGGTTTTAGTGGGTAGAGCTGCGTCCACTTACCAGCTTTAGGGCGTAGCGAGTCCCACATACCCGCGTGGGGAGACCCACTCCCCCGCAGGATGCCTCAGAGCATTTCCCGGCGTTAAAGAAAAAAAAATCGGTTGTCTGTAAAGTCGGTTTACTGACGATAGTTGAACGTGACAACGTCATAAGAAAATGGAACGCCTCAGAGTGAGGTAACGCCGCATACGTCATGTTTTTTCGTTCGTGCAGCCGGCTCCATCGAATTATAAGATGTTGTCACGGCAAAAAACCTGAAACATCCTATATATTTTTTATTATATACATATGTTATTAATACAAATTATTAAACAGAATTATTGTAATTTATCACAATTTGCAAATCCTTGACCCGCGAATGAAAACAGTTTTATTTGAAGCAAACAATCATATTATGTAAAAATAAACTTTAACCAATGTCTATCATGTTGCAATATTTGACGCTCCTATTTGTATACTAATTTGATTTGTGAAGTTTTGAAATGCAAATTAATTGACAATAAACCGCTAAATGGATTTGTTTGTTTTTACGATTTGAACATTTTGGCTAATACATATTTAAATATATTTTCGTGTGTTCTTCTTTTACCGGTGGGAGGGAAGCGCTGTGCCGCGCTTATGACTGCATGGGTACCACCATCTTGCTTGTTTCTCCCGTGAAACAGCTTTGCTGTGTTTCGGAGAGAAGCGCAAGACAGGCAGTGTAATTACTGGCACCGAGACTTAACATCTTATGTCTCAGGATAGGCAACACATAGATGAGTTGACTGGGCTCGTTCCAGGTATACTGGTTTATGATCATGGGCGACGTCGACCACTTACCATCAGGTGGGACGTTTGCCAGTTTGCCTATCCAACTAACATTTAAAAAACCGTTCTTTTATGTTAGTTGATAGGCAAACTGATCGAAGTGTTGTGTGTGATCAACGTCGCATTAACATCGATGAGTCAATCCAGGGCTGACCCGGGTAGGTACCGGTGGGAAAGAGACACTTGAGCCTCGTGCCCGGATGCATGAGTACCACCATCTTACTTGTTTGAAACAGCTTTGCTGTGTTTCGGAGAGAATGGCAGGACAGGCAGTGTAATTACTGGCACAGAGACTTAACATTTTATGTCTCAGGATTTTTTATAGCATAGGAGGGCAAACGAGCAATCTTTTGGCCTTACAAATAAATAAATATTAGCCAACAAATACACCAAGTTAACCTAGCCCCGTGGTAAGCTTGTTAGAACTCGTGTTACTAGGAACCGAAATAAATTTAAGAAATGTATATAAATACATATGAATTTATATACATTGCATTAACAATTTCAATAACAATAAAAAATTAAACATAACAACAAAAAATTATATCTATATTCATCATACAAATTATCTGCACTTGGCGGGATTCGAACACGCGACCACTGCGTAAAGTGTTCAGTAGGCTGACCATTCGACAAGCCGGCCGTCAATTTCCAGCATGTAGCATATAACCGGATAGAGTAGTAATATGAGCCATACAATTCCGAAACTGGTCAGTGAATGGTCAATGATGTAATAGCAATTCAACCATCCAGTGATCTGTATGTACGGCCTATCGACCAATCATCCTTCAATGGTCATCAGTCGGCCAATCAGTGGGCAAAACCGGCGCAGCGTCGCAGCACATACTTGTCGGAATTTGTTTTCATACAAAACACATAAAATTACCGCTCTATCACGGTTATATGCTCGATGATTTCCAGTAAAAAAATCCAGTAAATCCAATAATAATATCTCATCTAACGTTTAACATGTACCTACGATTCCTGCTTCCCTGGTAATCGTATCCCGTTACGTTGAAATTTCAAATGAGATTCAGCGCTTGAAATTTGTAAATAAGCGGTTCCGCGGTTACAGTAAATAGGACTACAGTTATCATTACTATCGTCATGAACTCTATCGCGTCCACTCTTTCAATGAACGCCGAGACGACCGATCCCCACTCCTCGCTTCCAACTCCAAAACTAAAAGTGAATGTCCTCTATTGTAAGACCCAATCTTTTCCTACGGATCAGACAATTGTTAATCAACGGCTTGTTGAATACAAGAGAACGATATGCCAGCAGACCTTTTTTTCTTTAACGCCGGGAAATGCTCTGAGGCATTATTACGGCGGGTATGTGGGACTCGCTGCGACCGAAAGCTGATAAGTGGGCGCAGCTCTACTAACTAAAACCCGGCGAGTGTCGCCAATGCCGCCTTTGGTGAGGTGCCCCGGATCTAATGAGCAAACAGGGCACCTCGACGGCTAGTCACTCCCTCAGAGGACTGACGCCACCTCCCCAAAGGGGTTGTCCCGCACCACAGAATAACCCCTTCCAACGTCGGGACAGTGCAATGGGGTGAGGTTCCCATCGTCTCCCCTTGTCCCCCCCGCTCTTTTGTCCCCTCTTCTTAAAAGTGGGTACAAAGAGCAGCTCGGCTCAATTAGCTTCGCCCAAGGTGTTGAACTCAACTTAGGCTACTGAGCCCCACCGCCACGACAAGGCCTGAACCATGGTGGGGATCTAGCAGACCTGACAGACGTTGTCCTAAACAAAACATTTTGTTGAAACCGAATCGTTAATCTAAACTATTTTAGAATCCATTTAAACACAAATAATTGCCTCAAAATTAGTATTAGTATAGTAGCAATATTAGTAATTAGTAGCATTTTACTGGTTCATCGAGCATATAACCGGATAAGTGAGCTGTATGTACGTCCCGACTGGCTATGGGACGTTTCTGATTGACCGACTGATGGCCAGAAATCTTCAAGTTGTTAAATAGCAGCTAATAGAAAACAGCTAATTTTGCCGTTTTCACCTACCAAGGGCCCTTAACGTGTTACTAGTCACCCGTACTTTTTGTACAGGTGCAATGCAATCTGAATTAGGGTTTATTCATTCACTCAAATGTTTGGAAAATTAAAAAATGCGGGGTGCATTTTTGAATCTCATTTTCCAGCTTGTTAGTTGCTTGGCAACGAACAGTGTGATATTAATGCACATTTGTCAGTTGTATCTTGGTTTTTTTATATATTATAGTAATAATAATTAAACGACTTAAAACGCTCATATCAATTGAGTAAGTCTGCACTGTGTTACTTTAGAATTTAGATGATAAAAAAACCGTAACGATATTTTTTTCAATAACTTCCCTGCCACATGCAGACACAGAAACACGTACATCCGTACAATATTATTTTGAATGTTATTATTTACTATGTTAAACAAAATAATTGTTATTGAAGTATAGGAATTTTATGTTTACAGTTGTACAGATACCGAACAAGTAACAACAATATAAGTGCACTCATGTATCCTATAAGTGCGAATAAACTGCTTTTTTTGACATGTCAAGAGTAGAAAACGCTTCGCTTATGAGGCGTGCGAAACGAACGTTCAATCCTTTTACTTAGTGATAACCTTATGGAAATAGTTTTTTTTAATCGATGAGTAGTTTAGAAAAGTATGTCGTACTAACATCCAAACTGACAAACACTACCTTTTTTTTCATAGTAGATAGATTTCATCTTAGTACCTATTAAAGATTTTGGCCCGGAATGAAAAAAGTAACAGACATTACGTGATTTATTTACTTTTTTTACATTCCCGTCGTTTCGGATACTACAACGAACACGGTAACGGGAGCATTCCTTAGAAACAATAAAGGTTTAGCAGCAAAAAAGTAACATTGAAACATATATTTTACTTTGATTTAGTTTTTCCGCAGCTGCCTCCCGGTCTACGTTTTATTATTAACTACGTAGCGTACGCATGTCTCAGATTACATACATACTTTATAAACCAACACTCTTATACATTTTGTTTTATTTTCTAAATCAAAAAAAGATTAGAAAAATTTTGAAGATAAAAACACCGAAACAAGTTTATATTATTTATTTATTATTCACAGGGCAAGTCTCCCATGAAGACATCTTTTTTTTCTCTAACGCCGGGAAATGCTCTGAGGCATCCCGCGGGGGAGTGGGTCTCCCCACGCGGGTATGTGGGACTCGCTGCGCACGACAGCTGGTAAATGGACGCAGCTCTACCCACTAAAACCCGGCGAGTGCCACCAATGCCGCCTTGGTGAGATGCCCCGGATCTGTTAAGCTAACAGGGCACCTCGACGGCTAGTCAGTCCCGCAAGGGACCGACGCCACCTCCACAGAGGGGTTGTCCCGCACCACAAAACAACCCCTCTCGACGTCGGGACAGTACAATGGGGTGAGGTTCCCATCCTCACCCCTTGCCCCCTGCTCTTTTGTCCCCTCTTCTTATAAGAGGAGTACTAAGAGCCCCCTCGGCTCTATTAGCTTCGCCCAAGGTGCCGGGCTCGCCCTAGGCTACTGAGCCCCACCGCCACGTCAAGGCCTGAACCATGGTGGGGATATTCTCTTACAGCCTGTATTGTAGGTATTTGAATTTATTTGTTTTGTTTTCACTTCTATCGTCAGTCCCTGTGACTGGTTGGGTTTTTTAAATCACGTATTTATTATTTTAAATCAACTCCAAAATATCATTACCAAATAATAAACTTTGAAGGACACATTTTTTCTTCATAAAATTATCTTGATGACGAAATCTTTTAATTTGATAAAGATTCAAGTTTTGTTCATCAAAACGACTTCACATAAAATTTTCTTACTTTCTTGTAAAAATAACAAAGAAATTAGTAGTCATTCAACAGTACAGTACCGCGGACTTTTTTGTAGAGCTCATAAAGACCAACATTTTGGGTGAAAAATCATCACGTCTCGCCCGTTTTTCTCCGACTTGATTTACACATACAATTAGTTTTCACTGATTTTTTTGGTCAATCATATTAAAATATAGCCTATATCATTTTTGTCTGTAATCGTGAAATATTTTTTATGGCCGGTAAGCACTTCCGAAGATTACCCCCTACCGACGCCGGAACTTTTCTCCGGGGCAGGTACCCAACCTTACCCCGAGTCCCGTTAGGCAAGAGGCAGGAGATGCGAGTAGCGCCTCCTCCGCACTCCTGTCCTACGTCGACGGAGCGGGACGGACGTGGCGTCATCCTCTCTGTCCCGCTCCGGACCGCTTGTCAACCTAAATCAATATTAACAGATAACCAATAAGGATTTGACTGGAATCTCGGAGGAGCCCATAAACTAATTAATAGGGAAACTAATTGACCTATCAAAGACAGTAGACGAGCTCAACGGCTTGTGTGACGTCACATATTGTCTGCCCAACATCATCATCATCATCATGAAAATTTCAACAGGATAATTAGTATGTATGTAATACGTGTTTCGTTGCCTTCGTCTTAGTGGGTTCCGGGAAAAACGTTTCTTATGTAATATCTGACAGGATGTAGTGCCATGCTGCTTTGCATCCGGATTGGGCCGGCACGACCGGAGTGGTACCTCTCGCTCACATAACACCGGCGTCAAGTGACAGCTATGCTGTCGCGCTTCGTGCAGTTTGTGAGTTTCCGGTGGCCCATTGACGGGGATAGAGAAAAGGGGGCAACGCAACTGCAATCTTTGGTTGTGCGGAATTCATGCCTTCACACCGCCTTCAATTATACAAGGCGCAGATCCGGCGTCACATGGAATACTGCTCTCACCTGTGGGCAAGAGCGCCCCAATATCAGCTCCTTCCATTTGACCGCTTTCAACGCCGGGCGGCTCAAATCGTCGATATCATTGTTATCTCCAAACGGCTTGATTTTTTAGCGCTGCGTAGAGATGTCGGATCTTCTACCGCATCTACCACGGGGAGTGTTCTGAGGAATTGTTGAGACTAATACCTGCAGCAAAATTCCACCACCGGACATCGCGTAAAAATTCCAAATTTCACCCACACCATCTCGATGTCCGGAAATCCACAACATCTCGATTTTTACGGCATTTCCTGCCTCGCATCACAAATATATGGAATCAGCTGCCACCTACGGTGTTACCGAACCGATGCGACTTCGAGCCCTTCAAGAAAAGAGCATACTCATATCTGAAAGGCCGGCAACGCACCTGCTAATCCTCTGGTGTAGCGGGTGTCTGTGGATGTCGCTTTTCACTTACCATCAGGTGAATCGACTGTCCGTTTGCTCCTTCTTTTATAAAAAAAAGATAATGTGTATGGGCGTCGATAGTCGCCAAACGGCTTCGACTACTCGTTTGGTATAAAAAAGTATATAGCAAGAAATGAACGCCTTTCAGCCTTTTTTCCTTTACTTATGTTGTGAGACCTAAATTTTGTGATACTGTCAAAGCGAAGTACCCTGTTCCGTTCCCTTGTCCGGGCACGGGACCCTATAAACGATAATGGCGGGGCATTTCGAGTGGCGTTAGATTTAAACACTGTAATATTGGAGACCCTCGGTTTATTAGTCATTTTAACTTGCGGTATTAAAGTAATGGGCTAACATTTTGTACATAAATTAGTATTTAACTGTACTTCATTAAAGTGATAACTTTTGGCGTATTTTGCGTTATTTCTAATCACTGAAGTTAAGGGGACAGTCACGCTCGAGCTCCAATGGTCGTCTTAAGTTTTATTTTATTTTTCATTCAGAAGTTTTCACGTGTATCGTATAGCTTTTACCGGTAGGAGGGAAGCGCTGTGCCGCGCTCCTGGCTGCATGGGTACCACCATCTTACTTGTTTCTCCCGTGAAACAGCTTTGCTGTGTTTCGGAGAGAAGGGCAAGACAGGCAGTGTAATTACTGGCACCGAGACTTAACATCTTAAGGTTCAGGATAGGCAACTCATAAATGAGTTGCCTGGAATCGTTCCAGGTTAAAACCACTTACCATCAGGGGGCACGTTTGCCAGTTTGCTTATCCAACTAACATAAAAAAGCTTATGATATATGTTTCATCATCATCATCAGCCTCTATCGGTCCACTGCTGAACATTGTCCTCCCTTAATGAACGCCAAGACGGCCGATCCCTTCCCATTTGCCAATCAAACATTTATTTACCGGTAAATCATCACTCGACATCATCACGTTTTTAATACTATCATGCATATTGCATACATGACGTATGGTGTGTTGGTGTGTGGTTAAAAACGTCAAATCCACGAAAGAAGGTCCACGGTGGCAGGGATGTGCTCTTGTCGCGCTCCCGTCTGCATGGATACCACCATCCTGCTATTTGTGGAAGGGGCAATACAGACCATTGCTGCATGCCGAATTGGGTCAGCACGACTGGAGTGGTACCTCTTGCATACATAACACCAGCGTCAAGTGACAGCCATGCTGTCGCGTTTCGTGCGGTTTGTGAGTTTCCGGTGGCCCATTGGGGGATAGGGGAAAAACGGGTATCGCATTTGTATAACCTCTTTTTTATCTTTAACTCCGGGAAATGCTCTAGGGCATCCCGATGGGGAGGGCGGGTCTCCCCAGGCGGGTATGTGGGACTCTCTGCGCCCGAAAGATGGTAAGGTGGACGCAGTTCTACCCTCTAAAACCCGAGTGTCACCAATTTACCGGATTTATTGATCAAACAGGGCACCTCGACGCCCAGTCAGTTCTTCAAAGGACCGACACCACCTCCACAGGGGTCGTCCCGCACCGTAGAACAATCCTTCCCAACGTCGGGACTCTATATCTATCTATATTTATTAATTTTTATTTAATTATTTTTTTATTAAGGACAACCAGTTGTAGTTACAATAAATATCCACTTACAAATATGAAAATATTACTGAAAGCATGACATAATTGCACTACATATAGGTGCCACAGCATTCGCAAAATGACAATTAACGACTAAAAGAAAATATTAACTATTGACTTATACAAGCTAGTTATAAAATGAGACTATTTAATATTAGAAACCATAACCATATATAACATCTTGGTATAACAAATTTCCTTTGGGATTTGAACCTCACACCTCCGAACCCGTTACCCGTTGAGTGTGAGAGCAGTCGATGTATACTCTGCCTTATGAGCTTAATTATTTTAATATTTTATTATTAAAATTTCAAATGATTATTTTTCTTTTTAAGCTATTATCATAAGACACATGGTACGCTTTAACCGACTTCAAAAGAGAAGTAATTATTTTCCATAATCAACAAAATACACTTTGTAAACTTTTTATTGTTATGTGGGTAGTTGAAGATAATGTAGTAACTCCCACGCCATGTTAAAAGTCAAACTCTTGCATTATCTATACAGTATTGCACCGATAAACAGTATTGTTATTATTTTATTATATATTTAGTACACCTCTCCTACGCCTACACAAAACTAATTGGATTTGTGTTTTGAAATACCTCTTCTGTAATATTGTTAAAAGACGAGACTACAGAATTTTATTGAAGTTTAGAACTTATTCAGGCGTTGCCCATCTTTTTCTTTCTTTTACGCCGGGAAATACTCTGAGGCATCCCGCGGGGTACTCCCCAGGCGAGTATGTGGGACTCGCTGCGCCCGACATATAGTAAGGTGTACGCAGCTCTGCCCACTAAAACCTGTGTGAGTGCTACCAATACCGCCGTTGGCGAGGTGCCCCGGATCTATTGAGCAAACAGGGCACCTCGACATCTAGTCATTCCCTTGCGCCACCTCCAAAGAGGGGTTGTCTCGCACCACAAAACAACCCCTTCCACTTGGCTATGGCCAAGGTGCTGAACCATGGTGGGGCTGCAATGCAGCATGGCATTACCTTTTACTATTGAACTGAAATAGAAGATTACTTTCCCGTTTATAATATTTGGTACACAAGTCCATTAGTATTAGTATGAATGACAATACTTACATTAAGTTAATAGCCGCATCAATCACTAATCATAACACGCTTTATCTCGGTAACAATAACGGCGTAACTGTGCTTTGTTTAGTATTTCATCAATCAAACATTTATCTCTATAAACTTATCGTGGGTTCGAGCCTCGGCTGGGCATATGTACGGCCATAGGCTCCACTGTAGCTTTTGGGTTCAGGCCAAAGGTATATAAAGGTATGGGGGTCGTCCATGATCTTATCTAATTGATCGGTAGTAGATTTAATGACTTTCAATCTACTATCCTGAATTCTTTATTTTAATATTTAATCTTAATATTGTTATTTATCAATCTTTTAATGATAGAGTATCAAACAAAATTTTCAAGATATTGCTGGAAGAGATCTCTAATACCGATAAGTATACCGTGTTATCTATGTTACTTCTACTATTGCGACGTGACAACGTCTAATAAATCGATGAACGCCGGCTGCATGCACGAAAATGTCCCGTAACGCTCACTGTCCCGTTACGCTCATTGTAGGCTTGCGTCTTGTTATGACGTTATCACGTTAAACTATCGTTCGTTTACCAACTTTACAGACAACCAATTTTTAATATAAAATTAGAATCAATAAATTAATATGTATAAATTCAATATAACAAAGTTCTGGCAATAATCAAACTAATAAATAACTTACAACAAGTTTTAATTTCAGTTCGGCTGTCAAAAACGATTTCTAATGTAAAATTTTCCGAAAATAGAATAACTTGTGTTAACTTATAATTAACGTTATAACTTTTTAATTAATTCTGCTTTATTAAACTGATTGTTTCAATATCTTGAACGGCAATTAAAATTTTAGATGAAATGAGGGGATGTTATCCCTGCAAGTGCGCAAAATTCGTGCTAATATCGATTTATTTACCTAATAAACTAGAGCAAATAAGCAGATGGTTCATCTGGCAGTAAGTGTACATCAACGTTTATACTCTATTACATTAGGCACTTTCCACCCGCGGCTTTGTGAGCTAAGTTTATCTAATCAGTGCCTTCTAGTGGTGAGTTCCAACAAATAGGATAGCATAAAAATATGAAAAAATTATGTGCTCTTTCTCATTTCGACATCTTTATGTCGGAGTTATTTATCTCGTAAATACGGGCAATGGTCATTTTTCTTATATTTCCTGCTATTGCTGTTGCATACCACAGGTGCTCGTAATAGTCGCGGGTACTGCTTAGTGGCGGCCGGGCAGTCCCCCCTTTACGACGTCTGGGACGCTGGGTCCACTGGATCGCTGAGGTGATCATGTTGCAGATCCGGGACCCTCAAAAACGCAGTCGTTTTAGTTTAGGTGTTTACTCCCAGGTGCAAGACCCACATAGGGTCAGGATCCACCCGAATATCCTACATCCATAAAGGATTTCCCTGCGACATACAAAGGTGCTCGTAATCGTAAAGTATGAAAGTACTTTTAGTGCCAGGTACTTTAGTGCCCGGCCCTTTAAAATGTTTTAATCTATGCTTTTTTTGGTCGTTCCTGCGCCCTATACGCTCTGCTTTGGGCACTGTTAGCACTGTACTAGTTTTGGTACTTCTTACAAGACTAATTGAACGTGGTGATTGATTACACCTTCGTCTGCAGCACTGACAATAGTTACACTTACGTAAGGCCGGCTCTCTCTGTCCATTGACAGAGGCGACGTGTGACGTCACCGCTGGATACTGTTACACATTATTGGTTACATGAAACTCAATGGTAGTTCATGTTGACAACACTAAAGTTAGCGAACAAGATGACTACTGCTACTCCTGTGTAGCGGGGACCGATAACGGTACAATGATCCTTGAATTGAACAAAAGAATTCAGGAAGAGTTGAAAATATTTTCCAGTCTCCCTCCAAAATTAAAGCGGGAGACACATCGCATGTACCTAAAAACCAAGAAAAGTCAACGAAATTGAGTCCAAATATTAAGTGGCACGTCGTTTCCATCCAACTAAGTATTATATCACAATTGATAGGAAACCAATACAATACAGAACCACTTTATGTTATAGCATCGCACACAGTACAAGCAATTTGACTGTGTTGAGGTACCTAAGTACAGGTCAAGGATTTTGGATAGAAAAGTCGAACTTCAGATCCATGTATGCAGCGCTGTCCAATTGGACTCTATGTTTACAACCACGTGGTTTTTTGCCAATTTGCTTACACGATTTAATAACAAAAATACGAAATAATTTCGAGTTCGTTATTTGAATCTATACTAATAATTAAAAGCTGAAAGCTTGTTTGTTTCTTTGAACGCGCTAATCTCAGGAACTACTGGTCAGATTTGAAAAATTCTTTCAGTGTTAGACAGCTTATTTATCTAGGAAGGCTATAGGCTATAAAACATCACGCTGTGACTTATAGTAGTTGAGTAACGCGGGCGAAGCTGCAGGCAACAGCTAGTATAATATAAACAGACAAATACATTAGAAAAGTGTACCTAGAGAAAATCCAACTTTAAAACTTAAAACAATATACGTCTTATACAAATTGTAAGTAATTTCTCAAAGTCAAGTTCGTTGAAGGCTGTTTGGAGGTGATAGCGGTTGTAAAAATGGCAGCAATAAAACGAAGTGCGGTGATGAAGCTGGTACAAATTGCTTAATCTTATTTATTTTGGTGACAGCGCGAAAAATTGGGATTTTGTAACGTGGTATGGTCTAGTAACTAGAGAGTAACTTATATCTGTGTTCAAATATGCGCGCCCAAAAATGTTTTTGAAGTAAAAATTTCGTTTGACGCGAATAGAGGGTGACTCAGATTTTTTTCTGACCGAAGTAACACTTCTTTAATAAAAAATAGTAACTTGCATTGGTCTTGAGTATGCGGTAGTAACCCCCACCAAGCCTTGTCGTCGCGGCAGGGCTCAGTACCCTAATGGCTGAAGCAAATTGGACCGAGGGACTGCTCATTGTTACTCTCTCTTATAAGAAGAGGGGACAAAGAGCAGGGGGGACAAGGGGCGAGGATGTGAACCTCACCCCATTACACTGTCCCTACGTTGGGTGGGGTTGTTCTGTGGTGGGGGATGACCCCTTTGTGGAGGTGGTGTTGGTCCCTTGAGGGACGCGACGATGACGAGCCGTCGAGGTGCCCTGTTAGCTCAATAAATCCGGGACACCTCACCAAAGGCGGCATTGGTGGCACTCGCCGGGTTTTAGTCCCACATACCCGCCTGGGGAGTCCTCAGCGGGATGCCTCAGAGGATTTCCCGGCGTTAAAAAAATACGGAAGTAATGCTCAGTATTAATATTTATAAAACTGTTACTGTTCTTGACTATTTATTCATTGCTAAGCAACATGCGGTCCTCAGGTTGTTTGCAACGAATAAACAATCTGATATAAATGCTGTTGTTGTTGTTTGATAGTTAACTATAAAATAATTCACAATTCAGCCCACTATAATATGTTTTGTACAGGACGTTTATCGGGACCACTAGTTATTTATAAAGGGTGGGTTGATTCTTCATTCATTTTTCGTCCACATTCGGAAAAAAAATTAGATTTCTGAATATTTATTAACCGACTTCAAAAAGGAGGAGGTTATTAATTCGTCAGAATCTTTTTTTTTAATGTATGTTACCTGATTACTCGAAGATGGCTAGACCGATTTGAAAAATATTTTTTTTGTTCTAAAGGGTATACTTCCCAAATGGTCCCATGATAAGGAAACCAGAATCTGATGATGGCATCCCAGAGAAATCGAGGGGAACTTTCGAAAATCGTAGGGGCGACTAGTGCGTTTGATATTTTTTTTATAAAGTGTTTTGAAGGACTACAATTTATTGAAGGTCTAGAGTCGATCTGATGCTGGAGCCGACGATTTACATCAGTACTCCTCAACAGTTTACCGTAGCTACCTTGTGTTTGGACTTAATTAATTTAAATTGATGAGAACTTTATACCCATATGGGTTATAAGCGCCATTACAGGTGTGATGATGGAGATCATACACAGTCGAGGGGAATCCTTGACGATTTACAGCTTTTATTGGGCTTACTTCATACGGTAAATAATATTATGCCAAAATCATGTAATTTTATTACTTGTCGTTGTTAAATAAACAAAAAACAACTGTGCCTTAGAAGCGCATCATAGTTTTTCAAGGTCATCATAATATCCATTCTATATCTATATATTGGTGATATTCTATACCTATATATAATGGAATTATTTAACGGATAGCAACAAATCTGCCGTGATTGCTTTCAATTACATGTATATAAAGTTTTACACAATTCCATTTCGGTTTTTTCATTTGTTATGTAATGATTTAAAACCCTTCCTACGTTCATCTCATTAATACAGCGCTATTTAATCTGAGCAACGCGTTTAATAGTTCTACCCATATTTCAGAAAAATAAAATCAGTTATCAAATTTTGAAATCACTAAAAATTAAGAAATAAAAAAATTTTAAACAAAAATTAAAACCTACAATTTATAATCAACTTGTTCTTCTACTAATATACAATCTTTGCGTTTACCACGTCATTATTGTTACTTTTGAAGCCGGTGTCCTATTTGCTGATGTACCTACCTCCTAACCTACCTACCTTGGCTGACACCGACTCCAAAAGTAACAATAATGACGTGGTAAACGCAAAGATTGTATATTAGTAGAAGAACAAGTTGATTATAAATTGTAGGCACAAAAATTAAGGAAATTATTTTATTACTTTTTAGTTTTTTTTTTATTTGAAGTCGGTTTTAATTTTTGTTTAATTTTCCTTTCTTTTACATTTTTTTGTAAAGTGTTCCATCAACCGCATTGAATTTTTTACACGGATTGAGTACCTTTAATAATATTTTATCTGGTTCACTGTGAGCTTCTACATTATAGATAAATATTTGTCTCACTCGCATATCTTCGAGATCCGTGTAAAAAATGCGGTTCATGGAACGCTTCATTAAAAGATATAATTCAAAGAAGAAGAAAATGTCTTACCTGACACTCTCATCGTCTGATTTCGAGGAGGGTGTCAGATAAAACTCTTCTTGAAATCCTGAGACGTTGGATTTTGCTAAGTTTCAGTGACAGTAATTACGATGTGTGGCCTGCGCTTGTCTCCGAAACTCTGCAAAGCCTTTTCATACCTGGTGGGTTAGCCAAGATGTCATTCTACAATCGTAAACTCTAGTAGAAAACTAATAAATGTATGGAAGTGACATTTAAGACCACGTTATTTATCGATGTAAAATGTCATTTCCATACATTTATTAGTTTTCTACTATCGTTTACGATTGCAGAATCTTGGCTAACCCACCTGTGTACTCATACGACTGGCAACACTGCGCATCCCACTGGTAAAATAATACAAAGAAGCATGGTGAGTGGTGGACTAATCCTATATCTAATACTAAATGAACAAAATAAGTCTCTTATTGGCCATTAACATGCAACGAGCCACTTTGAACATAAATATTAAACCGCGAGAGCTCTTCGCCAGGATTTATATTCAATGAAAATATATTGTTCATTCGGAAGGTTCTACATCTGTACGACAGTTTTAAGTTGTAGATGGATCATTAAGTTATCTAGTATTTGTAATAAAAACTACGTGGATATGAACCTCCTTGTTCCTTCCATCAAGGCTTTGTTGTATTTCGGAGAGGTTTTCATTCTAAAACCACCCAAGAACAATAGGTGGTGGCGTCGACGACTTTCCATCATGTGACTCGTTTACATATCCAACTAAAAAGAAAAGGAGTGCTTGTCATCATTTTTGTCAAGATACCAGATTCGAAGACAATGAATGCATGTAGCCTAGATCCTCATCGACTCTTATAAACCGAAGCCGGTGAATACATCGTGAGGAAACCTGCATGCCTGATGAGATTGACACAAGACAATAGAGTCTTTGAAGGTGTGTGAAGTTCACCAACCCGCATTAGGCCAGCACATCGGTGAACTATGGCCCAACAGCCTCCTCGCCTGATATTGAAGAGGGGACCCGGGACATACAAGGGTCGATTATGTCAAGATACCATAGAGCAGTATACCAACCAAGACCTTCCTTCCATCTTACGTTGTTTAGGCTAGTGGGCTTGATATTATGAGCATCAGACCTTAGAAGATCTTTTCTTTTTATGATTAAATCTAACCATCAGGTTTACAGATCGTCTTTACCAACCAATTTTATCTCAACAGAACCTAAAACATATATTGACTTTTTTTAAGCTTGGTAAGCGAAACATCAAAAATTATATGTTTTTTGCGTCTTGAATTTTTGTGTTTCATGTAATTCCTAGGAAAACGGTGTTGTCAAAAAAGCGTCAGAAGTTAATCTATCGACGGAGTTTTGGGAGCAGTGCAAAATGTGTCCGTAAAATGTTATTTGTATGGAAATTCGTATTGAAATGCACGTGTCCGGAGGCTGAACGGATTTCCCACCCATACGTAAACATTTCCAATATTAAAAACGAAGCGCCAAATGCGAGCTGGTCATGAGGGTTCCGTTGGTATTTGTGGAACTCTCTGCGTCCGAGAAGATGATAAGGTGGACGCAGACTCTACCCACTAAACCCCAGCGGTGTTCTCCTCGTCGTCTGGCTGACCTGCGCGGGAGCTGTGGACGTCCACACCGGGCCACAAAGGCACATGACGTCCCCTTCTCCTTCTCCGCCTTAGGCACACTGAACACATAAGGGTGCCTTATAGCTCGGACTTATTCGCACGGTGGATCCCCCGATCTGTCTCGCACAAGTTACTCATGGCATGGCGGTGCGACCGCTTGTCGCCGCCGCGCTCCCGACTACCTGTCATGTGCTCTCACTGGCGGATAATATACAACCCTCATCTAACGTTTAGTAAGAGGTAGTGCCATGCTGGTTTGCACCGAATTGGGCTGGCACGACCGAAGTGGTACCTCTTGCTGACAATACCGGCGTAAAGTGATAGCCATGCTGTCGCGTTTCATGCGGTTTATGAGATTCTAGTGGCCCATTTGTAGAAAAGGAGAGCAACGCATCGTCATAATATCTGGTTGCGAGGATGTGTGTGAACTGCTCGTTTGCCTTCCTAAGCTTAACTTAATAATATAATAATAAAATAATCTTAACTTAATAATATAATAATAAAATAATCTTAACTTAATAATATAATAATAAAATAATCTTAACTTAATAATATAAAGAAAAAAAAATTTTTTTTGTTTGTTACGATTTAAATCAGAAACAATTCGAACGATTAAAAAAATTGGTTCATCATTAAAAAGCTACATTTTTACCGAGTCATATAGGCTATATTTTATCCCTGTATTTTCCCGGGAACAGCAACTACGCGGGTGAAACCGCGGGACGTTAGTGCTTTATATTATTTATTAGTAGGTACCTGTAGGAATACTCCTACATAAACCAGTGAACCATATCAAGTGTTAATTAATTAGTGAAACCGTTTTAATATCGAAACCTCTGAAGCAAGTTTAATTTGCATAAAATCTAGATTTTAATAAATAAAATGTTGTTATACAGACATGAATAAATAAAACTACTCATACAACTATCACAGTCTATACCTTGTTGTTTTCATTATCTATGTCTGTATATACCTTAAATCGTTAAAAAATATACGTTTAATAAAATACAACTTTCGTATTTCAACACTGATTTTAGCCCAACTTTGGGCGAAAATAAATAGTATACAGAGCACGAAAGCTCAGAAATAACGCCCGTACAGACATAGTTTAGTTATTCAAAAGTTGAAATAAATTTATTTTAAAAAGATACACTTAATAGTTTTTCTATAATAACTGTTTTGCTAAAAGGACATTTAAGGAATGAATCATTGTGCATTTCATTCTAGCACACATGCTCGCGCACTATGTCAGGTGAGATAGCATTCGTTTAGTTGGAGTTCGCGCCGTCGACTTGCGAGTTCAAATAATCAAACTATTCGGTATACGTGTAGAAATAAACACCAACATCGATAATTTGTTGTAAATAATAATTTAGGGAGCCCTCGCCTCCAGTCAGAACCGCACTTGTCTATTTTATTCAATAGTGTGTGACAGACTAAAGTTTCCAAACGAGTATTTTTACGTACATTTTTATTGAGTTTTATTTTGATGTATTTCATATGTTTCCTAATATTTTGATATGAATTGATCCATCTTCTCTAACGTAATGTAATGGTGCTGCCACACTGCTGATTAAATATGTTTACTAAAGTTTGTAAACATTTTTAAACATTTTGTTAACAACCATTACGAATAGTAAATGTTATACATCTATTGCGGTAAATGGTTGTTAACAAAATGTATTCAAACTTTAGGAAACATTGATCTTATATTCAAAATAAAAGTTCTATGTACAATTTACAAGCCTTCCAAGATTTTAGTTTGAACCAGTAGTCCAGGTTTTGACTAAATGAACAAAATAATTATCTTATTGGCCATTAACATGCAACGAGCCACTTTGAACGTAAATATTAAACGGCGAGAGCTCTTCGCCAGGCAGCGGTGGATTTACACTAGGGGCAGTCGGGGCATGTGCCCAGGGCGGCAAATGTTTTAGGGCGGCAAAATTTTGAAAGTGAAATTTTTTTTTTAATCTTATAAAAAATAATAATAGATTCCTCAATATAAATAATTAATTCTATTAATTTATAATTTTTTGTTTAATTGATAATTCAAGAAATTCAATTCATTCAAAAATTAATAAATAAAATGATTTAATCAATTTGTTTCCTTGGAGATTTAAAAATAATAATCGATTTTTCAATTTTCTGGATTTTTTTTGCATATTTTCAAAGTTTAGACCCTTAAAAACGTCATGTCCATAAATGGATTTTTCAAAATTCGAATTATTTTGGGAGTTACAGTAGATTTAGTGACGGTTGAAATGATATCTGAAGTTCTATACAACCGATTCCTTTGAAATTTGGTGGGAATCTTCTTTATAATAATATATCTCTTCATCGCGTCTGCCTTGGAGTTTAAAAAAATTCAATTTGAAGTATTTTTTAAAAATTCGAAAAGGTCAAAAAAGGGGTAAAAAAATTGATATTTAATGTCGACGCCATTTTGTGGTTTTTTTTTTGGCTAAGGTCAACGCGATAGCGACATCTTCACTAATTGAGAATTTTTCAAATTAATTGTTTCATATAACTACAAGGGCTGGAATCATGTCAACCAGGGGGCACCGTTTTTTTTGTAGTCCCCACTTAACCGACCTGTAATTTTTCGAGATTCTCATTTTTTTTTCATTTTTTTATATTCTTGAAATGTAGGTAAATAAACATCGTATAAAAAAACTGATAGTAAAAATGTTTTTTCTTTTTTATGTTAGTTTGAAATATGCCTAAAATTTAGGCTTCTAGACCAGAATACCCCACTTCTAGTAATAGGGCGGACTTTTTTCCGGTGCCCAGGAGCGGCATTAAGTTTAAATCCAGCCCTGTCGCCAGGGTTTATATTCAATGAAAATATATTGTTCATTTGGAAGGTTTCAGTTCTAAGTTGTAGATGATCATTAAATTATCTAGTAATAAAAACTACGTGGATATGACGCTCCTTGTTCCTTCTGTAAAGCAAGGCTTTGTTGTATTTCGGAGAGGTCTTCTTTCTAAAACCACCCAAGAGGGAAGGGAAGACCAGCAAATATTTAGATGTAACAAAGACTTTCTTGAACTTTGTAACTAAACATCATTAGTTCTTTTAAGTCGCTCTTCTAATTTCTGTCTTCTACTCGATTTTTTAATCGTTACACAACACAACCTGCTATTTGCTAGATACAAAAATACATTTTTAAACAGCAGTGTGGCAGCACCATTATATCAACATTTCCTAAACATATTCCTTTGTAAGAACTAAACATGCACGTATTTACATAATAGCTTTTATATGGGACTGCGATAACGCAAAAATCCTTGTCTATAAAAGAAATTCTCCCCGAAAACCGGGAGAAGTCGCGATACTCGTAGTTAAGGCGGTTGTACACAATCTGATACAATTTCAAACATATTATGTCTGATGATGATTTTACACGTACAAAAAGTGATGAGGAAAATTATGTTGGTCTTGCTTTTTTGCAAAACTAGAAGTATTTGTGGCGGACCAATCGCCATATTCCTGAATCACGCTATCGAAGTTCCACAGCTTGTCGCTACACATACAACAGCTGTATTGATGGCAAGTGGGCTTCGGCCTGACCGAGCATACCATCTCGCTCGGTCGGAGAACGCCCTTTGGGGCTCCCATAATATATCCCACATAATTATGCAAGACCGAATAAGCAGACCAATACCAATAATCTCCTAAACTCTGCCTTGTTCTTGCTTCGCTCTACACTACTTACAAGCATTGCTTATGCTCAAAGGTGCAACTATGCTACTCTTACACTATACCTCTGCATCTGTCTTACTGTTTACGTTGACGTAATGTAAGTGTTTTTGAAGCGAAATGACTATTTTTTTTATAGCATAGGAGGGCAAACGAGCAGTTAAAGCTTGAGACTTCTGACCCCCATACACATCTGCACAACCAGAGATTATGCAGATGTGTTGCCCCCCTTTTCCGCCTCCCCCCAATGGGCCACTAGAAACCATCCGTAGGAAATCGCGTTTCATGCGGATTGGTTTCCGGTGTATATGTCAGCATAGCTGTCAGTTTACGCCGGTATTAAATGAACGTGAGGTACCACCCCAGTCGTGCTGGCCTACTTCGGCTGCAAAGGAGTATGGCACTACCTCTTACAGTTTGACGCGCATTTTCAGTAAAACCGACTCGAACCGTGATGAAAAACAGCGAGACGCTGTTATATATATGTATCATCATCAGTCTTTATCCGTCCACTGAACATGGGAATACGATCTACGTGCAGTAGCCGGTTGTCTTGGCGTTCATTGAAGGAGGTCTATATATGAATACATTTTATGTATTATGAATTTGAATATTCACATGGATATAACATAACTGCCGGCCGTCCCATGACGGCCAACTGCGGGCAAGACAATAGCGTTATACTATAAAAGGGTTTTATATCATCCTCTGGATTTAGAGACAGAGGTAACAGCTTTAATTACACGTCGAAATGTGCAATATTTTCCAATGAGAAAAAATGTCTGTCCCCTAATAAGTGATAGGGTTTTTGATGATGGGTCACGAGTCACGACATCTTTTTTATTACGTGTCATTATAGGCGATGCAAATCCGACAGATAGTCAAGCCCTCCGACTTACCGGTGGGAGGGAAGCGCTGTGCCGCGCTCCCAGCTGCATGGTGGTAACCATCTTGCTTGTTTCTCCCGTGAAACAGCTTTTGCTGTATTTCGGAGAGAAGGGCAAGACAGGCAGTGTAATTACTGGCACCGAGACTTAACATCGTATGTCTCAGGATAGGCAACACATAGATGAGTTGCCTGGGCTCGTTCCAGGTATACTAGTTTATGTTCATGGGCGACGTCGCCCACTTACCATCAGGTGGTACGTTTGCCAGTTTGCCTATCCAACTAACATTTAAAAAAAACTGACTAGATACTAGATTTGAATCATTTATTTCTCTTCCAAGATCTTTTTGACTTTCCATAAAATGCCTAACAGCTGAAATGAAAGGAGGAACTACGCTAATATCACGATGACAGACGGTAACCAGAGTGTGTAACTACCTTTATCTTATCATGTTCAATGCAAAGGCATGAAAAGTCGCAGCTGTGCTATCAGTGTAGAGTAGTTCTTATCAACCAGGACAAGTGGACTAAGTTTTTCCATTTAGGGTGCTTGTGTTAAAAACCGATTCTAGCGCCACCTGTCAACAAACAACAACAAAATCATTTTGTCTTATCGTACGTTACAGGGTTGGACCGATTTGGAAATATTCATGTCTAGAGGGGGCTAAGAGACATAAGAGTTTTTCTTTTCAGTGGAGTGGAGGTCATGCTGGTAAGACGGAGGGTCTGTGCATCTAACTAGATGAGGCCATGCTCTCCGTGCAGTGGCCGGACTTAACTACATATGAGTGGGGATCTGCCGTCTTGGCGTTTATTGAAGAGACCTATATTCAGCTCTTTCATTTGAATTTAGTGATTTTCAGCTTCATCATCATCATCATCATCATCATCATCATCATCAGCCTCTATCCGTCCACTGCTGAATATAGGCCTTCTTCAATAAACGCCAAGACGACGGTGGCTCTTTAGCTTATAGTGCAACAATGTCTTGCGACTTTGGTGGACAAGACAATTTAACCTTATTTTGCGACTCATTCTAAGCAACGGACAGATGAATGGACCTTTGACAATGGCTTGTCAGGACTCGTATGGGTGACGTTGACCATTGCAATTAACGTTCCATAAGACTCAAAGTTCTTCGATTGTTGATTCTAGGTCAACCCTGCCCCCCTTTCCCGCCCACGTCCTTGTTCTGAGATCTAGATGAAATATTTTTTGGTGGACTAACACAGAAATCGCATTTCGCGTATTTGATATGAACAAATTGCTCTCGCTCGATGCCCGCTGTGGTTTTGAGAACACTTTTATTAGGCTTAAGAAATTGTTTAATTTATTTGGTTGGCTGGGGAATGAATGATGAACTAACAAGCCAAGTTCAATGGTAAGAAGACACCACAAGATCTATTCATACATATTGTTCATAATATTTTTGTAAATCTTTGGATAATGAAATAAACACTCATTTAGTAAATATTTCACAGATCCAGTTTAATGTCGTTAAGACAGATTGGAGGAAAATACTGTTAATGACAATTAATTATTTATAAATCTATTATGATGAAATATAATAAAATAATGAAAACAAAGTGAATACGAGCGCGCATAGAAAAGAGTCAAAGTCCATGAATGAACGCTACGCCGCGGCATTCATGGAAATTAATTTTTAACTACGTATATCGATGAATAAATAGAATTTCGTATGCGATAAAAAGACTACGATGAAAAAGCCTGCAAAATGTTATTATATTTTATATTTCTTTCAACCCTAATAAAAACAATTCTGAAACCCGGATTATAAGGGCAGGAAGCGGCGGGTTTTTTCTGTTTTTTTGTTTTATTGTAATTTGTAACCACTTAAAACAAATATGGCCTGAAGCGACGGCTTCCGGTTTATGATAAATGAAAATAAAAAAGACAATATGAGTCTGATTTGCGCGCTGTGGGTTTTTTTATGTTTTTTACACGATTCATGTTCTGTAAGATCCTTAGTCAAATTTCATGATTCATTTTGATTTGTTGTTTGTGAGTTGATAACGGTTCCGTTTTTTTCATTTTAAATCAAATCAAGATTTCCTTTACTTACTTGATTGCCATGGGATTTTGCTGGGAGTCTGTTTCCCCGCCCTGCTGGTTTCAACTTTAGTCCTGGACAGATTATGTACGTACCAGCTTTGATGGTATTGATGTACTCATCACGACTATTAACGACCAACAAACCAGTCTCAAGACAAAACACAACTTACGTGATCAATTTGATGTTCGGCGCAATTGGCTTTGCCCAAGGCGCTGGGCTCACTCTAGGCTACTGAACCCCACCGCCACGTCAAGGCCTGAACCATGGTGGGGTTGGACGTAACACTAACAACTCTTCTCCTGGAGAAATCTGTAACGAAAATATTGTTATTAATTGTAAAAGATTTATT